>HG992034.1:5533214-6763571 GCA_905220475.3 Ennomos fuscantarius | reverse complement strand
CACCATACAATGGTGACCCAGCGCTAGTTATAAGAACCCATGCCTTTTTAGAGCGGCATGGCTTTATCAACTATGGTATTTATGAGCGAGTAACACCTATACCAGCACCTCCAAAAGGAAAGCAAAGACCTAAAGTCATCATTATTGGTGCAGGTATGTCAATAAACCAGTCAATCCCTAAATATTGTAATACTAATAGTCATTAGTATTAGAATATTTAGGGATTGACTGGTTACTAATAGTTATTAGTATTACAATATGTTATTTGTAATACTAATATTTACTAGTATTATTATTAATATAATTGGTGGTAAATAGGTCTCGGTTTGGTAGCTTCTTTAAAAGGTTTTGATGGAAATTTTGCTTATACTACCAATATGGCATAGTTTAGTATTTTTCGGAAAAATTTCCCTTGAGAAATGGATGTATTTAAACTGATGGGCCATAAGTAAAAAATCAATCTACAGTTGGCTTTGTTCAGATTTAAGTGGTAATCATAGCACTCCATAAACATAATTTACGCACATTTTCCTATGTTATTCTGAATTTTTAGTAAGCATACTATGTGGCTTACCTATGTGATTGTTGGGCGTGATCATTATTATAATAGAAAACATTGACAGAATGCAAAACTTCATATTGAATTTCAGGTGTGTCTGGTTTGGCTGCTGCCCGACAGCTGCAGTCATTTGGTTGTGAAGTCGTGATACTGGAAGGCAGGGACAGAGTTGGAGGCAGAATCTGTACCTATAGAAAAGGACCTTATGTAGCTGATCTTGGTGAGATATACCATTGAAGATCTTGTCACTTCAGTAGAGTGAATGTATTTATTCCAGTTATTTTTTTAAAACCAAACTACTGAACCGATTTTGATAAAATTTCTATGGGAATAAAGTATATCTAATTCTAATTCCATTTGGGGGTAAGGCCTGCACTGACATCCCATAGTCCCGCAATGTTAAAAAAAATTCAAATAAATAAAAAATCCAAATCAGTTTGTAAATGATAAAGAGATGATGTAAAAAACATTTAAAAAGTTCACCGAAAACCATGTCATTGCTTAACATCAGGCAGTAGTCAAATGCTATAAATTGCAATAAAAATAAATATTGAAATTTCTTTGAAGTTGGTTGAAAAGTACTCCATATCCATTCCATACTACCAAAAATCTATTAACTTGATTTTTTGTTATAACATGTTTGTGATGTGTTTTTTTTTTAATTTCAGGTGCAATGGTGGTTACTGGTCTTGGTGGAAACCCAGTGACTACACTTTCTGTTCAAATGAATATGGAATTACATAAGATAAAGCAAAAATGTCCACTCTATGAAGCAACTGGCAACCAAGTGCCTAAACATAAGGATGAAATGGTAAATAAAAGTAATCATTATTAACATTATTAACCAATTAGCTTCTGCCCGCGGCATCGCCCGACCCTATAGGAAACGAACAAGATTTTTTAATAGATAATTCAACCACTCATTTCACCCTCTTAGAGGTGGAATTTCGAAATACCCTTTCTTAGTGGATACCTACACTTTACAAAGAACACACCCTCCAAATTTCAAATCGATAAGTCAGTCAGTCAGTCAGGACTTTGAATTATCTTACTATATAAAATAAGTCGGGTTTTCCTTCCTGACGCTATAACTCCAGAACGTACGAACCGATTTCCACGGTTTTGCATTCGTTGGAAAGGTCTCGTGCTCCGTGAGGTTTATAGCAAAGAAAATTCAGGAAAAATTCAGGACAAACCAACAAAGTAGATGGCGCCAGTGCGTGATACATTGTTTTTCGTATATTATAAAATGTTTAGTTAATAAACGTCCACCCGAGCAAAGCCGGGACGGGCCGCTAGTATATGTATAGATTATGTAGACCATGGTATCAGTTTTTAACCGAAGATTGTTGGCGCGCTACGTAACAATAGATTTTTGAAGAAAACTATGGACCCGACACATCCTCAATGAAGTTAAAAAGTTTAGTTTTTAAATTATCGTATGGCTTTTCTAGAGTAAGTTATAAATACTTATATTGGTAAAGGGATGTATTCGATTATAGGTTGAGCGTGAATTCAACCGTCTTCTCGACGCTACGTCATATCTCTCGCATCAAGTGGACTTCAACTACTACAACGATACGCCGGTATCCCTTGGACAAGCGCTTGAATGGGTCATTAAGCTTCAACAGAAGAGTGTTAAACACAAGCAGGTATTTTGATTTTTTTCCCCTATTATTTATTAAACAAACACCACAGTTCTTAAATTTAAACATGAACATATCTTTTAAAAATAAAATTTTTTTGGAAGCATCAGGTGACCAGAATGCTGGCTTTTATTTTGCACAAAAAATAAGCATTGCCATTCAACGTGGTAATAGTGCCAGCATTCTGGGAACTTTCCCCTCTACCAACGGGTTATTTTTAATTTTTAGATTTTATTTATTTAAGTTCTTAGGTATAGTTTAGTTTTTTAGGTCTAGTTTAGTTATTGTTAATTCATTTGATAAAGTCAATAAAATATTGTCACAGACCTCTTTTTACTAAACATACCGTTGACTTGTTGTTGTACCGTTGTTTAGTAAAAAGAGGTCTGTGACAATATTTTATTGATTTTATCAAAAGAATTAACAATAACTAAACTAGACCTAAAAAACTAAACTATACCTAAGAACTTAAAATAAATAAAAACTAAAAATTTAAAATAACCCGTCGGTAGAGGGGAAAGAATGTGAAAAAATGTGAAACCGTATTTGATACCGTTTCACATTTTTTTTAAATCGTAACCCCTTTAATATAATAATAATAATAACGCCCAACGATCACATACATAGATCCCGGACCCTAACTAGGATTCCCTGTGTCTAGAGACCTTGGAACTACAAGGACCTGCAACCTGAATAATGAGGGACATTCTTTTTTTAATTTATTAGTTGACCCGTCGTACTTCGTTCCGCCTAACAGTCAATGCACAGCCTTAGTCAGTCAACTTTAAGTGCTTGCCCTCCCGCCCGGTAACGTTGTAAAGGTCGGTAGAGACCAACAGCATTAGCCTGTTAATAAAACACTATTGAATATCGCCTCAGCGAGCGACGTGGTTTGCTTTATGTGCCGCTTAAATATTGTAATGGAAAGTAATTGTAAATTGTATCGCATCGTTTATTTCGCAGATGCAGCATCTGAAAGCAGTTATAACACTGCAGGAAAAACTAAAAAACAATGTCAACAAGTGAGTATATATAATCACAGTTGTTTTAGCGTTGCAATGGTTTATTAATTGACTGGCCTCATAGCTCGGTAGTACCTAACGCCACCTTCTGAGCTGTAGGTTGTGGGTTCGATACCCACCCGGGACATACATTTCTGTGATGAACATCGACGTTTGTTCTGTGCCTGGGTGTTACATTGTATTCTATGTATGTATTTACGAACAAAAAGTATTTAAGTAATGTATCAGTTATCTGGTTCCCATAGTACAAGCTTTGCTTAGTTTGGGGCTAGATGCCGCTGTGTGAAATGTGCACAAACATCTATTTACTATTCATTCTATTTATATTTCCTATAGCGTTGTATTATTTAACTAGCTGCGCCGCGCACTTTCACCCGCGGTAAAAAAATATTCTATCCTGTTTTAAAGCAGCGTAAAAACTATCTCCATTCCAAATTTCACTCAAACTCGTTTTTGCTCATCCCACGGGAAACTTTCACTTTTCCGGGATAAAATTTAGCCTATATGCTAATCCAGTGTATAAGCTATCTTGGTACCGAATTTCATCCAAATACATTCTGCCATTTGAGCGTAATTTATTTATGTAATTTATTTATTTCATCAATTACACGGCCAGAGCCAATTACCATAATCAATATACGTAAATTTATCTAGTCATATTTCATAGCACAATTCTGTATTTGTATTCTAAGTTAATAATAATTAACGTAGAATACAAATACAGAATAGAATGAAAAAATAGAACAAAAATCAAAATCAATATTACGTACACATAAAAATAAATAAAATAAAATAATCAAAACTATTAATATTATATAATTACTACGGACACATACCTTTTATACAATTCGTAGCGAAATACAATTTTGAGCGTGAAGGATTAACCCCATAACCTACATAAACCCCCCAAACATAAACCCCCAAACATAAACACATACAAACCTTTTATAATATATAAGTGTGAATACAGCACATTTAATGGTTGATTTATTCCTTTCAGAATGTCTGATATCAAAGAGTTGCTCAAATCGATGAAGGTTGAGAAAGACGCGTTACTTATAGAGAGGGACAAGGGAGCGACCGGAGACGCGAGCGTGCTTAACGAGTTCAACATTCGTCGCCTCAACCGGGAGATGAACTTACTGTGCAATGAGTACGACCAGCTTGTGACTCAAAACGCGACCATTGAAGATAAGTTGACGCATTTGGAAACTAATCCGCCAAGGTGATAAAGAGTTCCTCACAGCTCAGTTGGTAGTAACTAATAGCAGTTGGTAGCTCTGCCTTTTATAAATAACGCCCAAAGATCGCATACGTGTGGTCTCGGTGCTGTGAGAATAGGATTACCGTTCCGTTCAATAATATTCATAGAATGGGTAGCAGCATTATCCTCGGTACATTAAAGACTTGTGTAAGCGTAGCGTGGACTAATATAGACGTGGGCAAAGTCGCATCAGCGAGGCCCCTGTTCTTTCGTTCCCAAGATCTACTCAAAAAATCTTACTAAACATGCTTTGTTGTACCTACATTTGATAGTGAAAAAATATAAATGCGCGGTGGTAGAATATTGAAAAGCTTGTAGATTTGAAAAAAGATTAATTTAAAAAAAAAAGTAATATTCTTCGGCTTTTTGCTTTACAGAAGTCCTCTAGTAAGGCTCTGTAATTGATTTTGGCAGCTGCTTCGATTGAGGGAATTGCAGAGGCCTCGCGAGACTCCTTTATATTTCAGTGATTGAATACATAGATTCTGGGCCCTAACTAAGATTTCCTGAATCTAGAGATTCGGTAACTACGAAAACTATTCTGTCACAACACGCAGATACAAACAAGGATGTGCGCTTTTTCCCTGTGTACTAATTGTTCAGTTGCGAAAATAGCAATTTTTTTTATGTTGGTGAATGATGTGGCGAGCTAGACTTTCACCTGATGTTAATCGACACGGCCGCCCATAACAGAACAGTGAAACTAGGAACCCTAAAATATAAAGTTTCGCGCGACACTACACTGCGCACATCATCCTGAGACATCAGCACAGTCTGGTAATAAGATAACTCGACTGTGAGATCAGATTCTAAAGTCTCATTTGCCCAGTAATTTCACTAGCTACAGTACTGCTTGACGGCAGAATAACTGGCAAAGCGGTGGTACCTAGACGAACTTTGCAGAAAAGTCCTACCACCTAGTAATATTATGAGCCGATTTGCACAACCACAACACTGAGGCGGTCAGGTTGTGGTTGTCGGTTCGATTCACAACAACCATCCCAAGACAAACATTTTTGTGATAAACATTGTATTCAAAGTATTTATTTATACAAACTACAAATTACATAAATATACCTAGTTATCTGGTTCTGGTTTCTATAATGCAACCTTTGCTTAATTTGGGGCTAGATGGCGCTGTGTGAAATCCACAAATTATTATTTCCGCCAATGCCGAAAGATGAGCCTTTTATATTTTTAATCGAGCATTCGGAATATATAGGAAAAGAATGAACGCAGTGTGATGGAATCAATAACATTTCCAGTTCTGTGTACTTATCGGTACGCGATCGACAAATCCTGGACTGGCACTTCGCAAATCTGGAGTTCGCGAACGCAACGCCTCTCGGGAACCTGTCTCTGAAGCATTGGGACCAGGATGACGACTTCGAATTTACTGGGAATCATTTGACAGGTACGTGACGGTTCACTAATTTTTAGTCACTCAGGTATTAATAGTGGGGGGAGGGAACCAGTTCAAGGGTCTTGTTGGACTAGTTCCGACGAGAGCATAGCTATATCCACTCCAGAGCTATGACATAATTATTCCCAGACGTAAATGTCGATATCTAAGCTATGGAAAAACTATGAGATGAAGAAATTTTCCGTGATCTCAAGTTTGAGATTCACCTACGTCGTACGTCGTCTTTGCTTATAGACTGCTGTTTTGTCTACGAAAGTGCTGGTAAGTAGTTAATTAAACTAAAAAAAGTGGACGTTGAATAGTTTGTGATGTCTCCCAATTCTAATTGGGAGTTCTAAGTCCTGCACTGAGTATTGTATCAGTTATCTGGTTGCCATAGTAAAGCTTTGCATAGTTTGGGACTAGATGGCGCTGAGAGAAATGTCCTTAAATATTATTAGTAGTATTATTAATGTATTGTGCATTGCTCCCTGCCTGCCTATATAGTACCTATCTACCCTAACCAACTTTGGTTTCTTGCCTATTTTACTATTAAGGCCACCAAAACGGTAAATTGTAAAAGTTGGCAGTTATTTTAAATTTTGCAGCTAGCCTCATATCTTTAGGGAATGTCAGTGTCAATTATAATGCGGGCAGAGGAATTGTGACAAGTAGCCACAAAAGCCATAAATAAAGAATTGATTGTCATTATTGCCTAAAATTTCTATTATAATTCAAGAAATATTATAATGCACCTGATTCCAAACATATTAGTTCCTAAACCATTATTTTGACTTGAATGCAACTCTCAGGTTATACATGTCAGTAGAGTGATCACGGAACTTTGATTGCAATTTGCAATGCAACAGGAGAAATTTCCATATTAAATATTCACATAAACTGCATATTGAAACTGTCAAATTCATACAATTTTGTATTTCTACCTGTTGCAATCAAGATGAACATGATCGCGTAGCTGGTTATATATAGATAGCTGGTTACAAGAGCATTTTTGTAAAATATAACTTGGATATATAAAGAATAATCTCCGCTTTCAGTTATTTGTATTATCCAATATACAATACACAAATATCATGAAACCCTGCAAAAATTTGGTTGATCATCTATCTACTTTTAAATATCATTTGTAACGCTCGGCAAACTAAAATTCGCCACAGTATGTAAAAAAAACATCGATTGCCAAAAACGATTTTAATTAGTAGAATGTCGGCCTCATATTATGAACCATAAAACAAACCATGTGTTATGAATTTTATTGGAGTCATTAATCATTAGCCAATCGGTGTGACCACATTATAGTTGATCGATGAAGTGGAAAAACAGCGTCGATAACGAAAAGATCATTAGTTGTCCTCACTAATCACCTGATTCGTGCATGGGTATCGCGGCAGCAGCGAGGAGGCAATAACTTCAATTAGCTTAGAGACGGCACTCGTTAGCGTTTGGTTTTACTGACTGTTTCCGCGCAATCCGCCGCGATCGATGCCCCATTGTGTATCACACACAAAAGATGCTACCGCACAGAAATACTTGCCCCTATAAGGACCATTCTGCTCGGTTCTGTTATTTGTTTCCACTTAAGGTTATGCTACGTATTTATCCTAGCCGATAAGGATATTCGTTTTCTTGATCCAGTAACCAATGAAGATGTGATACGTTCGCAGCTTTTACCGCCTACAGCAGGTATCGAGAAACGCAGCTGCTAATTGTAACCGGTCACATTATTTTTTACTTTAGCGGCATAATTGCGCGAAATGGTTGTGTATCGGCGTTAACAGTCGATGGATATGGCCACCGTTATTTATGTGGAAGTTCACCGCTCTGTCCGTATTATAATTTTGCAATGAACATCAATTGCGTTGTCCGAGTGCGGTTCGTCAGTGCCCAGGGGCTCGCTCCGTTATGAATGTGGAATTTTCGAGTTAGTGGCCGGTTGTGTTGATCTTTAGCAGCGGATGGCGAATTTTAGCCGCGAGCGGCGGTTCGTGTCAATAATTACTATCATTTCTCGCTGAGTTTCCATCTCCCACAGCCGATAAATTGCCGACTGACTTCTGTGAATTGTCATAATCACCGTTGCAGAAAACGTGAGCTCTGCACTTAGCTACTTTACACACAACATGCCCATCTGACAACTAAGGCGCACTTGTACAATAATAATGCAGGAATAAAATAAATCTTTATGAAATACGAGCACCTGTCTATCTCATAACTATGCGCAGAAGTCATCATTCGACTCGTGTTAAAGCCACATCTGAAATATAAACGCATACTTCGCGTACTTTCTGTACAATATAAAAAGGGATGCGAGTGAAACTGTTTCGCCCGTTGTTCAGTCAAAAGATACGCATCGCGACATCGGCGGAACGCCTCTTTTGTGCATACATTCGGTCGTGCGTTGTCGGCAATATTTCTCGAAGGCCGCGCACCGCGGCGTGGGTAGTTGAAAAATGACATCCCGATTGTTATGCGTTATTCTACTCATGAGAATGTCGAGCCAGTACGTCGCGTGCGCCGCCATTGTGCCCTCGGCCGTCGGGCCCTACAAATTGAACGATTGTTAACCGTTCTATGGAAACGATGCTAGTTATATCGTGACTTGTCACGGAATTATTACATTTACCGAGATATCGTATTTTGTTCGAACACGGTAGGTACTAATTCTTAGCGAGATACAACACGCTATGCAAATTTTAACGACAGAACTACTAGACTTTCAAGATTGCAATTTTAGCTTGCTTTTATTCCCAGTGCTTAACATCTGTTACTACAGAGATTCATATTTTTCATAAATTTTAGTGACGAAACTCACTTACAACTTTTTCATCTGCAAAGCCAAGTGAAATGATCAATTTATGCATCTTAAAGCATGTGCATAAAATATTAGCCGTATCCATAAAAACAAGTTTCACAATTCTTTAAAAATAATTATATACTGTCGTAACTTATCGGCTTCTTACTACCTACCAAAAGACATTCATTCATATATCATGAAAGGAAAGTAACAAAGCCGTGGTCAAGTTGAATTATGAGCTGTTTTGCTGTTTACCAACGACAAATGGCGTTTGAAACAAGTTCCCCAGGAGGTGTCCGGGCCATATGATCACTCGTACGCTGTGCGGTCTCATAGCGGCAACAAGTTTTTTGATAAGGCCATGCATGGCGCGAGGCAATAGCAATAATGAATGTGATACAGCCGCAGCTCGCCTCATTTATCAAACGCCTCTATGAATAAAATATCTCGACAAGTTGCCTTTAGGATAGCGTCTGTTCGTGCCGGGACGGTTACGGCTCGCAGCGGCGATCGCAATCTTCAGCCTAGTTTCTAATAGTGCTGGCTCTCAAGAGAAATTTGCGCCATACGGCCCTTGTTGCTTTGTCCGGCACGAAACTGACACCAGGGAATACTCCGCTCCACTCAATCTGTGCTCTATTTACCGACAGTGAAATATTGCTCGAGTAAACTTTGTGTCAGGCCCTCAAATATTATGATTGATAGATGTCGAATAGGAACGACTCCTGCGTGTATTCTTTACCGAATCCACTTAGTTACTTACTGTAAAAATAGAGCCAGTGCAATTTGTAGTAAGTATATTACAATTTGGTCACTATTTTAAAGTCTTCTTTAAGGGTATATACAGGCAACGCATCGGCAGGCAATGCCCTCGGTTTTGCAGATGATTCGGCAGTTGATCACTTTTGAACAGTTGGGTCTTTGGTTGTTTTCCACTCAAGTTATAAAAAACACGATTTGCCTAGTAGATATTTCCATGTTTCCCAATTTAGTAGTCGCAAGAATTCCCTTCCTACCTATAATAAAAGCTGTATTTATCATTTGTTAACCAACTTCCAAAAAGAAGGAGGTACTATGTTCCTATGTTTTTTGTTATACTGGCATGTTTCTCCCACGTGAATGTGGAAGTGCGACACGCGGATCGTATTTTGTCGACAGGAGTAGATATCTCGACTCGCAGGACGTATATCGCGACGGAGCCGCGGCGGTGGAGCCCGTGGAGGCGTTTGGGCGTGGATGAATAAGTAATGAACCGTCGAATGGCTCTATTAAACCGCCATTGTTCCCCTGTGATCGCTACACTTGCGCAAGAGACACGTATTGTCTCGGGCTTTCACCGACGGGTGAAGTTACGGCCCTTACGACCTAAATGCCACCGGTGCTAGATGTAGACCAATTTGCGTTTATCGAGCCTTAAATAGTCGGTATGCAAGCGAATCGGTGGCAACTCGCCAAGATAGCTCCCTGTTTGTATTGTCGCTGTTGGCGTTAAGCTCACGTACAGTCATGGCTATAAAACTCAACGATCAAGACAGTACCTTGAAACTGAACCATTGTAAACAAACGTTTCCAGCATTTTGTCAATGTATGTTTATGAATGTAACTTGTATACTCATAGTATGCCATATACCCACGGAATTCTCACAATTTCCCAAATTTTTATGTCACTTAAATATATATTTGATTTATTCAATTCCCGTGGAACATATAACAAGTGTCCAAAATATCACATACCGTGATATTGAAACAAACAACATTGTAACAAGTATCAATAAGCCTGAGCATCATAACTCTTTTGAACAATAAGTATTAACGGAGTAAAGCAAAAGTGTCGAAGGCTTGTGTGATATCGCCGCGTGTCGGTGTCTAGTGTTGGATTTATGTGGAGCGATGCTATGTCTCAGTGGGGTTGCGGCGCGTCTAATTGACGAATGCCCAGAAGCGGGACTCTTACCTTTTTAGGTTATGAACCTGCTCACACGTGCGTTTCTAATGTGATCAACGGCAGCCATTATGATACCAAAACACATGTAGTTTTTAAACAATTATTATTTTCGACGAATTTTAGGAAAACATGATATCGAAATTGGGATGTTTAGTTTGTATTTATGTAAAGCTATGCGATGGTTTTTGGAGAGTACCCAACACCTCATTTCCCATGCGATTAGTCATATGTTAGGACAAAGTAGCATAAACGATGCTTCAGATGTTATAGATTTTGTTTAGTTTTTTTTTTTTAATGTTAAAGGGAGCAAACAAGCATACTGCCCACCTGATGGGAAGTGGTCACCGTAGCCTATGGACATCTGTAACACCGGAGGAGGCCTCATCAATGCATTGCTTACCCTGTAAAATAAGAAGGAAAATTTATTTGTCCAAATATTTTTTCTAAACATCAAAAGAATGACGTTGTTGGTATTTTTATTTCGCATCACCAGCAACATCAATTTTTTTTTACTGTGTGGACAGCATATAAAAAAACACCAAAAATCCGACAACATATATATAGGAATATTTCAGGTAACATTTTTGTAGTATTTGTGATAAAATTAGTGAGCTATAGTGTACGCTTACGTAAAGAACGGTTTTCCCATTAGTTGTAAAGTTTTCGTACAAAACTTTCAGCCGCTTTCTTGAAAATTGGTCCTAGTTAACAGATCTTGTTTTAAAAACATCGCTGTAAATCTGGGTTTATTTGTTTTGTGCTTCGTAATATAGTGTAACGGAAGTGCAAGTTCTAAACCGATTAACTAGACTTCGTAGCACACATTCACTACACGACATGTTGCTGTAGTGAAAAGCACAGCTTTTGTGTACATAGTTTCTTAATCTCAACAAACTGATGTAATAATTTTGTTTCCTATACTGTTTATCTGGCTTGAATATATAATAGTTTGAACGGACTTGACTCATACAATTTGCATCGGGTACCGCGGTAGTTTTATTGCCAACAATTGGCCATTATTCGAAAGAATTACCGCGCAGCCCGTCGAACTCTTGATATATAGTCTACTACTTGACTACTTTGCATTCGTACTCCTTTTATGTAGATAGGATAAAACTGGGATAGATGTCGCAGTATGAAAGGTGCCCGTTTTCAAAAAACCTTCTCTATATTGCAATAGAGAATTTATAAGTTAAATAAGGAGCGTAGACGCCACACATCTCGGTGCCCGCAGGTCGTCTTGCAGAATAGGCGCGTCTCGCTTGTATGTGTTATCACCGACACGAAAAATGCATCAAAGATTCAAACGTGAATATTTACCGTTACGTAACATTATGATAAGTAATATAGGCGTTCAAATTTTATTTAATCTATTGGCTCATTGTGTACGCACCTAGGTACCTATCAATAATCGCACTGGTGTATTTAGTTTATTTTAATAGAAAAGGGTAATTATCCATATCAAAAAGGATAGTCGCCTCCATTTTTTAGCATTATAGTTGCCCTTTGGGTTGCAATATCCCCCAAGTAATGTAACGTGTTTCAGGAATATTATTGGTTTGCAATGTTTTTTTAAACTATTTAAATCCTACAATAATATAACAACTACTACTAAACAGTACCTACTAAAAAAAATAACATTTTGACTCCTTATATTTTAGCCGCGATGATATTATATACAGTCCAAATGCTCCAGCATCATCATGCTGGTAGCATTGCTCCTTCAACAAGGTAAGGGTTTCACACCATTATCCTATTTCCGTTACGTGTGATGGTTACTTCAGTTTAACCGTATTCCTCATTTTGAACTAAACAACTTGAGTGGTTTCAAAACAGCTTTGTTTTGTATTATTAACCTTCTGTCTGCGGATTAATTTATGATTGTTTCATACGTTTCTCATAAACCTATTCCAAAGCCATCAAGTATTATTTGAAACGATGAGATCTAATCACTAACTTCTTGATATATATGTCGGCGGCAACGTCCAGTTAAAAACTCTATGCGCAACGGGCTGTACCGTAATTTACTCTGTGGCAGCATTTAAATTTATTACAGTGGCAACACCGGTATTTGTCATCGCTTCCCTACCCATCTGGCTATAAAAAGGGACCGCTCGGTGTACTACGGATCATTCTTGTTCCAGACACGGCGCGGTGCGGACTTGCTGAAGGCCTATAGTTATATAGGTTGCAACCTACCCACAACCTGTTTCCGCCCACATCAGAAGTGGGATTGCCCATTTCTACATCACTCTTCAAGCAACGCAAAACGTGACGAGACGTGATGTGAATGATGACGTGACGGCGGGTGACACTAATATCAAATTTAGTTGCAGGGTTAACCCAAACCAGTGAAAAAAAAAAATGGAAAAAAAGTAACGATTCGTTTTTTTTCGAGAAAAAAAAGAGAATGTAAAAATGATGACAAGAAAAATGTGTCTGAATGCTAAAGGGATAATCTATCCGGACTAGCACTAATGGTCCATAAAAAAAAATGTTGGTTGCTAAAGGGATATCTATCCGGTCTAGCACTAATTGGTCCATTAAAAAAATGTAGGAATGATGATTTTTGGTTGCTATAGGGATATCTATCCGGTTAGCATTATTCGGTCCATTTTTTATAAATGAAGGTATACTAATGGTCCTGAAGGGTTAACCCTGACGATGACTGGAAGGTTAAAATGCTTTTGACTAATCAAATTGAAAACTGATCTTTTGACTTTGACTTGTTTAACTCATTTAATTGTCAGGATGAACGAGCAATAACACTGATACCTATGTCCTTCACCAGATAAAAAGTGAAGCTAAGCGTACGAGGGCGTACGCACGTCAGTATGGCCGTGTCGGCGGCAACGTCCAGTTAAAAACTCTATGCGCAACGGGCTGTACCGTAATTTACTCTGTGGCAGCATTTAAATTTATTACAGTGGCAACACCGGTATTTGTCATCGCTTCCCTACCCATCTGGCTATAAAAAGGGACCGCTCGGTGTACTACGCATCATTCTTGTTCCAGACACGGCGCGGTGCGGACTTGCTGAAGGCCTATAGTTATATATTAGGTCTTTACCTATGAAATTGCCGTTTTGTTTGAAAAAAGTTAAATAATTTTTTTTTCGAACTTATTTATTTCTTTTATTCAAAGTAATCACCCCTGCAATCAATGCATCTTTGCCAACGCTGTGGCAGTTTATGGGTGCCCTTCTTGAAAAAATCAGCAGGACGGGAGACAACAAACTCTTCAAAGGCGTTTTGTACTGCCTCTCGGGAATTGAATTTTTTTCCCGCTAAAAAGTTGTCCAAATTTTGGAAAAAGTAATAGTCGGTAGGCGCAAGATCTGGTGAGTATGGCGGATGAGGAAGAGCTTCCAAACCCAACTCATGCAGCTTAGAGACGGTCTGTTGTGCAGTATGGGGTCGCGCGTTGTCGTGAAGTAGCAGTGGAGACGACCGATTGACCAAAGCTGGTTGCAGACGTGCGAGTTTCGCCATCATTGTGGTCAGTTCTTCAATGTACACATCTGCAGTAATGCTCTCGCCGTTTTGTAAAAAGCTATGATGAATCACACCAGCACTAGACCACCAAACTGTGACCATCACCTTTCTAGGGGTCATTTTTCGTTTTGCACGTTGCTTTGGTACCGAACCAGGATCTAACCAACTTGCTGAGCGCTTTCGATTGTCAAAAAGAATCCATTTTTCGTCGCACGTAACAATTCGGTTCAAAATTCCTTCATTTTTGTGCCTGTTAAGCAGCGCAAGGCAAGTCTCGACGCGTACGTTGCGCTGGCGATCGTTAAGTTCGTGGGGCACCCATCTATCAAGCTTTTTTATCTTGCCAATCTGTCGCAAATGGACCAATATTGTTTTGATGCTAACATCAAAAGCTGCTGCCAGCTCAGCTGTAGATTGAGATTCATCAGCTTCCACAATCGCCTTTAATTCATCATTGTTGACCAAAGTTTCCGGACGACCACGAGGTTCATTTTTCAAGTCAAAATTCCCAGAACGGAACCGAGCAAACCAATAACGGGTTGTACGTTCGTTTGTACAGTTCTCTCCGTAAACGTCGTTGATGTTACGTGTCGTTTGTGCCGCGTTGGTGCCACGACGGAACTCATATTCCATAATTACACAAAATTTCAAAGTATCCATTATGAGGAAAAATGTTGAAATGTAATGAAAATACAACGCTAATCAATAAACAAAAGACTTATATTGTAAATAGAATGTCATATTTTTAAAACAAAATTAATTTGAATTTAGAATTCATAGCCAATCAAAACTTTTTTTTTGTTTGAAAAAGTCTGTACTGCAATACGGCAATTTCATAGGTAAAGACCTATTAGGTTGCAACCTACCCACAACCTGTTTCCGCCCACATATATATATAGTAGTAAACAATACGTATAAATATGTAATCTCATGACACGAGTCTGCAAAAGCAAAGAGACTGGTTAAGTTTTGTCCCTAATTTTATCTCCTTAATTTACTTTACAGATAGGAATAACGGCATTATCAAAATTAGAATTTAATTTCAACTTGTACTTGCTCATTCAAATTTTGATTATACCGTGGTAGTTTAAATCGGTCCTCCACTTTAACTTTCCTATCATTGTAAAAGTTGTAATCCTCTTTGTGAACCCTAATTGAATTCACTGTTATGCTAATACTCTGATTTCCCATCTTATTTCGTTAATAGAGGTCCGTGGTAAACCAATTAAAGGGAACGTTTGTGGATTACACAACTTTCTGTATACGAAATAGTTTGTAGGTTTTGCTTTTAGGGGAAATTAAACGTATGTCTAATGTCTATCCTCCATGTAAATACTATGTCGAATTGACATAGTTCGGGTTACGTTATGTTATTGTCGTATCATGTTCCACAGGATGATAGTACTTTTGTCCCTTTGTGTTCGCGTTTGTTTGTATGTAAATTCCCTTGTTTCCTTCGCATTACATTTGCCTTGATGACTACTCGAGGCATGTGACAGGCGATATTGTGTATCAATGACCTATGTCGCATTAGGCTGATACAGAATTGTTTAGAAAACTATTTGTAGCTATATCCAAATATGTCATGGAAAGGTATAACCTTAATGTGCGCAGTGCGGTGTTTCTATGACCACGCTGATACAGAAAGCCCGACATTCCTCGCAGACTCCGTTGTCTAATAGCATTTTGCGGTTTTATTAACGCGTTTTGTTCCGTTATGTGTTTCGCAATTGCCAGTAGACATTACCTATTTGTCCCATTTAGTTTCTATATAATAATATACGAATTTGTTACATTGATTGCTATTTTAATAGCAGGTTAAAACCTGGTGGCTATCATACACAACTATTTGAAAATACAATGCCCCCTATTAATTTACCGTGTAGCTATATAGAGCTTAGGTTGTGTATTGCGTCACACGGGGTTGTGTCAGAGGCATTCAGTGCGGTCTAGTGCTCGGGCGGCCATCGTAGCGTAAATGGCGGGCGCCTGCTGCCAGTCTCGCTGCCTCTGAAGCCCAGTTTACACAAGACATGACGAATGCTGGAGCAACAAGCAGTTCGCTTGTTGGATTTCGTTTTGACGAAGTGCTGATCATTTTCCAAGTACGGATAAGTCATTTGATTGCTATATTTTTTAATGTATAAATAAATATTATTCTTAAAAAATAAACAGTAGAGAAAACAAAAATTAAATATCTCAAAAAATTACAAAGTTACAAGCATTTTGAAATATACGAATAGAAAGAGACAGCTCAAACACGCAGTGACGAATAGTTACTGTTCATTTTATTAGTATTCAAATATCCTATTGCAGTTTCGTCTGGAAACGTGTTAGGTGTAAACTTTGAGTCTAAGTATAATGTCAACTTTGAAAAGATGTCAGTTTTTTCGTTAAATTGAGATTGCTATAGTTTACTTATTCGGCTCATTACTTACCGCCGTTAGTGTGTACGTGGCTTTATGCCTCCGCTTTTTGCTTTGTGAAATAGAAGCGAAACACAAATTGTACCTACGGTTAAAACCAACATGCCTCTATAAAAGTTAGCTGAATCTTTTCCACTGTGGTAGTAGAGTCACAGAATAAATAATAGCACAAAGTAGACTTTAGCTTTGGGTATCGGTTTTTCGATACGTGAGATGAAATGCCGCGTATTTATTTATTTAGTATTGATACCACCTTCAAAGCCGTTTACAGTTTTCTTCACTCTTTTTTTTAACAATACTGTGTTCCTGGAAACTAACTTATGGTTTTTGATCTACTATCATAGTTGGGGGTTAAAGCCGTAAAGGCTTTCGATTCGATGGCTCGCATTTATGCAATGCTGAAAACGGCAGCAGCTGTCGTCTGTTACTCGCAAAATGAAACACGTTAGCGCTTCGGTTGACATTGGCCTCTCTTTTTGTCGCGGCGCGCCTGTGGATGGTCATTTATCAACTTTTTATGGAAACGCCTGTTTTAATTTATGCTTACACTAACTTCGGGGCCCGAGCTATCTCCGACCTCATTCGCAACCGCAGCTTTGTTGCTGTTTACTTGAAACGTCGAGAGAGCAAGCTGTTCTCTGTGTTTTAAAATAAACTCGACCATTGCACCGCTCTAAAATGAGTATTTACGATAATGTGCCTTCTCTACAAGGACTGCAGTGTCGTTAGATTGTTTTGTAATCGCCAATAGCTTTGGATGCAAGGATTTTATATCGTGTTATTATAGTTCAGCCTCACGTTGTCAATGTTGTATTGACCCTACTACGCATTGCGTTCGCGGAAGGAACCGAGCGAAATCAGCCATCTACCGCCACTTCAGAGTGTCGCGGTATAAATAAATATTTTATTCTTTGAGTTGTATTTTTTTTTATAAATTTTCGTCCTGTGGTAGATTCACGGCCAGGTGTCGTTTTGCGCTTTAGGTGGCGACTAGGCAGGTTCATTAGCATTCGTCATTGTATAGTGAGTGATTGAAGTGTGCGATTTCTTTCTACAAAGTTCATATATTCTTATTTATTTATTTATTTACATATTCTTGAAAATTATATTTAAAAAAAATTATATAATTGTTTTATTAGCGAAAGCAGTTTAATTACCTTATTGTAATCCAAATTCATTAATATAATGGATAGTCTTCTAAAACCTACTAAATAACAAACATAACAAACTAGAGGTAATATCTCATTATAAAGAACATTTTAACAATTATTGATTAAATTTAACTAAAACTTAAAAGTAAAGCTGTATAATGTTGCCTTACGAGTTTCGCAGCAGCGTGTTGAAACTTAACATAATTTTACCGTATTTAGGAACTTTTTACAACAATCCTGTAGCGAAGGGAAATCAAATATATTTTTATTTCAGTTACATATCGGCAAGTAACACGTCCGTTTGGCGGCACATTTGAAAGCCACGCCGATGCAATTACATCTGATGGTTGTCTGAATGCACATCTGATAACACAACTAAAAAACTGCTTGTGAAGTTACTTTAATTAAATGCAACATTTTCGCTCCGAACCTACTTAAAATCATAAGATAGCATCACAGCTTAAAAGGCAAAAAATATTGTAAAATACTTATTGGAAATACCAATTAAGAGTTATCTGAATAAGTTGCATGGAAATACTTCACTTACCTACATAATCTGTTTGATATAGAGTTGAGGTGGATAGTAATACGTTTAACATCTCTATATACTTTTGCAAAACTGTCAGCTCTTAGTAAATACTTACATACCGTTGACTTAATTTTCGTTGGATGCAAGATGCAAGTGGCCGGTCAAAGTGGCGCTCTATGGGTGAGGCTTATGTTCAGTAGCGGATGCCTTCCGGGTGATGATGATATTCCGCGGGCGAGTAAAATGTACTACTGTGCTAAATTACGCGTTAATAACACAAACAGTTTCTAAAGGAAACGTCAGTAAGCCAATGTGGTTCCCTTTTAACGTTTCGGTTCAGAAACCAAACAAAAAAGGGAAACTTACGATCACAGGTGTCCACGCAGAAGCTTGAAGTTAGTTCTGAACGAGGTTTAAACTTGCTGGGGTCCCCGCAAACCGTTCGCCAGGACAAATTTCGCTTATATTAACTTTTGCTTCGAGTAAATTGCTCCTCAACTGCGCGACCACTGCACTTTGGAGTGACAAAGTTTTAATCTAGATTCTGGCTGCGGATGTTTCTTCCATCAAGCTGTTTCTCTTGATGCTCCTTTATTAAGTTATTCGATTTTTTTTCTTATTTGTTTTGCTACGACAGTGTAATTTTTGAATATTCCTATTTGAGGAGCCTGCGGTTTATATAGGTGCATTTCCTGTAGCAAATTTTAATTTAACTCAATAAAAAGCAAGATTGTTATTCTCGGTAGTATGGCCATCTCTAAGTAAAATTAATATCATACAAATCATTTCCGCCTTTTTGGCGTGAAAACGACATTCCGAACAGACAGCGATACCGTTTTTTATTTCATATTAGTAGGGATAAAGGTTTAGATAAATTTGAATATTATAACGAACTTATAGCGTTATAATTGTAGCGTCAATGCGGTTTATGAGGTTTCTAAAAATGCACTAAAGCCCTCTTTTAGGCATAAAACCAGAAACATATATTTGTCATAATTATACTAAAAAAAAAATTTTTTTTTCTCTTTCCTTTAAAACTTAGCACTCTACCGCAGCATAATTCTAACAAAATGACGTATTAGCAGCGTCCCTTGCGTCTTTAATGTTTCTTTAAGCGAAAAACATGATTGCGCTCATTATCCAGATTGCCACATCATAAAACTTAGATTCGTTTTATAGTGCACACTTAAGCCGACCTCGTCTATTTGTGAGAGCTTTAACTCATTTAACGGAACGGATACGGAACTCGATGTACAATAACTGTGAAATCAATCGTAAGTCATAGATAATGGCACTTGGAATCTATTTTAATTTTGATATAGATAAACACTTAAGAAATAATCGGTGAGTTGTAAAGATTTTTCATGTACGACCCCCTCCGAGCGACTGTGCATTCTTTGAGACTATGCTCATACTAAAGCTTAATCTTAAAACCACAATAATAATACGAAGGGACCTCACGAGTTTACACTTTAATCTTCTACCAGCAGATAATATCACACATTATTTTCACATCTCATTGAAGGTGGTTGGTTGTGTTAACCTGTTTTTCGAGTCGAGAGGTGTCAAAGACTCGATGGGCGAGCCGATAAACTGGAAGATTTAGTCGCTCGTGAACAGGCTGCGTCGATGACAATCGATGTTGTCTCATCGGTGTCGATGCACTAATTATAATGAAGTCTTATCAAATATTTCTGTAATGATATCAGTTATTAAAGAGACCTAGATTGATATTTTTTTATCGCACCTTCCCTTGGATTCTTAGCGTTTTCGTAGCCAATTTAGCCTTGTACTCAGTATATGAACCATCGCTTGGTGAACTTCAGTCTGACGCATGTGAATTTCCGGCATTGTAGCCTCGGAGGAGGGTGTTTTACCACCAGCATCTACACGAGAATTTTTAGCAAATATGTTTGCTTTTTCTTCTGTAGTGTTTGCTACTGACCCCGTCAGGTTTCTATCGGCGAATTAGATTAAACTAGGTAGGTACCAAATGTGTCTCATAGTTCATTAATTCCGGGAATAACGTAGGTTGGTCGTAGCGTAGATCTGAATATTATTATTATGAAATACTTTTCTAGAGCTGTTTTGTTATGATTAGGTACACTTCATCATATAAGTATTTTATTAGATTAAAGAAATTAGGTATAGCATTCTGTCAACTCAACCTCGCGTTTGACGAGAACTGTGACGTGTGACCGCGAAATAATAGTTTTTGTAGAGTAGGTTGTCGTTATAAATAAAATGACTATCCGCTGTTCTAAAAGAAAGATATAGATATAAAGTATTTATGTATTTAACATTTTAGATGGCTTATAGTTTGCGTGCAGATATTTTTGTAATAGATTTTAGTTATTTTCTAGGGAGACCAAATTCAATGAATAATGCATGAAGTAAATAAGTCTTTATATAAATGATGGCGTAAGTTTAATATACACTCTTAACAGGGCAAACCCACCGTAGCATAGAGGTCGTATTTCTTTCCTAAACGGATGCATCGTTATAGGACGCTATAAAACTCAAAATGCAATATAATTTAAATTACATATCTCGTAAATTTTGTGCCATAATGTTTTATCGGTTATGGAACTTGCAACATTCGCCGTAACATAACGACACATTGGATTCAATCCACAACGACGAACTATTAATATTGGAGATTCTTTATAACGTCTCACATAAAGTAGGCGCATAATATACATATTGTTGGAAATCCTAAGTGGTTTTAGTTTTAAAAAAATAAGTTTACAATCAAGCTAAGAATATTTATTAAGATTTACTAAGAACCGACAATAATTAATAGCGTGATTTTATAAAACGTCCGTCGCCTCTGAGCGCTGCCCGAAAAAAGTGAGCCCGAGCCTTCTCCGTCGCTCGTATATATACTACGCCGCTTGCATCAGCTCCCGAAGTGAAGTATTTTGTAACACGGCCGTTCCTGCTTGCGTGTTGTCCTCAACAGCTGCTTCATCTTCAAGCGGCACATTGTCGTCGACCTCGACCGTTGTGTCTTCTTCTATAACACAACAAAACATGATTCTAGGACCTGATGTACAGGCATAACGTTGGTAACTGAAACCATTTCAAAATTAAAATGAAGTTGTTGCTCAATTCAAAGAAATTTCAATTTAGAGAAATTCAACAGGTACTTGTAATAAACATTGAAAACGGAGACTGCAAAACAACTGTGTTAGAAGCACAAGCGTGCACTCAAGTACAACCAACGCAGTTTTCATAACAATTTTATGAAAAGATGTAAGAAGAAGTAATGGTTATAGGCGCATGTTAGCATTGTAAATAAAGAAAAATAAATGTATTGCGAATTTCAGAATTCCGGACTTCTAAACTTCGCCACACATTGTAATAGAAAACGGCAACTGTATGATATGACACTCATTAACACGTCATACATTTCAACAACGGTAACTGTATGACATGGCACTCACAAACCACGTCACACATTGCAAAAATGGCAACTGTATGACGTGACACTCACAAATCACGTCATACATTGCAAAAACGGAAACTGTATGACATAACACTCACAAATAACGTAATACATTGAAAAAAGGGCAACTGTATGACATGGCACTCACAAACCACGTCACACATTGCAAAAACGGCAACTGTATAATGTAATACTCACAAATCACGTCATAAATAGCATAAACGGCAACTGTATGACATGGCACTCACAAACCACGTCACACATTGCAAAAACGGTAACTGTATAATGTAATACTCACAAATCACGTCATAAATAGCATAAACGGCAACTGTATGACATGGCACTCACAAACCACGTCACACATTGCAAAAACGGCAACTGTATAATGTAATACTCACAAATCACGTCATAAATAGCATAAACGGCAACTGTATGACATGGCACTCACAAACCACGTCATACATTGCAAAAACTGTAACTGTATGACATGGCACTCACAAACCACGTCACACATTGCAAAAACGGTAACTGTATAAGATAACATTCATAAATAACGTCATACTTTGCAAAAACGGCAACTGTATGACATGGCACTCACAAATCACGTCATACATTGCAAAAACGGCAACTGTATGACATGGCACTCACAAACCACGTCATACATTGCAAAAACGGCAACTGTATGACATGGCACTCACAAACCACGTCACACATTGCAAAAACGGTAACTGTATAAGATAACATTCATAAATAACGTCATACTTTGCAAAAACGGCAACTGTATGACATGGCACTCACAAATCACGTCATACATTGCAAAAACGGCAACTGTATGACATGGCACTCACAAACCACGTCATACATTGCAAAAACGGCAACTATGTGGAGAGAATAATCTTGTCACATATTGCAAAAGGCAACTGCATGAAGAGGCATAGGCCACCTCACACATTGCAAATAGAGAGAAGGCAACTGTGCGAAATGATCACACATTGCAAACGACGCCACACAAAGTGCAGTCATCGCTGAGTCACATTGGTGAGACAGATATCCGCAGTGGAGAACGCAGAACAAGCCTCCAGCGTCCATTCGCCCCGCCAAAACACCATGTGATCGGCGGCCGCTTGCGTTGTCTTGCCATAAGACCCGTCGCGAAGTTTCGAGCTACAGCGGTGGGTGGCAGCACATGCAGGACCTTGTAGGGCCCCCGCATGCCAGAGTTCAGCTTTCCCGTAGATTGTGACGACCTGTTCACGAACACAAAATTGCCAACGGTGAAGGTTTGTGACTGCTGACGACCCTTGTTGACATAAGCGTCTTGGAGTTGCTGGTCAGCGTCAGGTAGTGTGGACGCAGTATTATTCGTCACCGCATCTTAACGGTACACCATTGCGAGTTTTGTTTTGAATGAATAACCGGGGATGTACCGTCTAAAGTAACAAAAACTAACTTAGTAGCATTAAAAATGTCTAACCTCTTCAGACATTGCTTGGCACTTACGTGTTAACAGAAGCTTCTACCTTGTGCTCGCTCGGTCTCACCTGACCATTAGTAATCATTTGACCTTAGTAATCTATTTCAGTTGTAAGAAATTCACATTTCTTAACGTTGATGGAAAATCCTGCCTCAGTCAGAGTCGTTAGAATCACTATACTCGCGTTTTCGCTTGTTTTGTTGAACATAACCTTTGCGAAAAACACCACGAGCTCGAACGGGTGTAATCTGATGAGGTTTCACATAAATGGGCATAAAACTCACTAAATTCATAGCAGCTGCGCGAATTTGAGTATCAGTAACACCAGCGTGTAACTATCGCTACAATGAACTCATTCATCACTCAAATCGTTAACAATGCGTAACGTAACAACAAACGTCTAGCATATTCTGCATACGTGGGGTAGTTATCAGAATCAGTTTTCATAGCATCAAATAAAATGTTCGCGATATTTACTCGTATAAGGCACAATGCCTTAAATTCACTCTTGAAATTTGGCCAACTACGATCATTACTAACCCAATCGTATAGCCACGACCTCGCGTCACCTTCAGACAATTACCTATACGCGTTTAACATTCACTGTAATCTCATCTATTTAGTTAGCGCACATGATCAATTTGACTACACAACGAATCAAAATCATGCAAAGACAGATCGAAATTCGACATATATACATGGTTCGATCTTACCGGCATGGCATCATAGCATTAACGAGGTTTTCGGTTACTTCACTTATAACCATATCTGCGGTGGGCGGAGGCGTGCTTGAACACGGCACGGACAGGTCCAGACTTGCAGGGTACGACTCGGCGCTACACTGCGCAGTCAGCGGGCAGACGGCTCGCACGACGCGGCTGGTGTGCCGGAGCATCCGGTGCAGGCGCCGACATGGCGCGCGATGTACTCGCAACAATACTTGCACTGCGTGTCCTGGAATCTTCCAAAACACCTAAGCGGCTTATGAAAGTTTGAAGCTAGGCTTCTAAACCAGGAATAGACTTTCGATCTCATTCGTTCGATCGACTTTTACGTTTACTAGTCTCAGCCGTAGCTACCAAAAATTTAAGCGGAAATTCTTTAAAATCACAACAGCAAAATCAGAACAATATTTGAAATCAGAATAACCAAGTCAGAATTGAGTTAGATCCCGCTTCTGATGTTGGAAATCCTAAGTGGTTTTAGTTTTAAAAAAATAAGTTTACAATCAAGCTAAGAATATTTATTAAGATTTACTAAGAACCGACAATAATTAATAGCGTGATTTTATAAAACGTCCGTCGCCTCTGAGCGCTGCCCGAAAAAAGTGAGCCCGAGCCTTCTCCGTCGCTCGTATATATACTACGCCGCTTGCATCAGCTCCCGAAGTGAAGTATTTTGTAACAATATTTATACTTTATGCCTTAACTGTAACCGCATTTTCCACTTAAAAGAGACCGTACAAGGGCCACGTATATAAGACTATAAGCGGAATCTAATGAGAGCACTCATTAAGGGCCTTTTTCATTTCGCGCCATCGCATCGCACAGTGCGGTTTTCCTGCGCCATTGAAATCGCTTCAGCGGCTTACTTCCGCGGCGGACGCAGCCGCCCGCAGGGCTCAGCCGTTTTTGCATTTTAACACTCTGCATAATGAGGTCTTGAGGCACGTATTGTGGTCTGATATATTATTTTCTATAGTCACATATTTGCAAAATTTAAAACGTTTTACAAATCTCCGATAATTATTTGCGTCGCGAACCTGCTCTATATATGTGACGGCGGCAACGTCCAGTTATAAACTCTATGCACATCGATCGAGCACCGTAATTTACCCTGTGGTGGCATTAAATTTATTACAGTGACAACACCGGCAACTGTCGTCGCTGCCCCACCCATCTGGCTATATAAAGGGATCGATTGGTGCGCTACGGATCATGCTTGTTCCAGACACGGCGCGGTGCGGACATGCTGAAGGCCTATAGTTATATAGGTTGCAACCTACCCACAAACCGTTCCTGCCCACATCAGAAGTGGGATTGCCCATTTCTACATCACTCTTCAAGCAACGCGAAACGTGACGAGATGTGACGTGAATGATGACGTGACGGCGGGTGACACTAATATCAAATTTACTTGCAGGGTTAACCCGGACCAGTGAAAAAAAAAAATGGAAAAAAGTAATGATTCGTTTTTTTTTTCTAGAAAAAAAAAAGAGAATGTAAAAATGATGACAAGAAAAATGTGTCCGAATGCTAAAGGGATAATCTATCCGGACTAGCACTAATGGTCCATAAAAAAAATGTTGGTTGCTAAAGGGATATCTATCCGGTCTAGCACTAATTGGTCCATTAAAAAAATGTAGGAATGATGATTTTTGGTTGCTATAGGGATATCTATCCGGTTAGCATTATTCGGTCCATTTTTTTATAAATGAAGGTATATTGATGGTCCTGAACAGGGTTGTCGATGGGTTAACCCTGGCGATGACTGGAAGGTTAAAATACTTTTGACTAATCAAATTGAGAACAAACGAGGACGTACGCACGTCAGTATGGCCGTGACGGCGGCAACGTCCAGTTATAAACTCTATGCACATCGATCGAGCACCGTAATTTACCCTGTGATGGCATTAAATTTATTACAGTGACAACACCGGCAACTGTCGTCGCTGCCCCACCCATCTGGCTATATAAAGGGATCGATTGGTGCGCTACGGATCATTCTTGTTCCAGACACGGCGCGGTGCGGACATGCTGAAGGCCTATAGTTATATAGGTTGCAACCTACCCACAAACCGTTCCTGCCCACATATGCTTACACAGTAACTTACGATTAATAATAATAATAATAATATGTGTGGACATCTCACCCAACGCCATCTCGCCCCAAACTAAGCAAAGCTTGTGCTATGGGAACCAGATAACTGATACAATACTTAGATACTTTTTTGTTTGTAAATACATACATAGAATACAATATGACACCCAGACACAGAACAAACACCTATGTTCATCACACAAATGTTTGTCCTGAGTGGGAATCGAACACACAAACCACAGTTCAGAAGGCAGGGCTACTACCAACTGAGCTATTCCGAATCTCCTTTTTTATTTGTGAGAGAGGAGATGTTGCAATGTAAATGAATGTCAGGCAAAATAATTTTGATCTAGAAACCTTAATGTTTATAATTTTATCGCAACACTTAATTTAAAAAACTCATGAAGAGTTTTTACATAGATCATCACATCTTTGCCTCTAATTAAGTAAATTATTTAAAATAGATGTAAGTACAAAATCCAACATATATCAAAGTTAAGTGTAACACTTAGTTTACTTAAGTAACAACCTCAAAGAGCTTTAAAAAAGTATTTGTAAAATACCGATGTTTATTTTAATTAAACCGAAAGAGTCGTAGTCAAATGTAATTTCCATGTATCGTAAACGTGCCATCAGCCGGCGAGGCGTATCCACCCGTCTGTCTAAAATATGTAGCAATAAAAGCGCTCCGGACCATACCCGGATGTGTTAGGATCCGTTTATTATCCGGGCTCTCGCGTTGTACCGAAATCTGTGTTGTACCTTCATAAAATTCCTAGGCGCTCATCTTGAATCCCGACACTCATTTTAACAATTAAGAAATGCTTTGAGGCTGGTTCAATCATTCCTTTGTTTTCTTCTATTTGCTCACAGTTTTAAAACGTAGCTGGAATTATAAATATGCCTAAGGCGTAAGTGATGCTAGTAAATGAGGGTTACCCCCATATAAGTATTGGGAAATACCTGGCAATGTAGTTGGAGAGAAGAGGACTTGGAAGACTGAAAAATAAGGGCTGAGCCCTCACTAATGTGGTTGATAAAAAGACACATTACAACAAGAAATTGATCATACATACATCTTATATCTATAAATGTCGACAATTGAAGAGGAAGATCCACAACTGTAACATCAAATATTCATTCAAGAGATTATAAAGACTTATGTTAACATGAAACCATTTGTGATTTATAATTTATAACAGTGGCTTGCTTAGCAACCCCGTAAGTTTAATTGTAAGAGCTGAAGGGTAAAGTTGGAAATGATATCATAAACTGAGATCACTTGCCATGGTACTCGCAGCTTTAGAAAAGCAAGTCCCGGTTTAAGGAACACGTGGATGGAGGTTCGAATCTCGTTCGTGATAAATAAAATTCTTTACATAAAAATTAATGTTCGGCGACATTTAAATGTTAAAAATTTTAGCATCATAACTGATCGATATATCCTTTTAGAAAAGGCTTGTGACGATATCATCCTCTTTCATCATCATTCCAGCTTTCCACCTGCTTTCGTAGTTTTCGCATCAAACATTGGCCATTCACAATTCAAATTCAAACTCAAGTTTAGAACATTAGTCGCGTTTTCATTTTCCAGACATTTTTGGCATTCCACCAACGCGGAAGCGTAAAGTTCGCTGCTGGGGAAAAATTAGGAAGCGCCCCCGGGACAAGCTGAAGAGGCATCATAATTAATTATATTAGGTCTTTACCTATGAAATTGCCGTTTTGTTTGAAAAAAGTTAAAGTATTTTTTTTCGAACTTATTTATTTCTTTTATTCAAAGTAATCACCTCTGCAATCAATGCATCTTTGCCAACGCTGTGGCAGTTTATGGATGCCCTTCTTGAAAAAATCAGCAGGACGGGAGACAACAAACTCTTCAAAGGCGTTTTGTACTGCCTCTCGGGAATTGAATTTTTTTCCCGCTAAAAAGTTGTCCAAATTTTGGAAAAAGTAATAGTCGGTAGGCGCAAGATCTGGTGAGTATGGCTGATGAGAGAGAGCTTCCAAACCCAACTCATGCAGCTTAGAGACGGTCTGTTGTGCAGTATGGGGTCGCGCGTTGTCGTGAAGTAGCAGTGGAGACGACCGATTGACCAAAGCTGGTTGCAGACGTGCGAGTTTCGCCATCATTGTAGTCAGTTCTTCAATGTACACATCTGCAGTAATGCTCTCGCCGTTTTGTAAAAAGCTATGATGAATCACACCAGCACTAGACCACCAAACTGTGACCATCACCTTTCTAGGGGTCATTTTTCGTTTTGCACATTGCTTTGGTACCGAACCAGGATCTAACCAACTTGCTGAGCGCTTTCGATTGTCAAAAAGAATCCATTTTTCGTCGCACGTAACAATTCGGTTCAAAATTCCTTCATTTAGAAAGAAAAAGAAAGAAAGAAAAGACATTTATTCAGGACACCACACAACATTACATTACATTATAAGAGAATGGAGTATAATTTAGAAACAAAGAACAGATAAATAAACAAATGTAACGTTGTGTGATGTCATGACCATTTCTGTGCCAGTTAAGCAGCGCAAGGCAAGTCTCGACGCGTACGTTGCGCTGGCGATCGTTAAGTTCGTGGGGCACCCATCTATCAAGCTTTTTTATCTTGCCAATCTGTCGCAAATGGACCAATATTGTTTTGATGCTAACATCAAAAGCTGCTGCCAGCTCAGCTGTAGATTGAGATCCATCAGCTTCCACAATCGCCTTTAATTCATCATTGTTGACCAAAGTTTCCGGACGACCACGAGGTTCATTTTTCAAGTCAAACTTCCCAGAACGGAACCGAGCAAACCAATAACGGGTTGTACGTTCGTTTGTACAGTTCTCTCCGTAAACGTCTTTGATGTTACGTGTCGTTTGTGCCGCGTTGGTGCCACGACGGAACTCATATTCCATAATTACACGAAATTTCAAAGTATCCATTATGAGGAAAAATGTTGAAATGTAATGAAAATACAACGCTTATCAATAAACAAAAGACTTATATTGTAAATAGAATGTCATATTTTTAAAACAAAATTAATTTGAATTTAGAATTCATAGCCAATCAAAACTTTTTTTGTTTGAAAAAGTCTGTACTGCAATACGGCAATTTCATAGGTAAAGACCTATTATTAGACTTGCAGAATAGCACAGTAGTGTAACCAATAGGATAGACGAAGTATGGATAGGACTGCCCCAACCATAATGGCAATACCGATCTCAGAATGAAAAAAAAAAGCGACCAATATTCGATGAACATAATTGCTAGATATCAGGATTACAGTGTACCTAATAAGGAATTTATTGTTTTTGCTTTTGATTTGCTTGTTGGGGCTATGGCGTTATATGATTTTTGTATTGGTAAAGTGGGTCTAATTTGGGGCACACTCAGTTCACATGGTGATATCGTGTTTGCATTTAAACGAATTAACTACTTACCAGTAAGAAGTCCGGGCGAAATTGCTAAAGCATTTAGTTAATGAGTTCGGGTACAACTCATTGTCCGGTTGGAAAAAGTTACGCTATCTTGAGAGTTAACTAAAGTAGAAATAGAGCGACTCAGGGGTTGAAGTAATGTGTAACCCATTTGTACTTGTTTATCAAGGAGATAAGCCTGAGTGTACGTCGTCGGCCGGCGACCGTCTTCACTCATTAGTTCAGAGAAGATAGCGGTATGTCGGATCCACCATTAATTGCTAAACTATCCGCACTGGGTAGTGATTTACAGACGCTTTTGTACCTTTAATAAAATCTCAAGCTCAGCAAAGTTTTTCTACAATGCAGCATACTACAATTTCACAACACCTGCTGGCTAAGCACGCAATTCCCCGGCTTAAGATTTCATTGTCACACGGAAAAGAAAGCACATTTTCCTTTTCAGAAAACACGGTCTTGAAGGTTTACGCTCTTAACTCTATTATGAGGAGGATGAGGAAATATTGTTGGTTACCTATTGTACTACGTTAATAAGGCTGTTGGCGGCAACACGGGTTTCGACTTAGGACACAAGTTGCCCTGTACAAAGAATGGAATTATGAGGGTAGGTAACCAGGAGAGTAAGCGCATTATTGCAAAGAGGTGGTGCTGTGGTGGCGACGTTTCTCGAATCTACAATGCGTTCTAAGCTCTCAGGCGGACGTACTCGCGGCATAAGTGCTTTGCTACTGGAAATGAACAACGTATTTTGCGCCTCACTTGGCACTACGGAAACTCAAATTACCATACGACAAAATTTTGTGTATATTTTCATTTGTTTTAGATAAGTACACTAAATTCACAGTATTAATTGTTTCTCTTTTGACATGACGCTGCACTCTGCCTTAGTAAGCAATTTGCCTTAATAAGCAATATTTTAAAAATGTTAGTGACAATGAAAGTTTAAAATATTTATACATTCTTCGATTAATATTTTTCTTCGTTTCTTAAGAATACAATAATATAGTCGTTCTGTAGTATTCCACGTGTGTTTTCTTCTATATGATTGGCACTCAAATTTTGTGGGAATTTACCCTGGGCGCAATAGGACTTGCGACACCCACCCTATCATATGATACTCCATAAAACGGTCAATATCACTTGGCAACTGGAAATTTAACAAAGTATCTACCCATTAATATAAAAAGTGGTGAAAATATTCAAGAGAAGACAAAAAGTATGAATTTATTATTAAATGTAGTCAAAGAAAGACGCTCGTAATTTTAGAACATATGAAATAAAGTAAAAACTTACGCCAGAATGATCTTAACAGAAATAAATGGCAGATAGTTGTTGAATCTCGCTGTGCTCGATTTTTTGTCGCGTGGAACGTGAACATTAAATTTTTTAAGTTTTTTAGCACGTATCGACTCGCTGAGGGACGACATACCACTTATACACATGAAAATATATTGAATGTGTAAAATAACCGATTTGTTGCTTTGGCTCCCCAGTGTTTACAGTTTATTTATAGGATCGTGACCAGTAGACGCCATGACAACGACGATCGTTTTGGTGCGAATTATGAACATACACTTAATTTTTTTTGTAATCAATCTTAAATTACTGAAGAAATAATATGATTTTTGAAAATAGTATTAATTTAGAAAATTATAGAAGAGTTTTTCATAATCAGTCATCATGCGTATTATAATAATACGAGTCCAAGATTAAACATTGTTATAATATTAATAAATAAGCTTGTGTTGCCAACAAAAAGTATTAGCAAGGAGTATGTACTACGTAAATCACCCTTGAAATTTAATTTGTTAGGATATTATTGTATATATGACGTTGGATGTACGCCATGGGCGTGATCCAAATAGAGCGTGTAATGAATTTTGCATTCATTACCGTTCTTCCGATAAGTTAATGTGAATGTTCTGGTTGACAGTTAGACCCGCCCGCCATGCAAATGTCATTGTCTAATGCTGGCCCGGCGCGCCCTGTGCAATATGGGGCTGCCTACGCATCCACTACGGCAATCTCGTACGATGAATATTTACTGTGCTGACGTCCAATGTTTACAGCTTTACGTGCAATTTTGGTTCAAGTATATCATCATTCGTACGACGGAAACACCTATACGACCTTTACAAAAATACTAAATGGCTTAAATGAAAAATTAGGGACGTATCATACTATTATTTAGGTATTCTGAGGCTTAACGAATAACACATTATAGGAGAAAAAACCTTCGCTAAATAATTAAAATATACATTTTACTGTATATTTATGTCGGTATGAATTTTGTGTACCATTCGGAAACTTGGCTATTTCCTTCCAAACATTTTCAAAACCGACTACGTAACGCTACAGCTTTAAAAAGCATTTGGCAACCTTCGAGCTCTCGGAGTCTGAGATGGTCTAGTCTGATATCGAGCAATGAGACCGACGTATTGTCACATAGTAGGTAGGTACAGACGTGACATTTTGCCAGTGCTCCGAGCTTTCTATGTGCTTATGCAACTCGTGATTGACGCTCGGTTCGGTCGCGCAACGATGCCCCATCGGCGTCAATAGAACTTTTCTGTATTAAAAGATCACCAGATTGAGACCTCACGATGTTTGTGTACTCGTGTCACATTATTCAAATGACCGAGCTTTGTTGTATTCTCTTTATAGTGGAATTTTAATTTCAATCTCACAATCGGCCTAAGAACTAAATTATCAAATCATTAAATTACCATATTAGACGAATTAAACTAGAATCTCAGATAACGAGATCCATTAAATGTTGCCATAAAATAGTTAATTATCGAAACTATCGTCATTAATATTATATTTTCATATAAACTACTCATATTATAGTAAACTAAATCAATTTCATTAATTGCTTGCAATTCACTATCATAAATTTTTAGAAAATATATATTTTGATGATCGATAGATCACGATAAGTTATGGTATGGCTGTGTAAATAAAAATAAAGATGCTGATTGAATATTTTATGGGAACATTTAGGGACAACGACGTCATCCCAAAAAGTTTTCATCCACCTACCTTAAGCGTTGGAAAAAGTGAATAAATGACCTGCTTTAAATTAAGCCGTAAAGTGTCCCGCCCTCGTTGTAAAGGGGACGATCATAAATCGGAACCGTAGTGGGGTCATAAGCGTCGTCCGGTGGTTGTCGCCGCTCGTCCGTCGGACATCTCCTTGGCATGTATACGATTATTAGCCAGCCGACTTGTAAATTTTCTTTTCAAACTACATCAGAGATGTTTATCTTTAGTCTGGAGGTATAAATGCGATAACGCGATCAGTCGGCGCGCGAAGTACCTACTGCCTGGCATTATTTCCTTTATGCGATTTACTCCAAATGCTTGTTGACATACTACGGCTATTCCTACTATTAAAATAGATCACATTATATACTTAATCGATAGAATGTTAATCGAATTTTCGCGTTAGGCTCTTAAAATGTGACAGTTACAAGATCTCCGATAATGTTTTAGATTAATATCTAGCTTTATAAATCCGATTGCCTAATGAAACTGGTATTGGACCGGTTCTGAATCAACTTTACGACATATCTGGTATGATAGATGATTGAAGGATGTTTTTATGGGAGTTCATTGTTATTTTAATGTGAAATTGGCTTCGTTAAAAATACAATAAGTACTTAATAAATACGTTATATTTGCTACAGAATATTATTATTTATTCATGACATTGATGTAAATTCAAACCAATCAGAGTATTTTTTGTTTTAGAGTTTTAAGCTAAAAAAGCGTGAAATCTGAAATACAAACATGTAATGCATTCTTTTAGTCCCCGCTCTGTGGTAAACGCCCACGAGCCATCTAATGGTAGCAATAACTGTAAACGTAATCTCATTACCGCATTGCGAAATTCTATTTCCATTTAGCATATAACGAGAATTTATTTGTTCTCCATTTTCATAAAGCAAGCAAAGCTGCGCTTGAGAACTCGATACTCGCGCCTATTAGGCTGGTTGCGAGAGAGGTATGTAATTGTAAAATATTTGCATACCGTTTATTTACACGCCCCGCGCGGAATCTAAGGGCCGTAAGTAATTACGTTTCAAGTGAAATGACCCGCGAGCTGTTTAAAGAGACGAGACTTATTAAGTGGTTAATAACTCACCTGCGTATCCGGTGTGTGTTTTACGTAATGACGGGGAACACGCATGGTGCGCAGGATTCGCTCGGGGCGTTCTGAATCGTTGGTGATGCGTTGGCTTCTTGTATTAGAGGATTAACCGCCTTGAGTCTCGAAATCCCGCACGTCACTCAAGCGCAACCCTGAAAATGGTCATACTGAAATTTAAAAAAAAACTTTACTAAAAAGTATCTAAGTAGGCTAGATGACGATGTCTAAAATGTGTAAAAAAAAAAGAAACAGTGGCATGAAAGTTTACTTCCTTAGGTGTATGCTGCAAAGAAATTCCCATACAGGCTTAACTGTAGTTTGTCTAAACCAAACCATTAATCCAGAGACGTCTGCAATGCACATATAGAGATACAAAGTCATGCATTAGGTCACCTGACCCGTCGCACGAGCTATCTCTGAGTGTGCAACGTCCTAATATTAATAGCCTTCATATTTCTCCGAGTGAGCCGAGCGACGACACGAAACTTGCTTGCTTGCTATATCTTCTTTAAGCGTAGGGGGTACTATTAATCCAAACGATTAATAGTACCCCCTGCGCTTGAAGAAGATATACGTATTCAGACGTAGGCAGATATCTGAACTACGAGCGTTATGACCACGTTAGTTTTTCTTTATCAATCGTAAGCTTTTACGAGCATAAAAACAACGTGCTTCCATATCATGAATTGTCTTATCGATCGCCGCCCTATACTTACCGTTTTGGGAGACTTGTGCGTTGGTAAGAAACCAAAACATTAGCCTGTTCGAAATCTTTACTTATAATTTTGATATGTAATTATGTCTGATTACCCAAAAGTTCTCTAGAATTTATTATACAATCTAGAGATCTTTTGTGTAATTAAATAGCAGTTCTACGGTGATCTCAGCAATATCAACTTGTTAAAACCTTACTCAGATAGCCCTACGATAATCTCCGCGTGCGCAAAAAATATTGGGTGCTAAAACGTTAGCTCTGAAATTATTTCTCTCACAAAAACCACTAATACACACTGGCCTGGTAATGAAATATTTGTAGATTTTGTGATAAGCTGAAAAAATAAAACCGGAGAAATATGCGTTTCTTAATACACTTTTTAACACCCCATTTGACCAGCTTATGTCTTAAATTTTACAAAATACTTTCTTTAAGTTATACAAGGAAAACACCCTCCAAATATCATACCCCAGCGGTTTAAGCTCTGAGTTGTCAATCAGCCATTCAGGACAACGTTTTGTTAATATAGATAGATATCATAAATCTTTGCAAACGAAATGAAATAGGCAAACATGTTCCACCTTTGATCGCGTCGTCGCTTAACATCAGGAGAGACAAGAGTCAAGTCCAAGCCCAAAAATAGTAAACAGAAATTACACTTTATATCAAATTATACATTCACGGACTCGTTGAGTTATTCTTCCCCGTGTCATAAAACCTTTTTTTTAATTACTCTATTTGACAAAATATAATGTTAGGAATTTATTTCAACGAGATCTCACTGTATATATCGAACTTTAGTATCATATCATTTAACCATTGTCAGACATGTAATAAACCTAAATCAAATAGACTTTGCAGTGCAAACAAGATTAAGTCTTTTAAAAAGGTCCGAGAGAGTCCTAAGCCAACAATGTTGCGGTATGAACCGCCTTAAATTACGTTAAATGGGCCATATTCCGGCTCGTGCTTTTCTAAAGCCTTATTGTGTGGCAATCTATGATTTTATATCTTTATGTTGTGGACCTTATGATTGTCTAGCTATGACAATAATGGACAAGAAAAAAAATTAAAAAAAAAAATACCTCCATGTTTAATAATTTCAATAAAATTTTGTTGAAAAATAACAGACACGTATATTTTTTTATTATGTTTTTGTGCAATTTTTACATTTGTAGATTTTTTAAATTGTGAAGCGAAAATACTTTATTTTTTTATTTAGCAAAAAGTTAAAAGAATAAAATTCGACGCCTTAGCGTCGATGTCTTTTTAATGGCAGTCATTGTCACAAATTAGGTTTCATACGAGTAAATCGATTAGCTTCACTTTGTTTTTTAATAATAACCGAAGAAAAATTTAATATAAATATCTGATGTTTTTATGAATTCTTTAGAGGATAATCTCGAAAGGATTTTCAAATTTCGGTATTTTTCTAATAAAATTTGTACATTGTTACGACGTATGCGTTATTTATTATGCAGATTCACGAAATTTTTCTTCCTCATTAATATCGAATTTGTGTAGAAATTTACTTGTAGGTACTACTTACTTTACTTGTAGGAATGTTAATTGAAAACTCCAAATAAGAATAGTAATGAGATAGACGGTTTCGTTTCCGTGTGCTAAATAAAGGCAGCTGTTTTTAAAAACAACTGCAACATAATCTATGTCCATACTCTCTTACCAACTATACCATAATCTGTGTATATTGGCAAGGTGCACGCGCCATTGGCCGTGTTTTCGAGATAATGAATACGAGTTAATTAAACAACATTAGCTCGAACATCGGCGCCTCCACACGATGCGAGATCCACCCGACGATAGTATAGGGAACTAAAATCGTTAACAAAATGTCCTGCTTGTGTTCACTGTAATCGCATTTCTACTAAATCTATCAGATCTTTTATCTTGAACTGAAGAAGACATCGTCTTCATTTACTATATAAATTAGATCGGAAGTACTTATTTGTATACCTCACGACTAATGGAAATGTTACGTAAACCGAGCTTTTATTACAAGTTATTCTTATTTTAGATAATCACTTTCAATTATACCTGTATGTTGGTGAAAGCTCACTACTGCAACAATATTGACCGGCTTTCGGCTATATACTACGACTGTTGTTGTGACTACGGCTATTTTTTTGATGTACATCCTTCAAAAAAACAAGTTATGCTCCCCTGCACGTAACGGCATGAATGCGTAATTATATACCCTCCCAACAAAACATTCTCAGCAAAAGAAAGGTCTAAAGTGAAAGATAACATAAAGCGGGATACACGTAGATTCAGCACTAGAGATTTCTAGAAAGTACCGGTACCGGTACTCACGTATACTCGGCGCGCGTACGCTACATCTAAGGGTGCTATGATAAGCCTCTGCAAATGCTAATACTGCTAAATAAAGTTTTATCATAGCCGACTCGTGCGCTATCTGTACACACAGTCTGCGAACATCGCCCGGGACTGTCTCATGTTTCAGTTGGTGGTTAAGTTTTTTGTTTTATTTTACCCTTAACGGGTGCTCAGCCATCGAAAGTGGGGAGGCTAGCTCAAGGGCATCCCTACTTTGCGAGCCTCGGCTTGGGCCATTGTCGGGATAAGAGGATCGAGAAGACTACGTCAACTGGAAAAGTGGTCCCTATAGAAAGTACTTGTCCATACTCCATAGGTTTTTTTTTTTTTTTTTTTTTTTTGAACGAGCTAATGCTGTTGGTCTCTATCGACCTTTACAGCGTCACCGGGCGGGAGGGCGGGCGCTTAGGGCGCCCAGCCGTCAAAAGTGGGAGGCAACTAGCTCAAGGGCACCCCTGGGGTGCGAGCCTCGGCTTGGGCCGTTGCCGGGATAAGAGGATCGAGAAGACTACGTCCACTGGAAGAGTGGACCCTATTGAAAGTCGCGACCGTTCTAGCTAACCTACGGGGGGTACGTCGACCTCGCCGGCGGGGTCGGTGCCTGATTGTGTTACGCTGGTATCCTATACCGGTGCCGAAAGCGGTACCTGAGCCAGAAGGGCTAGACTGGTCCGGTGATCCTAGCGCAGCCGATACTACGGCTGCTATAGGATCATCCGGGTCGCTCAAGACGTGTCTCGGGCGGCGACGACGGGGTGTGTACTCCATAGGTACGAGATGAGATTAATATGAGCAAGCTAAAGAGTAAAAAACAAATTTCCGCAATTTCTGCGGTCCTGTAATGGATTTGTTATCGATTGTAGATGTTTTATCTCAAACTTATTCAGACGAATGTATCGTGTCTGTTTCTAGTCCTTAGAATTATATATGTGAAATTGCCCAGCGAGGATGACTGTAATGCTTTTTGTGCTTAGTCTACTGAATATTAATTAATCTAACTAATTTGATATAATTATTATATTATATTATTTATTTCAATAAAACTTGTCTAGCATTTGACCGGGCTCTCACCTAATGGGAAGTGACGATGCGATCGAAAGTGTAGCGTGCTAGTCAAGTAAATACCTATTCACTCTTCACTTGAACACGCTCGGGTCATATTTAGCCGGATAAAAAAAGACGCTAAGCAGGGCATTCCATTCTTTAGCCGTTCTAATTAAGAACGTTGAGTCAAATCGCTTGGTACGAATGGGTGGTATTTCGACCACGAAAGGGTGGCGCTTAGCCGAGCGTCTAGTAGTCCGGTAGTGGAATGGTGATGGGAGAATGAGATCATGGCGGTCTTGAGCGCATTCACCATGGTGTAATCTGTAAAAGACCGACAGACTTGCCACCTTTCGTCGATGGAGCCTTTCACCAACCAAAGTGTCGTCGTCAATGAGCTTTTTGGCACGCCGTTCAATCGAGTCCAGAGCCTCAAGCTGGTACTTGGCAGACCCGTCCCACAGTAACATAAATATTTTTTCTTTAAATATCTATATCATAATGATAAAGTATTAGCCATATTTAATATTAATATTATTTGTAATTTATAAGATGGTTGTTTAATAACTTGAAAAAATAATAATTAAAAAAAAAAGCATGACTTATGACTATGGGTTAACTCGTCAGAAATTACGGGCTATATATGCCGGGGCGTATTGAGATTTTTAACCGATTTCCAAAAAGGAGAAGGTTCTATGTTCGTCTGTATGTTTTTTTTTTTATTAGGCCTACTGCATATTGGTGGTAAATGCGGAAGCGCATCACTTTTCGTTAGCACTTACCGTGGCCACTAATGTCCGTCAGTACTAAAGTCTATTAAAATACAACTTAGTTGAGCGTCTCGTATAAGTTTGTTAAATCCGTGTCAACTTACCAGACCAAATACTGAATGCTCATTGGTTGCCTGTTGTTCATCGGCTGTCTCAACCAATGAGCATACAGTATTTGGCATATTGACTTGACACATGTTTGACAAACGACAAACGTGATATGACCGGGGGCTAAGGATATGAGTGCGAACTTAAAAGCTATCAAACAGACATTAAACTTTTACTGTGTATGTATTATGTTTATGTGTAAAGTAGATATTTGATGTAATCACTAAAGAGTTGCAGCATACTATACCTATATATAATGATGGTGTGCTTTCCACCAAAACGAAACCAATTTAAATCATGGATGTCCAAATGACTGGTTATAATTATATTGAGAGTACCGAAACTGGTATCATGTTGGTAGGTGTCGATTCAGTTAACACGCGTTACCGCTCAGTGAGTGATATTGTAATGACGTATTGTTTCAGGTAAGTGGGCGGGCACGCTGCGATACAAGCAGCGATACTCTTTAAAGGCGCGATGCTGCACCGTTACCTGTACGTAAGTTATGCGATTATTGACATTCAACACCTAACCAATAATGTGAGCAATCTGCCCTTTATTTAAAATCGAACGAAGGTTCAATGCTGTTAATTTCGAAATTTATTTCGATCAATTTTTTTTCCTATCGCGTGTTTATACAGGCCCTACATTTTGATCAGCGCAAGCTCTCGGGAATATCGTCCGTAGTTGAATTATGTAAGGCCGTGCTTTGATATGATAAGGCTCGGAAGCGATTGTAGCCGCTGCTCTCATTGTGTTCACCATAATCTTGGGTATCGCGTAGGACTCGTGTCGGAATGCGAGTTTATTTTAATATTTAATAACTCCCGGGCGGGCGGTGATACGGTCTCCTCGGACGCGATTCGCTGCTCGTTTTTCCACGTTATCGCTCCGCTTTTGTGTCACGCTTTCGCTCGTATTCGTTTTTCTTGATCACGTCGCTGATCAACCGAGTCGCCGGCAGTGGTAGCTAATCCGCCCGATACTAAGTACCTCTAGAACTTTATCTCGCACAACATTTTTCCAACCCGTTGCAATGAACGGCATTCAAAACCGCTTTAGCAAAACATATAACCGCAATTTGCGAAGGGTATTCAAAATACTGCGCGGACGTGAAGACACTGCAAATATATCGTTTATCTATTGTTCAGCTGGAAATAAATCGTGAAGTTAATGACGGGCTCTCGCTGTTAAGGATTTTCCCTATTCAGGTATCCTTATCTAAAGAAAACGAGCCTTTTGAGTTTAACTTCACTGCTGTTTATTCAATCACTGTTTTTCACAATTTACACACGTTTTATAATTTATTTAATTATTATTGAATGAGCACAACTTGTCTGCTGGGAGACTTGGACGGAAGAGAGCTAGCGATATGTCGCTAGAGCGAGACAGATTATTTAGTATGTAGCTATGAATACTAAACATTCTGGCCCCCTTTTGTAAGCAAAAAGGTTTTACAATATGGTAGTATAAACTGTTTATGTTATAGTTAATAAAGATTTTATAATTTACATTTTGTTTATTTTTAAGTAGTTAGAACATTACATTTAATTAAAGATTATCAACCGCCAAGAACATCATCAAATAATGGTAAGTATTTAAGCTTATTACAATTACGGTAGGTGCTTGACCATATAATACATTAATTCTAGAAATTTACTTTAAGTACATATTAAAGTTTACAATATTAAGAATGGTAGGTACCATTTGTTTGGATTAAGTAGGTATCAATAATTAATATCATTATTTTAATGAATTTGCAAAGGTACATATCTAATTTTGCTTAGGTAGGTGACATTTTTATTAGCATGTAATACAACAGAATCAGGAGCTTATAAAGTAACTTAGGTAATAACTTAGGTGCTAATAATAAGTAGATAACTTAGGTAGTTAAGTAGACATAAATCTAAACTAAGCATAGTAGCATAGCAAATTCAGTCAAACATAACAAAAAATTTAGGTAAAGAAATATAGGTGCTTAGCAAAGCGTGATATTATGGATCATATTATTAACATAACATGAGCATAAGTAGAAAGTAAGTAGGTATTTACAGTAATTACATTACAGGTCTTTTTTAGGTAGCAGAATTAGCTTGTGAATGGGTCTAGTATATTCACCTTTAGATGTACAAATTACAACTGATCTGATTAAGCCATCTGAATTATTTGTAGAAATAAATCTGCCTAGCGGCCAAAAAGTGGGTGGTGTAGCTTCGTCTTTTGTAATTACTAAATCTCCAATATTTAAATTTTTATGTACTTGCAGCCACTTGTTTCTAGTTTGTAATTCTGATAGGTAACTAAAATAAAACTGTTTCCAGAACTTTTGCTTTATTTGTATTATTTTCTGGTAAACATTCAGCCTATTTTCATTTAGGTTTAGGACATTAGGTTCAGGCAAATCAGTTATGATTGTACCTACAAGAAAATGAGCAGGTGTTAGACATGTAATATCATTGGGTAGGTCAGTTATTGGGTACAATGGCCGGGAATTAAGTATTCCTTCAATCTGAACCAGTATGGTGTACAAAAATTCATATGTTAGCTTAGTACTAAATAAATGTTTTTTAAGTAGCGATTTTACAGACTTTATACCAGCTTCATAAATTCCGCCCATATGACTTGCTAATGGCACTGTAAACTTATGTTCAATATAGTTGAAATTACAAAAATCTATAATTTGACTATAGCTTGTTTCATTTTTAAACATTTTATGTAGCTCATGTAGTTCTGACTTTGAGCCTTTAAAATTAGTAGCATTATCTGTATACAAACAAGTAGGTATAGCTCTTCTAGAGATAAACCTTTTTAGAGCACATATAAAAGACTGAGTAGACATATCTGTCACTAACTCTAGATGTATAGCACGTGTAGACAAGCATACAAAAAGACATATGTAGCCTTTAGAATATTTGCAGTTTCTAGTCATGGAGCTTCTTATAGCTATAGCTCCGCTGAAATCAATTCCTGTATGAGTGAATGCACGAGTTAATGTAACTCTGGGTGCAGGAAGATCAGACATTTGCTGTCCGCAGACCTTGCCTCTATATCTAGTACATCTGACACAAGAGTAAATGCATTTCTTCACCTCTCTTCTACCATTAATAGGCCAGTATGTTAGTCGTATGTTGTATAGTGTATTTTGTATGCCAGAATGCAGTAGTTTGAGATGAAAATGCTGTACTATGAGACTTGTTATGTGATCTTTAGCAGGTAGTATGACTGCATGTGCTTGTGTGAATAGAATGTCAGATTGGTGTATGCGTCCACCAACTCTCAATATGTTATCTCCATCTAGAATGGATTTAATTTTTTGAGAGGGCTAGATGTGTAAGGGTATGATTTTTCTTTCCTATTGTTTGCCGAATGTGGTGGACCTTCTATAAGTTGTGAGTGTTGTTTAGGCTCATATATTTGAGCTAGTGTTTGTGTGGCCTCAGTTGTGTGAGAGTGAGCTTGAGTTTGTGTGGACTGTATTTCATAAATTTCTTTTGAAAATGAGTGCTGTTGTGTTTCTCTAATAATAAAATTGTGAGCATTTCTGAGCTCTGAAACTGTTAGTAGTTTTGTAGAAACATTTTCTGGTTTTACTATAGGAAAGTGAGGTATGTAGTATGTGTTTGTGTCATTAGGTGAGAAGTTTTCAACATAATGTGCATGACCTAACTCTACAAACTCATTAATGAATGCTTTGTATTGTGAGTATAGGGTAGGATCTTTTAGCATTCTAGATTCTTGTTGTAGTAAGCAGCGGTAAGCCATATTGAAAGAATTACCGAGCTCATGAAGTTTGTCTTGTTGTAGTGGCAAGTTAACTGTGTACCTGCCTGTGTTGTCACGTGTAGTTGTAGATTGGTAAAGTTCCTCGCAGTATGTGTCTGCAGGTGAAAGTAGTTTTTTCTTCTGAGGCAATTCTTCTTGCTCCCAGAAAGATTGTAGTAGATTGTCTGTGGATGTATTGGTTACAAACATGCTTACATGCGGAGTGCCTTGCGAAGCAGGCATAGTTGTGTTTGTGCTTGGAGTGAAAGGACCGGATACCACCCATCCAAAGTGTGTTTCAATTAGATAGGGTAAAGTAGGACCAAGCTTAATTCGTCCCGACAAAAGCACTGTGTAAAACAGTTCAGCACCTATGAGTATGTCGATAGCGCCAGGCACAAAGAATGTGGGATCTGCAAGGGTGCGTACTTGTTTGTCTGATATATGCCAGGAGTAGGTAGGAATGAATGTATGTGGTAGTGGCACTGTTATGTTGTCCATCACAATAAAGTTGAGGCTTGTATGGTAGCCATTGAGGCGTGAAGAAATGTTAGCGTATGTACTTACTTGTGTTAGATTGCGGCTGTTGCCTACACCTTGAATAAGGCATGTGTTGAGCGTAGTTTGAAGCTGTAGGAATGAAGCAAGTCTGCGTGACATAATGCTGACTTCACTTCCTGCATCCAGAAGAGCACGGGCGTTTATCCATTTTCCAGATGCATCTTGAATTTGTATTATAGCTGTGGAAAGCAATATTTGGTGTGTGTTAATATTTGACACTAGTACGGTAGATGAAGTACTGTGTGGGGCATTGTGAGTATGCAGTAGTTGAGATTGAGCTACATTGGTAGTAGATCCAGTAGTTTGTGAAGAATTTGTAGTAGTAGGCACTTCACTTGAGCATGTGGGAGAGTGATCTATATTGGTAGGAGATCCATATGTTTGTAGTTGTGTAGGGTGAGGGATTATTGAGGTAGTAGGAAGCACTTGACCATGTATGTCCTTTGAAAATGTAGTGTAACTAACCTGTTGTTTAGATTTATCCATATGTATACTTGTATGATGTCTGCCACGGCATGTAAGGCATTTAAATTTCGAACATTTATGTTTAAGCTGGTATGGCTGCAAACAATTGTAGCACAAGTATTTAGCTTTTATATATTGTATGCGATTAGGTACAGACATTTCGAGGTAATTAGGGCACTTGTGCAGAGAATGATTGCCTTGACAAAGGGAACAGACTGCTGGATTTGAAATTACATGGGACACCTTTACATTTTGTTTTTCGTTAGAGTTGCTATTTAATAGCTCAAATGCGGTTCTGCGTAGGTTTAAAAATTCTAAGAGTTCACTCAAAGTAGCTATGGAATTTTCTTTGCGATTGATTTCCCACGCAGCACGCAATGAATTATCTAACTTCTGCGTAATGAGATACACTAAGAGAACATCCCATGTTTCTACAGGTAAGTCAATAGACTTTAGTGAATCTAGACTTTGTTGCAAAGTGATAAGAAAGTCTCCTAAATTATGCCTTGTTATTGAATTAAAATTAGTTATAGCCTTGAGATGAAAATTTACAATAATAGTTTTGTTTTCGTACCTTTTAGTTAGGATATCTAGCGCTCTAATGTAGTTTTCCTCCGTGATCAAGAGCGACGATACGAGGTTAGCAGCTTCACCCGTCAGCGCCGTCTTCAAATACTGCAGCTTGTTAACCACTGGGATGTCCGCGCTGTCCACCGAAGCGTAAAAAATGTTCTTGAATGCTGGCCATTCTTTTATATTACCGGCGAATTTAGGGAGCTCCAAAGGCAGCAACTTAACTTGGGGCTTCTTGGAGAATGAAGCATCATGCTGCACCGTACAGTTCATATTTTGTTCTGCACGTGTCGTATTCGATCGAGTTATATCAATGGGCCCCGACAAAATGGCGTCGATTTTAGCTTTAATGTTGTAATATTTAGTTTCGAATGTAGTTCTCTCGGTTTCGTGGGTTTCGAGTTTCTCTGGATCGATTTCCAACCTTTCGATCTGTAATTGTATGTCCTCGAACCTTAATAGCACTGTATTCAGCTCCGTTTCTCGAACTTTAATCTCATGTAGGTTTCTTTCTTTTGAACTTGAAGCGTCGTAGTATTGAACGAAATTGTAGATGCGCGTCAATTTCCCCTTGACCGCGCTTCGCTGTAATTTGAGCGTCTCGAGATCCATTGCACTGGATTACGGATGCAGTTAATTGTTTTAATATGTAGTAGAATTGTAAAAAATATATTTTTCTTGAAGTGGCGTGTGCGCCGTAGAATTTTTGTAGTGTGTTCGATCGATCGTAGAATTGAATTGAAAAAACGGAAGTTTTCCGGTTCCGAAATAGTAGGAAGGAACTAGGAAGTAGAAGAAGCGTGTATGATTGGCGTATGCGCCGTGGTCAGGGTCGGTAAAGTCACCAGTGAATGTGACGTATGTGACCGTCACTGTCAATTGTAGTTGTGTAGATGTCGCTCTTCGCTGTGGCGACGCTCATCCGTCAGTTGCGTCAGTCGATAAAACAGAGTTGAGTTGCGTTGTTCATAGCAGGCCGTAGATGTCGCTGGTATTAAGTTCTCGCTGATTCGCTGAATTTGAATTCGAATTTCTTCCCGCCGCGCCGTGTAAGGCTTCCAAGTTGGGCACGGGGCAAGCGTTGCGATAAAATGGCGGATTCACTTTTCATTCACTGTATGGCTCGAGAAGGACCAAAATGTTAAGGATTTTCCCTATTCAGGTATCCTTATCTAAAGAAAACGAGCCTTTTGAGTTTAACTTCACTGCTGTTTATTCAATCACTGTTTTTCACAATTTACACACGTTTTATAATTTATTTAATTATTATTGAATGAGCACAACTTGTCTGCTGGGAGACTTGGACGGAAGAGAGCTAGCGATATGTCGCTAGAGCGAGACAGATTATTTAGTATGTAGCTATGAATACTAAACACTCGCCTAAAGCTCAGTGAGCGCGCCATCAGTTTCTTAGAGCTGTTACACTTGACGCCTCGCTACATAAATTGTTGGAAAGGATCTAGCGTGCGCACGTGATGCGCAAATAAAAACTCAAATTCAAGCTAGGATTTATTTTCTAATTGTTTCATATTTATGAGTGGGAGTGTGCATTGTTGCACCCGATGGGCGCAACCAACTCCGCATAAAGCAGCCCGTAACGAGCGCACGCGGTCAAGTCAACTTGGCAGGCGTCGTGACCTTGCTAGGGCTGGGCTCCCAAACCCTATGTGCATTTTTTAAACCCACATTAAATCATGTTCACTGGTGCACGCTTTCCACGAAAGTCGACGCGGTAAGATATTTTCATTTTGTGAAACTAGCGAGTATTTTTTCATATTTCCAGTGCGCACGTGTTGCCTTGAGCGACCGTTAATTTATTAAACGAGCTTTTATCGTAATGATGGTGGCAGTCGCGAGGCAGGAATTGGGTCAGGCAAGTGATTCGAAACCGTAGAGCTCTTTTTAATCCCGCTCGGTCGCAGGCGTCTCCGTTTATTCGCCCTTATTATTTATTCCCGCTATTTTTTGCCCTTATTTACGTTAAAATGGCGGACGTGAAGGCTGATAGACGTTACAGATAAAAGGCGTGTCCGCGAAGCCACCCCGACAATTTTGGTGCTTTTTGATACTGCGCCAACGATTTATTTGCTGTCTGCCTTGTACTTTCCCGGTGCCGTCGATACGGAAGGAAATACTTCACTTTGATATTCATTCACAAGCGAACCTCCGGATTTGATTAAACGTGAAGAATTTAATGCGGCGCTGAGTAAAAACAACCCTATAACCTATCTATGGGATGGAAATATCTTTGGAATCCCGTTTATTGGCTGCTGCCTGTTCTCTTGTCAGTTCCACTGGCGTTCATTAATTGGTTTCAGTAATTAAGAGTTGCAAGTTATTGTTAGACTGTTCAAAATTTATTTCAAACTTTATTATGTAACTGTTTATTCCTAGTATCATTCCCTAAATCAAATGCCCACTTTTATTGTAATACGAGCATAAACGGCTTCACATCACGATAATGTCATCTTGTCATTGTCTTGTCACACAAAAAAGATCTTGCTTTAATTCTTTTGATTGCAACCAAATTATGTATTTCCACAGACGTGTCATTTAATGTCTCCATTTCGTAAACGTTGATTCTCACACAATTTAATACAAAAACTTTATAGTATGACCACGTTAAAATAATTTGTAATTTTATCTGGTAAAATGGATGTTTACTCTGAAAATCCGCCTGACTTAGCGTTAATTTGACAACTAGTTTAAGTTATGCAGCTGTAGAAAATTACCGATTGGTGTTCGACGGAAATTTTTAACTTTAAGTATTTTACTTTACTGAAAGACTGCGTGAAATCGGTCGATCATTCTATTACGGTGATTAAAATTAGTATAACGCAATTTATCTGCCCACCGCTGTAGTCTCGCTGTAGTCACGCTGTACTCTCGCGCGGTGAGCGAGTTTTGGAACGCCACGCTTGTTAGCCACGACGGATGAAACTTGCGGATGAGTGACAAACAAATTGTCTGTCAGTCGGTCCGTCAAACCTTCAGGCCACGGACTCGGATAACAAGTTCCATTATAATAATACCCACTTGGTCCTGGGATGTGGTTACGTCTTAATGTAGTACTTTGCACGTCATCGCCTATTTAGAGGCAATTTAAATTTTGCTTGCGAAATAATGACATTCACTAGCTGTGTTCCGCGGTTTCAAGACATTTTTATTGAAATAAAAGTATCTTATGTATGACTCCAGCACCTAAAGTATGTACACACCAAATTTAATCAAAATACATCCAATTGTCACAGCCCTGAGTGGTACAATAAACATACATAAATACATACAAACTTTTTATAATAGTGGTGGATTTAGGATTATAATTATATTAAAATAATAGCATTTAAATTCAGATTCATTTCTCATTTCTCTTCTATTTCTCAGTCATATTTTACTTCTACTCTTCAGCCCAATAAGTAATAATCTGTTTGTTTTGAGAGTGAACTTTCATCTAAGAAGCGTGCTACATCGTTAAAACTAGAGGTAATGTTATTTAGAACATAAATAAAGCCTTCAAAAATTATTAAATATACGTATGTATCTAAATGTTGGGCGTGTTATTATTATATTTTAACAGTATCGGTACCTTAATTACATTATGATAATTAATTTATTTGTTTCAATAACAGTTGTTGACTGATTTACACCTTAATTGTACATACGAGTAATTATAGATGCCATGCATGCGCCTTTTTGATTTTTTACATTGGTTATAGGTAAAGCATTTGACCACTACCTCGCCTGATGTTAAGCAATGACGTGGTCTAAGATTGGGCATGCTTGCCTAGAAGATACCGGTTCGCTCTAGACTTGAAAACTCCCATAGTTTATGACTGACGTGTTAAAAATCATTTTTTTTGGTGTGATGAAGTCATCACACCCACTAAGTAGTCATACAAATAGGTGCTTGGGAGTTCTTGTTTAATCTGAATCTAATGAAACGCACGCCTTTATTAAAGCTTTCTACACTGCCTGTCACGCTCCAGTTTACTTACTTGGATCAAAGGTTAGGTTATAGTTATCAACGTAAACGTAATATTGGATTATCTCAGCTGCTAAGTGGATTGATGTTAACAGGCTAATGGCTTGGCGCCTTGCTTGGTTGTTACACAAAGCTAGTTTATGCATCGGGATTAAATCAGGAAAAATATTTGCTGGAAGATCAAACGGGTCTATCTTATAAGTTAGCCCAGGACTAGCATTGACTCAGCCTTAAACAATAATAATCTTCAAGACTTTCTATCGTTTTAGTAACATGTATACGCCCCTTTTCTTACATACCAGTGGTGGAAGTAGCTCGTTAAAGAACACCAATCGTCAGCCTTCTTCGATCCTGGGATTTACTTGATCATGAAAATATACAGTTTTATTCGAGCGATCGGTATCGAAAATCTCCTTAATCGAGTTTCCTTTACATGAAAATGGTCTTAACGATTTATTACACAGTTTAGTTGCGTTAACCGTGATTTAACTACCGGTCGGGTTCAAAATTGCACACTAAACAAAAATTGTAAAACGTGCCGCCACATATATTAGATTGAGGCTCTTGCATGGAGCTGAAAATATTGGCTATGAAAGGAAATGGTTTGGGGTAAGTGCGGTTGCGTTGATTTCTTATTTTGTATTCATTGTGCGTAGGAACGGATCACACCCGCTGAGCCGTGATGTCTCCGCGAAGAAGGCAGTAATGGAGCTTTATAAAGGAGTTTCTTTTCTTTGATGTATGTTTTCTTTTCGGATTCGGCGCGAGTTCAGTTTATCGCTTGTAAAGATAAACTACGCAAATACGTATCGTAAGTGTCTTAAATAACGCTGTGAACAACGTGACTGTGACACATTTTATGTCGCGAAGGAAGACAAAAATCTTAAATTTCATTTCGCGTTGATAGCATGCGATATTTCTTTAGCCTTAAAATATTTTACAGAACAAACACGATTACTGATCGCATAAATCACGTTGGAAGCGTAACCCTGTCGTATATCTTCATATAGGCGGTTTAATTTGGCGAATGTGTCGATAACGCGACATGCACGAAGTCTCATCTTCTGTCGCAGTGCGTGTTTACAGCGCGCGTGCATCGTAAATATTCTTTAAAAAAGTGCTTGCAAAAGATTTGTTTTTGTGTTTTTGGACCTTGTGATCCGTTAGATTTGTTTTATTTTAGCGTCATTGTATATATAAGTATTTTTAAAGTGATGAATTTTTACGTTATGTCTGTTTGCTCTTTAGCATGGTTCAATACAAAGTTTAAGTTGCATTATCACCTTTTTATAATGGCCCTTGATTTTAAATATACTAGAAACATTTATTTTAGGGGGATGTACCTATAGGTTCATGGTTCTTTTATTTTAAACTAAACACAAGTGCTTTCGGATATTAACTAATAAGTGGCCTTTATAAAAAATAAGCGGTCTTCGTTAAATTAATAAGGATCGATGATTTGATTTCTCCACCTAATAGAACCGAATAAATAAATTTAACTTCACAATGAACAATCAAATCACCACTTACCATGCGATTGCCTCGTCATGCAACCACTAGTTTAATGTATTCAATGAGTCAACGCGACCGCTTAATATTGCGGCCGACGCAATACTCACGATCCAATATATATCAGAATTACTATGATGTTAATTCAATAGCATTCTTTAAGTTTGGCGTAACGAGGCAGCATTGAATGTATATTCAGCGCAGCGTCGAACATTGATGTCAGTACTACTTTAGGTTCCTTAGGTAGTACCTACCTTTTCGCCCACTCGTTACTCACACCGCGTGGGACGACAGAACACGCGCCGTCTCTCAAAATTTTCATTCGCCACCTTTCATGTAATCCACTCTTTACAACCGCCTTATCTTTTTGAACACGTACGTATTAAGTTTTGAGAATTCGCATTTCGTGCCTACATATTTTACACTTTGGAGTTTTAAAGCTATTACCGGGACCGCACTTGGAATTTTTATTTAGGTTAATTACAGAGGCGGGCTACGCAATATTTTTTCTTAAATTTAAAAATTAACTTGACCATGTGTTGCTATATAAGCCTTCATGGCCGGGGATCGCATTTAGCTAGTATTAAAGAGCGGCGAGTGGCGCGAGTAAAATGCCTAACCCGGCGGTTAATTTTTGCACCAGTTCGCATTTTTTTCACAAAACGCCCAAAGTTTATTAATGCAAATATTAACGTGTGCGCGCCATCATTTTGTGTGCGGGGGTGTTAGCGCGATGTTGATATTTTATTTACTTTATCGTGGACTGAGGCACAAGGCCATTGCTTTAATAATGAAGCTCGACTCTTTCGGAGATTTTGCCGGGTCAGTAATTAAACACATCTGCTACACGTGCAATTCTATCTCGGTGTGATTTCATATTTTCTGTAAACATTTCAGACAAATTTTTGTTACGACCGCGGGACCTTTCGCTCGGTTATGTATGTAAGTTGCCAGTTTGTTTTAATGGTAATTGTATCCTATCGTGCGGCATGTGAAGATTATGCAAATAACTCCATGTTGAATCCTACAGATGTACACAGTTGCTTGTAATTAGTATCTGCTGCGGTTTATAGTTAGGTTAATTCATTTGCACCGAGGGAGAATTTGAAGAATTTTATTTAATTCAATTTTTGATGCTATACTTAAACGAATAACTGTATATTCAGTATTCATCTCATGGGCAAGCGTGCTCCACCTTAGACAACTTCGTCACTTACCATCAGGTGAGTTGTTGTCAAACGCATACCCATTTTCCCAATAAAAAAAAAGAAGTGTGTATTGTGTAATGTGCACAATAATCGGCACTATAATTTTGTGAATTTATCATCAATGAGAAACAAAGGGCTGTTCTGCTAAAGTTAGGTAAAGTTGATGTTACTGTAACGTTAGAAATGTTATGAACCATAGTACAGGTACTGTAGGAGCTCCCCGTAGTTTATCCCGCAATTTACACGTGTCCCTGCAGGATAAAAGTATTTTATGTATACCAGTTTGTAAAATATTATCGACATCAGTTCAGTCGCTTTAGAGTGAAATTCAAGCAAATAAACAAACAAATAAATAAAAAAACTTGAGAGGTGTCAAGGGACACCCGGATGGAAAGAAGTTAAAAAAAAATTAAAAACAGATACAATTAGAAATTATCGAATCAAGAAAAAAAATATAAAATAAAAATAAGTAAAAAAAAATTAATCTAATTATATTTTATAAAATAACTGGGCTTGCTTTCTATCAGAGAGAGAAACACGCGCACGCCCGCACGGTTTACAACTATAGCAAAAAGTGTCGTTACAACTTTTGGTCTTAATTTTTTCCATCTAGCCCCCTTTCGCAACGTGCCATAAGGAACTTCGTTCCAATACTGTTATACTTTTACGTGATTATTATATTTTTTGGTTGTGATACTGTTTACCTTAAGATTGCGTTATTTGTGTCAAGCCTTGACCATATTTGAATCTTATGAATTCGCTTGGTACATTTTTAACATAAGGATGTATATCAAATTGTAGAGAAAATGGGACGGCACACCGAACGGCATGAATGCACGCAGCTTTACGGTCGCGTAGGCGTCATTATACAATAATGCTCGGCGTCCATTGTGGATTATTCCTTAACAATTCGTTTCGAACCTCATTTCCCCAAGTACTGTTCAACTTCAGATGGTCACAATTTACACGATATCGTATTAACTGCCGTCTTATAATAACAAACTCCGCCCGAGTTAATTGCTTTCCAAGAGTCGTTATTCAAGTGTATTCAAATGTTTCTAGTTAGTATGGAATAATGTATGCAAGTTGTGTGCGGTGGTCTTCTGGGATCGGTGTCCGTACTCCTGCGGGGTTTGCGACTCCTAATAACCGTAATTAACTACGAGTCATTCAATTTACCGATAGGTTTAGTGTTGTTTTATCATCAAAAATAATATCTATCGATAAATTCTGTACTAACTGTACTTAGCTCTAAGTACTCTTGTTCGTTTATGTTTATTTCAGCGAATAGAATACTGCTGTCCAATGCTCAGGTGAGTAGTGTTCTTTTACCGAATTTTAATGCGTTACTGGGGGAGCTATACGCTATAAGTCCCATTTATGATAGTACATTCTGGAACAACTGTAAGAAGCTTCAATAGAGTATTAGTAGTGAGTAGTCTAGAGTATTTAATGAACACGCCCAAAACCGACAATACCGAGGTGAAAAATTCAAATAAGTAAGTAGCCGTGTAGTCAAGAGGTTTGAGAACAGGAACACCCCATTTCTTCCCGTGGCCTGGGTGCCTTAAGTGCCAGCTAAGGGTATACCAAAAGAATGGACAGCAGCAATTCACCTTCTAGGTAAATTAAAATTTTCTGCAATTACCAAGCCGCCTGTCAACTGTAACAATATGATATATATAAGTATATATAGTGGTCGTCTTCTGGCTGTTAATGTAAGTAGGTATTATCTTAATATATCGATGGTTTGTTCTTCAGTAGGTATACTTCACTCGCTGGGTGACTTGATATCATCTGCATGTCGCTGCGGCGTGAATGAGAACTAGTCAATTGCTATCTGTGCTTGTTAACTGCCATTATGCATGCGAATTTAACAATTTTAAATTATACCGATGTATCTTATATACCCCCACTTTTCCTCGTTTGCGCCCGCCCCAACACATTTGCAGATTGCGTGACTTGCCAACGACTTTAGACGCGAGAAAATTACTCGACAAATGAAAATATTTTCTTTACAAAATCGTTTATAATAATTACGGCCGTTTTGAGCTTACATTTTTTATTATTTTTTAATGCTGTGATTGGAACCCGTGAATCATTTTGCTAATTGCTTAATTTTGTAGTGTTATAATTTTGTTATCATTTAACTGCAGAAATACACAACACAATTTATCTTATTTTTTTAATAAATTAAACATCTACACTTAAATATTTTTTCTGATATTTTTGTACTACATATGTCGGTAGATTTGAATATAATAATAACTTGATAAAAACTACAGGAGTTCGGAAGTTGTTAATAGATAAAACTCAGTGCTTGATATACACATAATGGTATCAATTCTGAGTCGCATACTCTAAAGCTAAACGAAATTAACATATTTCCGTCTTTTTCATTTCCCCTTTATCAGAAGAGTACCGCCATACTTTAAATTTACTTTAGTTTTAGAGAATACGACACAGAATCGACACCAGTATAACATAATATATGAACTGTTCAAAGTTTTAAAGATTAGAAACATAACTTTCCGTTTGGAGTGCCATAACGCAAAAAGCATTAGTAGGCAAACTCAAATTCGTGAGAGCGAAGGAGTTTTCACCGCGTGACTTCGCGGTCCGCTAGCGAAGTGTCACCGCAGAGCGGCGCAAACTCGGTCCTAATGGAGCTAATCAAGCACCCGGCTTTCATCCAATCTCGTTAGCGAAACAAATTGACTTTCTTATTGCGCGCACTTTCTACGCGACAAAACTTTATATACATTTTAATCCCGCGTTATAGTTGCAGGCGGTTGCGCTAAAAGCCACAACAACTGCATTTCCCTCTAAGCAAACACCGCATAAGTGTATTATCTCGTGCACTACTCCACTACCCGTACACATTGGAATGAGTTGGACTACTTAGCGATTGCGGGTGTGCTTCCAGTAAAGTGGTTTCCCGGCGCGTATACGCCTCGCTGATGGTTTCCTCCGAAAGCCAGTTTATCTTGTATCCTTCATTAAGTGGGTAATAGCTTTAGCACAAATTGACTACTAACTCCCAAAAGCCTTCATTGCCTCATACGGTGTTCCATCTCAAACGTATTATGTTATGCATAGCATAAAATAGATTGCCATTGTTAAACAACTAAAGGGGAAATTTTTTTAATAGAGACAAATGGATATATTTCTGAAGAATTCTCTACGGTTTCTACAACTAACTCCAGCTCCTCCATTTCGGAGAATGTGCGAAAACTTAAAGAGTGGATTCCGTTATCTCCTTTTCGACATCGGACTACAAGGTGCGGAGAGTCGGTTCACTCCTATGTACTCGTAGTAGATTTGCCAACATGCCGCTTCAAGCTTTTCGCTGCCTCTTTTATCATGCGAACTGCTGGGGAACACTCCTTGTTTCCTGACAAATATAATTTGGGTCTCTTAAAGACTAGAGTGAATAAGTTCTTCATAGGCCAATGTGCTTAATATAAAATTCGACTGCGTCGTCGTTTAATATCAGGGGAGTTGCAGTCAAATGTTGACCTAATCGTACACAAAAAATATTACACGAATGTTCTTTAGTTCATGTGAAAGATCAAGAACATTAAATTCTTGCTTATACTATTATGCTAATTTGTTTCTCCAATTGAGTCTTTTCACAACGGGTAAATTACGTGCATCCGTTAAATTTCCGTATTATTTCATATTTACGAGTATTACAGAGTACATTGAAATGAAATGCAACAGCCATATGTTAAGTAGCGTCGAATGCACTTGTGTCAAACATGAATACAGGCACTTCGTGAGATCGACGTCAAGTACTGCAGCGCGCTAACGCCTAATGTCAACCCTGGATGGCGCCGTTGGTGGCCACCTTTCATGACCACTTCACACCATTAACATAACACTGATTATTACAACTTGTACTCCTATGTAGATATATAAAATCGTCCAACGTGGCGAAACCAGTTCCAATCGAAATAATCGAAATGAATTGCTAAATTAACGGTAATAAAGTCCGATCTCGGAGTTCGCCAATTCAATTAAGAACATTCATTAGTGTTTAATATATATTTTTACGTCGTTTTACAAGCACAGTCATAAACAGTTTTATGGCGGGTTTCTAACAAGCGACGTGGCTGCAAATTGAAATTAACCGCAAACTTATTTAATCCGTCGTCACACAATCTCAACAGTCTCATTATTATTAAATTATCTTTTGGCTTCACTCCCAGTACAGATACAGTGTTTGCATCTGACAAATATTTCCTGTATTCGTAATTTGAGATAAGGTCGAGTAAGATTGTTTTGTGCTTCCTCGGTGTCGGTAAAGTATTGGATGTCGCAGCGGATAAGCGATGTCTAGTTAGTATTCGCGCGAATCACTGAATTATGGGCATTGTAAAGAGCTGACACCCGCTGGGACCACCCGCAAATACCCGGCTCCATGAAATGGACACTTCTTGCTTGCCGCCGACTGCTTTTGTTATCACGACCACGGGAGCGGTCAATATTGTTCTACGAATGTTATAAAATCTAGACTAGAAGCGGAAAGTAGAAAATTAAGAAGGTACATACGCTGTTTCCATATCGAAATTCGCTTCTGAAGAGTACTTGATGAAAACGTTCCTAGAACCATATTAGATCGCAATTTCGTGGGGTAAAAATTATCCTATGTTATATTCCCGAAAATATAACGTACTAGTATTATAAAACATGTTACGATGGAGATATACATGTTCAGGCGTTTCAGCGCTTGAGATAAGAAGAGGGGTAATAAACTATCGCATTTAATATAATAATGGAATGTTTAATTAAGTTTAAGTCACGCAAGCATTAATTGTACCTTCATGTTCCCAACATAAATAAATAGCGCCCAACGATCCGACATAGAACCCGGACCCTAACTAGGATTCCCCTTTATCTAGGGACCCAGGAACTACGAGGATCATGGTGCTACAATACCTAGACTTAGATTAAGTACATGTGATTTTAATTATGTGCACAAATACTTGTCGTGTTGCGGGAAGCCCGCCGCCTCCGGGTTATAAGCCGACCTGCTCAACCACCACAGAGGCTGGACATCGTGTAAGTATATTTGAAATTCGCCTTGCTCTTTGGTACTAAGTACTTTTTCTCATCGTTTTGTAACTCGAGCGACCACTTTAAATACTTTACAAGATGTAACGCGACTACGCAAAGTAATACTTAACCAAACTCACGGCAAACATGTCTGCGTAGATACGCCACGTAATGTTGATTTAATGTTGTTAATAAGAGGCGTGCTCACGCCTGTATCGACGTATGAGCTTTTACTTTATTATGCAAATTGAAATTTGATACGCTCTCAGAGTTTGCGAGTTGTTCCCGCTTAAGTGAGTGTCGATGTCGTAAGAATAATGCGACCTCAAGCGCTTAATTGAAGCATTTAAACGAAAGGTTATGTGTGAGCGGATGGTGTTACAGCAACAACGCGTTGAAAGCCTCAATTTATAGGAATGTGAAAGCGCAAATTAAAAGAGACTCTCGTAAGTATTTAAAACGTGAGACATTGAATGAAATGCTACCCTTTGAGTACTATGTAAAAGGTGTATAAATGATTAATATTAACTCTAAATCGAATGCCAAAGAATTTGTACTTACTTATATTTTATATGGTGCCTACTTTGCGTACCTATACCTTCAAAATCGTGTTCTTAGGACAGTTTCTGTCTTTATTAAAATCGGCCCCGACACTCCTTAGATAATTTTTCGCTATATTCCATACTTAGGTATACTTATTTGAATTTGGCTATCGAGCTCTCTCAGTTGAAAGATTCATCCTGCATGATTTGTTTGCGATTTGCCTTGGATGTTGGCCGTTTATATTTGAGGAAAAGCTTATAATGAGATGATCTTATATTATATTATGCTTCCTGAAGAATGTTTAATTATACGAAAAAACTCTTCACCTCCTTAAGCCGTCGAACTTTACAGTTTACACATGTACTTAACGCATTCATATTACACTTACGTTTTTTTGCCCTATTGAAATGTGTACTCATGTGACGTAATTATTTAAAATTAAACCAATGGGCTGTATAATTATGTGATTAAATACATGCACGTAAATATGTAAACATGAATAGCTCATGAAAGATAGATTCTTTAATTTTTAAGAATATACCTTGTTAGAAACTAAATAATATACATTCAGCCATATTTTGCTGTTAGTATATTTTAAACTAGCTTGACCGTCCCAGACTATACAAATCAAAAGCTCGGTATCACCAGCGCGCAATCGTCAACGATTTGTCATTGCGCGCGCAAATGCAGGTGCGTTCGCGCGTATTTATTACGTCACAGTGAAAAATGTCCTGTGCACACGGCGACAGGACAAACGACCGGCCACCGGGAATACGCACGCCGAGCTGACATATTCCTGCCTAATGAGACCCTGCCGCCACTGTAATGAGAAAGAATATCCACCATTCGCTTGTCTCGACGTAATTAACTAGCTGGGTTTCTTGAATACGCTCGTCTGTTACAACCTTAATCGAGTCTGTTGGTCTATGTCGCTGTAAATGCGGTCTATTTAATTTTCACTTTGACACAATCCGTTTATTTTATTACTATTGAAACCGCTGATAGACATGGAATCCTTGTTATTTTAATGACTGTAAAAATTGCTACGTCATATCCGGGCAAAGAAATGAGTTCCATGTTTGAAATGGAATCATTAACAGTTACGGTATAACGTTTTTTGTATCATAAAAACCAATAAAGCTACAACTGGTCCGCCGACTCCACTAAATAAATGTAAAACTAAAAAAATATGACTCGACAAGGGTAAAAAAGGTATAACAAAAATTAAGTGCCCCTAAACCCAAATAATTTAATTTTCTTCACAAATTGAAAAGCTGCTTTCAAAGCGAAATAATGATACAAGCATATGGCGTCTTTTCAATGGACATGCGGTTCTATTTTTTAATGCAAGTTCTTGTCAAGGGCTGCATTAGATAGTCATTAAATAATTCGGTTAACCGAAATATTAAACTATTAACAAAATATAATGTTCAGGAGATCAAAAAATGATTCGGTCAATCTTTGTCCACCAGCCGGCCCCACTACGAGATCTGCTAAAAAATATTATTGTACAGTTGGAAAGAGTTTTTACATGTTAACGTTTTATTATAAATCGGACATGTTACCTTCTAAGCTATGTCCTGAAATAATACTTTAAAATGTATACAGCATGTAATGAGGTAGCACTACAACAGATGCTGATGTTATTACCAGGTCTCAAGTTGAAAATTTGTCACGTTACAAAGAATATATGTGCAACAATATACGTTGTTGGTGGTTTAGGGTCGTAAAGTCAGCGCAGCGGCACTAGATTGCGACGTTACGTAGCCCCGATTCCACTACCGTCATGAAATGAGTGGTTGCAAGGACTCGCTGCATGTGCGACGTACCGCAAACTGTACATACAATGTCAAACGTATGTTAACCAACAGATCGATGAGCTGGGAAATCACTGAGAATAGCTGCATATGAATTTTAAAATAATTTAAAGTACATCACGAAAAGGATTTCAACCAGCATCCACCCGTCCCTAATGCTGGGACATGCTTTACATAAGCTACCGTGACTAGTGATGTTATGTCCAAATTTGCAATGTACTGCTATAAAAATCATAAATCTTTTCCTTAGAGATTTTCTAGTTCTTTTAACCAAGCAGCCCGCGCGTGAATTATTAATGTATAGTTACTGGATAATATTAACCTGCTGCATGCACATAATAAATTAAAATAATCAAACAAATTATATCATTAATTTACTTTTTTGAGATTCTAATTTTGCAGTACATATCTTTGTTCAAGTAAACTGATGTCATGTATAGCTCTTCTACCACTTTTAGGCGGTGCTTTATTGATTACTTTTTTTTTTAAACTCTTCGGGCTGTATTTATATGGTGATGACAAGATGCGTCTATTAACTTTTGTTAACTATGTTGTTTACAACATATTTCTTCGTTTTTACTGCCACTGAAAATATGACACGTTAATTAACACTTACGGTTCATTTCAAAGACAAGCGCACTAAGTTTATGTTGCTGAGAAATTGGGTAATAAAGATAGTAATAAAAAATAGTGACCATTATTTACGCTTGCCTGAAACTTTTATTTCTTTTTTATTATTATTGGAAACTAAATTTATTATTTTTGTAAAATTAAATACATATTATATTCTATTCTAATTTTTACAGGTTTTTACCAAAATATAATACTGTATGAAACGGTTAAGGTAAAGAGACTTAGACTAGACCCAGCGTGGCTTTCGGATCTGGTGTGAATATGGTGACGTGATCTAATTGGACAATATCTGGAAAATTTTCTTACAGGCATGAAAATTCTCCTTTCCATTTTGATTTTTGAACAACTAAAAATAGATTCATACGAGTTAGGGCTTTTTTGGGTACAAGGAACCCTTCCAGTTCTATTCGTCTTCGCGCCCGTCTGTCTAAGATAATCCTACAAAAAATATTTTACAGAATTATGAATGAAAGTTTATTAAACTTTGCACAAAGAAAATAGATCTTGGTTTATAAAGGATTCCTAAATTATAATTATGTGTAAATATATGTGATTAATGATTCTAACTTTTCGATTTAATGGTAGAGATACAACTGGATACCTAATTCCTATACATAAGAGGTCCTCGTTTAAGGTTTGGGGTTTCTTGAGGTTGACGCGAGATTTCAAAACGCCCCAAATAAAGAAGCCTAGCACCGTTAGATCTGGTGATCTAGACGACTAGTTTAAATCTTTAAAACGGGTGAGCGAGTGCTCGAGCGCGTGCGCGAGGGCTCGGAAATTGGTTTCTCAAAACGTCTACCGTTTCCCGAGCTGCGCCAGCGGTTGCCCCTTCCTGCTGCAACCAAGAATGCTCGAGACTCAATTCAGAACCTTGCGGTAAAAACTAATTCTTTATCTGTCTACAACATAGCCATCAAAACACAATGACATTTGACGCACGTTGCTAAAATTAAAGCACCTTCACATTATGACATTACTATTACGGTCACCTTACACTAATAAAATAATTTTAGTTTCTTTAATAAGCAAGCGTGACAATAAGGTCACTGTTAAATAACATTGTGATACGCATTCACGAATAAGGCTGGGATTACGTTTACGTCGCTGCAGTACTAAGGCTGAGCTGAGCCTAATGGACGCTGTGCTATGTTAAGCTTTCCCGGAAAACCCATACATGGATTATTAATGTGAGAAGTATCTGCTTTCCTACATTCCAGTTTACGTTACACTAGGTGCAGCTTTAAAATAAACACGAATTTTATGTGATGTGTGTTACAATATGTTTTGCATTTCCGTATTCTATTTCTACTAGTTGATCTGATTATTTTTTTAAATTAGGTTCACGGAGTGGCTATAATCTAATTTATGGTTACTGTTCGGAGGCATCGCAAATATTTGTTTATCTTGATGGCTGATATATTTATATTGATAATATTTGAATAAAAAACAATTTTTATTACTTTTATTATATAGGCTACTAATTGTTCCCGGCGCCGTCGTGCAGGTCCGGCTTGTATTACAGGTACCTGTATTTACTCTATATTTTGCCTGGTTTCAATCCGTACGATTTACACAAAAGATTAGATGGTCTTGCTGTTTAATATTAGAGTACGCATATCAATAAACCGAAAGCAATGCATTGTGTATGTATTGCATTCAAAAATTTTATGATCCAAATTGCTAGAACTGTTTTGTATTTTATCTGGATTATGAAAATATTATCCTTATAAAATGGCTTTACATTTTTATCTGTGCTTATATTATAATATGGTTATTTCATCAGAATCATCGCATATTATTAGAGTCGGCGCGCAGTGATTGTAAATGGCCGCGGCATCTGAGCTCGTTAGTGTTTTTGATAGATGACGCCCGGTCGTTTGTTGAATTAGTTGTAACACTCGCGCGCCATGTAAAAACACATGGTTCGACAACGAGGTATAAATGGACACTCCCTTCGGCGATCCGACTTAACGAGCCACCTATAAATAAGGAGAGATCAATATTTTATACCTCTGACGCACGCTAGACTAGTTATTGAATAAATTTACTAAAAATAATTATTCATCTTAATTAGCTTTTACACACGTTTTCGACTACTTACCAGTAAAGTACTGTTGTGCAAGAATGGGAAATTCAATTTAGTATTGTTTCGTAATGTGCCAGCGCAGTGCGATAATAAATAATTGAGCTGGTACGTGTTGACGCCAATTTGTAAAGTCATTATTCAATAAACGTGACGTGAGCTTATAAATTTCTCTGTAGCATTTTACACTTTAGCACTCGGCGCGATATAAAGCGCTCGCCGAGACAACGGCCGACTATTTTGACGAAGGCCGGTCACGTTTTGTCGATACTCACCATGAGAATATTTGTTTTTTATTGTGTGCCCGCCGTCGAGTAAAAATTGAAGTGTAATTTTACGTTTTAGTCGGTGCCTGCCCTCTTTCGTTCCGCTCGCCTTGAGTGATGGTTATCATAATTGGAGAGAGGGTAGGTGAACAACGCGCCGCCCGGCGATGGCTGTGGGCGGGCACGCGACGACGAATTACTTCGCCGGCGCACTCGCCCTTATGTTTCCATCATGTGGGTCAGTCAGCCTCTTCGCTTACCCGCGACGTCATCTCGCTGGATAAGAGGTGTCGGGTAACTGTAATCGCTGTTATTGATTGTATTAGAACCGGCATCGCCATTAATGTTATCAATGCGCATACGTCGAGAGAGATGCTCGTGGCTAATACAATGGTAAGATTAATAACGCGGATGTATCGGCGGACCGTTAGGCCGGCGACACGAGTGATCGCGGACCAACAAGGGCGGAAGAGATGGACCGGATAATAAAGTATCAGCTCGCTGTATCGTAACTCAATATCGTCGACAGAGAAATTGTTAGTTGCAACCCTGCTGTACTCCTCATGTGCAATATCTTATGGGTGGTAATTGTTTCTGAGGTGTTATCTAATCGACGCATTTCAATAACCGGATATAATCGCTGACATGCTAAGCTTTATTCAGGACTAAACCTATGTAGGTAATATCAAGTCGTAAGTATACGTACCTACGTCCTTCTCCAGCATTAGATAATATTATATAATGTTTTCCCCTTAACAAACCGCTGCAATACGCTTCAGGCTAAGTAGCCAGAAGCGTATTGCAGCGGTTTGTGTGTATAAGTATACATAAGAAGAATGCTTTGAAACTGTTATTTTCTGCAAGCAAACAGTAGTTTTACCTTTAAGTTATGATAAGATAAAACTTATTCAGTTACACATGTACGAGTATGTATATAACAAGGCATATTAAATATTATTTTGTTTTGACAAATTACGTCAAATAGAGGTTTTTTTTTGTTTTGGTATGGCTCCACACTTTTGTGTATTTAGCCAGTGTCAAGTAATTGATAATTTTTCGTGTTAAGTAATATATATATATGTATGTCAAGTCACAGTCACAGTCATCAAGTCATAGTCTAGTCTAGTCAAGTTATACTCCTAGTAAAGTGGTGGCCACTTTACCAGAAGCTTCTATGGAGTTTTGGAAACAACACGAAAAGATACGTTTCACCATCACTATACCACTTTCCCACACTCATACCTGTAATCCAGCACTTAACGAATAAAATGCTACCAATTTTATGCACTAACACTGAAAATAACGCAAGTTTTGGAAAATAATACAATGCGGTGACATGATCTTTTTTGTTTTCCCGCAAAACTACCGTCAAATAGAGTTATACCTTCAATACGTTTTAATCGTTTCGACTCTACTTTTTAATAAAAACTTCAAAAGTGTGTCGGTATTCCCGAAAAAAATACAAACCCAGGTTGTTCAAGTCACGAGTGAATAGGTATTTACTAGACAAGTGTGTTACACCTTCGACCACATATTCGATTCCCATCAGGTGAAAATGAGGTCAAACGCTAGCCCAGATAAAAAAAACTAACATCGATTTAAATGATAACTTTATGCGTTAATAATATACTGTAGGTAACAAACATTACATATGTACCTACATGTCTGTACTGTAAGAATTATTCTTACTAATGTTTTATAATCTCAGTGACCCGACTTTGATATACAGTATGGACAATATCATTCATATTTAAAATTGGTCGTATCGTTAAATTTTTAAGTTTAAATTCGTTCATCTTCAATGGAGAGGTGCCTAATACTAATAATGTATCCGCTGTTTTGATAGACTTTGTAATACATCTCCATCTGTCTCAATTTCTAGACTAATACTTATACAAGAAAACTATACAAGAGGTACAAGAGTATCGCACATTTCACCTTTATCTCATCTATCGTGTTGGAGACCGATAGTACGACCTTTTGCATTTCTGAATTTACAAGCATATCTACATAGATAACGAACGGTTACATACCGTTCCATTTAAAATCATTTTGAAATCAAATAGTTCAAAGGACATTCCAGACCAAAATAATATTCATTTGTTTGTTCAACAAGATTCTGTGTTATTCTACTATTGCAGAACTTGCATAAGCCTAGTAGATCTCGAACTATGCGGACTGGCACTCGCAGACTAACAGGAAGACACCTTCACATTATGAACACTGATATAATGTGATTATGAAGGCACCTTGCGAACTAAACCAAATTCAAACAGTCAGAGAATTTGTACTCTCACATTATTATCTATGTTTACAAGTAGATACAAATGCGCGCGAACTTCCTAGTATTGTTTCATGAAAGGTGTTCGCGGCTTGTTTATAAACAATAGCAATTTGCCTTTCGGCGTTAGGTCACGCCTGCCTATTGAATCTCTATATACAATGTATTCAGGATTTATTATCTATTAAAAATTTGGACTTTGAAACAGGGTTTTAAAGTTATTTATGCTACATGCAAACACCTACCCCTGTTATCCAATGTGTTCAAATAAAATTGGTATTGAAACAATGCTTTAAAAAGCTTGATACAATAAGGTGTTAACATACTAACAAGATGCGAGGAATTTCAACTCTGCGGTGCGTACACGAGATTCAATAACAGATATTAGAAGCTATGCGAGGCGTCTTGATACAATCAGGAACATCGTAACAGTATTTACTTATGGGGAATACTCGAGGTCATTGTAAAAGTAACTGTTCATTGCGGGAGGAGGCGCGGCAATTAGCGGTGAAGGTGGTGAATTCGACCCTCTGCCCTCCAAGACCTCCGGGCTTGTAGCCATTTCCATCTGCAGGTTTATTATCGACACGATTATTACTGCTTTATTGAATGTATAATTTATTGGTATTTCAATAAAATTGGAATTCAGTTGAACACGTCACTGAACGCATTTTTAAAGTTCCGTATCCAAAAGGCAAAAAGAGGCCCTGCTAAGCCTCTGAGCCTCTGGTGTTTGTTACTCTGTCTGAGCGGCTGTATCTATTGAAACAAAATAGGTAGACGAAAGATTTTGTAAATATTTTCGCAGTTTCTACAAAATACGTTTCTAATAAAAGTATAATTTTTATTTGGGATATTACATTTTTTTTTACTAACTATAACAATACAAACTGTAAAGCATGCCAAGCAGCTTAAAGATTACTTCCCAAAAAACATTAAAGTTAAACCCGCGTCTCCTAAAGCGCAAACAAAAAGTTTACACTTCCTGTTTTGTTTCTCATTTCTTATACTAATATATACAAACATTTCGCAAGCTCCTCTGTTTGGCGAAGTTCTCACATAGCAGCCGAGGAATCCTGCAACTGGTAGTGGATGCTTTTGCTAGTCGAATTTACATAGGTTACTGCACTTGTCGTGATTATGTGAGATTCAAACATGTCTTAGCGCTTTGCGGAGAAAAATAAACTCCAAGGGAATTCCTGATTTGACTATCATTTCTTCAGCTGCGAATTCAACGCTAGCCGCGGAGAGGATATGGAGGATTATGATCAAAAGTGAGTATAACAATTCGTTTGCGCTAACACCTCGTACATTTATAAGTTACGCCAAAGTGTAAGATCTCCGGATACAAAGGCGGCTTTTTGCGGCTCGGTAACATTATTTGAGCAGTTTTATCGAAATGTTCGCTGGAGCCGACGCGCAGCCATAACATTATTTCAGGACACGTATCGCATACAGATAATCTAATGCAGAACAGAAGCGTTATGACGCTTTTATTGTTTCAAATGTGTTCTATTATATGCGATAAAACTGTATTTATCCAACGTCGGTTAAATGAAATTATAAATATAAAAATTATTCCTCTTCGAATGCGTATTCAAATTGATGAATAGGTAATGTTTTAGTATATGTAGGTATATAAGAAGAGAATGAAATATTTATCTTTTTCAATACCCCTGAATAAACTTCAGACACAATAATTATTCCTTACAAGTTTAACTTTACTACACACACTAAACTTGTCTTATATATGCATTTAGTTACCAGTAACTCCCACAAACTGCCTGTGGTATATCTTCTTCCGTTCGCACGTAATGGCCTGTGTCTGTTGTTAAAATTCCATTAAGTCACTCCTAAATTCTCCAAGCAGCTCACATTATCACGTACCTATTTAGTTACAGGTACCTATCTAAATACACTTATACTTTATCAGAAATATTTTCATGGAGCTAACGACGCCAGGCTTCTTTTACTTTATTATCTAGACCCATTAAATGAAATTCCTAAAGTGCTGCTTGTATAGTCTTGACTATAGCCGCAGCAGCGCCGGTCTCTGAAAAATAAGGTGGCTCATTGTCGGCCGTCGAATAAAAGTAAATTTTCTTTTCAATGCGAATGTTGTTCTCCGTTCGTGGTACATTGTCGCCTCTCGTTGGACGTCGCCGGGTGCCGGTACATGCCGAGACAGACCTATTCAAATGTCAGTGTGAAGCCCCCTCCCGTACCTCCCGCACTGCCCCTCCTGCGGATACTGAAATGTCACTCGCCACACGAAGCAATCAATTTCGTATTTGTATGCTCTGCCTCGATAGTGGTAGCAATAGATTTATTGTTTCGATGAGCCCGTATTATCTTTCAGACTGGTAAATTGTTTATCGCTCTTCATGCAGGTTATTTTTATAGCCAGTGTGGGTTTAGGAGGGTTATCAATATTTTTTTGACGCGAATTTATTATATTGCCATTAATACATTTTATTTGTAGTCGAAAACACATTAAGTAGATTTAATTTATACTAGTTATTTTTAAATAAACCTTATAAGTACTGTATATATTTTGTAAGATAAATAACGGCTAAAACTCACGTCAATTAAAAGTCGAAATTACTCCGACCAGGTTTCGGACATATTCATACTCACGATAGTTTTCAAACTAAAACTGTCTATATAACCCTGTTTTCCCGTTATTGAGGACAAACATTTACATTTTCAATTATTCGCATCTCGGTAGCACAGTTACTTCATTCAACCTTGTTCCAAGTTAGAAAGCGATTAATCAACGTCCAACAACATTCTTATTCCCGTCTAGAAGCGAAGAAATACAGCATTTAAATGTCTAAAAGATAGCTGCACAGTTGCTGGCAACCAATTGTCCCTTTAACCGGTCGGCCTCATTAGCATGCCCGATCGCTGGCTTCTATCTACCTTTTTGGATTGATACATTGACGGTAAAGGTCTTCTTACTATAGCGGTTTCAACTCGATTCGTAATTAGAGACACTAGCTCCGAGCGAACGTTTGCTTTGATCGATTGTGTGCATTGCTCTATGTCGAAATAGTATCGCAACACATATAAGAACCTATCCACATCAATGTATACCTATACGGAAAGGTACTCGATGCAGACAATCGCAAACTCGCTATCGCAATTTAACGAGGCACGATTGTTTTTCTCAGTTCTGAATAATATTGAGCCTGAGAGTCCCCCAGGTAATCTGATGGCGATACTTTCGTTCAGCCAGGCTTTACTGTTAGCTGGTCTAACTTACAAATGAACGGTGTGATTACGGCCGCGCGGATCTAGCTTCACGATAATTTAAATGTTCTCGCAGCCAGCACCACAGCGGCTCAGCGAGATGGCCACGATTGCACCCGTGACTTCCTCTTATGGCGAGCCTATATCTTCTGATTTTAAATAGAATTATGGCCACCACCGTTCCCGACGAATCCTGTGCAATATCATCTTTGCCTTCTGCGTGTTGCTTTTGGAATAAGGCGCATTTTCAGGCATTTATTTCCAATGCATACCATCGTGAGGATGAAGCGATTCTTTCTTTTCCAAGTGTTAATGTATTGCGCAGATCATGATCTACACAAAGTTCCGAAGAGTGTTTCTTTATTCGTTTTAAGCATACGCCAACAGGTGCGCGAAACAACCTCTTACAGTCGGAGATGTATTGTATAATTCAAACGATCTCAGTCTAAACTAAATCTCCAGAGATTCACGCGCGTCTCTGAGGGAATGTATAATGTAAAGTGACGATGCTTTACCTTGGTGAGTTTTATATCCGAGAAGACCCGTGGTGGTGGATTATATGCAAAAATCGCAAACAGGAATCAATCGGCAGCCAATTTCTATTACCTGTGAGTAAATTTATCTAATTAAAATAAATAAATTCTTTCAGGGGTCCGTGTAATTCGCTCGAGGCCCGCCCGCCACGAACCTGAGCGCGCTTCCGAAGCCAACTTAAACTGCAGTATACGCGATATGGATCTCACGTTTGCCATCGACTAAATAGCGGATAAATTAGCTAACCGAGTTAAATTAGTGAAGCTATCCGGTCGCGCCTGACTCTGATGTTTAAAATTCAATTTATTTTAAAAGGTAGCGTTTAGTCACCTTTAGAAATTTTATAAATTGCAGGCTGCAATAGGTTGTAATAGCACCTGAATTTTTTTCACAGTAACAGCGGATTGACCTATATAATGGCAAAACATCAAAGAAGTGTTAAAAGCTCTTCAGAAAAATTCTAGGGCAGGTAGTGGTCGTAGCTGTTATCGAATGCTTTTGTCATGTCTGGCGATATTCATACAGATGTCCCGCAAGTACAATAGTGCCCGAAGACCGCGACCGCCGCACTTGGGCGCCCGCTAGATCTCTATCTAGAAAGAGGACATTGCCGCCTCGTATTTCACGTTTAAGATGTTCCTTTAACATGTGTAAATTTTTATTGATATGTATCTAGATGCTGGGCTATATTTCAGCGTGGTGTAAAACATTCGCTTTCAGCGGGCACTGTATTCACAAATGTCCCGAAGACAATGTTGCTCCCGAGTTTATTTTGATGTAAAAGTTTTTGTAAGAAACAACCAGTTCGTATTCTCGGAGGCCGGAAGCCTCTTAGTGTTCATCGGATTTGATCTACAATTTCCCCGACTGCATACGTGAATAGGGAATGCCTGTCGTGTCCGCTGCTCTCCCTTGGAGGTGCCAGCGAGTCGCTAAAACTCCCATACTTTTATCATGATGGCATTATACTTTGAAGTCAGCCTATACAAATTACTTAATGAATTGGTTGTTATAAATTATTTTTTATCCTTCAGTATAATACTATCATGTATATAGATATGAGATCACTTGGACTATGCTGTGAAGTTTGCTAAATGTTTGGATAAAAATGTGTCAAAGTTGTTGTGACCGATCACGAAAAGTCTCCGGATAAGCCTCTACGCATGGAATTATAATAACGTGAATTATTTTCATTGAAAACTCATGATGGATCGTCGCAAAAATCTATGATTGATTCGTGGTGTATTATTCGTTGCTTTCACAGGAGTGCCTTCGTCGGTTTTCACGTTCGCGGCTTCCCTCTGCAGCCCTCCCATGATTGATTGCCTCCCGGCAAACTTCATATGTTTGGGAGATAATTTCGTATTTCAGCTGTAAACAGATTACGTGTGAAAAGAACCATCGCTTTTCGTCGTGCGCGCGTTTATAAGCTCTTCATTGTGACTGCGCATTTTTCTCGCTTGATTAAATATTTGAAGAGGTAGATATAACTACCTATTTGTGCGTTGCGTGATCATATTATATGTAAACGTATTTTATGTTGTTTGATGACTACCTCATGCCAATAATTGCTTAAATTGTGAAAATTATAAATGTTGTCCGTACAACTTAAGGTACTATTTAATAAATAGATCGCTCTAGCGCCATTCTAACAGTTTAGCTTTAAAAAGTTTAATGTTAGTTTAAAGTGTTGGAATAGTACCTTTATACGTGAATATAAATAAACAATAGGAACGATGCGAAATCTGTGCAATCCGTAAATATTAACAACGCGCTATATCTACTGACTTTGTTCACGCGAGAATTGAAAGTGACTGGCAGCTTAATAGAATAGCAGAAATACTTTAACCGCTGGCTTTGTCATATTTCAAATCTATCTCACTCCCCCGCTTAACGAAGTATATCCATATAATGAGCTATATTCGAAAATGTTTTATGTTGTAAATTATAAAGTTTGCGACATGCGGCATAAATTACATATTGTTACAGTTCATAGTTAAATAACAAACATGCGGCTTAACTTGATTCAATTCGTATTTAAGAGCCAAATACTTGTATTTTTTTTACATTCGTCTAAGCATTACCGTGCGTGGATCGCTCACCGACAAAAGCGGCAACTACTTACTTTACAAATAAGCGCGCTTGTAACCAAGCTTACTTTATAAAGTAAATGTAGGAGCGTTCGGTAGCTCGTTAGAGATTGACTATCTCACGCTATCGAGATTGCGAGCAAATTGATTTGCGCACGCGCACCTTTAAGTATCGATTGACAAAGCCGATGCTGTTTGAGTAAACCTGCTTTGATCATCTAGAATTTGGATTTGTATATTCTAGGTTTTGTGAAATTAGTTGTGTCAAATTAAGTCTGTAAATAAATGTAATAGGGGCGTTTATTAGAGTCGATACATTTTTGCAATAACATTCAATTTATATACTATTGATGATAATAATAATAATAATAACACCAGCCCTAACCACCGGTAGCTTGGGCCTTGCCCCGCTGCTGGCGGCACACTAAGTTTAGGTTTTTATTCTATTTTTGTAATGTTACTTTTGTAAAATTATTGTAAAAAACTTAAATTTAAGACTGTAAATAAATAAATGAATAATAATAATAAAAACAATGCCAAACGATCACATACATCCTGAACCCTAAATAAGATTTCCTGTACCAAGAAAACCAGAAGCTACGATGACCACGCACCCACAACACCCTGCGCTTTTTTCCTGTGCACAAATACTTGTCCTGCCGCGGGAATCGAACAGGCCGCCTCCGGGTTATGAGCTGACCTGCTCGACCACCACACCACCACACCAACTCAAAGGTTGACTGACTGACTGACTGACATAGTGATCTATTAACGCACAGCCCAAACCACTGGACGGATCGGGCTGAAATTTGGCATGCAGGTAGATGTTATGACGTAGGCATCAACTAAGAACGGATTTTTCGAAATTCCACCCTTAAGAGGGTGAAATAGGTGGTTGTATTATTTTTCCATAGGCCACGCCGCGGGCGAAGCTGCGGGTAGAAGCTCGTTTGTAAAATATACTCGTACTTTATGTTTTATGACGCTGATTATAGCTGTATTGAATGGGAGGTTTTGCAGAGAAGCAGCCATTATAACTACAACATCACATATGAATGACTTAATATAATTTTAGTTAGGCATAACATAGATTGTAAAAAGATTGCTTTATTAACATACTGGTTGCGCCCCGCGGTTTCACCCGCGGATAAAAAGTATTTTAACTATTTGCTCATCCCATGGGAAAATTTCACTTTTCCGGGATAAAAGTAGCGTATATGTTAATCCAGTGTAGAAGCTATCTTGGTACCGAATTTCATCCAAATCCATTCAGCCGTTTGAGCGTGAAAGAGTAACACACATACACACATACAAACTTTCGCCTCTATAATATAAATGTGATTTATTAAGAAAACAATGCCTTTGTCTGATTGTGAAATCACTATAATTGTTTTGATATTTCTCACGGTGTTCACTAAATTAAAACATGACATGCTATGCTACATTTGATCTACGATACGTTTCCTAATATTTGCCGTTATCGGCATTGAAGTAATTTATTGAAGTACGAAGATTCGAGATTCAGCACGTAAGCGGTTGAGTCGAAAGCGCTATCAAATAAAACTAGGCATATAGTGCACATTGCGTTGTGAAGTCATTGTTCGTTCAAATCCGTTTTTAGGATTCGTAGAAGTGGAATAGACCCTCAAACTTATTATTATACACTAGTATATCTAAACATTGGGTACATTAATTTTGAATTAAACTAAAACAGTCAAAAGTTTGTAAAAAGCACGTTCAGTAAATGCTCGCATTTAAGTAGGTGTGAGATATGAGCCGAGTGGTTTGGATATTCATTTCATAGCTGTACACAAAAACCACACTACATATTACACAAAGGTTAATTTGAAGAAAGTGCTTGACACCTGTTTTATTTTTATGCAATAAGGTATTTTATATATCTATTAGATCTTTTGTAATAAATAACAATTCATAAAGGTTGCTCACACACACGCAAAGTAGCTATAATTGTTTTTTTTTATATGAGCGACTTACAAGCTTACGGCTCGCCTGATGGAAAGCAGTAACCATGGCCTATGGACGTTGGCATCAGTACCATATTAAATAGATTTTTTTCAAAATTTGAATGGCCATTTTGCAAATATACTACTGCTTGTTTATGTTCACCCAAGAAATTAAATTTCTAGGAAGGTACATATCAAACTTTTCAATTTCATTTTAACCTAAGCTTTTTAAATCCATAAAAACTTGTATTGATGTTCGATATATCGTAAATAGGTTACTGCAATAGCTGTCACGGGTTGGTTCAAGGTATTACTGACATTTTGTAGACGGACTAGATTTAAAGTGGAATTCTAAGAACGTATGACATTTGATTATACGGTAAAGCTAGTACTGGAGACAATTTTATTTAATAGCATCCGCTGTTTTTCTTAAAACGAACTCGTGTTGCTATTAAAGTTGTTCGTCATCTACAAATCTGTTTATAATAGTAGGTATTGTTTTTCCAAAAAGTTAGATTTGGCATGAATCGCATTGTAATTGCAGTGGTGTCGTTGTCTGATGAGCATAATTTAGCCCATTACCCGGTGCTGTGAGTCAGCCGCAGCTAGAAGTAATCGAACGGTAATTTTGGTCGAGCCTGACTCAATTTGCATGCAGGTTGATTGGTCGCTGACTTTACGCAATTTTTTCCAGAAACGTAAGGGTTGAGCCTTATTTGTCAACACGGATTCGCAAGTGCGAGTGCTAATCGCATCAAAGACGCAGCCGCACGCGATAGCACTCCCGCTATCCTTCTCGTTTCAGGAAATGACGATACTGAGCGACAGAAAAGGATAGACCACGAAAAAATACGATTCCGTGATGACTGATGTGGCTCAACCCTTAACAGTATTTTCCACTATATTCATCTATCAATTTTGCAATGTAACAGAAAAGGCTTTCCTTCCATATTTGTGACACACTTTCGTACTAAAATGCATTACCTAATTGTCACTAAAACGATTCCTTCTAATGGTGGCTAAGCAACGACCGATAGTTGTGATTCCGCAAGTCAAAACATGCAATTGACAGCAATACATTAGGAGGAACTATCGATCGATCGCACCGCCAACGCAGGCCTGCGAGCTGTAATTTTTCACTGTCAGCGCTGACTAAACGTCCTCGTCATCACTCTGGCTAGTGACTGTCAAAAAATATTTATGCAATTTCGTGAGGGGTTACCAGGATTAGGTAACTCTCGCAAAATTGCATTTAAACGAACTATTAGCAATTTTTTAAGCATGTAAGCACACTACGAATGTTACTTTGTTAATTTTGATGTACATATTGTTTGATCACTCCAGATTATCAATCAAACCAATCAAGCTATCTGACGCTATCTTGTTCTGTAGGAATCATGACTAACCGTTTGCAATACCGGTTGCAAGATATAATTCGATAAGCTGCTTAATATAGGTGGTATATTTTGAAAGTGTCCAGTTTATAGTTGTTGAACGGCGTAGTTCGTGCAATTTTGCGGCTCTGCTGTGCCCGTCATGGCGTAGGAATCTGTTCTCGTGTATCAATGTCGCGGCGGCGCGCCACTGATCTTGTGATAATTCTGCTATAATCAGTTTAGCCACGCTGTCGCTCACTGGACTATGTACTTACTAATTACCATGAGTGTGTGTTACGTGTTCTGGCTGAGTGCTCGCTAAAATATCGCCTGCACTTACGTAACACTCGCTAACGGGCAATTATTATGATCGATAGATTGACAGTGAGATAACATTGTCAGTTTACTTTTATCCTTTAAGTAGTATCTTTTACCAATGACGATAAGTTACTTTCGTAAAGCGATTGTTGTAGTTTTGTCCGTTACGTAACTTCTTAAATGTATCGGCTTTGTTATTGGCCAAGTCTATTGTGTAAAGTCTTATATAACAGAGCTAAAATCAAAGTTATCAAGAGTTGATAAAATTAAACGGTAAAACGATAAACAAGTCGGATAAGGTACGGTAACATGAACTGTCCCTAACATTTTGTCCTGCGCGCGTGATCGAAGCTCAATAATACTTGGTTATCTTGTATTTAATCTGGCCTGAGTGACCATGCTTGATGCTGAGCCTTGGAGCACTGCAAAATTTACATACACATTACGTTTGCTCTAGATTCTATTAGAGTTGCAACAGACACAGCAAGCTTATAGGTCTCATTGGTGATTTACGTCTCCATTCCAATTTAGAACTGATCTAGTTACGTGCAAGTGCTATTAAGTGTGGAATTTCAAGCTATTATAGTAGATGCTAAATATAGTTCGTTTAAAGTTTACAAGGAATCTTGAAATGGACTTTTGTTCTTTTTACTTCACATTTTAATAGTGCTCGTAATGAACACAAAATTAGAAACCATTCACACATAATTTTTTATTTATTTTTTTTTCCCATAGTGTATGTCGATACATATTTATTATTTATTTATTAATAAATTTATTAGAATCTGAACAAACGTTTGATTCATAAATTCTATATTGAGTTTGCACGAAATATACATATTTATGTACGTTTACGTATAGTACGTTGCCTATACTGTAACTGAATTATTACATTTTATGCTACTAGATGGACTAACGTAGCGTATAGTAAAGTAACAAATTGAAAGATGCATGAACATAATTAATCATGCAGATAGCTAATGTATAAAAATTGCATTTATTTTTGCGTGACATTAAATGTCGTAAAGTTCTTTTCACAATTTGCAGCGCAGCGGTCCTGTTTTAAATTATACTATGGAAGTAGCTATGCTGTCATATTCATAGTTAGGGTATGGGTCACTTGTGCCTGTAGGTACTGTTAAATGACTCTCTTGTCATCACAAGAGAGTCATTTAACAGTACCTACAAAGTAGTAAAATATTGAAATATAATTATGGTAATTCAAATGGGATTAATGTAATTGATACTACAGCTTATTTAACGACTCGTAGTAATTTTCGCAAAAAAAAAAAAACTATTTTTAATTCAGTAACGAAAGCGTTGATCGCTTTTACCAGCGCGTGCTTTCATATTTTGTATATATTGCTTACAAAATGTTGGAAACGATCTAACAATGGTTATTTAAATTAAAGCTTTAATAAACGCACAAGTGAACTTAATAAAATCTTGCTACGCACAGATAAGGAATCGTAAGCCGTTCCATAGTTGGCGAGCGTAATTTTATTTTTGCAAATAAGAAATAAACTTTCAATCTGATACATTAATGCAGTCTCCATTAAACGATTAAACGTTGTTCGCTCATCTGCATGCATGCAACGCAGGGGTTGCCGTCTTCAAAGTGTAACCCGCTTGAATAAATTCGGATTAATATATACGGAAAACATTTGGTATACATGCAATCCTATACTGTGATTTGTGAGCTATCTTCTCTCACATTCGATGGTCCCACAACATCTAACCAAGTTGTATGATATACGACAAAGCTTCTATTACCAGGGCCTTCTATCAGAAGTACTACATCACAATTTGCAGCAGATACAGAGCGTATCTGCAGGGCGCAGCGACCGTGAGTTGCGAGTAGGCACAACTGATTAAGGCCACAATCAGGTCTGTAGTTCGGCAGAGCTCTGCTCTTTGAATTTACGATGTGCCTGACCGACGCTTATCGCATGCGAATGATCTGCCCACGGCGGCGCACGTACAGCTCCGCACACACATTTTATTTTATTCGCGCTACTGTGATGTAATGAGCTGATAAATTGGAGAAAACCACCAATTAGTGTCGATGAATTTATTGTTTCTACTTAAAACGTTGGAGGCCCGAGTTATGCGCTCAATCTCAAATTGCATTTTAAAAGCGACCTTTTTTTAACAATTAGATGATATGAATTACACCGTTTGTCAATTAAAGCAATTTCTGTGCTGTTTCCTCTTGTTGATTTACAATTGCTTTTCATGTTTTGTGAATTCTGCAGTTAGTTATGTTACCGTTAACAGGGACATATTTTTTATCGTTTGCTGTAATCAAGCTGTTGACGACATCAACATTTTATTATTTTCGAATAGAATTTAAAGGACTGAAAATTAAAACTAAATATACTGAATATACTGAAAATAAAACTAAGCTTAATTTAAGAACTATAAACTTATCATGAAAAGGGGTCAATAGGGGCGCCCTATGTTAAAACGAATATGTTTCTGTCTATAACCACAAATTAGCATGTTAGTTTGCTCACACGGCATCTCAATATTCATGAGAGTATAGAGTTCCCTCGAGGAGAGCATGGTGAGTGTTCACGGGCCATTGTCGCAGAGTGCATAGTAACCCAGATTAGGTAATAGTTTGTACGTGACGAGACAACTCGAGTTCTAGTAGAGCAGCAGATTTGCATACATCACAGACTAGACAAAAGTGATGCGACGTGCCGTGTTGTAAAATATACAGTGTTTACTGGTTCAGCTGTGGACCAAAAAAAGCTAGTTTTCTAAAATTACTTTAGTTTTATATATCTAGGGAACCGTAACAGTATGAAAAAAAAAACAATACAAATACGAACGAATTTTTGTATTATAAAATTCCACTAAGATAAGTTTGCCGGGTAACTACTCTAGCTATGGATATTTATTTATATTGTGCAAAGCGTATTAAGAACCGTACCAGGAACGGAAACGAGTTTTACTGGCTAGTTGTTCTCTATTAGGCTTTTTTTATGATGATGATACCCTGTGATGTAAGTAAGGGCTTGATTCTATAGAACTTAGTGTCTCATATCTCTGTCCAAGCAACGGTCGTCTGAATCACTTATTGCTAAGAGCGATCTCATATGTGATTCTTATTTCTACATCTTTATTTTATAGGGCTGTCGATAGAGTTGTATTGTGTAACTTAGATTTAAATAAGATGAATGAAAATATTAGAAACTCTGGAACAAGAAGTATTAAAAGTATGTACATTGACAACACTGCATGAAATTTATTGCGCCAGTCATACAATAAAAGATTGTGAACGGGATCGTGAGAATCGTGCGCGTTGAGATACATAAATGACGATTCTATTTTCATCGCTTGCTAGTCCTAGATTCCATTCCTATTAGGACCGTGTACTGTGGAGCACGAAATTGCTTCATCCAATTTAAAGTGAGCGCGAGCGCGATGACGTACTGAGTCGAGTTGCCTGAGTACTTGAGTAGTCAGACCGCGCAATGTATTATTGTGCCTCGCCACTGTTTGCGAAATTCTTTGGGGTTAGTAATTATAATAAGCTACTCTGTTTGAGCTTTAAGGCGGAGGCCAAGCACAACTTTTCGTATCTAGAAAGCTTTTTTAAAGTTGAAAATCGCAGATCGTATTTGATGTCAGACTTGATTTGCCCTTGGGACTGTGTTAATTTTGCGAGCTTTTTATGGATTATATGCAATAGGCATATTATTTAAAAAAAACTGGTGATATTTTGACATTTTGATATTTGACAACTATAACTCGGAGGCGGCGGGTTCGATTCCCGCAGCGGAATAAGTATTAGAGCACAGAAAAAAAAGCGCAACTACTTGTTCTTTGTCTAGGATTTGTGGGACCAAGGTCCTCGTAGTTTCTGGGTCCCTAGACACAGAGAATCCTAATAGGCTCCAGTATCTATGTCTATGATCTTTGGGCGTTATTATTATTATATGTTTATAGCACCAGTCTGGCTATTTGATACGTAAAAAAAGTGTTGTTATCCCTGAAAATTTGGGGCACAACGTTGGCAAAGTATTTTTTGGGGGTCATTCTACGAATTACTTTGGAAAAACCAAACCATGTTTACATAAATTGTATTCAGTCACCTTTCTTTTTCGTTTTATTTCTTGATTACAATCTAATAATTTTGTATCGTCACGTCGCACTGGGCTCTTAAGAATAATGTTCTATTTATTTTGTGATCAGACTCCGCCTTATGTTTTATATTTTGTGGCGCTTAACAACATTTGCTCTGATGTTAAGTGACGATATGGCTAGATACATATATCTACACCGATATGTGGTTTTTTACTAGCTAACCAGCCATGTTATCCACTACTTTACCACTGCGCTGTGGTTGCATCTTGATGTTTCCTTTCACTAAAAGTTCAAGCTCATTGCAGGACTCAAACTCACAGCATCGCAAATCAAGGTCCTTACCAACTTCAAAATTAACCATGCGTAACATTCATTTGTCAGATGGTCTTACTTATGCAGACAGTTTATTTTTTCTGTCATTGTCGGCGAATTTTATATTAATAATTTCTACGGATATCACATTAAATGCGCTTGCCGTTGAAAATCAGCATTTTTTTAGCGGTTCCTATCACTTTGCTCCGTCTAACTGGTATTCTGCATCTTGATAATAATTTTAAATGTAAATAATTATGTTCCTAATCGGCTGATTGACTACTATTAAAAATGAACAAATAAATATAATTTTCATAAAATAGCTTTAAAATGAATGTAATAATTGAAAAAATAAGTAAAATCGGTACATAAAACAGAGTTAGTATCCTCCACCTCCTAACTCCTTTAAAGTTTCTGGAGTGCGTATCGCCTGTCCCTTTCTTGCAAAACAGAGATCGTGTGAAGCTTCCTCATAGCTACTCTGAAATTTTGCTAGTGATCTAACATAGAGGTAGGTACCACAGCTTAGTAATGAGTTACTGTGAGGACTGGTAACTGACCTCACTGCGTGTTTGAGCGGTCTCTTGTAGTAATTTTTTTATTAAATATTAGTATTTGTTTTCCCGATTGTCTATTTTTAGAGGTATATAATTTACGAGCTTTGGCCCGCAGCTTCGCCCGTGGCGTGGCCTATGGGAAAATAATTCAACCACCTATTTCACCCTCTTAAGGGTGGATTTTCGAAAAATCCTATCTTAGCGGATGCCTACGTCATCTACCTGCATGCCAAATTTCAGCCCGATCCGTCCAGTTGTTTTGGCTGTGCGTTGATAGATCACTATGTCAGTCAGTCAATCAGTCAGTCACCTTTGAGCTATATATTTAGAAGAAGATTTATTTAATAAAAATATAGCAGTCAAATAGCCTAGCAATTATAATAATTTTCGTCGCATGTTTGGCTTTTTTGGCTTGCGTTTTTTTTAATTAATGGCTATGCAGACAATGTTTCATTATATAATTTGTATAGGGAGGTAAGCTTTGATTGAATGATTTCTAGTCGCATGTCATAAATTGACGATAATAAGCTTTGCTAGAATGTGTAACAAAAGCACTTAAGTCGCATGAGATAGGTCATACGAGTCATGAGTCACGGTTGCGGGTGCGTGTGACTTCGTTGATTTATCTCAGTTCATTACAAGAGCTCCTCGGCCATTTAGTCGATCCACGGGAGGCGCCCGCGCTTTAACTCGTCCGCGATTGTACTCGTGCGAACAAAAATCTTCGTATTCAGAATAATAATAATAATAATAATATGTGTGGACATCTCACACAACGCCATCTAGCCCCAAACTAAGCAAAGCTTGTGCTATGGGAACCAGATAACTGATACAATACTTAGATACTTTTTTGTTTGTAAATACATACATAGAATACAATACAATATGACACCCAGACACAGAACAAACACCTATGTTCATCACACAAATGTTTGTCCTGAGTGGGAATCGAACCCACGACCCACAGTTCAGAAGGCAGGGCTACTACCAACTGAGCTATCGGGCCAGTCATATAATACGTTCTGATGTTATTATACAACATTAAGCGATATCCTAAATGCAAAGCTATCAGATTAGAACAAATAACGGCATTCTCAGTATAAGAAATTGAATCCAAGTACGGGATACTAAACCGCAAAGTCGTCCAACGGGTGATTTAAGATTTATTATTTCTTTAAGTCCTTAAAGTCGAGCCACAATACGACATGAATCAAACCAATGACAAATTAAAATGTATTAGTTTTCTAATTTACTTAAAAAGCCGTTTCGTACGTGACTGTACCATTGCAGTCACTTTTTTAAGATCGTCCCTTTTGTCCATGTCACGCAATTGCTGGCTCGTATTGATCGAAATCAACCATAATTAAATATCTCATGCACCCTTTAATACACCCAATTTATTCTGTCTTCGTCTCGTGTAGTCGTTTTAATTAAGATTGATACGAAATGTTTAATCTGTAACTGCCGACCTGTTTATTTAATTTCGTGCATAAATAATCGCCAGTGTGCAAGAGCGAATGAACTCTGCCACTTTAAAAATATTACTTCGGATTCGTTCCCACCAGTTAAATTTGACGGCCATACAAAAGACTTCAACGCGCACCTTTTACGTTTGTTTGATTGTTATTTGATGAGAGAAGAAACTTTTACTTACATTAATTTATAACTGTACCAACAGTTGTGTTGTTTTTGAAGTTTCTAAATACCCTCGTTAAGGCATGTTAAGGCAAGGACTTGCGGTGTAAATAGAAATAAAATAAAACGATACTAAATCATTCATACATGTAACGAGCAGCGATGGTAAAACCAGATCGGGTGTAATTACGTGGTAAACTTGTATCTTAGACGGCAAGATATACACGCAGGTTACTTATTGTCAAAGGTTGGTAATTTTGCTATCGTAGGTACTATTTAAACGGTAGACAGTGTCAGTGGCACATTTGCAGCGCTTGGCGATTATTCACGCCAACTTAGGATCGGAGTGTCGGTCTGCGAAACTGCCATCAACGAAATAAAATCTGTATTACGTTGAAAATTAAGTTTATTATTAAATGGTTGGTATCCACGATAGTTGATCAAGTCTAGTGAGATCCATTTTGAAATTTTAATAAGTGCACGTCATGCGTCCGCGTCGAGAGAGCTTTTTTAATATCGCGCTTTTTAATCCAATTGTGTCGCATGTTTTCTTTATTTTTCATTTGTAGCGGTATTCATTGTGTTTAAATTATTAAGTAAAAAATACGTCCGACACAATGCCTAGATCTACCTTATTTCATTATACTTTTTTGTAACTTTCTAGTAATTTTAGAATAGCGGTTCTACGTCGTAATATTTCTTATTATACCTACACTACAAAGGTAAGCAGAAATTCAGATTGCTATCACAAACACATAATTAGACTTGGTACTGATATTTTGGAAAGTACTTGAAGTGGGGACAACCCAAGGATAATAAAGGAGTGCAATTGTAGCTTGGCGGCCATTTTGTTTGCGGGTGGGGTCATTCCGACCCCGCCTCGTGCTTCCGCTGCCGGATAATTAAATATTACCCCACCATAAGACTTGCCCTCAACAAATAGTGGTTCGCCATACATCTGTTTGCATTTTTTACTCGCATATACTCACATTTCTTTGTTCTTTTACACGTATACGCCAGACATGAGTAATTTTATGATACCGCAATTATGATCTTATTCATGTCACTATTTTTGCACGAAATTCAAAATACACATCATTTTTATATTAGTCTTTATCATATAGGCACCTATGTAGTATCTACATAGGTGCCTACTATTACCCATTACACATGATGAATTGATGATAGTCATATTTTTAAATCTTATTTATTTGGATCTAGTAGCCTACCATTACTAGGTACCCATTTTGAAATTTAATATATAAATAAATATTATTAGCCTAAATAATTTCAAAGTTTTCACACTTTATGAAAAGCTTTTACATAGCGGTTATCTCTTCGTCTAACGGGTCATTGTCTGCTCAAAGTGATATACTGTCTATTGATTCTTACATTCGCGATTTCCAAATAATATTTTATACTCTTTTTACACACTTATTCTTTACGCCGTACTTGCAGTGTATATGCACACCATTGGCATCGGCTTTTACGACTTACGATTCAAAGGTAAAATAGGACTGTGCTGTTACACACTATTGTACAATTATGTGCTAATTGAACGTGCCTCCTCGCCATAAGATTTAAGCATAACTTAACATGTGTAAGTATATGAAAAGAAAGTAAGAAGTAAATGAAAACGTAAAAATTTTTTTAATCGAATGAGGTATTAAAGACTTCATAAAATACCTGTAAGGTGACTCTAGTATACCTATGAAGTACCTATATTGTGATTCAAGTGTGAGCTAGTAGACTACTATTATTATTATTTTCACAACCACACTATTCTATATGATTGCAATAACATCGACACAATCCAGTAATTAAATCACAAAGCAACAAAGCGATAGTATATTAATTAACCTCCGGGATGAGCTTGGCACAACGTTCACACTGTCATCTGATAGTGTTTATAATTATGCGTGTAAAATTACGAGTTATATAATTGCATGCCGATGGGATGCTAGGGGCGCGCGTGTCTCTGATTTAAAGCAAATTGAACCGCGGGATTGGCTCTCGGGGGAACATCTCATTTGACGCTGCAACGCTCCTAATTGTCTCACTCCTTCGACTCGGCTCTATTGTGTCGTGAGTTATCGCCGCCGCGTTATTAACACCGCACCAGTTAGCTCTCCTACAATGTGCTTTATTGTATTTGTTCTCACATTGTTTGATCGCAGTTCTACTCGAGCAGCTAACAAAAGCTGTTAATCTTTTGTATTATCAATAGCCGAATATATCACATCCAATTCATTTATATTGAAACTAAATACTCATTTTGAGTCAATTTCAGATCTTTTCAAATGAGCAGTCAAAAAAGGTTTTTTTAAAATACTATATTGCTTGATTCAGATTTAGAGTTATGCGACACGAGAGATAATATTTTGAAATCGGGCTGACGTCTGTTTGTTGATGCAGATTATACGTTTGGGGCTCTGTTGTCGGCTGGTTTTTAATTATCGCTTCGAACGTGCGTCCCAGATTTAGACCAAATTATTGCTTCTCAAACATCTCGCGTCTAATCGACATCGCATTCGTCCAGACGTTTCACACCTACCAATTGAATGAAATTTGAATTTTAGGCTTTAGCATTAAATTCGTTCGTTCATATTTTATCGTTAAGCAGCTTTGTTATTTGAAATCATTTTACAAGCTAATTTTAATTAAGCTTTCGGTGAATATCGTTGACATATTTCACGGTATTCTAACGCATTTACAGCTTAACGAAACTCCTCATTATGAGTATCAGAATTGGTAGGTAAATAGATCCAATGTTTATCTAATGTAGTCGCAATCCGCTGGTGAATTGAATTAATTGGGCGCCGTGACAGATGCGTAAGGCGTCGGTATTGTCCTCGTGGCATAATTTCGCGAGTAATTGTATGTAAGAATATTAAATGAATAGCGGATTATTTTGTGTCCTGTCAGTTAATGCGATGACAGCACAATGAGCAGTGTTCGGTTAGCTGTCGGCTGACGTCTTGAGAAGCTGTGCTACGCTTATGAAAGCTGTTGTCGAAAAATTTTTATATAGATTTTTAACATAAATTAGTTTAGTTAATAATAAAAGATCTTCAGCTAAGAAAACTGTTAAAATGCTGTACACGTTTATTTCTAATGTGAACATATGTTTAGAATGAATATAATTTCCTACCTAATGATTATACCCCTAATCATTTGTGTTAATCATACAATTACAACCAGAGATTCGGCCATTATTACCATTTTCAATTTGGACAATGCGTCATTGCAATTTCAAAATTGAATTCAATCTTACTGCTTGGTTTTCCTCCATAAAGCCGATCCTGGTGAAGTCAGTGACATTTCATAATTGCTTGCGATTTTGCAATCAACTCGAATTCAATTGGTATCTTGCCGCGACGGTAATTGGGTTGACTCAAATTCGTTTAAAAATTGTGCCCGTAATACGTGTTATCAAGTTCCTTATTAAATAATCATAAAATTCAGGTTGTAATAATCGAAAAATTTGCACAGATATACCCAAGCAATATTTGTAATAGTAAAACAAAAAAATGACCGCTTCGCAGTGGTTAACGAGGTTGTAATATTGATGTCTCGTCACGGTTTTTTGTGTGTTACAAATTGCAGTTGCTTCTTTAATTGGTCCCTCTGGGAGCGCGATGACTGGACCATTCCGTATATATAGTGCGAAGTGCGCGAGCGATATAATAACATGTTCGAGGACTCGCGCGTACACAGGGATGGACTCTACGCTTAAAAGTAGATAAAGAAGCTAAGGTTCACATACATTTTCTGAACTGGTTTGTTGGAGCTTTTCTAAGTCATATGGAATAAGTTATTTATAGTCGCGAATGGCTTAGCGAGCGCCTATCAAAATTATTTACACTCAGTACAATATTGATAATTGGTTCAAAACAATTGGATCATAATGCTTCGGTTGAGCAGGGAAGCAATGTTTTGAATTCAGCTCTGTCCGAAAACACGAAGTCACTAATGGCGGTGGATGCGGGAGTCCTGCTGAGTCAGCGTACTTGAACGGTGACGGCGCCGACGGCAGTCGAGTGCTTCCTGATTCCCGCTGGTGCCTTGGGGTTGGCAGCTTATTCCTTATAGAGCTTTTTAGCTACTGATTTTGTTTTCTAGATCAAGGGTCTCCAAACTTAAAAGCCTTAGGGCCATAATGATTGTTTCAGTATGTTCCAAGGGCCAAAAGATTTTAACTTTTCTGCCTTCAACTATATTTTTAGACTAGTTGCAGAGTGCGCGATCTTAGCAAACATACGCTTTTTTGCTTTTCATTTACTATTGAGTATTGTGAATTTGTGACACTTAACGACATCGGCAGTAGTAACAACAATAAAACATTGACTGTTGCGGGCCGGATTGATGACACAAGTCATGCTATTGCGGGCGGGATTGATGGCACTGGCAGGCTGGATTTAGCCCGCGGGCCCTAGTTTGGAGACCCCTACTCTAGATGATTGACTTAACAGGTAGACCGCAGGAACAAGCGTTCAACCCAACATAATAACTTTAATCTAATCATAAAAAAATATTTATAAAAATACTAAGTAGGATTTAAAAATCTTTTGTTGCAGTCAAAACTCTTAATGGAGTTTTGGCGGGAAAGCGAAAAAGATTGCGTCTCCGCATTGTATTATTTTCCTAGACTTGTGTTATTTTCAGTGTTAGTGCATAAAATTGGTGGCATTCTATTCGTTAAGTGCTGGATTACAGGCGTGAGTGTGGGAAAATGGTATAATGATGGTGAAACGTTTCTTTTCGTGTTGTTTCCAAAACTCCATAGAAGCTTCAAGTAAAGTTGCCACCACTTTACTAGGAGTATGACTTTGACTAGACTATGACTTGACTGACTTAACTTGATGACTTCGACTGTGACTTGACACATATTTGCGTGAAATATCATTAACTTGACAAATTATCAATTACTTGACACTGGCTAAATACACAAAAGTGTGGAGCCAAATCATTAATAAAAAAAAACTCTTAATATAGGTATTTTTAACTAGAAAAATCAGTCAAAAATTGTTTTGTGTCGCTCAAGCGGCCGGCGAAACTCTGATGCTTTATCGGTTATAAGTAGTTTTGACTGCAAGTAACTTCAATAGTAGTTAGTAGGTACTTTTTATTTAAGATGTGAAATACGTAAAAGTAAATCCTTTCTAGTATATTAAATAGACCTTATTAAACAGAACTGAATCAACATGAAATGAAAATGGCTACGCACGAAAATGGAAACAAACATATTTCTCTCTGCACTTCGTCGCCCCATCCAAAGCTACACTTTATCTGTTTTAAATTCCCGGCACGCACGCCTTCTTGTTTGATTGTATTTCACTTAATCCATCCGTTCCGCTCATTCTCTATGGTAATTCATTGGCGGCATTGTTTTATTTTCGTACAAAGCTTCATTATACCTATAGAGCCACATCAAGCGACTATCGCTTCTATACAAAAGGCACACTGCTCATATTCAATCTTCAATGCTAAATTGCCACATAGTTTGACCGGCCCTACGTATCCGGTCGGACCACTCTCGTTTGCACCTTGTCAGCGGCTACCGATTCTATCTTCAACCCTAATTGCTGATATTCCATTAAAGTAATAAATACGGTTCGCCTTCTCACCTTCTTATTAAAGTTGATTACAGCACTCTTCTGTTTCTATTATGTCATGAGTGTTGAAGAACGATAGTACGGCTCCTTTCGTTGTGTTAACAATATTCTTGAGATTTCGTGTTTGCTTTCACAGGTGTGTAGTGTAGAGGTATCATCAGCGTGGAATAATTATGTAACCGGTTGTTAAAGTGCATTAAATTTTATTCCGGCGTCTAATGTATTCCGGTGTATTAATTGCATTATATGTGTAACAGCTTCTTAGATAAGTACATCTTTTCCATTAGAATAAGGATTTTTAACGCGTGCTGGGAAGTGTGTTAAGTTTTGTTGTGTTGTGATAACGTTATTTCAAAACATAGGCGGAGTTCACACCGTTTTGAGTCATACAAATATTTCCGTGAGCTGGATCGCGAGTTCTCATGCGCTCATCTGATTGTGAGACGAGAGAGTGGGCCGTCACTGTACTATACCGAAACTGGCCCAAGTCCTAAGCTATTCGTTAGTCTTTTTTATTAACTGCTATTACCTGAGACCTGTGGAACTAAACTGCGTAAATTTCAGATTCTTTTATCGTTTCAGAAATATCCCATACATGCCATTGTTAGATAAGTTAGGTAAATGTTATTATTTAATTTAACATAAAATGTAGCTCCAGTCTAGATATTGCACACACATTTTCTTTTTCATTGAATAATTACCGACATGACCTTATACATACACCTATTATCTTTCTTATGTCGCACTAGTTGACCGCTCCCGGATTCGCACAGGCTAATTAATTTCGTTCTATTTTACCTCCTTATTGTAATTTAAATGAAAGTTTTTCATACATACTAACTTTAATAGACGGTATTGCAGATAAGCATGTTCTTAGTATTCGCTACAAAGTAATAAAAAAACAAAAAAAAAACAAGTGTAACTTAGACCACACGACTGAAGTAAAACTTCTTTTGTTTAGCTCCATCTATCGGCCGTTATAACTTTGTTTATCGTTCGTCTCGCATTCACCAGCTTACTCCCCAAGTCAAGCGTGCGTAAAGATGTTTTACTTCAGTAAATGATCACAGATATTGTGTAAGTAGTTAAAATCGCTGAATCTCTAATCTTGTACCACTGGCTAAGATCTCTGTCATCTAACGCAACGTCGCGGTCGTAGGCGGACTACGTGTGTAATGACGAGATCATTCTCGATAACAATAGATAAACTTGTAAGGCTTGACTAGAATAACAGATTCTGCGCTCAGGCGTGAAGTTCAAGTGTTACCACCAATTGTACAGTCCGCCTAATACGCTTTGTGTGCTAATGATATCGTTCCGCGAATTGTACCGTGAGACATATTCTCGAATTGGCCAATTTATGGCCTGCACGTACAGTATAAATACACAGAATTATCCGTATGCCTCTTTGATTCCTTAGCATTCCTGCTACGGTTCTAGATTCCACATAACTAACGCGCATGCAGTATGTTTAGGAACGTGCTTGCGAAATAAAAGCAACAAATACCCAAAATCTAAATAATTTCGTTAGCTACTGAATGAATTTGGTATAAATTAGTACGTAAAGTGAATTTAAAGAACCGTGTAAAGGTTACATGTACATGTGTATCTACTTAGGATTGAGTTAATGAATTTATAAAGCCGAATAAACACAAACAATGATTTTCAGATTTAGAAATCATTTATGGAACGAAAACGAAGAGAATGCTATTGCGTCTCAAAACTCAAACGAAGGTGCTTCATGAGGACGTATATATTTTAAACATTGTCCTCACGTTTATTTATAAATACAATATTCTTAAATTAAAAATGTAATATACTCGTATTATAATATTATAATATAAAGTAACGAAAACAAAGAGAATACTATTGCGTCTCAAAACTCAAACGAAGGTGCTTCATGAGGACGTATATATTTTAAACATTGTCCTCACGTTTATTTATAAATACAAAATTCTTAAATTAAAAATGTAATATACTCGTATTATAATATTATAATATAAAGTAACGAAAACAAAGATAATACTATTGCGTCTCAAAACTAAAACGAAGGTGCTTCATGATGACGTATATATTTTAAACATTGTCCTCACGTTTATTTATAAATACAATATTCTTAAATTAAAAATGTAATATACTCGTATTATAATATTATAATATAAAGTAACGAAAACAAAGAGAATACTATTGCGTCTCAAAACTAAAACGAAGGTGCTTTGTGAGGACGTATGTATTTTAAACAGTGTCCCCAGGTTTATTTATAAATACAATATTCTTAAATTAAAAATATAATATATTTTAATATTCTACATGCCGTTTAATGTTATCTAGCCTCTCTTAGTCAGTAAGTGAACAGTGAGGAATAAGAGAATTCGTTTCAAGTACTTAAATTGTAAATGTTGTTAAATAAAGATTGATAAAAAAAAGTAGACGAGATATTACACCCTGAGGTATTTTAGAAACTGATGCACTTTCATTTGCTGATAATACTCAGATCTACATGAAGAATTCACCAGAGGCAGTTGATATTACCCTCGTTTAAGTAAACAAGGTAGATACACGCCGAGTAGGCACCGTGTCTTGTTTTTATCCGTCTTACTCCGCCGCTGCACGCTCGTTATCTTGTTATCCTATCGCGGCGAGATTGTGCTTTTTGCAACTGATGCACTCAATATGCACATATTCTGCTCATTCCGGTACGACGGTATGTTCGTTTGGTCGCCGCTTTACCGAAAGCCGACAGGTAATGTTAGTTCTTTTTGGCCTTGAGTGTTTAACATTCGAAGATGACCCGTTTTGTAAAAGTTGTGTAACGCACGCAGATAGATAGATACATAAACTCTGTATTGACACCAAGATGACGAAATACAAAACAGGAAAGCTTATAAGTATGTTACAATGGGCGGTCTTATAGTAACTCTATTCTTTTTATAGCAAGTCCGTACGTAGTTATAGTAACTCAGGCAGATGACTTGTATGAGAAACTATAAAAAGAGTTCTTGTCAGGATTAGGGTAATCTTAATAATGTTATGTTGTTTAGCATATTTAAGAAAACTTCTTTAGGCGCGCTCGACTTGGGAGTAAGCTGGTGAGGCGTACGGATGTTGAGAGGGAGATATACTTATATGAGGTATACTTCTATCTCCCTTTGTACGTGTAGATAGAAAGACAGAGTTACGTTTCGTATATTACTGTAGGGGGAAGCGAGATGGAGCAAAAGAAGTTTTACTTCAGTTGTGTGGTCTCAAGCACACTCCTTTTTTTCTGTTTCTAATTGTTTTCTGAATAAGTATTCATTGTATGTAGTTTACATGCCTGTCAACATAACAACAATTTATAGTAATGGTTTTTTTTTTTAAAGTGCAAAACTCTTGATAACAAAAGCAAAATTAAGGTAATTGGTTGAAGAAAGTCACGATCTTATGAAACACCATTCGCGACTACAATGCTGCCACCGTTTATGGCGTTAACGATGCTAAAGGTCTCTCTGCTGTCGACCTCCGATGAACCGCTTATTATGTCTAAATTAAGATAAACACGAGCTAGTTATCGAGAAATTTACAATCTCTTTAAGAAACCCTTATGATACACTTGCAACTTTGCACCAACACTCTGATGCTCGTCTATGCTAAAGTTTGAAAGCTCCTATGTTCGCACTTATCCCTCTATGACATACCTAGTGCAATGCATTTGAGTATATAATAAAGGAATAAATACGACTTACAGCTGTCTAACTTTAGTACAGACGGGAAATACTCTCCGTTAAGTCAAGAGTATACCAAAACCTGTGTGTAATTAATTTTTATGTAGTGTTATTTTAATTACGGACTCAAATCATAATTTCTTTTGAAGCAGAAGGCCATTCGGTGTTATGTTGCATTTTAAACCGTTGGTATTTCACACTGAGAGCATTGCAAAGAACTGGGGGCGAGCGATGCCGCCACAGCCCTTTGTGGGGGCGCGCTGCAAGGGACCATCGTAGAGAACGTAAAAAAACATTTTCCCCCATCGCTGCTTACGAAACGTAGAGCCGTGCAGACCGTTTTCCGCTAAGTTAAATTCTCATTACTTTTCTTTGAAAAAGAAGTTAGCTTTTATAACCGTGCGGCGGTCGAGAAAGAAAACTCTATTACAATGATGGCTTTTGACAAGGGCGCGCTTCGCAAGTCGAACCCTTTCTGGCGGGCTTCTTTTATCCACAAACAATTACATCGTATTAAAGGACATTATGAATCGGAGCGTGCCGTCGAGTATCGTGAACGTTTAATGATAAGGCCGACGGGTGCGGTGGCTTTCGATCGCAAATCTTTCTTAAGTCGACGCGAGAGCAATGGCTCGATAATAAAATTAATTTTGGAATTTATGGCCCTTGCCTGTGCAACGGCGGTTGTACTGACGCAAATCTTTTGTCGTTCGAATCTGTGCCGTCTTAATCAATAATTTACGAATGCCATTTAGCGAGCACCAAACGAAACTCACGCGCCTATCCTGTCGTTAAAGCTGACTCAATCCAATCGCCAGATATATTATTATTTAGAGGTTGTTAAGGATTGAGCTTTTTGTCCTCATTACTTTACAAAGTATAAGCCGTCATTTTAAGGATTGTATAAAATCAATTCGATTTTTATTGAGAACTGTTTACGTTATGTATGCTGTTTTTATAGCTATAAGACTTTTAATTTTGACTGAATTTAGTGTTTCTTTGCATGTTGTGTTAAAGTAAGCTGGAACACTTCTTGGTACAATTTACACTTAATTTTTTATCAATCGATTCTAGTAATTTACATGTCACACGTCGAAATATATTATCTTCTTTGCGTAATAAACACATATAAAGTTATATCGTAAGCGAGAACCTTAAATTACTATTTGCAAATCTTAATGATAAAAATCGTTCGGTATCGGTTTAAATTCATGTTAACAATCAATTACAGTATTATAATATAAGTTTGATACTCACTAATCAATGGTGGAATAGTAAACCAATCATTGAATTAACATGAACACTTGTCGGAAATTGACTGATTGCTTGTTCAATATACCCATTAGTATTTAATCACCATCAAATTGACGCAATTAATAGCACTTAAGCGGTAGAGTAATACCGATATTAGATGATTTATTGATTATAATTGATGTGAATAGTATTGCACTCACTTATTTGTAGAAAATTTACCAATTAAATTCAAGAGTATATTTATGAAGAATAGGTGAAAATAGCTTGATTGGTAAATTTAGGATGCAGTGAAATAAAAACGAAAAAATATTGCAATAAATCAGCTATATACGCAAAAACATTACGCACCGTCATTGCCGCATTACCCCGTAATATGAAAGCATGCAGTTACTAACAGGTAAGAAAAATCAATTAGGTACTGTTGCTTAAGTTTTGGAGTGAGTTTTATTTTTATTTAGCGATTTCTCCTTCTATGGAACAACCACTTCAAACCAATATTCTGAAACCATTATAACTGCTGTAACTGACTCTAATGTTAGTTGTGCCGCCGTCTGCCATTTGCATAACGCATTCGCTAACAAGACACGTTCGAGCACAATTGCGTTCGCGAAAGAACCCTACTCAAACAACCCATTTCTATTTCAGCTCCAAACCGCTTGTTTAATGGTTGGCCCGTACACCGCGTTGGCTAACACTTAACGTTCTTTGCATACGAAAGAGTCCAACGCCAACCACCCAGTGTCTCTTGTTATTACACTGCTCAGTATTCAGGCTGAGCAAAGTTGAAGGTCGCCCTTTCTGCTCGAGATAACGAACAACAAGTTCCTTTTATTCCTTTATCTTTAGCCACAACTCACATTACCCTGTAAATATTATACGTTAACTTTCTGTAGTCCTCATGCGTAGCGTTTACCGTATACTAATGAGTATGATATAAATAGAAATAATTGTTCATAGAACGCTGATCTCACTCGCATGACGTATGTTGGCTATTAATCCGAGCACGGCGTCGTTGACGGGAATCCATCTTCAGTAGTTCTCCGCATTCAACCTATAAACTGACCCGAGTAGCCTAAATAAAACGCTTCGCCACAAAATGATCCCGGAAAGACGAACTTCTTACGACGTAAATTCTTAGATAAACGACTGCACTTAATCCGGGAGTTAGAATGTTGACAAGGAATGAAGACGATCAAGAATAAAAAAGGCCCCGGCATTTTATTCCATTAATCTACGTCATGTTGAATGTATTTATAACAAAGCTAGCACTTAATAATTCAAGTCGGTCCGCGATCGAGCCTCAGCACACCTAGTGAAACGTCTAATCATTGTGTGGGTTGTCGTAATTGAAGTGGAGAATGGCTCCTTTTGCTTTTATCTTAATTTATTCATTTCGAGTTCACTGATGGTTAATATTGCTGTGACCACTTGTCAGTTTCAATAACGAGGTGCTCGTGATGTGATCGTGCACCTGTGTCGGCTATATCCATTTAAAGGTGAGGACGATGACAAAAAACTTTTGGGTAATAAGTACGCAATAGAAGCGGAGTGCACTATCGATCATTGACTTTTTTATCAGCCATGTTTTTCAATTAATGACAAATTGTATTTTGAAATAAATAATTAGTTAGTTTCGTGACTATCGCCGCGTGATGGATAGCGTGCTGGAGATAAGATCGCGCCAGCCGCCGAATTTCATGAGAATCTTATTTACGGGCCGATGGAAGCGGTATTGTAAATTATCGAATTATGCCGGAGTCGACGGAGCGTACGTACCTACCGAGTGTTTATTTAATTTCGGAAGCGTTTTGTCCCTATTACCGACGCCTTTTATACCTCGTCTACGTTTGTGGGAAAGTGTGAGAACGCTAACAATCATGTTGTTAATTTTAAAATGTTTGTGGTCACGAATTTAACCTGAAGGTGTTAAGTTGATAATACCCAAATTACTTCTATAACGTAGTTTGTTTTGATTAGGACCAACAGGACAGCTCCACAGTTTATCAACACATCCTGTTTTTAATTAACAGAATAATTCACAGTGTAAGTGGTAATACTGATAAAACTATCCAGACTTCCATGTAGAGGTGGAATGTATATCTACAATTTGTTAACGCGACTACTCCAATGTATATAGACCAAAATATTTTATTGATAACACTGCTGTGTATAGCACTCTGTGTGAGATATGCAAAATTGATATGCAGTATTGTGTATTGGAGCCATTGGAGGAAATACGACCCAATATGGAGTGTAGATATCTGTCTCCATATATCTTCGGCAGCTTGTACCTCTGCATTGTGTAGGTATGGTAGCCGTATTCAAGCTTTGTTGGAATCTATTACTGGGCTTAGATCATGGTCCACGTTATTACATTCTGATTTTATATTGATTTGAAGACTCTTATATCTCTTATATTAGGAGGGTAGAAACATAAGAGGTTACTGTTTAATTTTCTTTTGTCATTGAAAATATCTTCACGTGTTCTTAGAGCGTTTAACTTTTGTTTTACGTCCTACATTTTAATTGGGATTAGGTGGGAATCCAACATTATATTTTGTGGTAACATCAGTTGCAAAAAATGTTAGTTGGGTCTTGGTAATGGATCAATTGTTTATTAAGCATATGTGCAAATTAAAAGAAACGTTATCGTCTATTGCTTTAATTAAAAGTTTAACTTAACCACAAAATGGTTGTCAAAAGATTTGGTTAATAATATTATTAGTGCATATCCCTTGGTCCACCGCCCTCTGCATCGTCAATTAAGTTCGCTAGAAACCATTCTACAAGCGTTTTTAGAAAGCTTGTATAAGAATTTTGACTGACCTCGTAGTTCATTTGGCAGTAACTCTACCTTCTGAATTGTGGGTTGTGGATTCGATTCCCACCCAGGACAAAAATTAGTATGATCAGCATAATTATTATAAGTCTGCTCTGTGTCTGGGTGCTATATTGTATTCCATGTATATGTCTTTACCTATGAAATTGCCGTTTTGTTTGAAAAAAGTTAAAGTTTTTTTTTTTCGAACTTATTTATTTCTTTTATTCAAAGTAATCACCCCTGCAATCAATGCATCTTTGCCAACGCTGCGGCAGTTTATGGATGCCCTTCTTGAAAAAATCAGCAGGACGGGAGACAACAAACTCTTCAAAGGCGTTTTGTACTGCCTCTCGGGAATTGAATTTTTTTCCCGCTAAAAAGTTGTTCAAATTTTGGAAAAAGTAATAGTCGGTAGGCGCAAGATCTCGTGAGTATGGCGGATGAGGGCGAGCTTCCAAACCCAACTCATGCAGCTTAGAGACGGTCAGTTGTACAGTATGGGGTCGCGCGTTGTCGTGAAGTAGCAGTGGAGACGACCGATTGACCAAAGCTGGTTGCAGACGTGCGAGTTTCGCCATCATTGTGGTCAGTTCTTCAATGTACACATCTGCAGTAATGCTCTCGCCGTTTTGTAAAAAGCTATGATGAATCACACCAGCACTAGACCACCAAACTGTGACCATCACCTTTCTAGGGGTAATTTTTCGTTTTGCACATTGCTTTGGTACCGAACCAGGATCTAACCAACTTGCTGAGCGCTTTCGATTGGCAAAAAGAATCCATTTTTCGTCGCACGTAACAATTCGGTTCAAAATTCCTTCATTTCTATGCCTGTTAAGCCGCGCAAGGCAAGTCTCGACGCGTACGTTGCGCTGGCGATCGTTAAGTTCGTGGGGCACCCATCTATCAAGCTTTTTTATCTTGCCAATCTGTCGCAAATGGACCAATATTGTTTTGATGCTAACATCAAAAGCTGCTGCCAGCTCAGCTGTAGATTGAGATTCATCAGCTTCCACAATCGCCTTTAATTCATCATTGTTGACCAAAGTTTCCGGACGACCACGAGGTTCATTTTTCAAGTCAAAATTCCCAGAACGGAACCGAGCAAACCAATAACGGGTTGTACGTTCGTTTGTACAGTTCTCTCCGTAAACGTCGTTGATGTTACGTGTCGTTTGTGCCGCGTTGGTGCCACGACGGAACTCATATTCCATAATTACACGAAATTTCAAAGTATCCATTATGAGGAAAAATGTTGAAATGTAATGAAAATACAACGCTAATCAATAAACAAAAGACTTATATTGTAAATAGAATGTCATATTTTTAAAACAAAATTAATTTGAATTTAGAATTCATAGCCAATCAAAACTTTTTTTTGTTTGAAAAAGTCTGTACTGCAATACGGCAATTTCATAGGTAAAGACCTATTATATATAACTCAAAGGTGACTGACTGACATAGTGATCTATCAACGCACAGCCCAAACCACTAGACAGATTGGGCTGAAATTTAGCATGCAGGTAGATGTTATGACGCAGGCATCCGCTAAGAAAGGATTTTTCGAAATTTCACCCTAAGGAGGGTGCAATGGGTGGTTGATTTATTTTCCCATAGGCCACGCCGCGGGCGAAGCTGCGGGCAGAAGCTCGTAATTATATATAAGTAGGTAGTTAGGTAGTAAGGCAAGCTTAGTATATTCAAATGCTTGTTTATACTGTTACTCCGCGCATGACTTCTCATTAGGAAAAGGTCGGAACAATAGTGGAACAAGGACTTTTTTAATGCCAGTGATGCCAAATTCTATATTGACCTCAGGTTGGTCACGATTTCCACCATATCAGATAATTACACTGTCAATAAATTCTCGTTGACCTTGCGTCTATTGTCCGATCTGAAAAATAAACTTCATCGGTTCAATGTAGAAAGAACGAGATTTAGCAAAAAAGAGCGCTCAATTACTCATAATAGTTCTATCTCCATGTTAGTACAACAATGAGATGTGGGTCAGAAATATGACGGTAAAGTTTCTTTATAGGGATTATTATCTCGCTGAGCGATCACCGCGAACCACGAGCAGTTTTTGCCGTTTGCCTTGTATCTACAGTAAATTATGGCACGCCATGCGGCTAGAGACTCGATGGGCCCTGAAAGAAATATTGCAAGTCGCCGAGTGCATCTTCCGTTTCGCACGCCCGACTCACATTGTTATTAAGTTCAGAGGTCGCTTTGTTTATGAGTCGACGCTTTCGAAAGGTAACACGCCGAGCGGGCGAGTGAAAACAACGCTCCGGACTCGCTGATGACATACAATTGATAATGTAAATATTACTCTTAACCTGTGCCCGAGAGCACGCTTTTCATCGAGATTTGGGCCTTGGATCACGCGATCAATTTGACATGAGTATATTATTATGTACTAGATACATAGTATCCCGTGAGATTAGAGTCATTTTTTCACTACAGAATGACGTATCACGATTGCGGTGACAGTGTATTTATTGGATTACGCTAGAGGAAGAGTAAAGGTAATGTCGAAGTTGTCGATCGGCAATTTGAGATCATTTATGATTGTATTCTAAATGACCGATTGCGTGGATGTCTGGTCACGATGTAGCAAATGTTAGATGACGTGTTCGACAATTCGCTTTCAATGGCGGACAGCGGTCGTGCGACACACGGTCTACGGACGCAAATGCCTTCCATAGTCGACTATTATCTGAATTATGATCAGCCACTTAGGGGCGGCTGCCTATTGCATATCGGTCCAGCTGCTTGCTTATTGTCTTGCGTAACCCAGTGAAGCCAACCAGATGATAATTTGCTCGCCCGCCTGGGCTTTCATTATCGTCGGTATTACTTCGTGCGTACTTAATTTAATTTTCTAAGCTGGGTCTCACGATGTTGGGAAATCAAAATATTAATTTAGCGATAAGGTTGTAATGGTTTGTTCATACGTGGATTATTATTAAAATATAGATAATTTTTGATAGACTTTTGATAGAATTTTTGATAGAGATAGATTTAAATTAAAAATAATTTATATTCTCTGTCCCCTTTTGATAACTGCCTGTGTACGTCACTTGAATAGAATAGCTTTACAGCATATACAGAGTTGTTTTACTATTTACTTCCACACTCTGCCGCGAGGACCGTAACCCTAACAGGATATACTTACCTTCTTCGATAACACCTACATAGCTACAACGTTCTAATGAAATCAGTTTAAGAACTAAGCAGCAATTCTAAGCGTTTCTGAAAAGTTAGTCTCCAGTCAGACATTATCCTCATCTACCATAAATAGTGAGAGTAAACTATGTAGAAACAACAAAAGTGTGCGATCCGTTGACTGAACGGGTCTAATAAAGCCTCGCTCCTGACTGCTAGGAATGTAGTGGTAAGTCGATCCATTAAATGAGTACAGAGGAATCCCGCCTCTCGTAGTCACGCGAACAACCTGACACCCTTTGTCGTAGGCTGAATAAGGATTGCAGTATCAAAGCTCTCGTAGTTTCTCCGTGATATTCGTTTGATAGGTAACTACGGTTACTGCTTTAGCTGGTATAGAGTTAGCGAATTCTGTAAAGATGTCGCGCACACACGTCATATTTACATTACTTATGTATAAACACATGTTGCCTGATGTGTATCTGTATTGCTTTTATATCAATAGGAGCTTCTTAGAGCCTGAGTTGAACCCGAAAGTTTGTATGTATAGACCTTCAGCACTGGCTTTCACTGAGCTTTGTTGTTTATCGTGCTTCTTAAGTTCGTGAATCGTTTGAATGCCAAATTCATTCTTCTGTTGATGCATTTTATTAAACATTCCCACCGATTTATAGTGCGATTTAACATTGAAATGGTGTAACATTTGCCATCTATTTAGGACGTTGTATGATAATATTCTTATATGTAACATTTGCTGCCTATGAAATGTATTACGGGTTGTTTTACATGACAATATGGCAGTGCTTAAAACTAGCCGATATATTTTTCTGTAAATGATTATATGATGTAGATAAAATATGTTTCCCGAACGAAGTTAGGACCAACAACAGGGTGGCTCGCCTTTGCGGAATCGTGCTACAGAAGAACATATTATGTTTCCTATAATAATAAAACCATACTATAGGATTTGGATTTATACAGAAATTTCCATTTCACCCTAAGTGGCGGCTGGAAACCACACCTAGGGAGGATATCAGAGAGGACAACGTACGATGTAATGCTATTTGTAACAACACTACCCTGAGTCACTGGCCATTGATGCGTACCTATACTGTTTCCATGTTATGGTCATACATTTTTATAGCTTTAATTTAAGTCATACGGTAAAAGTTGCTTTTGTTTTTTAGTGGTTTTAACCAACTGCATCTACTAGTTTTATTAATATCTAGTTTAATTTGCCAAAACAACATTCAATTACAGTATAATGTATATATCTTTATTATCCTTTCACTATTTTTCGGTGTAAACAGACAACAATCGGATATGCTCGAAACCTGCTCGAGAAATCGACATACTATTCGTGAGTAACAGTCGGGGATATATTAATTTAAAATGAATCACACTCATGAGAATTTTAATACTAAAATAAACAGACAACGTAACTGTAACTAGTATTCTTATTGGCTATAAATACAATTAACTTCGATATTCACGGATTTTTATGGAAAGTTCATGGTATCAACAATGATTATTATGATAAATAGTATAAAGTTAACACTGTATGTGTTGTTGAATAGTTTTCGACGAAATTTGTAGGACTCATGAATCTAAGAAAAGTACTAAAGCGTTTTATACCATTACAGCGGACGCAGGGTGCAAATTTCGCGTTAAAAATTCGATGTAGCACAGTAGCGACCGTTATACAAATCCAGCATCTCAAACGCTTGGACACCACAACCACAACCACTTCCCTTCCCCAGTGACTAGGTATGTTTATAGCGCCATAAGTAGGAGAACGTGAAAGCTGTTTGCGGATAAAAACTATCCGCTTCTGAAAGGATTTCAGTACCATGCACGTCCTATAAAATTTGTATGATAGTGTGTTTTAGCTTGTTATTTACTAAATCCACGGAATTCATACTGCTTCTTACTAAGTTTAAATCGTGTAGCGTAACATTTAAAATATATGGTCTATTCTAAATGGTGTGCGAAACGAAACTGTAAAGAAATCATTCATATTAAGTATGTAAAAATTAAACGTATAGCCTTGATGAATATAAAATACATTGTCTTTTATGCTAAGTGGTAGGACTTTTCTGCAAAGTTCGCCTAAGTAGGTACCACCGCTTTGCTAGTTATTCTGCCGCCAAACAGTAGTGTGCAAACACTACTATGTTCTGGTTTGAAGAACACTGTAGTTGGTGAAATTACTGAGCAAATGAGACTATGACCTAATCTCATAGTCTAGTAAACTTATTTAGACAGCAGTTCAGTGTCATGCGAAACTTTACATTAGAGTAGAGTTCCGAGTGACTCTGCAACTGCTATTGGCGGCCATGTCACCTAACATCAGGTGAACGACTACTCGTCACGTCATTCATTAACATTAACAAAATGTAAAGTTTTTGGCAAATTAAAATTATTTTTATTAATATCTATATAAAATTCATAACAAGATATGTCGCGTGCGATTCTTGAGCGCGGCACCCGAGCCAACAGAGGCTTAATGAGGGTTTAATATTAACGCTGTAAATATGACATTGTTAATGGTTTTGACACTGTCTGCTCCAGTTCCATTCATCACACGCCCAGCGGGTGGTGACGTGTGACTGCCTGTCTTCCGACATGTTGCTTTGGCACATGACTGCGTCTACTGCAATGCGCTTCTATAAACGATTTCACAAAAAAGTCAATCTCATAAAGAAAAATTTCTTTAACCGGTTCAGGGTACCGGTATATCTTGTATTATTTCTTCACGCAATAGTCTAGGTAAGTATGAATCTTCTGCTTAAATTATATATCAGGAAATAAAGGAATAATGCAAAACTTAAGTAAGTACAATGATTGGACTCCATAACTTTGGATAAGTTTCCCGATGGTTACATTTTTTACTGTAGTGTATCGCAAGGGAGGGATTTCAATCTTAACAGCGTTGATCTTTATGGTAACCCTTCTAGGTGTAATTGCCGTCAATTGCTTTATTTCCGACCAGAGTACAAAATATTTAACCAATTCAATTCTCACCTGCGATCGTTACACTGCTTACACCCACTTTTTAATTGAGGAAAGTGTATAATATTTTACAGTTTATTTGCTTAAGGCAATTCAGAGTCAATTAAAAAGTTACGTGTATGGAGCTACCAACAGGTCGTTTTAATTGGGAACGTAATTTCGGCACTAATAACGTTATTATTTTATTACTTTATTACAAGTAACCCTTGTATAATATGCAGGTTTAATCGCATGCATCTTATCCGCCCAATAGCTCTTTATGTCTAGCATTTATGGATCAATTTTGGTTGAAGTTTGTAAAGTTAGAATAAGTCGGTAACTATTGTAATTGCCGCTTTTGTCTTTGTAGCAGCAAATGAGATGCGTCTTTGTGCTCACCTCTCAACTACAGTCTTACCTGACACTCAGTCCATTATCTTACAATAATACCAATGTTGGATATGATACGGGTCAAAGATTTCTCTTTTAGGCATATGTGCGTCATAGAACGCGCGGCTTTGATGTCGATGACCTCAAGAAGTAGGTACAACAGGAAGACATTTTCTTAATTCAACTTATTTCAGACATGTTGTTATACATTTTTCTGTCGCGCTTATTTTGTATCCGGCATTCGTCGCATATCTTTGCTTTGAAATATCATGTAGAGGCATTTTATATCTAATAAGCAGCGGTTTATCAATAATGAGTTATTACTAAAGAAAATACTTCTTCTAGTGTATTGAATTCAATTGCATCAGGGACTGCTATGTATTTACAATCTCATAACAAAGTAGATGCATAATTCAGATTAAACTAGATACTTATGAATTTAAGGCGCGGTCTTGTAAGCACAAAATCAACAAAAAGTTCTTTTTTTGAAAGCCCAGTGCGACGTTACGTGTCAAAATAATCACATAACATTTAACATTTATTTTACATTTAAATTTGTTAAAATTCAAATGTAAAATAAAACGAAAAACAGGGGTAACCGACTAAAACATAATTAAGTACTTTGGTTTTTCTGAAATAAAAGCTTTATCAATGTAGTGTTCTAAATATTCAGCGATAATAACAAATTTTTTTACATATATAAATACTACAATGATATAATAACTAATGCTAAAGACTACCTACTACTACCACAAAAAAAAATTTGGACTATATACTGGCCGTGATGACCTATAGCCAATCCAAATGCTCCAGCCCACTACCAGTAGGTAGCGTACCCAACATATCGAATAGCCAGACTTGTGTCTTAAACTATATCCAGTTAATATTTTAATTGATATGCACGTTTCACCACAAAAACATGAAAAATTGACACATTTTCTACTAAAATTTCTTATTCTATTACTAAGGCTTCTGCGGGGTTGCCCCAATTTTGCCAATGTCGCGTGAATAGAGTAGAAAACCTACGATGGAGATTGATCGGTAGATTTAGAATTTTGACTGGTTATTCGAATCTGAGTTTTATCTGGAACAAATACGACAACACAAGACATACATCAGCATATGTATAATTTATGTAAGTATATATAGAAAAAAATAATATCAATTTTAACAAGTTAAAATTTTTAATTTTACTAAATTTTACTTTATATATATTAATAAATCGTGTAAAAGCAAAGGATATATATAAGAACACTATATATTGGCAGAAAGAAGAATTTTTGGTGGAAGTATATTATATACTAGTTGCGCCCCGCGGTTTCACCCGCGGATAAAAGATATTTTAATTATTTGCTCATTCCACGGGAAAATTTCACTTTTCCGGGATACGATGTAGTCTATATGTTAATCCAGTGTATAAGCTGTCTTGGTACCGAATTTCATCCAAATCCATTCAGCAGATTGAGCGTGAAGGAGTAACAAACTTACACACATACAAACTTTCGCCTTTATAATATTAGTGTGGTGTGATGTGATGTGATGTGAAGTGTGATGTGATGTGATAGAGAAAAAACATTAGACATTAAAAAAAAGTTGTTCAGTGGTGTGTGAGTGCGGTTTGGGTCCAGCCAACGGCATCCAGACCGCACTCACACAAAGAATGATCACGTACTCTAATTTTGGCTAACAAAACTGGAGTGCAGGACTGACCTAATCATATACGGCATAAAAACCAGGGATTTGTTGGAGTAGAAGGTCCAAGGTAGCCATAAAACTTTGATACTTGTCAGAAATAACGTGCATGGCGGCGTGTTTGACGCTTGAATCCGCACTTTCATTGTGGATATTGAAAAGGGCTTCTTTTATTCTCATGAAAATGAGGAATCTAGACAGCTCATTGAATCAGTAAAAATAATGGTTTTGTGAATGAAGTGAGAGATAATGTACAGGATCGCTTCTAGAATGGCAATGGCTTCACCAGTAAACACTGCGGAAACTGATGATCACATTGTCAAGTGTAGGTGCAGTTTGACAATTATTATGATCTGCGATTTTTAACTTTAACCAAAGCCCCTAGATACCCTTCTAAAAAAAATGCTATGGTGCCGCCATAAATCGACCCCGTGCTTTGATTTTGTCGCAAAAATGATTTTTAAAAACTGGTTGAATAAAGGCCAAGTCCAGCGCGCTATTTATCTTAAACTTATCGGAATACTGTGGCGTTTTCTTTTTTCTCTTGCGTCTCATATACATTGTATTTGATGAATATTGAAGAAATATATTGTATTTGATAGTTGAATTCGTTTTGTTTTCGTTTAAAAAACAATGATTGCCGTAGTATAGAGTTTGCATCGTGCGAAAGAGATGCTATGATCGTTTTGCATGGAAGGAGCGAAACCATCAATTTGCACCGAGCCACGCCAGAGGTAAACGCGTGAATCTCGCTTAAAAGAGGCGAACTGAAGTTCACTTGTGAGGTTGCACCGCACTCTGTACTTTCCTAGTTTGTAGTTGCGGTCGCTCGCCGCGATGTAAACTCGTGTTGGATCCGCGGAACAACCGCTCAGAGTTCAACTTTAACAACTTGTACTCTTAACTGCAATAAGATCTACGAATCTAGCCCGCATTGGACCGGTTTCCAGGTTTACCTCAGAAGGAGCCTTATAAGCTGAACAGACAACAGAAATTCGTGCTAGAAATGTAATTCATACCGTCGCTAAATAGTCCTCGTTCCCAACAGGTGTGGCTCACTGACACTGTACTGTTCAGCGGGAAATGCGTAAAGATGAGATTTGCTCAGCTGGCGGTATATGCAACTCCTTTTTTACATAGCTTGATTTTTTGCACGAGAAGCCGAACGAGCCAGTTTGAATAAGGAGGCGTATTGGCAAGAAAATTGCTATTTTTACAAACAAGCTTTTACGGCGCAAAAAATGTGTGGAAGCGGCGCCGCAACCTCGTAATCAATTCAAACGAGCTTCATTGTTTCAAGAAGGCAAGAGGGAAGGCTAATATATCGACATTGGCTGTTACCGTGAGGAGCTACCGATATAAGCTAGCTTTATTAGATCGAACGACTATTTTCTGTGGCCCAATGTAAACATTACTGATGTTCGGCATTTTCTAATGTTCGGCTTATGTTCGCTTTCTATGGGTCGTTCGCGTATTTACAATAAGAGAAATTATTTTCTTTGTTATCATCATTCCTAATCTCGCATTTTTATATCTCGCAGGACCAAAAATAACCAAGGTACCGATATAAATGCGTGGCTGGAACGGCGACAATTTATGATAATTTGTTGAGTATACAGGTTTTGGTAGTCGGCGGTGAGACGTGGCGTGGTGGGCGAGGCGATACGGTGGCTCGGCGTTGTAACAGTGTCGGCCGCAGCCGCCTGTAATGAGCAACATCTGCGAATCAATGAGCTTGGTCCGCGTTTAATTTAGCGTCGCGATAAATTTGCATCGTCAAACAGCGCCCGTAGCGGCGAGGCACGTTCAGCAAATAGAATAAATACGTATAGCTCCTCGCTTCCTCGCCGGCTCTCTTTCCTGCCCCGCGCCCCTTTACAAACACAATTTGGCTCTATTTATGTCCCAGCATTTCCTTTTCACCACTTGGATTGCTTAAGCATCATTGTCGGATTTGCGTGCCGCTGCTCTCCTTGCGAGTCCTTGCGTGCATAAACCGGTACGACTCCAGTTTTCTGCTTCATTGATCTTTCGACACTGAATTGATAATGATCTACATTAATTATTTTACGAGCCGTCAAAATTTTGCTTCTTTATAAGCCCCCTGTGCACGCAGGTGATGCTGTGTATATGAATAACGTACAACTTTCAAGCCGCCATAGTTAAAGATTAGATTTTTTATATTTTTTAGATTGATGACTAAAAGATAGTTCGTGTTCACATTGATGTATACAATGATATATAATTAATAGGCGTCAAAATTATTAAAATACTAGGAACTTAAAATGATCTCCAGTTATTCAAAATTAAATTTCTCTAAATTCACTTAACATTCAGGTGTGTTATGTGCCAGGGGCGAGGATAGAGCTATGCATATGAAGAAGATATTTTTTATGGACATATAGATTCGTTATAAGACAATTAGTATTGTACTCGTACTGTACACTTTGCCTTTTCTATGGAATGTACAATTTTCAGTTGAGCACAAGCCAATTTATAAGGTTATGCGGTAAAAAGATTTCATAAAAAAGGCTTGACAAAGCGGGTAGCACGCGGCGTGAGATCACAGACAAGGTTTTCGATTATGCGTCGCTTTTACTGTAATTGCGGAGCTCCTAAAGCTAGCTAGTGTTACGCGCGCGCAAGTCCAGACCTCATAAAATTTGATGTTTCCTTGTGCCCATTACTGGACGGAATCAATAGCCTATATTCTCAAAGAGCAGGACGCTCTATAAGTGCACGCGCAATTCTCTGTTCAGGATACCCATCGTCATGTTGTCGTGTTTCGCTCACAACTGATGTCTTATGACTAGCATTATACGGTTATGATTATTATATAGATTAGATTATTACAAAGCTTAGGTATTATGAAATCTTCTGAACTGTAAAGCCCATGAAAAGTGCATACATGCTTCTGTATGCAAAGGAAATGTAAGTATACGAAATAAAATAATTTAACAAGGCAACAATAGGCTTGAACTGCGGGATTTGAGCTGCTGTCATATATTTTCGAGCATATCCAATGTCTCGATTGCTGTCAGAACTGTTTGATAAGTGGATAGTGTAGGTTGTTCCAGAGAACGAAGAGCGTGATTAACCTGCACTCGGAGCATGTTAGACCAATTCAAATCGGTGAAGAGCTCAATAAGCTGAGCTTAGCATCGATCTTCGATCCGGCGATTACGGCCACGGCTGGCCGACGGCGTTGACGGATGTCAGCTTAACTTGTCTGTCACCCGGCTGGCGTAGACACCTACCACATTAATCTCTATTCTCGCCGAGCAACACGTGGATTTACGCATCGTCGAAAGTAATTTATATGCAAATGACTTCAACCTTGACGATTTCGTGACTCTAATACGGCTGGCGTGGTCCAAAGCTACAAAGCTCCTCGGATTTGTGAGCACTAACGGTACTCATTAGACAGATAGGCGTGAATTAATCATTAGACAACATAAAACGGTGTTAATTTTATTTTGTTTTCGATAATTTGTCTTTAATTGGAATCGGCTATCATAATAATCATAATAAACGATAGGTGTTTTTGGCGGGAAAACGAGAAATATCTTGTCGCCGCATTGTATTATTTTCCAAAACTTTGTTATTTTCAGTGTTAGTGCATAAAATTGGTGGCGTTTTATTCGTTAAGTGCTGGATTACAGCACTTAAGGAATAAATTGCATTTTTGCACAAATTGATTTCATTAGTGGTATAATGATGGTGAAACGTTTCTTTTTGTGTAGTTTCTAAAACTCCATGGAAGCTTCTAGTAAAGTTTCCACCACTTTACTAGGAGGACGACTTAGACTAGACTATGACTTGTCTTGATGACTTGGACTATGACTTGACTTAACTTGACAGTGTTAGTGCATAAAAATTATCAATTACTTGACACTGGCTAAATAGACAAAACTGTGGAGCCAAAACAACAACAAAAAAAACGATATGACGAAGTTATTACAGATTTTAGCACGTGATACAATTGGACTCTGAATACTTCATCTTAAACAATCCCTAGAACTTTTTGTACCTGGATTGTTTTTCTGTTCAAGTGTCAAATAAGTTAAAATTAATATTTCAGTAATACCGATGTCAGTTGTCACGAAACAAAGGCATGGTATCTCGTTCGGCCCTTTGTGTGTACCATTACAATATTACTGGCGTCTTGATAAATAGGAACAACTGCGGGTTCAACAATGCGGCCTGTAAGGCGATACTTGCGTATCGACCGCTCGATTAATGACCCTCTCGCCTAAAAGAATGGACCATAATATTTATTATCTGATAAGCCACCGCTACCGGTGATTTCTATGTCTCCAACCATTATAGAACTCACGCTGCATCGCCTATGCATTACTCACCTTGACCGCCGTGAGATATCAATTTATGGTTGTAGCCTTCTCGTTGTATAAGATTTTTATTTACATTTCTTTGTTATAAACATATTTACGTTCTTCGTTGGTGTTCCTCTTTTGATATAGATCATATAAGTTACAGTCATACTATCTCTATAATACAGATGTTACTGCCTGTAATCATAACCCGCCTTAAACTATGTTGTACGAATATCGATTACGGCTCAAAGCGCGTCAGACGTTCAAGGAACTAATCAGCTCGGACTGCTTTTATATTATAATAGTTAATGAAACGTTCCGCCCACGGGCCGAAAGCCAATTGATCTTAGCGCGTTAATGGCCGCGTCGAAAGATGTGTGCACGAGTGGCTAGACGGTTAACGGGTAACGAGACTCCCATCATCCACGATTATAAATTTAAATACGAATATTTTATAGATTTTTTACTGCTGAACCTAATCAAACCTTTGACGATGAGAATGACCTTTGAAGAGAATGTTGACATATTGCATTTAAGCGGTCCTTTGTATGCATCGGTTTTGATACTACCATATGAAACTGTGTTTTATTGGAACCTTTATGGGGTGATTTCAAAATGCACAGAACTTGATGGTAGATATAATGTGACCGACAGTTGACATTTGACTTGACGCTTATGAAACATGATCATGATAGATACAAAAGTCGTAGAACAAGCCATTGCACTAAAATATCGAAAGTGTTGGAATGTATCGTGACTAACCGAAAGTACCTGTTTACTCATTCGGTCATAAAACGAACTCAGAAAACTATAAGAATTGAAGGTAAATATCATTAAATCATGTTATGATTGCCTAAAGCGACTAGTCTCGTCTAGATATATCTGCAATTAAGATGTTAGGTGGCTATTTAGGTTAAATTAAATTAAAGAAGAAACATTGAATAGCGGTGATCCGTTCTAAATTCGACACCGTCATCAATTTTCATTACATTACGCCCTACTCCTATTTTATATGGATATTGTCTCAATTTTGGTGCTGTGATTAGTATTTAATGTTTTAAGATGCAATTGTCTGAATAATTATAGCAATAAGAACGGTCGCGCTTAATATATTCTTTAGCTATACAATGAAAACGGACCTGTTTGGAATTCTCCCCGAGTGGTCATAAAAATGATACGAGCTCAGTGTAAGTGCGTAATCGCCTTCGGTCTTTTTGAATGTAGTGAAAGAGTTCCCAGGAATTAAGTATTCGGACCACATGCTCATCGATCTGCGTCCGTTTTCAATAGCTATAAAAGCTGCTACTTTTATATCTGTGTTGTGTTGAAGGTTGTAGGTAAACTTAGACTAGATTTAGGCGTTGGGAATAATGCTCGACATGTGCCGTCCTTTTTGTTGAGTTATTTTTTAATAAGTTGCTTGTGCTGTAACAAATCGAATGCTTGTCGTAGAGTAACTAATTAGTGAATACTAGAGGCGTTCTGTGATTTATCTGCAGAAATTATCAATTTAGCAGGATAGACGGTTATTCCTTGTTCTTTTCGGTAGTGTAAGTATTCTGTTTAAAAAATGTAGTCTCAACTATACTTTAGTCATTTCGACGTGAAGACCTCACAAATAAGCAGACGTTTCACGAAGGGATTGGTGGAAATGCCTGAATGTTGTGTATGTTTTTCATCGTCGTCGTGCATTATTTTCATTTTGTTTCTAAAAGGAAGTAGATGTGACGTCGCATTGTGAATCTATGAGCGAGTACGATGCCGCGGCTCAGTGGGCAGCTCGGCTACAATTAGCTGCGATTTGTCTCGGTGCTCCTCCGATGCGCACGGACGCACTTCCCATAGCCATAGCCACCTGCCCGCCGCTGCTGCCGGTGCCTCGCCGCATCGCCGCACTGTCACCGGCCCCGGCCACTGCCCTAATTAACTTTTTGTCTACTCCTCGCCGAACAATCGATTGACATTCCGAACCATTCCGGATCGACGACTTCCACTGACTCCGAACTTAGATAACGACGCTTCTTTTCAACATTCGATACGGCTTATGGGAAATTCACAGATGCCAGCCGCAACGAGACCTAATGTGATTTATTTTTGGTAACAGTTTTATCATTGATATTTATTAGATAGGAATATTAGTTTTTTTCTCACTTCCTGTCGTATCTCGTTATTTTAGAGATATGAACGCAAATGCAATTTAGATTGAACGTCAATGGTTAATTTATGTGTCCCGTAGCAAGCTCCACCCATATGCTAAGAAGTAATAAATACTCCAAAACGTTATTGAAGCTTTTAATATTTATAGCAGTGCAACTAAATGCTCGATTGCTTGAGGATTTCCTCTGTTTATTGGCGCTGTGTTAATTTATTATGCTCAAATATAAATTGCATATTTGTCTAAGTATGACAATTATTTCTTCAGGTGAACGTGCGTGCGGAGTAGTAAATTATCGTAAGTTGCATCGCGTAAAATTGCTCTTGACCGCGTGGAGTTCACGATCTCACGGAAGACGAATGCACCGTCCTTGTTCGTTGGACAAGCACAGTCCGCCAGCGGGCAAACGCATGTCTTGCTTCATGTGACTCGTCAATATTGTCAACGAGTGAATGCTTTGTTTATTAAAGGCATTTTGAACGTTATGTATATAGATTTCATCGAAAAATACTCAATAAGTCTTTGAACATTGACCGTGTAGTATTTAGTAATCAATAAGTTTACCTAACAGTTTAATTCTTTAGCGTATTGAAAATTAAATCAATTGTTTTATAGTTTTCATTTAGAACGAATACTCGCAGTAAAGACGCCGGATACAGTAAGGATGCAAACATTTTTATGCAAATGCTAAAGATTGGAGCTGAACAAAAAGAACGATTAATCCAAGTCAGAAGTAAATCGAGCGTGCGCCGTCGTTGGCTTTCGGTTTGTGGGCTGCCTCTTTAATTGCTCTTTGATAACCTGTAATAGTTGTATAATGCGACCATTATGGTTTTATTTTATTTTTGTTACGAAACTTCGCGCCCGCATGGCTTATAGTTTAGAGCTTAATCCTCTTCTGCACTAACTTACGTATTTTTTTAAGAGGAAGTGATCAAAATATCCTATTAAAATAAAAGATTATGTTTTATCTATTGCAACCTAGATCCTGTTATCTAGACGTTGCTACTTTAAATAGGTACACTACATTACCTTTAGTGAAATACTCTTTTATAGACTACAGTTTTACCTACTGTAGAAAAAGTTCGACATTTTTACGAAATAAGTTTTGGCTTTTGTTCGATAAACCGATTTGGACAAATTCGTTTCATTCATTCTATGAGACTAAATGCGAATAAAAATCCATTATCCCATGACGTCATTTTCCATAGAACAAATGGGACACCTTACTCTAAATGATGTGCAGCATCTTTCATTAACTGGCTTAATTTAATTGTAACAATCACCTCTTCAAATTCCAGGCGTAGGCTGTGATATCAATAAATAACACAGATGTTGATTCGAGTGTTCATTTGAATATTTCAATTATTTTTCGATGTTACTTCTATACGGACGGTGCGTTCGACTGAGGGCGTTTAATTGCTTAAATAAATATTTCTCTGATTTACTGCCAGCCTTCATTTAAAAAGCTCGTTTCTTACGCATGTACATGGTACAAGTGATATTACGTTTGGTAAAGTTTTACCAGTTTTAGGCTTAAGCAAATAACTATGCGTAGATCTAAAACTGGTAGAATTAGATCAAATTTCTCATCACTCCATTATAAAACTGTAACGTAAAAAAACACCACTCATCGGTGTGGCCTATGGGAAAATAATTCAACCACCCATTTCACCCTCTTAAGAGTAGAATTTCGAAAAATTCTTTTTCAACGGTTGCCCTACGTCATAACATCTACTTGCATGCCAAATTTCAGCCCGATCCGTCCAGTGGTTTGGGCTATGCGTTGATAGATCACTATTTCAGTCAGTCAATCAGTCAGTCACCTTTGAGTTATATATATTTAAGAGTAGAAGAATTAGTAGCAGTATCGCATTGTTCTTATTTGTCTGGTTTAATCCCACTTGACAAAGGCACGGCGTTTACGAGGACAACTCGTGCGTCTCTACGTTTTACGAGCCGCTGTTAAATAATGCGTGCTCCCCGCGATGTCAGAACGCGAACCTACCCATTCTGTACTTTTTATGAGTTGCACGAACGTGTCTCATTTTATGTTACCCCTGCTGGAGGTAGGGCTGCTAACTTTGATTTTAACGACCCACATTTCCATTACAAATCCAATTCAACTACCGTCTAGCTAACTTCACATGAAGTTTATTAATCTTTTAGGCTAGTATGCCACTTCGTAGACCAGGTCATTGCTTGACATCAGGTTAGACAGTGTTTAAATGCTCTGCCTAAAGTCAATAAAAATATATATTATATGTTCTGTTTAATTAAAATAATACATAGTTTTTATCGTTATACATAAAATATGATGCGCCCCGCGGTTTCATCCGTAGATAAAAAGTATTTTAATTATTCGCTCATCCCACAGGAAAATTTAATTTTTCCGGGATAAATTGTAGCCTAATGTTAATCCAGTGTATAAGCTATCTTGGTACCGAATTTCATCCAAATCCATTCAGCCGTTTGAGCGTGAAAAAGTAACAAACATACACACATACAAACTTTCGCCTTTATAATATTAGTGTGAAGTGTGATGTATCTCTATTTCCCTTGGTAATCAAGTAAATCACGCGTGAACGGAAGGAACATTTTTGCTAATTCTTTTTTTGTTGTGTTCATTATTGTCTCGAGAAGGTTATTATGAAAGAAAAAAAAAATAAAGTGGAGCGGATAATCGGAAAACTTTCATCACGCGGGGTAAACCGCGAGGCGCAGCTAGTACTAGATAAATATTGGTTTTCCATTTCAAACAGCTCGATTACTCACTAAGCACAATCATAACATGAAGTATAAAGCGCGAGAGGCCGTAAGACCGGAAATCCAAGGATTATGTATTATATCTGGACCAGGACTGGGAAGTGACAGATAAGACAATCCGTGCTTAGTAGGCCTTAGCAGAACAAACTTTCTTTCAAGAAACGTAACCATCTTGAATTATAAAATACCTATATTTAGTTTATCTTAGTAGAAGCTATAAACAGGATTAGTCTGTTTTCATTTAAAAAACTCTTCCTTTATACTAATATAAATCTATATAATAGGTCTTTACCTATGAAATTGCCGTATTGTAGTACAGACTTTTTCAAACAAAAAAAAGTTTTGATTGGCTATGAATTCTAAATTCAAATTAATTTTGTTTTAAAAATATGACATTCTATTTACAATATAAGTCTTTTGTTTATTGATTAGCGTTGTATTTTCATTACATTTCAACATTTTTCCTCATAATGGATACTTTGAAATTTCGTGTAATTATGGAATATGAGTTCCGTCGTGGCACCAACGCGGCACAAACGACACGTAACATCAACGACGTTTACGGAGGGAACTGTACAAACGAACGTACAACCCCTTATTGGTTTGCTCGGTTCCGTTCTGGGAATTTTGACTTGAAAAATGAACCTCGTGGTCGTCCGGAAACTTTGGTCAACAATGATGAATTAAAGGCGATTGTGGAAGCTGATGAATCTCAATCTACAGCTGAGCTGGCAGCAGCTTTTGATGTTAGCATCAAAACAATATTGGTCCATTTGCAACAGATTGGCAAGATAAAAAAGCTTGATAGATGGGTGCCCCACGAACTTAACGATCGCCAGCGCAACGTACGCGTCGAGACTTGCCTTGCGCTGCTTAACAGGCACAGAAATGAAGGAATTTTGAACCGAATTGTTACGGGCGACGAAAAATGGATTCTTTTTGACAATCGAAAGCGCTCAGCAAGTTGGTTAGATCCTGGTTCGGTACCAAAGCAATGTGCAAAACGAAAAATGACCCCTAGAAAGGTGATGGTCAAAGTCTGGTGGTCTAGTGCTGGTGTGATTCATCATAGCTTTTTACAAAACGGCGAGAGCATTACTGCAGATGTGTACATTGAAGAACTGACCACAATGATGGCGAAACTCGCACGTCTGCAACCAGCTTTGGTCAATCGGTCGTCTCCACTGCTACTTCACGACAACGCGCGACCCCATACTGCACAACAGACCGTCTCTAAGCTGCATGAGTTGGGTTTGGAAGCTCTCCCTCATCCGCCATACTCACCAGATCTTGCGCCTACCGACTATTACTTTTTCCAAAATTTGGACAACTTTTTAGCGGGAAAAAAATTCCATTCCCGAGAGGCAGTACAAAACGCCTTTGAAGAGTTTGTTGTCTCCCGTCCTGCTGATTTTTTGAAGAAGGGCATCCATAAACTGCCACAGCGTTGGCAAAGATGCATTGATAGTAGGGGTGATTACTTTGAATAAAAGAAATAAATAAGTTCGAAAAAAAAATACTTTAACTTTTTTCAAACAAAACGGCAATTTCATTGGTAAAGACCTAATATATAAAAGAAAGTCGTGTTAGTTACACTATTTGTAACTCAAGAACGGCTAAACTGATTGGGCTGAAAATTTGTGGGGAGGTAGCTTAGAACCAGGAGACGGACATAGGATACTTTTTATCCCGTTCGACCGCGTTTTACTAATTCACCCGGGCGAAGCCGGGGCGGGTCAACTACTTGTATATAAATCTATATAAATTCTTAGGATCTAAGCATGGTTTTTATTCCTCCTCGTTATCAAGAACAATCCATAAAATCGAATCCAGTTTATGTTTGCCGTAATCAATTCCTTGAAAACCAGTCTTCTCAGTTCAATTAAAAGTTTATTACCTAACTTACACGGAAGTTGATTTGTTGTACATTGATTGTACCGTGTCTTTAGTGGGACTCGGAGAGTGCTGTAGCTTAGGGTTTTTGATGTGTCGGGTTTATTGGGACCTGCTAATGAATGGCGAAGGTCTGCTGAGGATAATTTTTTTTTTTTTTTTTTTTTTTTTTTTTTTTTTTTTTATGTTTAGGTATGACGTGACGAGCTAGCCGTTCGCCTGATGTTAAACGACACGGCTGCCCATATCAGCTGCAGTGTCACTCCGAAATCTAAAGTATAGAGGTTCGCGTGACACTGCACTGCGCTCGTCATCCAGAGACATCAGCACAATCTAGTTATAAGTTTACTAAACTGTGAGATCAGATCATAAAGTCTCATTTGCCCAGTAATTTCACTAGTTACAGTGCCCTTCAAACCGGAACACAGCAGTGCTTGCGCACTACTGCTTGGCGGCAGAATAACTGGCAAATTATGGGATTATGACCATATTATACGAGTAACTTAGCGGTTATTCTGCGTGGACATGAACAACCACAATAACTCACAGGAACTACACAATTTTGTGGAATAAAAAGTATACTATACTCGTATGTTACTCTAGAATCTATAGCATCTACATACCGAATCACATCAAACAGTTCAGCAGTTTCAGAGATATAGATCCTGGACTCTAACTAGGATTCCCTGTGTCTAGGGACCCAGGAACTACGAACACCATGGTCCCACAACACCCAGACTCAGGAACAAGTACTTGCACTTTTTTTCTATGCACAAATTACTTGTCCTGCTGCGGGAATTGAACCTACCGCCTCCGGGTTATATAGATATATAGATGACATGCTCAACCACTACAGAGGTTCTCAATATTATTAGGATTAATATTATTAGGAGTAGAATAGTATATACTTTCTTAATAGTCTTTATGATAGATAAACTAATTCGATTTGATGACATCAATATAAAAAAAAAAACTAAAAATTTTAGAATTGAGTATTGTTGAGTATTATTCATTATATTTTAAGTTCTTAGGTATAATTTAGTTTTTTAGGTCTACTTTAGTTTTATATAATGTTAAAAATATTGTATTAATATGAAATAAAATTCTATGATTTAAAAAAAAATTACATCAATAACTCGATTATCTGAGTTGCTGAACGCCTTTCTTATTAACGTTACTCTCACTAAATTGTTGTTCTCCGTAAAAAAAGCTAGCTTCTTTTTTACTACGTTCGCACTTATCAAGCTTTAGAGACATGTGGTAATGCATCGTCGCAATATACGCATACCATCTTGATTCCAAATTGATATTCAATATGCTGAGCGTACGCGGTTACAGCTTGGGTATCGTTAAAGCTTTAGAAAAAAAAAACTAGTTGCTTAGGTTAGGTCCGGAGAATGTCGACGAAAAATTTAATTTTTCATTACAATATGAGTCTATTATTAAAAAAAAAAACAAAATTGAATGCAAGCTGCGATGAAACATGCCGCATATATAAATATAGAAAAGTAGCTGCGCCCCGCGATTTCACCCGCAGATAAAAAGTAGCATGTGCTAATCCACTATATAAGCTATCTATATTTCAAATTTTATCCTAATCCGTCTAGCAATTTGAGCGTGAAAAAGTAACAAACATCCATACATACGAACATTTCGCGATTATTATATTAGTAGGATATAATAAAAAATAAAAATTACCGACCAATCTGTGAGAATATAATTATACAGTATATGAAGACAATTTATTTACCCATGTAGTAAAATATATTTTAAAAAATTACTATATAGGCATATATAGTTTTATTATCTTTGTGTTGCTACTACCCATTTTATTCGTATTCTGGGTGCACTACTCAAATTGTAGGTGGTACAAAAGATAAAATTAAAAAAATATATTATCTCCGCTGGCTTGACACTAATCTTTGAAGATGCTATTTTTGGTGTATTACTCGCCACGCCACCGACCGCCGGCGCCGCTGCTCGGGATCCTTGTGTATGTATTACATTGGGTCTTAAAACTCCCTTAGTCTCGTGGGTACAATACGTCAAACATATTCTTCGCCGGGAAATATGCCGCTTAGAATGGGGACTTAATAAATGATTTATTAAATCAATTGTACTATGTACTTAATAAAAAGCTCCGATATAGCTTTCGCCAGTTCATTGCACGATTGCGCCAATGAAAACCCAATTTTTCAATTTCTTTGTATTTCCAATTTATTTTTACGCTGTCTTAAAATGACTCATTTAGCTAAAATAACAAAGTAAGCCATCGTCCTTGCACCGGAGCGCCATAAATTGTGATTGCTTTTTCCGAACCCGTTGTCTACGAGGCATTCCAATCAGTCGGGCGAGCGCCTTGAACGAACTCACTCTAGGAAGACAGTTAACAAGCTCTGCCGCCTTACTCGAGACTTCTCGTCATAATATTCAACCCGAAGCCATTTACGCTACCCCTTTTCATCTCGTGACTAATGAAAGAGACGGCGATAGCACCCGTTGGGTGAACACAAGCCAAACGTTTCGGAATAAGGAATCGGATGTTTCTCACGAATCTTTGATTAAAGTCTTTTCGCTTATCAGTGTCCTAGTTTGACAATGTTTACTACATTCTGACTTTTAGTTTCAACTTTAGTAAACAGACTGAATACTGGGCATTCTTCTTAGAAAAAGCTCAATAGAAATACGCCATAAAGTATGTCTGCTCTACATGGAACGTGCAGTGTGCGACAGCCGCTATTGACACGCGGGGATGTCACCCGAGCTCGGCACAGACGGCACCACCACCGCGGCTGCTCGCGATAAGATTTTCCATCCAGTTTACCGCTACGCTAGCACCTGCTCTGTTTTTTTATTTTTTTACCTTAAGTACGCATTTAACATAGCGCAAGGCCCCATGAGCAGCTCCTAATAACATATGCCACAATGATTGCTTACTTTAATGCCACTTGAAGGTTTCAGTAGTGGGTCGCGCCATTTTTTCTGCTTTTGGCTGCAGGCATCTAGAGAATGCACCACGCATTTTAATATTACGGATTCTGCTGAATCGCTCACCCCGTATGTCAGACAAGGGGTTACATCCCGCCACATTGCAGAAACATTTCCTCTAGTCGGGTGCTCGCCGAGTTTTGAACTCGGTTAAGCTCAACGGAATAGCTATTCTGAAATTTCACCAACGCATATGCAAATGTCAGCTCTCGACACTGATTGTACGAGTGGCACGGGGAAAATTCATGCATTTACATTAAATTCAACCGAAATTGGAACCCGGCTTCGCATCGTAGTTTATACGCGATCGCGTTATGTCACGTGTGCACCGCTCTCGATATTTACGATTTTCAATCGTATCCGTCGCTTTGTTATGTATTGTTTAGAGCTCTGTGCATTTAAATTTGGCACTAAATCTCGCCATACGTTTATAACAGTTATGACATATTGTTCGATTCTAAAACAGTGCGGATGTTATGGAATGAGGAAGTTTTTCAGTAAACTTTATAGAAGCGTACGTACTTAGCAGCATGCAAGTGCGCGCTTGTATTTTCTTTCCGTATCGTTTTAATCAGCGCTGGGCAGTTATTGCCTGTTGTTATTGGAACCGCTTCGCTTGGCGGATTAACTAATCGAATGATTGTTTACATTCGTTTGGCTCGCTGGTATCAGCTACTCTAATGAACGCTGGCTCCATTAATTACAGCTTTGGTGCCGTTTTTACGACTTCGCCTTTATCGGCTCATATGAGATTGCGTGTTCACCTTATCACTTTTGTTTTTTCTGTTATTGATGACTCAATCTTACTTCATTATAGCCTTTGGCTAAAAGCTATTATAACTACAATGTTTTCATGTGGGTTAATTAAACAAAATAGCTGTGTGTTGACAGAAGCGAAGCGAATCATAGATAAAACTGAACTACTAATTGCCTATTATTGTAAATAAAATACGTGGCCTACTAAGCTCTACAGTTACAAAAAATAGATTTTACTGTGCTCGAATCGGTTTTGCTCGAATAGTGGCGCTGTCACGAACATCCTAGTTATGGAAAATGTAACGAGGAAATATCTTTGAGCTCACGTCTTGAAGTGCGAGCTACTTGTATCATCGTCAGAGCAAGTGGGACGACCGTTCTCTCTAATTTGCAGGTAACGCCGACCGAGGCGCGAGTCTAGGGAAGGGAGGGTAATAAATTGGCGGTCGCACGATCGATAGCTGCGCTCGCGCACAAATCAACCGGCACGTCAAAACAATGGCGGCTACGGCTGCGGGGGCGATCGTGCTGCCACCCGCGGGTTCTGCTCAAAACCAACTTACTTATACACTCTAATTCACTCTATGAATATGTCTATCTTAGGCACATGTTGGGGGTATTATTAGAATGATAGTTATACCAATATAAACCAACGCTTTATGAAATGAGTGTTTAATAATCTAATAACTGATTTTGAAAAAAATCTCATGCTGTTAAATTTTAGCACTGAGATCTTGAAGTGTAAACCTAATTAATAAAACAAGGTTGTATCTACATTACAGGTATGAGACAAAAAGTCTCAAAATTAGTAATGAATTTAAGAGAATACCGGTTTGTAAAATTTAAAAAGACGTTTTTATTAATATACCTTTTTATAATAACTTAGGTACCCCAAGACTCATAAAATATAAGATAGGTTTATTAATGCGAGCTTTACAATTTCTATGTAAACCAACTTTAACGTGGAACTTTTGGAGGAAACTGAAAATACAACCACCATTGTTATGGACAGCTATTACGCTTATAATCAGAAAAAGGTTTGGTTTTCTTTAAATTTTTTTGCAAAAAAATCCTCGTTCGTACCGTTTTGACCTACAAAAATATTCTCGACCAGACACTAAACTCAGGCACTTAGTATCATCTTTAACAATGCATCGCTGTGCCATGAACCTGTTACTCCAACATTGGGAAAAAACATGAATGAATGCGAGTTTTTGTGCACTTGTCCAACGTTTCCGGCAAACCGGTGGTGGCGGCGCGCGTGGAGAATCGTCGTACGCGACTGTCCGCTGTACCGCTGTGCTGGTAGCAAGTACTGCGGAGTCAGGGTCACCAGAGACCTCAATGTTGGACAACTTATTGAGTAATAGGGTTGCTATGCGATTGGATATCTCTTTCTTTTTCTAAATTTGCAAAAGTGAATATTGATTGTCAGATGAATTTATATCAGTAATTTGTGTACTGATTTCATGCTATGTTTTAGTACAAAACTCAATTAAAATATTTGACATTAGTGCCATAGTTTAAGCTATAATATGCCTTGAATTTATGACAGACAGCCCTATATTAGCTTTGAAACCATGACACGCTTCACTGGTTGATTGAATAATGAAAATGATTAACTGATTATGAAACTGTATTATCGAGACGCGGCTTCACTACACTGTCACTAGCTGACTGATTTACATTTATATCATAGTACCCGTTAAGGGTATTTTTTTTAATGATTATGTAGTTATATTACTGCTTTACTTAAAAAGTGTTATTTGCTCACTCCTAGCAAACTGCTAGGCTTTGCCCCAATAAATCTGCTCCTTAAGACTGTCATAACGGTATTATAGTTATTATATAGTGTACAGTCTCAACCGTTAGTAACACTTTAAAACAAAAGCCGTCTCCAAGACATGATAATATTATTCAGTAGAACCCAAATATTGCAATATTGTATGGGGAGCGAGCGCGTTGATATCTTTTTTAGCAATACTGAAATCGAACGACGTTATAAACCTTGCGTTATCGCATTTTTTATTCCGATACAGTCTAAATTGTTTATCGCATGATTCCGAACTTGATATGGAGCAACTATATAAAAAGAGAGAGACTGACAAGATTACCTAGTGGGGTATTACGACGCTGTTCACGTAGAGCGTCGTCGGAACAACGAATACAGTCAAATGTTAAAAAGAAAAACAGTAAGTCAAAGCAACAGGTAGACATTCCAATTAGAGGCGAGCACTCTTGAGTGGTCGACGCCGCGGCTCGCGTCACTGAGCTTTGACGGCTTTACACAAAAACGCGGGCCCGTTTCGCTTGCCGCCACTACACAAGTGCTTTTTGCACCCGCAAACTTGTCTCGCAACACTTTGACTTTCACGACCTCCTCGTTGCGTGTGCGAGCTTTATTTGCCGTCAAAATCCAAGATTTTCCACGCTTTGATGTTAGTTTTCGTTGTGAAGATGGCGATGCGTTTGATCTGCAAACTTGCACGGTTTGGAATTACAACTCAGATACCTTGTAGTCTAAGATTACAGCATTTACAATCAACGATTTGTTGAATACAAAATGAAATAAGAATAATTCATTCATTTTGTATTTAAGTTGATATTCCGCGACTTCACGCCTGATTCTATCAATTAACGATATTTTGTGTTATTGCAGCAGACATAAATATGGTATCCAAACTGGCGTCAAGCTCTCGGACTTCGTATTTTTTGTAAATACCTTTTTTCGCCGGTCGCACCTTTTAGATCTATAACTCAGGAGACCTCCACAATGCTCTTCTTTGGTTTACTGCTTAGGAATACTATCAGTGGGATATTTGTTTAATTTTAGTTTGTCTTTAACAACCTTATTAATAAACACGAACTAGCTTTAGACTAGTTACACTATCTTTTGTCTCTTTCGATCCAGCTAAATATTTCTGTAGCAAAAAAGGACAAAAGCTGAAGTAACTAATCCGAGACTAATACCCGTTTATTAATAAGGCTGTAAGTGTTTTCTTCTTGACTCCCCTCCATGCGGTAATACGTTGAATGCGTAATTTTTGTACATACCGATTTGACAGCAAAATTAACCGCAATAATAATTTATTGCGAAGTTTTTTTGCACCGTTTATCGATTCATTTGCGGTGAATTCTTACTAACGTTTTCAATTTAACTGGAAATATTATTCGCTTGCTATAAATCAGGGCTGCGTTGGACTCCTCGCGACCATTTCGGTAAGAGCTTTAATTCTTAATTATGGCCCTGGCCGCCGCTGTCGTATTTATTTTACTTTGTGAAATTATCTCTTGGCCAGGACAGCAATAAATTTGCTCACGCCATCAATAATTGAGATGTGTATGGAGACACTCAAAATCCTTTTGGCGTCATTTTTATTACATGTATAAGCCGCTGAACTCATATTAACATGACTGATATTACTAGCAATTTCATATTATTGTATTGACAGCTTCTGTGGTGTGGTGGTTGAGCAGGCCGGCTCAAAACCCGGAGGCGGTGGGTTCGATTCCCCGACAGAAAAAGTATTTGTGTACAGAAAAAAAAGCGCAAATACTTGTCCTGAGTCTGGGTGTTGTGGAACCATGGCCTCGTAGTTCCTGGGCCCCTAGATACAGGGAATCCTACTTAGAGTCCCAGGGTCTATGTATGAAGTGCGAGGGCATTTCCCCCCCTCAAAAAAAAAAGTCTAACCGAAATACGTATTTAATGCTTCACGACAGATGCATACTCGTAACTCATCTGTGCATGGTATCCAGATGGGCGCTAGAAAATGCTTTACCGCTATGTTGTGGTCACATCACGATGTTTTCCGTCACTGAGAGCTTAGCTGATTGCAGGATTTGAACCTATGACCTACAGATCGCAAGTCCGCCGAACTGCCAACTAAACTATCATCGCTTTCCCAGCCCATTTGGTCATAAGTTCAAAAATCTCCAGGCGTTTACTATGTTTAGATTTGAAAGTACTTGCATATTATTAGCATTGTACACATCGCTAAAAGTATTAGTGCAGTTTGATAATAGATTAAGTACTGAAAAATGTAAAACCCAAATTTTTTTTTGTTTGTGTGATTTGTGTGATGAACATAGATTTTTGTTCTGTGTCTGGGTGTTATATTGTGTTCTATGTATGTATATACAAACAAAAAGTATTTTGTGTGATGAACATAGATTTTTGTTCTGTGTCTGGGTGTTATATTGTGTTCTATGTATGTATATACAAACAAAAAGTATGTATGTAATCCATCAGTTATCTGGTTCCCATAGTGCAAGCTTTGCTTAGTTTGGGACGAAATGGCGTTGTGTGAAACGTTTTAGTTCAGTTACCAGTCAAAACATACGACAAAATCGTTTCGTTTGGTTCACTACATCAATTAATCGTTAAATTTCCGCAGTCGTTAAACACTTTGGACGCTCGCTTGGAAATCGACCAACATTCACCTGGTAACAGTTGTTTACATAGTTCAGTGATCACTGAGTTACTGCCCTCGGTTGGAATTTTAATTCACAATTTGTCTCAAATTTTTGGGGTTTGCTCGGAACGCCGGAGTTAATGGGAAGGCATGCCATGCGGCAGTCGCACGCTGTCTACGTAGTCTGTACCATAAAAATTATCTGAATCAAATACCGTGGGCAACTTTGCGCGGATATGTAATTACGCTCTGTATTTGCTAGACTGGGTTAAGAGATTTACGTTTGGCATGTTCTTTAAGAACAGCGTGTTTTATTTCGTGTATATATAGGAGGACAAAATTTTACTACATATTGCATTATAATGAAAAATATGATAAAATGTTTATTGTCAAATTTAATTTATCAATTTTTAGTTGCTATGCCACGGTGTCAAAGTGTTATAAAATTTGATGGGTCTGGTAGTTTTACTAGCTGATAAAATTTATCATGTGTGTATAAACTATCTCCATTGCCAATTTCGTTTAAATCTATTCAACTTTTGCGGCGTGAAGAAGGAACTAATACACAAACTTTTCATTTATAATATTAGTGTTATCTTTTGATGCTTTTGAATGGTCGAAAAAGCAAATAAATGCAAATCTCATCTTCGAAAACCACATCTAAACCCAAACATATTGATCATGAGAACGATAAATCCATGAAAGGTCTAGTAATGTAACACTCTAATCTAGAGAAACTAGGCTAACTGGAAGATTGCAACTGGGTTGCGGTAATGGAGTTTGAATCTAGTTAGGCGTATAAATAGACGCAACCATGCAACATTCAGTGAATACTCATCGGAGTGAGCAGTGTGCGGCTGCACTCCTTGCCACTTCAGTGTCATCTCTGAGCTTATTTATTACCTGGTTGTCGTACGCGTCAACTTCAAAGTCCAGTTAGCGAGCGGACGAGCGTATGATGCAGTTTTAATGACATAATCCAGATACCGCTGACTCGATTAACCCAAGCTACTGCCTCCGTTACACACCTATCTTCACGCGCAGCCTTTCAGTTACCAACACACTTCCAGTGCTGTATTAGCTCGAATAAAAACAGAGAGTAACTCAACTTCATACTAAAACTCCATCAACGTCATAACTACTGAGATGCTTGTTATCAAGAAAATATTATCGAAATGCGTAATGCACGTATGCTCGAGCATGCGTTATTGCGCTTGTATGCTTTTGAGTTACTGCTTTATTTAAATATTGTAGGCTAAAGCTATTATCCGTTCGATCACAAGGAACGGGAGCGCACTGACGTTTCATCGATTTACCGAGGCCTCGTTATTGATCATTTACCCTGATTAGAGTACTCCACTTTGTATATGTAACACCGGACGCCATTTATGAAATGTTGCATAATTGTTGCAATTATTATTTGTTAGCCGTTGGCTAAATCGATATTTTAGTTTTAATTACATCAAGCTCAGTGTACACGGTAGTGATCATTACATCACTTTGAAAAACCTTTCATAAATGGTTATTTAGAAATTATTATCACCGAATTGTTCCTGAAGGACGAGCTGTTGATCGTACATATTTATAAAATAATGACGTAAAATAAAAAGGCCATGTATAAGAATTATGAGATCTAATAGGTCTTTACCTATGAAATTGCCGTATTGCAGTACAGACTTTTTCAAACTAAAAAAAGTGTTGATTGGCTATGAATTCTAAATTCAAATTAATTTTGTTTTAAAAATATGACATTCTATTTACAATATAAGTCTTTTGTTTATTGATTAGCGTTGTATTTTCATTACATTTCAACATTTTTCCTCATAATGGATACTTTGAAATTTCGTGTAATTATGGAATATGAGTTCCGTCGTGGCACCAACGCGGCACAAACGACACGTAACATAAACGACGTTTACGGAGAGAACTGTACAAACGAACGTACAAACCGTTATTGGTTTGCTCGGTTCCGTTCTGGGAATTTTGACTTGAAAAATGAACCTCGTGGTCGTCCGGAAACTTTGGTCAACAATGATGAATTAAAGGCGATTGTGGAAGCTGATGAATCTCAATCTACAGCTGAGCTGGCAGCAGCTTTTGATGTTAGCATCAAAACAATATTGGTCCATTTGCGACAGATTGGCAAGATAAAAAAGCTTGATAGATGGGTGCCCCACGAACTTAACGATCGCCAGCGCAACGTACGCGTCGAGACTTGCCTTGCGCTGCTTAACAAGCACAGAAATGAAGGAATTTTGAACCGAATTGTTACGTGCGACGAAAAATGGATTCTTTTTGACAATCGAAAGCGCTCAGCAAGTTGGTTAGATCCTGGTTCGGTACCAAAGCAATGTGCAAAACGAAAAATGACCCCTAGAAAGGTGATGGTCACAGTTTGGTGGTCTAGTGCTGGTGTGATTCATCATAGCTTTTTACAAAACGGCGAGAGCATTACTGCAGATGTGTACATTGAAGAACTGACCACAATGATGGCGAAACTCGCACGTCTGCAACCAGCTTTGGTCAATCGGTCGTCTCCACTGCTACTTCACGACAACGCGCGACCTCCATACTGCACAACAGACCGTCTCTAAGCTGCATGAGTTGGGTTTGGAAGCTCTCCCTCATCCGCCATACTCACCAGATCTTGCGCCTACCGACTATTACTTTTTCCAAAATTTGGACAACTTTTTAGCGGGAAAAAAATTCAATTCCCAAGAGGCAGAACAAAACGCCTTTGAAGAGTTTGTTGTCTCCCGTCCTGCTGATTTTTTCAAGAAGGGCATCCATAAACTGCCACAGCGTTGGCAAAGATGCATTGATTGCAGGGGTGATTACTTTGAATAAAAGAAATAAATAAGTTCGAAAAAAAAAATACTTTAACTTTTTTCAAACAAAACGGCAATTTCATAGGTAAAGACCTAATATAATCTTTGAAACGACCACAATTAAGTTGGAAACTCAAGCGTCGCACGCCAAAACCTAGTTAAATTTTTAAATATTCTCACTACTTATTCTAGACTTTCGAATCAGTTTGGTAGAGCTATAAATATAAACTAATACGCGTGCGGTTCGCTTGAAGTTGAAGCCCATCAGATAAGCGCGCGTGACTTCACACGACGACGATGTCGCTCACTTTTATTACGTTCACAATTATCTATACATGTTACCTTCTACACTCGTATGAGGAATGTCATTAATAGAACTTACGACACTCAGAGTTTAATACTCTTCTGCCGAGAAGAAAGTATGATGCAATTATTGACTGTGCAAAAGTGTGAAATTACATAAAAGATTTAAGCTACGGACCCTTACAAAATAATATCTAAATATGAACAAAAAGCCATGTAGGCTACGGTCCATCGTAATATATATCTCTACATTTGAGTCCGGTTACATGCTCTATATTAGAATCCATTCCTATAAAGCTAAAAAATATATTTAAACAACCCGAGGAATTTAACACGTGGGTCGTCCTATAAGCCATTTGATGTTAAATGTCATTAAAATTAGTACCGTTTCCTTCTTCAGTAGCCGAATAAAGAAATAGGGGCTATTAAACATGTAAGACACATTTTATACGTATAATATTTCAAGATTTTATTTTATAGTTGCTAGATTTACTGTCTGACTCGGTTAATTTATATACGATTTTTTATTTTTATATAGATTTGCATATTAGGTATACGAACCATATAAAAGTAAGGTTTGTTAATTAAATAGTGGCACTAGACTGACTTCTGTTATTATTCTGTTGTTAAATGGTTTTAGTTATGTTTAAATTATCATATGGTCAAGTATCAGTCGTTCATATCAAAAGTTCTGTGTAAAAATTACCCTAAAGATTTACAACAACAGTTATAAATTGAAAGCATGTATAATATATAACTCGCTAAACGATATCCGTTATAAAGTTCACGGTAAATGGGCGCACCGAAATTCGCGCTTAGCGTTTTATAATTATGTTTATTACTCACGAGGGTCGGTGATTACCATCGACATTTCGATATACTTTCGTACATTGCAAGTTGTATCTGAACGAGCGTGTTAACGAGGCAGAAACAAGCCGAGGGCACGCATGACCCCGGGTTCAGACGCGTGCCTCGCGCTATGACTGACAAATGTAGGCGACAAATGCTATCTAGTACAGGCTTTGTTCCGCCCACCGCCACCCGTTCACCCGGATTTATGCGGACGGACAGTTACAATTTTACACTATTGTGAGAAAACGTTGCTTCACTTTACTGATAAGGCAAACGTGCTACACCTTCGACTGCATATTCGCTTTACACATCACGTGAGTTGCGGTGAAATATTGGCCTATTCGTACATAAATAAAATATCAAGCACCAGCTTATAAACTGTTTTTACTTTTGAATACCGAGTTTAACGTAACTATAATGAGTGTTTACGGGGGTTACTCTCCACGCAAATCTTCAAGTAGAGTAAACACTGCAGTCGTAATGGTTCACGGATTTCACGGCACGAATGCATTACTATACCTGTTGCTTTACTTTTAACACTGCCATACCATCGTGATTGCTCTCTTGAACGAATCGTTTATCATATTAGAAGATTGAAATTGCTTCGAGCGAGAATTTATCGCATACCTACTAATTTGTGCTTTTGTTACATAAATATGGTTACACTGGTGTTATGATTCATAAAATAAACCGGTTTCATTCATTTTTTACACTGTATAGTTAATCTTGAATTAGTACCGAATAATAATCCAGTCATTCGTTTTATAACTCGCTTGTAATATCCAGCTGTGGTCACATATTTAAGTTGCTAATTAACCTTTGATTACTTTAAATGACCGAAAGTTATCAATATTATTGATGGTAAACATGAGGTTATTTCAAAATTATTGAAATTGCTCACGATTATTGGGCTTGTTAACCGACTGTGATCAATAACTCAGATCAGTATTTTCACTTTCACGTGGACAGAGAGACAAATGTGAAGAATTTCTTTTCATTAAGCGAACATTAAACATTTATATGATGGTGGTGCTTCGGTCTCTGCGTATGCGCCTGTGAGGCGAGGCGATGAAACCGACCTCGGCGTACAATAAATCAACGCGGTAAGACTGTATTTCTTTCGTAATCAGCTCATATCGGTTCTCGCGGTTGTGGCCGCCTAATTATTGTCGACTTTTACGATCTACCTAACGAGTTTTCACTTGGACCCAATCACGATTTTACGGCGCACGTATTTTGAGTTTTTTAATTATTATTAAAATACGGCCCTCAGCTCGGACATCTGCACAAGACATAAAATTACCGATTGGGACTCATCTTAAACGTTTACAACAACTCTTAGTTGAGTTTTAATGCCACATAGCATGAATCCATAGACTTAAGGATTTTTCGATTGTATTGTATTGTAGGTACACAGATCATCCTATAAAAAAAAATTAAAATTAAGATTACAACATTAAAGTTAATTATTGAATACGCGATATGGTGCCATGAGTAACAAATTCAATTTAAAATAGAGAATCTTGGAAAAAAGATAAAAGTTTCATTAGGTGACGGAATGTTTAACTTTGATTATGTAATGTAACTAATATTTACGTAGTTTGGAACAATAAAAAAGCACAAAATGACTCATTTGTATCATAGTTTTATTTATATTGATTTAATTCATAGGTAGATAGAATAAAACTCTTTATTGAAACACCACTTTTAGGAACGATTTACAGGCACAAAATTAAGAATAAAGTGTCACAATCCATCTTGTATGGTGTCGCTTAAACCGATAAGACCGCCCAATGGGCGGTTTAAGCGATATCTTCCAGACAACCCAATCATATATAAGTTAGTAATGAAAAGAACACTTAAACAGAAATATGTTGTAAACTCTAAGCTAGAAACATATTGTGTACTCAAAAGCTTATAAAAACTAAATCATACAAAATCAGTAGACTTGAAACAAATATCTTGCAAACAGGTTTTTTCCTTAGTTTATTAATCAACTTATACATTTGTAACGTTTAGTAATTAGTGATATATTAATTTTACGAATTAAAACAGAAACATAAAACTACTACCGTATTTGAAAAGGTCTAATTAGATATGGTAAATAGAATCGAGTTGAAAACATTACATTAGCATAAAAACAACTTAACATTGACAAAAAGTCATCATGCCTGTACAATCTGGTCTAGCATTTGATTATTTATGATCGTATCAAAGAAGAATGTGGGTTACCCTTGTTCCACGTCGGCGACTGTATGTTTTGGAATCCGACTGTCTTATCTGAGATATTAACATATTGATTATGCTTCCCGTATTGATGTGCGACAGACGGCCCTCTCTCATGCTCCTTACCGTGAACTAGTTTGTCTCAAATAGTGATGTCGCTGCGCCATCAATAAAATAAGTTTACAAGATCAATATAATTTTACCATGAATGCATTCGAGCTCAGGCTATATACGGCGACTTGTCTATTAACAGCATTATGATTTAGATCATGAAAACTGCACTTTAAATTATATTTTAATTCTCTTAAAGAATTTAACCTATGCTCGTGATGTAGTTACTCATTGTTCACAAATTTGAAGGAGCACAAAGTAGTTGGGCAACACTAGTGCTACATCGAGCGCGGAGCTCTCACATCGAGTTGATCAAGTTATCTCGGAATCTAAACACAGAGTAGATGCTACAGCTGATAAAAGCCCCTATCGTCTCGAGACGAAGGTGTCTAAAATATTAGGAGCGTAAGCAATTTGTCCGGTTCGATGTTCGTTTTGTTAACGGTATTGAGAGTATATCATACCATAGTTAATATACTAATATCGGTAAAACGGGGATCGCCAGCGGCGTACAATATTTTAACGGATACCGACGATAATGATTCTTGAATAATCTTCAAATAATGATTTGTATAATCATTATATGGCTTTAAAAATATATACACGTATGCTCAATTTAATGTTTTATGTCTTCATTTATTGCGGTTAAAGCAATGTTTTATATTGCTATGTAGAATGTTCGTTGAACAAAAACTCGTTGTTTATCCACACTACAATGTGTGAACACTCGAGCAATGTTTTTATCGAACTTTCACATCTGTATTTCCCTAGTATCGACTGTGGCTATTGTTTTGGATGTTCTTTGTTTGTGTTCCACATTAGTTTTCCTTATTAGATTTTATACATGAGGGCTAGTTACATACAAGTTGCTTCTGAATAGCATTTGCGTATCATTGTCCTAATAGGTTTCATTGGTTCGTAGATATATATATATATATATAAATATATTATATATATATATATCTACGAACCAATGAATCGGATCGGATTTCTCATATTAAAGAAGAAGATATATATATAAGAGAGAACATATTAAAGAATATCTCATCATTCTTTAATATGTTCTTACTGAGCAAACTGGATACAAGTATACCTTTATCTTTGAAATACAGTTAAACGCGCTTTGACCGGAATAGTAGTTGACGCTATTATAAGTGGCAAAACGGTGGTGACAAAACCTAGACGAACGTTGCAGAAAAGTTCGTCTAGGTGTGCCTACCTAGACGAACTTTTCGGCAACGTTCGTTTACCACCGTTTTGCCAGTTATTCTTTCGCCAAGCAGTAGTGTGTGCATGTACTACTGTGTTTAGGTTTGAGGGGCATTGTAGCTAGTGAAATTACTGGACAAATGAGACTTTATGATGTAATCTTGTTACCAAACTGTGCTGATGTCTCAGGATGATGTGCACAATGCAGTGTCACGCGAAACTTTATATTTTGGAGTTCCGAGTGACACTGTGAGTGAACGACTAGCTCGTCACATCATTCATTCACATTTTAAAAAAATGTATATATTTTACTTTTCTAGCTATATTGTAAGCTACCATGGAAATAAATATCACTTATTTTAGCGTTCGATGGCTTCCTCTAGGATCGTGAGCCAGCTCCTCACGTAAAACATCCACAATTTTTTCGCTAAAACGTTTTGTGAACCTATGTTTACCTACACCTAAATCTTTATCACCCAATCCGAAAGGACTCACAAGCCGAGGTCTATCAGATCACTGCGACGTATGTCCTAAAGTTCTAAATCCATCATGTCAATCATGTTTAAATCCATTTTAAACAATTTTTATATATTATTGACACCAAATACAATAATTATAACATCTAATACTACATACTAATAGTATTTCTGGCCTAATTTCGGCATTAGTCCAGAAATAAACTAGGGTTCTCGGCGGCTTAACTTTTGGTACCATAGATAATTCCGTGGCTTATTGTAAAATTTCGTTTTATAATAACGCTTAAATTAGTCCATGGTTTAAACATGGTACTAAACCCAGTACCTACTAAAATCAAATCGTGATTTGGAATAAGACCGTAAGAGACCATTCATTCTCCCGTGCTCTGTCTCATTCATCTCAATTACCATCGTAAAATAAGTAATAACTGTAACATATGAAAAACATTTAAACACATTTATTTAATTATTCGGAATTTGCATGAAGTTATTCATTACTTTTTCGTTCAGATTCGGCGGAACTCATTGGCAACCTTTTGACAATTTATGAAGCAATCAGTGTTTCTTTTTCCAGTGTTTATTCGGAGAGTATTTATTATTAATCTTGAAGAAGGAGCCTGGAAATTGTATGTGGTGCTTAATATTCATTGATCGAGAGATGAGTCTCGGTTTGTTTACGTTACAATGTAGCCCGGCGCTGCTCGGCAGGGTGAGGAGTGGCCGAGCTGAAATTATAATTTCAGCTCGGCCCTCAAAATAAAAGCTCGCAGCTCGAAAAGCAGATAATAAATAATTATTTATTATCTGAATTTTCTATGTTTTGGCAGATGCCGAATTTAATCAAAGATCCCAAGCTCAAATGAACGCTTTTAATAAATTGCAAACAGATCATTTATTTAATACCTTGTTAATACACTGACTGGCCTGATAGCTCAGTTGGTAGTAAGTAACTCTGCACTCTGAGATGTAGGTTGTGGGTTCGATTCCCTCACATGACAGAACGCTTGTGTGATGAACATCGATGTTTGTTCTGTGTCTGGGTGTTATATTGTATTCTATGTATATATTTACAAACAAAAAGTATCTAAGTGTTCTATCAGTTATCTGGTTCCCATAGTACAAGCTTTGCTTAGTTTGGGGCTAGATAGTCTGAAATATCCACAAATATTTATTTAATTTATTTATAATAATATTTTATTTGACATTTTCAGGTAAATACTTTCGAGTCAAAGGATGCCAAAAACCTACAAATATCAGTAAGTATGTAAATACAAAAAAGTTAATTACTTTCAAGTACTTGACAACCGTCTATCGATTTGTAGCTGGGTTTATTTGCGATGTAGGATAATGGTAAACAAACAGTAAGGAATCCGTTTCATTTGGCATTTATAAGCTTTTATTTATTTATATAGTTTCCTTTTTGCTGGTTCCCTATCATTCATAATAATATTAAGCCACTTTTTAAAATTGGGTTCGTAACTGCGATTTTGCTTGATGCCGCCGTCTCAGCGATGCCAAATATGCGAGTTCTTTAAACTGACTCGTACTTTTGTCGTGATGATTTAGTAAGCAGAAAGTTATTGGTATTGTATAACCTGCGTATATTACTTTAGGTGGAATACTGTTTAATTACACTGGTCTCCGGCGTCGGGCCGGTTCCAAACTCCCCAGGGCTTCATGAGGTGTGAACATTCGGACCGGTGCACTTGTAACCATTCACGCACTGTGACAGTTTCGATCGCCTATTGCGCTGTTGCCTTTGGTCGAATGCGTGTCTTATGGCTCATTAAATATCCCTTAAATCTAAATGAATAATCTATGCACGGTGCTATCTATGTCATTTTGAACGCTAAATCTGGTTTGCCTTGATAATTAAGTTAGGTTAAGCTTTGATATTTAAAGAGCCATGGCTGGAGTTAAGTTTAATTCCATAGTTTACTATATAAGGGTATACGTAATATAGTGCAACCTATACAGATTAATTTTCAAGTAAAAGAACAATAATCTGTTGATTAACGGTAAGCGTGTGAAACTGTTACTACCAAAAATGCATGGCGTAACATATTAGGTCTTTACCTATGAAATTGCCGTTTTGTTTGAAAAAAGTTAAAGTATTTTTTTTTCGAACTTATTTATTTCTTTTATTCAAAGTAATCACCCCTGCAATCAATGCATCTTTGCCAACGCTGTGGCAGTTTATGGATGCCCTTCTTGAAAAAATCAGCAAGACGGGAGACAACGAACTCTTCAAAGGCGTTTTGTACTGCCTCTCGGGAATTGAATTTTTTTCCCGCTAAAAAGTTGTCCAAATTTTGGAAAAAGTAATAGTCGGTAGGCGCAAGATCTGGTGAGCATGGCGGATGAGGGAGAGCTTCCAAACCCAACTCATGCAGCTTAGAGACGGTCTGTTGTGCAGTATGGGGTCGCGCGTTGTCGTGAAGTAGCAGTGGAGACGACCGATTGACCAAAGCTGGTTGCAGACGTGCGAGTTTCGCCATCATTGTGGTCAGTTCTTCAATGTACACATCTGCAGTAATGCTCTCGCCGTTTTGTAAAAAGCTATGATGAATCACACCAGCACTAGACCACCAAACTGTGACCATCACCTTTCTAGGGGTCATTTTTCGTTTTGCACATTGCTTTGGTACCGAACCAGGATCTAACCAACTTGCTGAGCGCTTTCGATTGTCAAAAAGAATCCATTTTTCGTCGCACGTAACAATTCAGTTCAAAATTCCTTCATTTCTGTGCCTGTTAAGCAGCGCAAGGCAAGTCTCGACGCGTACGTTGCGCTGGCGATCGTTAAGTTCGTGGGGCACCCATCTATCAAGCTTTTTTATCTTGCCAATCTGTCGCAAATGGACCAATATTGTTTTGATGCTAACATCAAAAGCTGCTGCCAGCTCAGCTGTAGATTGAGATTCATCAGCTTCCACAATCGCCTTTAATTCATCATTGTTGACCAAAGTTTCCGGACGACCACGAGGTTCATTTTTCAAGTCAAAATTCCCAGAACGGAACCGAGCAAACCAATAACGGGTTGTACGTTCGTTTGTACAGTTCTCTCCGTAAACGTCGTTGATGTTACGTGTCGTTTGTGCCGCGTTGGTGCCACGACGGAACTCATATTCCATAATTACACGAAATTTCAAAGTATCCATTATGAGGAAAAATGTTGAAATGTAATGAAAATACAACGCTAATCAATAAACAAAAGACTTATATTGTAAATAGAATGTCATATTTTTCAAACAAAATTAATTTGAATTTAGAATTCATAGCCAAACAAAACTTTTTTTTGTTTGAAAAAGTCTGTACTGCAATACGGCAATTTCATAGGTAAAGACCTATTATATTATTTATATCCTACCAGTGTTAGCCAGCTATCTTGTGTAGATTTTTATTTCTTACTTGACCATCGCCATCTCATATAATAGATAAGTGACGATATGAAGTAGGTATGCCGTTATTCAGATACGGTCTTTGGTATGACAACGAATATGGTTGGGGTTGTTAAAGTTACTCAAAAATAATAGCACTTACAGTAAATTATCTCATCTACATTAATACATCCGTGCCTCTATTTGGTTGGGTATCAATAATTTATTGTTTAGACATGCATGATCTCAGTCTCGTGTTGGGAGCCGTCAAACATTGTCATGCATCCGTGTTCGGAGGCGGTTGCCGTGAAATTAGTAATTTCGAAACTTATCGCCTTTCATTCATTTATAAACGGTACAATGCGCTGTGCGCGAGCAATTTGTATCAAAAACCATTTGCTCCACTGCTGTGAATAATTCTTTGATCACACTTGTACTCATATTTACTTGTCGTTATTACGATTTTATTTCGTTCTTTAATCTCATCGATCGTAATGGAAATTCGGTATCTGGATCTTGAAAGAATAAAACAGTAATCAGTATCAGAAGAGAAGTGTACAATGTTAATCGAGTAATAAAGTAGAGATTTTTATGTCGTAAGAAGAATTTAAATTAATTTAAATTACTTCAGACAAATGCACAAAAGTATCGCTGGAAGAAGGCGAACTAATTAAAAGTTAGCTTCTGTACTAATAATTCGTTGACTGTCAAAGTTTTGCGTCGTTAATTTTAATTAAAGAAACGCGGGTGCCGAGTTTGTAACAATATTATAGCATTGAAATTGGTGATCCGCTAAACTTCGACACTCCGCTCCTGGATGACCGTCCCATTCGTTTTAATTAACCCTTCTGTGGGTCTCATCTGCCGCGCTATTACAAACTTTCAAACATTTTTTGCCTCAAAACTGCTGCGACCGTACCATAAATCAATTATGATTCGAAGACGCCTTCGGCTAACTGCGCCACTTGTTCGGAATCTAGGACAACGTTGTTAAATTCTCTGAATTTTGGCTAATATTTAGGAAGATGTTTTTAGACCGATATTTATAGACGGATATTTTTTCCCGGCTCCATTATAGCTATGGTTAATTAGACCCGGCACCTTGCGTTGTGGCCAGAATCGTAATTATTTCTTCTAAGTCACGGCCTTTATTTCGTGCGTTTGGGTTGAACGTATCCGATTCCTAATTTTTCGCCTTTCCTTCTCTGTCTTCGTATTAATCTCAGGCGGTTTCTTCGTGCCTTTGATTAAGGCTCGCTGTGATGTATTTCTTGCGCGCTAACCTAATGGAAAGGCATACGTCAAGTGTCCACCTTATTGGCTAGCGGATTGGCTTGATGGCCTCAATGCGTGCTTCACTAAATTTCGTCACCCTCAACATATTATCCCATATATTGTACTCCAAAAACCGGTCCAATTATGTTATGTAATTTATTAGCATTAAGTTTATTCCATGATATTTAAAAATGTGAGAATTGAGTCTCCAATCCATTTATTAAAACTCATTGTGTGCTTTATCTAAAAAAAACCATATGTATGTAAATATTATTACATAGCGATTATCTCGTCTATTGCTCTTTTATTCAAAATGAGGGTCAGATGTCTGTGCGGGGCTATCTTTGGAATGGCGGCAGATTTTTACTCCACGCAGGTCTGTCGTTATTTACATCATCAAACGGTCATAATGGACGTTTTACTTAGCGCGTTGTAAGATAAAGATAGCGATCGTAGTGTGATTAATAGTCTTCTATCGTTTTGTTAACTAGCTTACGGTCTAGAATTCTTTTTAGTCAATACATCAATAATACGTCACCTTTTGTTTAGTCGGTCGGCGGACGGTCGGGGCGCTGTTTGGCATGTTGTGCCTACCAAACGTGTTTACGCATGTCATAGTTCACCATTTCTACAATAATTTATCATGTCTCTTCATCGTCAATATTTTTGATCTAAGTACAACATATAAGCGCGTTCTTAGAAATTTTGGTTGGTGGAAGGCTAAGTGATATTTAGTTTTTACTCCACTCTTTTATTAACAGGACAAATTGAATGCTCATAATATTAAAAGTTGATAAACAAAGTCTGCTGTGTAAAAAAAAAATGACTAAAGTGATTTGTATTTTGTTTATTAGCAGCTCAAGCCGTCGCAGATAGTTAGAGAAAGACAAAGAGTCTTTCTTTATTCATAGTAAATATAAATAACTTTAAATTAGTTAATTTGTAAAGGAAACGTTGAATCACGAACGAGGTTTGAAACCGTATCTATCGGTCCCTAAAGCTGGGACATGCTTTAATACCGTGACAAGTGATCTCATGTATAAATTTATCCTTCTATAAACAAAGTCTGCACAGAGGCTAATTATTAAAGCCGTAACCGCTATGTCCAGGCTACTACTCCCTTATAAGGTCGTCGTATTTTTCCTTCGAAATTTCATTATTATCAGGAGATTCGAAGTAATATCGAAAAAATAGTATCGTTGGAATGCTTCTTACCACTCGGAGTTCCGCTACGTCTGTCCACTTCAACATATCATCATCACTCTGATTATCTTTTCTCATTTGCAGTTAGTAAGTTTCAATCACAAAACAAATATACCTCTGAATTTTTTAAATAATTTGACTTCATACGTTTTTACGAGTTAATGGTAAAATTTGCGCTTATGACAAGGTATACCAAAATATTCCTAACCTTTGACATTTGAAATATTTGGCGCTATGCACTAAATCTCCCTTGCTCATATTCATGTTAGGATTGGAATGAGCAGAAGTAACGCAAAACAATTTCTTCAAACTGATGAATTGTCTATATTATTGACGCCATATAAGAATAAGAATTTTATAATGGCATCTATGCTCTTGCCATTCATTTATTTTTAAGCTCTTGTCATTCATTCATTTTTAAGTCGATGTACTTCCTCTTTCCTTAAATATTTCTATCACATTGATTCTTCTTTTACTTCGCTCGTATCTTCTATGTATATAGGTATTACACAAACCACATTAGTCCTTTGCAGGGCGATAAAAGAACCAATTCATGGACTTGAATACGCTTTTGTAAAGTGCTATCCTAATGTGTTCCTGATATTCTGCTCAGAACAGAAAACTTCTTTTTGAATCATAGAAAGAATTTTCCAAATTTTTTAATAAACCAAATAAGAATATTTTCTTTGTATTAAATAGGATTTGGACACATGTGATGTTTGGACACTGCATAGTTAGAGCTCTTTATAATTGCGTGTAAATCCAATTCCAGTAGGATTTCCGGTACCTACGTCTTTTCGTGATGTAATAAAACACATCTTTTGCATTATGATGGCGTCGCTAATTCAAAATCGATAAATTTGTGCGATACGACTTTTCGTGATTTGACCGACGATTTAACCTTTTTGTTAATGGCTTTGCATCTTCAAATATCTACTGGCTCCTCGATAATATTTGAAAAACTTGAATAAATACACTCGTTTATATAATATGCCTTCGTTAAAACCAATATGAGAGATGGCGTGCTTGAGTCGATTATGGCCATGTCGTAACTCTTATTTGCGCCGAGTTCTATCTGATTTAAAATTAGTATTCCATATTTTATGGCCTCGCTATCATCATCAACAACGCCACTTTTGAAGTGTTGAAAAATTTAATGCAGCGAATTGGAAGTATTAAAGTCTTACAAGTGTTTGTTATTGTTTTCTTATTCTGTGGGATCCACGTATCGTTGAGTTTTTCGAAATAAATTTTTGCTTATTAGCTCAGACGGCTTTTTTAATTTACAATAAATATAATGAATACAGTCTTTATTTCACTGGGAAATATAATTGTATTCGTTATCTCACGAAAGTAAAGTAGATAAAATAACTAACTGCCTGCGCATCAAGGCTTGTAATACTTATTAGTTTCAATAGCGAGTATGTGAAGTTGAAAGTATACATAATTATTAATTAACGATATATTAATGCGCATTAAGTTAACATGTTATGTTACATTTCATATTTATTTATTTCACTATAAACGGCAATCTCTTCAAACGCTGCTCTCAACGGTAGTTAGAAAAAAATCACAAGTCATTCGATAAAGTTGCCATCATAAACGAAAAGACTAGCATTTGCTGCAATTTTAGTTGGTTCACGCAATCAACGTTTCGACGGTCTTTGCCTAAGAATGGCCGGTAGCGAGCGACGTACTCATTATATCGAATGAATCGCTGAAGAACATAATAGGGGAGCGTGTGCGGCAAATTATATGCTTGCCAATGTCATTGTGATAAATATTTCACCGGATCGAACCCGCATCGACTGGGAGTGGCAGCCGCGTTGTGTATACACATAGATCCTTACTAATTTTCAAGGGACTTTTTGACATCTTCCACAATTCTAATTGTATGCATTTCTTGTTCTTTCGTAACTGAAATATGTTGCAAACAAACTTATGTTAACTTTAAGAACTAAACAAAGCCTTAGCTTTTGTTTAGTTGAAATTACAACAGCGCTATTCTCGTGCCTTCCTCTGAAGGTGGAATAAATTGAATAGATAATACCAGTTGCTTTTATGGTGCAAGATAAAAATTATATCGCATACGCGCGTGAATTCTGTTCAAGAGATAATTGTGTTCTTTACTTCCACTTTACGTTTGTTTCCTTTAGAAAATGGATGTGGGCTCTGAATAAATACATTGTTAGGAAATCATTTTATATGGGTTCTTTTATAGCCATTGTGATGTGACTTATCTTTTGTCGCGTTATTTTCTAATTCGTCGACACCTTTTTCACCTTGACCACCCTCATATCGATATGAGGTTACAACTTTATCACGGTTCAAAAAAGGGTCTTATGAATTTTCATTTCACAAAATTTCAGTAATTTTTATTGTATCTATCACATGAATTAACTGTCTCAGCAGTACTGTTACTAAAACAATAATTAGTATATATAATATATTAGAGTTTACACTACGATGCTTCAAATTGATATCGCCTGGTAGACCTTCTATTTTGAATAAATTGTTACTGTGCTTTTATTTGTGTTTCTAGGCCCGAGTGCGTGTATTAAACGTTCCTTCTAACACGTATCCCGATTCGGTATCACCGAGCGTTCTGATCGTAAATGTCATCAGAAAATTTATATTCATTACGATTAGATAACGGCCCACAACGGCTTGTCTATTGGTGACTCTGCGCACCACCTGATGGATGATTGATACACACTTTATGGTAGTTTAAGACAATGTTAGGACGGTAAAGAATAGAAACACTAATCAACTTGCATTATTTTTTAACAAATTTGTCGAGTGTCGATGGCAATTGAAGGGGTGGGAACAAAAAAGGTTTAACTGATTTTTTTCACAAAAAGACTTATGGGTATCGTTGGATTCAGCGTGAAATTATCTTCAATAATACATTCTCAAAATACCGAAATGAGGTTTAAATTTCGAGATTTTTAGTCTAAAAACAGTTTATATGTCACAGGAATACAGTTTGCTTAGCCTAAAAACATTATTATATTTATTTTATTATATTCTATTTTTACAGTAATTGTATGAATTAGTACTATACTTAATATTTTAAAATAGAATTAAAATATTTTCAAGCAACTGAAACTTACATAAACCTTTTCTATTACCTTATAAGCACTCTACATTAAAATGACGCCGTTGACGTTTAAAGTCGATTTTCTCGAAACTGTCAATTTGACAGTTAAACCCTTTTTATTCTCAACCTCTCAATTTTGAGATTTGTATTACTAGTTTCCTCTTCAAACTTAACTGTATTTCTTTTACCGGCAAAATATCAGATCTAGATTTGTCTTAAGCCCATGCAACAACTTTTCTAATAAAACTGTGACTTACAATTATAGTTTTCTCTGTATTAGTGTATTAATCTGGTGCGGTTTTCTTTAAAATCTACGCATTAACCATCAGTCCGTATTAGGTGTTATTGTATTAGGTGCTTTAGTGGGATACTGCTGGACATAATTGAAGGGGTGAGAATAAAAAGGATTTAACTGATTTTTTTGACCAAATGACTTATGGGTATCGTTGGATTCAGCGTGAAATTATCTTCAATAATACATTCTCAAAATACCGAAATGAGGCTTAAATCTCGAGATTTTGAATCTAAAAATGGTTTATCTGTCACAGGAATACAGTTTTCTTAGCATAAAAACATTACTTTATTTCTTTTATTATATTAAATTTTTACAGTAATTCTATGAATTAGTACTATATTTAGTAATTTTAAATAGAAATAAAACATTTTCAAGCAACTAAAACTTACATAAACCTTTTCTATTAACTTATAAGCACTCTACATAAAAATGACGCCGTTGACGTTTAAAGTCAATTTTCTCGAAACTGTCAATTTGTCAGTTAAATCCTTTTTATTCTCACCCCTTCAATTAAGTCTCAAGGTACAAAGCCGTGTGTGCGTTCGGCCGTTCCCATTCGATTGCCGCCTTTGCTATAGCATATTAGATATCTGTAGTATCACAATAATGTTGTAATTACTAGTAAGTACCTTTAAGTTGTGACTGGTTCCCGTAAATTGATTTACAGGGATACTACGGTCCCTGTAAATAGGAATACGATGTTATCTACTTATGAAACCTTCAATGCTACAAGTTAATTCATACGAATTCGGCTGCACACGTAAGAGCTTCTTGCTACCATATGCAAGTATAGCGTTACATGAACGTCACATACTATATATAATATACACCACTTCATATTCATAACTCTAAACTTCTATTGTAATTTCGACTCCATTTCATAATAATAAATTTGAAGTACTTGAATGACGTTTTGATATAAAGGTTCATATATCTTGGACGTCATTTGTTATTCGTACTTATGCTTATGCTGCGTATGTCTTATACGTTATGTAGCTATGTAAAATGTTTAAGGCTAAACTTTTCCGCTTTACTACTTTTAAAAGACTATTAAATGTTTCTTGTTAGTGTGAATATTAATTCTAATCTTTGTAAGAATTTACCCTGATAAATGAACACAAAACATTGTGAATCACAGGAATTATGAAACGGCCGCGTACGCACAACAATTTGCGAGTCGGCTCAGTATTACCGATTTACGAGGATCCATTTCCAATTTTACGAGCCGACTGATGCGACCAATTTTGCAAGAGCTTTTATTCTTCTCTGCAATTGTATCAACATCTAGACCACCGATGCAGTCGTGGCAGGTCATGTTACAACGGCGGCGCTCACTCCACACGTTTAGTTCCTATTCGTTGCTACGCCACTACTAAACTCTTCTGACATCCTGTTAAATTTATATAACTACGAACGGACCCCTAAGCCCAAAGGCCCATCATAGTTGTACGCCAACACAAGTTGCGCGCAGCCTCAGCTTTAAAATTAATTCCTGTTTCCTTTCTCGAAACTATTACCGTAACTAGCAACAATTACGCCAAGAAAATTATACTTACAGCGGAATGGCGCTTTCAACCGAGTTTGTACCAAAGTAAAATACATTTGTATACGAAAGACGGGGTATCTAGAGCTTTAGAGCGCACATGGCGATGGCGGTTCATTTTAGGGCTGGGCGCACTTGGCCTAACACATGCAGTTTGCTTTCACGGAAAGCTAGCTGCGCTGCGGTTTCGCGATGAATAATCGTATACAAAACCGAATCACAATGGCCAATGCGAGTGTTTAAATGCCCTATTAAATCTTACGGCCTGCGTAGGTTTCTGTGGGATTCAATTACGTTTTGTGCGCGATGAAAGGCGCCGGAGCTGTACGTGTAAACCGAGCCGCGGCCGCCGGGAACACATCCCGACACCTCTCACTCAATGAGCCCTGTCACAAAAGGTGCAAACGAAATAAGAATACGACACACAACGCGTACCGCGCCGCAGCTCTTGGCAGATTGAATAAATGCTAAATTAAATGAGAGCAAATAAAACCCTCCATTAATGAGTAAAAGCGTCTCGGATAATTCGAGTGGCGTGACATTCGGGACAAAAGGTTAGTTCGGTCGCCACCTCCACTCGCTCCCGGGCCCGGTCTCCCGGCTCCCGTACAATAGCGCCGGCATTGATTTAGTACGGATTATTTGATTGTGTTACGAATGAGTTTGCTCTCGTGCCGTGCGTGTTGGGACTATGTATAAATACTTCGTCGCTGACACAAACATATCTCATCTAAGTGGATACTTAAAAACACTATTCGAAATTGACAGCATGTGATTTAACGTCGTAATAAACCAAATAAAGCACATAATCTTATCGCGTAATTACACACAAAGTGTACGATATAGGCGTATTAAAATTATCGGCACTAGCTCCTAGAGCGCTCATCGAACATAAACAGAACGTTTTCTATTCGGGAACCAATTATCATTTACATATCAGAGACGCAGCACCGACACTCTCAGCACGCTGCCGGGGTCAATATATTTACTTAACAACCGGCATAAATTGGACTCTCACTCCTCGCGCGCTTCATCAATCGCCAGACTAATAAAGAGTCTTCCAATCGATCGGCATAGCTCTTTATTAGCTGGACATGTGTTAGATTGGGGTATAGATACTTACGTGAAGTGTATAAGTACCGAGACAAGACGGCTAACCAAATCGCTTTTGTTAAGATTTTATCTCACCGTTAAATACTTCTAACCATTATAGAATATCGGGCGTCTCGTTCGTACCTGCGGCAACCAATTATGATTGTTACCAATTGAGGCTTCGTCTTTGGTAAAGCTAGAGCACCTAAAGGAGACGTTTCATTGATCTTATTTTGGCTATTGGATCTTTGGTTCTGCGATACTAGCTGCGGCCCACGGTTTCACCCGGCTTGACCTAAATATTAACGGGTATCCCACAGGGACCGCACAGTTCACATAAAACAAACAATTAGACAAAAACAAAAAGCTAAAAGTATCCAAATAAATTTCCAAATACTTGTTTTGAGTCTTGGTGTTATGGGGCCATAGTCTTCGTAGTTCCTAGGTCCCTAGACATAGCAAAAATCCTAGTTAGGGTCCAGGATCTAAGTATGTGATCGTTGGGCGTTATTATAATTATTTATTTGTATATAAGGAGGAAGTCATATAATAAAGTAAACTATTGGAGATTGACGTAGTTTTATATTGATGAAAATTTTCATGCTTCGTTTCGATTCTGCAGGGAACATTATTCATTTTCGAAAAGTTTATAAATATCTGTCAAAAAATTTTTTATTTTATTTAATAAATAATTTAACTGGTATTTCCAAACTATCAAGAAATATAATACTTATGTATAATCGACGTTGAAACAGCTAATCGCGTTGATAGGACTCATAACACTTCATTGAAGACAATAAAGATTTTATCCCAAAACGTGTTACAGAGTTAGTCTAGGAATTATTAATTTGGTCATTTACATAAGAAACGTCTTAGAAGGTAGTACCTACTATTATTACATTTTGCGGTATAGTTGCAATTTAAAAGAAGTAAAGACGAATATACTTTTAATTTCTTTTTAACATATCAATAAAATAAAAAGGATCTCAAGAAAGATAAAAAATACTTTATTGTGCAAAATAACGTTCTAACAGTGTGCACACAACATACCTAAAAATTTGTAACCAAAAGTGTGGTAAACATTTGTTTTATATGTTAATTATATGCAGTAACAAAATGAAATAAACAAAAACAACCATTGTTTTTGTTCCATGACCCGAAAATCAGTTAACTTTTAAAATAGTTTTTCTGTTGAAAGCTGTCTAGGTACTCACCAATTTACGAAGCGTTTAAACCTATAATTATCTCCTTATCTTTGAACAGTTCCCTACATCTATAAGGCAAGAACAAATAACCTCTGAGATCGTAATAAATGCTCGGTAACATAATTGAAATAAGAATTTGATAATCAAATTAATCCAGTGCAGGCAACTTAATTAACGTGGTCGGTCATAACAGCGTATAATATGCGTCAAGATTGTTTCGCGTTTAAAGAAGTCTATCTATGTTGCCAGTTGACGTACCGGTATTCCCATAAAATGTGTAGGTAAATATGATTACCCTATTGTATTGTATAAGCATACAAAGCTGATTTCAGAAGCTTACAATCGCACACATACTTGACACGAGAACACAAAAATGTAATCTTGATTTTTTTAAATACAGTAACGAATTATTAGCGTGTAGTAATTTTAAAATATTTCTAATTTTTGGAGGAAAACATGAACTAAGGCAACACCAAGGCCCGTTTTCAACGTGAGTCACACAACAGAATATATTAAAGTAAGCACGTGATATTGTTTGGTTTTGTAATAGCAGTACAAAATAACAGGTTGCGTCTCATAACATTAACGAGAGAGATTAACCGCTCCGTATTTATAGTTTGGTAACATCGGTGGTTTAACTCGCAGTACAGTAACAAGGCACGTAATTTGTTTTACAATGTTGCCTCAAATGTATGTGGTGAGAGGTGAAGAATCACCTTCAGATATCGATGCTGTGTTAACACACTTGATTGGTGGATACGGATAGATATACTCTCGTTTGAAAAAACCATATAACAATCATCTAATCTAATAAGCATCTACCATAACTGCTCTCTAAAATCTGGTTAACGAATTACTTTGGTTACTTTTATGTACTCTATATTATTTAACCACTAGCTTCTGCCCGCGGCTTCGCCCGCGTGGCCTATAGGAAACGAAGAAGATAATTTTTCATATTATTATTATTAATAAAAATGGCATTTTGAAAAACCCTTTCTTAATAGATCCCTACACTTTACAAAGAACACACCCTCAAAATTTCAAGCCTCTAGAACCAGTGGTTTAGGCTGTGCGCTGATATATAGGTCAGTCAGTCAGGACTTTGAATTTTATATGTATAGCTTATATAACCCTTAAAGTTTAGAATAAACAATCTGTTCCAATATCTGGGATGCGCTTTCATTTGCCATATCAAACTCGATGGTCTATTGATTTAAGAACATGAACATTATTGATGACGATAACGCGTTGAACTCTTTTGTACCTATGTACCGCGCGGATGATGCGATGCGCTCTCTCCATAATGATGATGCAGTTCAAAAATCAAAAACTGTTTAGCTAGATTAATACCCGCTCCAGCTTATTAAAATGAGACAAATTTATTGCTGCACTCTGATTATACTTTCGATAAACACGCAGACCGGTGATTATGATATCTTGTGGTTTAATCGTACGATCGATACGGAGTCGCGTTCAGTTCTACACTAAACCTGTACCAATAAAAAAAGAAACTAGTTACGGGCGGGTCGTATCCGACAGTTTATGTTGAAAAATCAACAAGGTGCTATGGTGGGGCTATAAGTCGGAACCGCGGTGCGTTATCGACTCAATCGAGCTCGAACAATGCGTCGAATGTTTCAATATAGCTCCGACAGCATTTTTAACGTTTCATCGAAGCTGTAACAATCGTAAAATAAATTCTCTACGCCTTCTCAGAGCTCTGATTAATGTTGTACAGCGTGCGGCGTCGCGTTCTTATTTTTTCACCTCTGTGTTATTTCTCTAGCTTAATTTATGAGGTCCGGCGTCTGAGACGCAAGTCGCGCTTTAGTCTGTGGTTTCTTGTACTCAGAATGCATTCGTTACATTGAAATTTAGAAAACAGTCGATAGGATAGACCCGAACTAGGATTCCCTGTGTCTAGGGACCCAGGAACTACAAGGGCCATGGTCCCACAACACCCAGATTCAAAATGCTGTTTCAAAAAGTTAAATATTTATGCCATAACCGTTTTCATGTTTGCTTTCATATTAGAAAGTTAGCGTTTGCCTTTCATCTGATGTTAAACTTATTTTGATTGAGTAAATGAATAATAAATGGAAACAACACATATAACCATGATGCTACGCATCAACTACATTATGTAAAGATAATAATTATAATGTACGCAAAGTACTTCTGCAGCCCCATAGAATGAAGAATTTTTAGTGTACTGAAGAGAATAGTGTTTCTATACTGTGATGGTAGTTTACATTTTTATTTGGAATTTGGATTGATGTTTTTAAGCATTTTATTTTCACTATGAAGATTTACGAGTATCTCTCTTAAATAAAGCTGTTTGTGAGTATATGAATATTTTTGTAATTAAAGGGCTCTTTATGATGTCTGAACTCAATTGTATAAAATTTGGTTGATTTTTTAAAATACTAGATAGGATTGTGTTGACCATGTTAAGAGACAATGCGGTCGACGATGTAAATAATATAGGTAATTTAAAACTCTATAATAATACATATTTATGATATTTTTAATAATGCTAGAAGAGCCGCAAGGATAGCTAGTTAAGTTAGTTAAAGTTACATCTAACAAAGGATTTATTAATATTTTTACATTGCTGAAGTTATTTTCTTCCAACACTATAACTCAATCTGGTTTCTAATTGTCTGAAATCCTTCACCGACCGCAATGTGCTTTACTCTGCGTTTGCGGCTACAGGGTGCGTTACCCCCGAGGAGTTAAGTGACGGGCTACTGCACTGATCTTTACCATATATATTTTAAGTCTGACATTTTGGTTGCTTACACCTAAGTGTAAATAAATTGAAAAGGAAACTAACCATAATAAAATCGAGCTGGTCAAGTTCAAAACATTTGATACCTGTCATTTTATTATTACTCAGAAATATTTATATGAAATGGGAAATCGTCAAATCTACTAAATGTACAACTAAAGGTAAGTAAGTAGTACATTTGAGGCCTGTCTATTTAAGTTTTGTTAACATCTGAGTAGTTGGATTTTGCCCTTCAATCCATTCAAAAACTGATTTTTTATAAAGTATTAATTATTTGAATACTAAAAATTCATAAGCATGGTACAACATTAACAACATATGTACAGAAAGATACTTTAGTTTTCAAATAGTTAAAATGAAATAAGCAATATCTCTAAAATTATACAAAACCTATGTAAATGTAATTTGCAATGTGCATTCTTTTTGCATACTAGATATTTACTAAGAAATGATTTTACGTAAAAAAAAAATATTAAGGAAACTAAATTTACCTCCCAATATTTGTAAAATATAAAAAAATGCTGTGACGACGGGGTGCATCCAGTGTACTGTAAAAGAATACGCTATGTTAAATAATAGTTAGGTAAAAGTAAATGATATATTTTATTTTACACGTTTGAGACCTGCATGAAACGGATTCGTGAAGTAAGTTTCATCTTCATAAAGCGTGCAGATGAGATGGGATGGTAGCAAGCCAATCATACTGGTATTATTACAAAACAGGGTATCCTTTTGTTCTTTGCTGTTGTTTCACACCTACTTATTGATAGGGATGAACGTTGTATAGAAAATTTTGCGTTGTCGGTAATATCGATGCAAATCTGATATTGATTTTTGTGAAATAATTATAAGATAAAGTCACGGTGAAACTTGGACAGTGCTTAAGAAATAAATATAGTGTAAAATTAAAGTAACCTAAGTAACGGCGATTGCTTATAGGTACCTATGGCGATGGCTTATAGACACGTCAACAACTTTGTACAGAGATCAAATATACACAAGAAGTTGCAGAGTATATTATTGTTTAAATTTTAATATATCATGTAAAAAAACATCAAACAAACACAAAACACTCATTCTTAATTTCATACCAATTTATATTACCAATTTATTAAATATCTTATAACTATTTAAGTTTATTAAATTAAGACTGTGTGTTTGTATAATGTTTTTTTACATAATATATTATAAGTTAAACAATATTATAATCTGCAACTTCTTGTGTATATTATATACACAAGAAGTTGCAGAATTGTTACATATACATATAACTAATTCTACTTATATAATATTAGGTCTTTACCTATGAAATTGCCGTTTTGTTTGAAAAAAGTTAAAGTATTTTTTTTTCGAACTTATTTATTTCTTTTATTCAAAGTAATCACCCCTGCAATCAATGCATCTTTGCCAACGCTGTGGCAGTTTATGGATGCCCTTCTTTAAAAAATCAGCAGGACGGGAGACAACAAACTCTTCAAAGGCGTTTTGTACTGCCTCTCGGGAATTGAATTTTTTTCCCGCTAAAAAGTTGTCCAAATTTTGGAAAAAGTAATAGTCGGTAGGCGCAAGATCTAGTGAGTATGGCGGATGAGGGAGAGCTTCCAAACCCAACTCATGCAGCTTAGAGACGGTCTGTTGTGCAGTATGGGGTCGCGCGTTGTCGTGAAGTAGCAGTGGAGACGACCGATTGACCAAAGCTGGTTGCAGACGTGCGAGTTTCGCCATCATTGTGGTCAGTTCTTCAATGTACACATCTGCAGTAATGCTCTCGCCGTTTTGTAAAAAGCTATGATGAATCACACCAGCACTAGACCACCAAACTGTGACCATCACCTTTCTAGGAGTCATTTTTCGTTTTACACATTGCTTTGGTACCGAACCAGGATCTAACCAACTTGCTGAGCGCTTTCGATTGTCAAAAAGAATCCATTTTTCGTCGCACGTAACAATTCGGTTCAAAATTCCTTCATTTCTGTGCCTGTTAAGCAGCGCAAGGCAAGTCTCGACGCGTACGTTGCGCTGGCGATCGTTAAGTTCGTGGGGCACCCATCTATCAAGGTTTTTTATCTTGACAATCTGTCGCAAATGGACCAATATTGTTTTGATGCTAACATCAAAAGCTGCTGCCAGCTCAGCTGTAGATTGAGATTCATCAGCTTCCACCATCGCCTTTAATTCATCATTGTTGACCAAAGTTTCCGAACGACCACGAGGTTCATTTTTCAAGTCAAAATTCCCAGAACGGAACCGAGCAAACCAATAACGGGTTGTACGTTCGTTTGTACAGTTCTCTCTGTAAACGTCGTTGATGTTACCTGTCGTTTGTGCCGCGTTGGTGCCACGACGGAACTCATATTCCATAATTACACGAAATTTCAAAGTATCCATTATGAGGAAAAATGTTGAAATGTAATGAAAATACAACGCTAATCAATAAACAAAAGACTTATATTGTAAATAGAATGTCATATTTTTAAAACAAAATTAATTTGAATTTAGAATTCATAGCCAATCAAAACTTTTTTTTGTTTGAAAAAGTCTGTATTGCAATACGGCAATTTCATAGGTAAAGACCTATTATTATATCAGTAGTCGATAAAAAATATCGATAAGTTTTGGTAATCATTCATCCCTACTAAGGGCTGCGGGCGCTTGCTCGTTACCTTAGATTGAAGGCTCGCGGTCGCTGGCCGCGGGTATCCTGAAGGAACGCGTGTAAAAAGTAGCCAAGGCGTCTGACCCGGGTTGTGTCAAAAGGTTCCGCCTATGTTATTTATGCCAATACCAAAGCCAATGTTATTTATTCCACAAAATTGAACATGGAGGACTTAACGTAAATAGCTTCTTCTACTAGTCAGTCTGGATGTAAAAGAAAAATTGTATGAGTGACTAAATTTAATTTTAATTTTTTAAATATACATTCTTGTTAAAATGGTTGTAAAGCATTAATCAATAAATTGTTAGGTATTATATGGTATTAGTTGCGCCCCGCGGTTTCACCCGCGGATAAAAGGTATTCTAATTATTTACTCATCCCACGGAAAAAATTCACTTTTCCGGGATAAAATGTAGCCTATATGTTAATCCAGTGTATACGCTATCTTGGTACCGAATTTCGTCCAAATCCATTCAGCCGTTTGAGCGTGAAGAAGTAACAAACATACACACATACACACAAACACACATACACACATACAAACTTTCGCCTTTATAATATTAGTGTGAAGTGTGATGTGATAAGAGAGATTCAGCGTTTTCGATCGCAATCACCAGTTTTCCCGCGAGAGCTAATATTCGGAGATGAAAATAATTATCGGTATTATAATTATACCTAGTACCTAAGTATTCGGTGGTTTATAACGAACAAATAGACTACGGTTCCATTTTATATATTAGTGGGGATTGGAGATAGTGCAGTATGCTATAAAGGTTGGCACTCACCGACATAGCTAGGCCGTTAAAAATTAAACTAACCTAATATATTATAATTCGTTAAGCCAGGCGCCTACTTGCTACTGTTTAAAAAATTATTAGTTTATAGCTTAACATTAATAAATTATGTATTAGTAAAACAAAATATCGAGTTTGCCGAAAAAGATTCATCTAAGTGTATCTATAAATAAATAAGCTCGTTAAACTTTGCCACGTGTAATCATGTATAAGCGTGTAAAGCTTTCAACAAACAAATTCACGGAACCCTAAGCTGCGCTCATAAAGCGCATCTATAGGCGTAAGTTATTAAGCTTCTTTCCCATTTGATTGGAATGTTGTAAAGTGATGTGAGGTGTGTTATATCTGTTGATTTTAGCCCGATCGACGGTGTAAAATGGTTTTTTTTTGTATGTAGAGTTTAAATATTGCGAGCTAAACGCGAAAGTAGCTCTAATTCAATCTTAAAAAAAAAAGAAACGTTTAGAATGTTTTTTGATTCGTGGAATATTCACATTGGTAGTTAACATGCTGAACACAGCAGTTGTAAAGTAAGTTTCATATTAGAAAATTTATCATTGATGCAATCCCGATGAATATCCCGGTATAATCTTATGTTTCTACATAGGATTTAGTGAGCATATAATATATATTAGTAAAATAGAAAGTAATAGGTACTGATTGTGATATTTTGTACACTACAATTCACAATGCCAATGTTGTATAAGAGAAGCTGTTTTTGATACTTAATATTAATATTTATAAATTCCATCAAAAAATAATTAAATTATTTCTGATTCTCCAATAGCTCTATGGTTTTATGGCGTTGTTGCGATATAAAATTGCAATTACTGTTATCAAGCCGCTCAACTGGAATTTTCTCAAAACTGCCCATTTAAAATTACTTTGTGGCTTCAATAACTTTTTGTTCAAGTCTTGTTAAGTTATATGGTACTAGTTATGTTTATTGCTTTTAATTACATTCTCTACAGCTATAATTAAAACTTATTAAACAGCCTACCCGAGGATGGATTTGGCAGAGGAACGAACGACTACAGTATTTTTGGTGCTAATTATTGTATAGCAAATGTACTAATTTTATATGTACTAATATGAGGAAGTTATGATTATTTTATTAATTTCTTGTAAATAAATTATTTTCTGTCTATATTGAAGTTGTGTCTCTCTTATGTCTTCTGTATTATGTTTCATAGATTACGAAAATGTATAGCTGATGTTAAAAATAAAAAAATCTGATATTTAGAAAGGAGCTTATTGTAATATAAAACAATTGAAGGGTTCAGAATAAAAAGGGTTTAACTGTCAAATTGTTAGTTTCGAGAAAATTAACTTTAAACTTCAATAGCTTCATTTTAATGTAGAGTGCTTTTTTAAGTTATAGAAAAGGTTTATGTAACTTTCAGTTGCTTGAAAATGTTTTAATTCTATTTTAAAATACTAAATATAGTACTAATTCATACAATTACTGTAAAAATATAATATAATGAAATAAATATAATAATGTTATTATGCTAAAAGAACTGTATTCCTTTGACAAATATACCGATTTTAGACTCAAAATCTCGAGATTTAAGCCTCATTTCAGTATGTTGAGAATGTATTATTGTAGATAATTTCACGCTAAATCCAACGATACCCATAAGTCAATTTGTGACTAAAATCAGTTAAACCCTTTTTGTTCTCACCCCTTCAATTAATAAGAAACGATTTAAATAAAAAGCACTAATATTTTTTTACTGAAACGTTATTTAATTTTCCTTTTCAACTCAGTGACATAATCACAAGTTATAATTTTTTTTCAATAAATATTTTTTATTCCAAAAATCATACCTATCTAACTTAAAAACTATGGAAACTAAGTACATATTTATAAAATGGAATAATACAAAATCTTACAAGTTCTAATTTTATCACAGATGGTGGCAAACTTTGCCGTTCCTAGTAACACAAAGCTGGGGCAAGTTTTGCCTGACAGACACAGCCATATAGGCCTATATCACACTTACGGCGGTTCCTATTCAATCTTACTTGTCTATCACGGCTATTATTTTACAAATTTTACAATAAGTACTTACATTTATAAAATCTTACAAATATTTTTGCGCACTATTTTACAATTGGTGTCATAAAGTTCTAATGACTACTAGTATTAAGGATCACTTAAATTTATATTTTTAAATGCTTTACATACTGTTACAGTGTGATACAGACAATTTAGCAAAATTTTGTACATTGTCATTAAAAATAATTCACAAGATATTCTATACATTTTCCAGTGGTCGGCATAAAAAATTAATAGTTATTTGAAAATCTATTAATACACACATATAAAAAAAATTGACATAGTTTCCCATTGTTTTGAAATTTCTGCATTTAACAAATGTATAATGTAAATGTTTGTTTTTTTTTAATCCGACACTGTTATCCTTTTAACACTTTTTAGACAGATCTATCTATAAATATGTACAGTCTTTACAAAATGCGACTAGTCTTCACAAAGTTTATACCTTTTCGTTGTATCACTATCATTAGTTATTTATTATTGTCTTGATCACTTCACTAGGCACTACACATGGACGGACATAATGCGTGGAGAGGCACGGGCCGGCATTTGGTGCGGCGTATGCGAGGGGTGCGGTGGCAAGACTGGGTGAGCACCGTGGACAGGTGGCGGTGGCAGCATGCTCATGTGCCCGCCCCTGTGATGATGCCTGTGCATCGGCAGCCCGCTCGCCACCGGGCTCGGCACCCCCCGACATCGCTGCCTATTCCGCACGTCCGGCAAAGCAAACTTCAGCTTTTCCCAAAACAATCTATCGTCTGAATGCAAATACTTATTCGTCTTCAAATACAGTCTTATATCTGGATCGAGATCTTTTTGAGGCACTTGACCCAAGAACACAATGATCAGTCTTTTTCGCCTGTCCGTCAACACTTGATGTAGAGCCGACTTGAGCTCGAAACGGACCCACTCAGTCCTCAGAAAGTTTTCACTGAGAACCATGATGGTACGCCGCGAAGATTCTACGGCCTGGCGGATCTTGTCGGTCACGTAGCCGCCCACGTCACGGTAATGCAGGCAAAGCTTGAAGGAGGGTTCGCCGTGCTCTAATACGTGCGCCAACTCCTCTGTGACCCACGCCTCGTCTTTTGAGCTATAACACAGGAACGCGTCGTACATTTTCTCTGAATCATTTCGGTCCATATCACTCCCACCGCAAAAAAGTCTCACACCGAACTTGGAATGGCACCACACTCTCATTGGTTGTCTGAACGCGAAAACAAATATGACCACTAGTAACACTAATATGAAACACACTGAAGTAACGATTACGGTTGTGTAGTCCGGCTCATCGTTATTGGTGATGATTGTCCTGTTTGATGCCAAGTTTCCATTTATGCTATTATCGATACTAGGTAATCCGGTACATATGGTGCCATTTTCAAAAACAATCTTAAATCCAGATTCTGGATCTTCATAAATGCTTTCGTTATACAAGGTAATGCCGGTATTATTTTCCTTCAAATATATACATTTTATATTCGCCAAGTCAGTAATAGAGTTGACTCGTTTGGTCCATTCTCGGAACATCTCTGTATACTCACAATCACAAGACCAAGGATTGAACGAGAGGGTAATTTCTGTAACGGTAGGATTTATTTGCCACACTGCTAAAGTAGTCAATCTATTATTGTGCAGATGTAAAATTTTTACACGCGACATATGATTAAACATGTCCATGCCAATGGTTTTAATTTTGTTGTTATTCAAATAAAGCTCACGCAACATATCCAAGCCATCAAATTCTTGTCCTTCAATTGATGTTAACGAGTTATAGTCTAGATGTAAAACTTCAAGTTCCTTTAACCCGTTGAATGTTCTATTGTGAATCGTTTCAATGTTTGAGGCATTTAAATACAGTATCTTTAGTTTCTTTCTGCCTATGAAGGCGTGACTCGGAAGCATTTTAATGTCATTACCGTCAAGATACAGTTGTGTGGCCTCCATAGGTATTTTCTCGGGCAAAACGTTCACATAACCGGCATTGGAGCACTCCACAACATTAGCTGACCATGTTGGATCGTGGTAACAAGTGCAGTTGTTCGGGCAAGTCATTTCACAATCACATGCGTCAAAATCACAACAGTGGCATAGAGCATGGCAGTGAGACTCGTATTTACACAAAAACTGATGAGGAGCGGCCTCAACTAATGGCACAAATGCATTTCCTCGACTGTAAAGTAATTTACAGTGTATACTGTCCAAATCCATTAACCGCGGCTGGGTTCTGGCTCTGTTACCTGAGTTTATTTTTTGCAACCAATCCATTGTACAATCGCATTCTAATGGGTTTCCGCCAATGAAAAACTCAGGCACTGATTTATCTTGCGGCACAGCTGATATTCTTAGTGAGTTGGGGTCTAGACTTGTTATCTTATTTCCAAACAAATCAACGCGTGTTAGATTGGGTTTCTTGAAAAACGTATATGACTGCACTTTGGAAATCAGGTTATCGTTCAAATACAACATTTCCACAGAGTTTGGTATCGCACTTCCAGTTATTTCGGTTAACTTATTGGAACTAGCATCGAAAGTGCTGAGAGACAGTTGCGATTCAATCTCAAAGTAATTCCCAAGTTCAGCGATCCTATTAGCGTGAATATCCAGCCACTGCAATCCAGTTGGAATCATGGCGTAGTCGAACCATTCCAATCGATTATCAGAAATGTTTAACCACACCAGATTTGGCAATTTGGCAAAGAGTCCCCCGATGTCTGTCAAATAATTTCCATCCAGCCTTATCGCCTGCAAATTGACGTTGGCGTCAAATGCGCCACTTTCGATTTTATGAATTTTATTCCTTGATAAGTTTAAAATTTTCAGAGAAGTCATTTTGTCAAACACACCTTTGCTTATGTTGCCAATATTATTTTCAGTCAGTCTCAATCCATACATTTGCTCCATCGTCATAAATGAGGCATTTTCTATGCTAACTATTAAGTTTTCTCCCAAGTCCAATGTCTTCAGTTGTGGTATCTCTTTTAGTGCTATAGGAACTTCGTCAAGTCTGTTTCCGTTGATGTGCAAGTCTTGTAACGAAGAACAGTTCCGAAAAGAATGTGAATGTATTTTTGAAATGCGGTTACTGTCTATAGATAAAACTGACAGTACTTGCAAGCCGGTAAACGCATAACTTTCTATATTGGTCAGCCTGTTATTTGATAATGTTAATGTGTGTAAATTGCTCAACGAAGTGAATACGTTTTCTGGAATATGCTCGATAAAATTATCTTGCATTTTCAAGATTTGTAAGTTATTCAAATCTCTAAATAAGGCGATCTCCATTTTCGACACTCGATTGTGAGAGAAATCAAGATATATTAAGCGTTTTAATCCTGAAAATGTTGAAGTATTAATCCAGTCTGATGTAAGTTCATTATAAGATAAATCCAACACTAAAACTTGCACCAAATCACTAAATAGTCCTGGTGCAAGTACTGTGATTGTGTTATTATTTAAATAAATCTCTTTTAATTCCTTAGTGTCACTGAATAGCTCGGGAGGTAAGCTGGTCAGCTGATTGTCAGAAAATCGTATTGTTGTTAGAGAAATAAGACCTTCCAAAGCTCTATCTGCAACTGAGTTTAATCCGTTGCCCTGTAAGTATAATTTTTGCAGTCTTCTTAATCCAGAGAGAAGATTTGGTGGAATGGTATCAATAAAATTCCTCGAAAGATCCAAGACTACAAGATTATCCCCGCACTTTTCGGTCGGATGTCTGTGTGCAGTAGAAAACTGAAAATGGCTGATGTCTCTCATTCTATTACCGGTCATATTCAAATATTCTAGATTTCTAAGAGAACATAGCGCTCCATCAGGAAAGACGTGCATGTTGTTCTCACTTAGATCTAATCTTTCTAGGTTTTGCACGTCTCTAGAGAAAGCACTTGGTGTAATCTCTAGTGAAATGGCTGACCAATCCGCATTGTGTGTTCTTATGGTCAAGTTTCTTAGTTCACGCAGACCTGTAAAAGCACTGTCAGAAAGGTTCCCAATTTTACAGTATTCGATGGTAAGTTCACGCAATTCCACCAACTGACGGAAACTACCTGGAGCGAGTGAGCTCTGGTAGAACATTGCATCGCTACACTCTAGGCGCAACTTCACTGTCAAATGTGGCTGAATAGTACTGAAGTTAGTGTTGTCCAATTCGCTGTTAATTGTTCTCAAACGGCATTGTAGTGCAACTCCAGAGCCATCAAAATCATTTGTCCAGACACATTCATCGGGTGCTTGGTAACGAGCCCCGGTTGTCGCCGACAAAGATGCACTCCTTGCCGACGAAGCGTAAAAAATCACCAGCGATATGCTCGCAAACCAAGCCAGATACATTGTTTTAATTTACACTTGAACTTTTTACATAGTTTTATTCATAATTCTTTAGCACTGAAACTCCACACAAACATCGCGTAGGCAACGCACTAGTTCATTTTATTTCGCCTCCAGCAAATATGTTACACTAGTCAGACCGGCCACTTAACTTGTTTCTCGCGAGATCACTAATTGGACAGGATCGTACGTCCGTAAGTATTCAGTCGAAAAACACGCAACGCGGCCGACCGCGGTGAGGTCTGGGGTGGGACTGTCTCACACTCGCAGCCGAACCTGCGGTGCGCTCGCGCACAAGGCCGCATCGCGCCGGTTCACGCGTTCCAACAGGTAAATTCGCGATGGAAACGAAAACGACGTAAGCTCCTAAAGCTTTCTATATGTTTCAAACATTTTGTTCTGAGACAGAGCTTGTCAGAAAAATTCACTTCACGCACACACGCTTACATTTCACACAACACTAGAGCACGAAACCGCTTTTTGTGGCACACAAGCTTTTAGGTAGTGAGTGTGAGAGAGATAGAGGGATAGTTGCGGGGTGAGTTGAGCATAGATTGGTGGGGTTTTGAGGCAGCTGGCCTGGTAGTGTGCACGCGCATTGCCACAGTCACTACTTGTTAACACCCGCTGATGCATTTGCAAATGTTAGATGATTATTAACGTTTTCGTGGTTGTTTCTGCATGGTTAGAGTTTTAACTTATACACGTAACATTTATATTGTAGGTTTTTTTAACTACTCTATCGTTCTATTGAACGATTAAAAATGATGTACCTATTTGTCTTTCCTTCGAGCATTGATAAATTCACATTAAAGGTAATAAATAAGTTATATTATCATTATTTTGTTGTAATTGAAATAAATACTAGTAAAAAAGTACATTTAACAAAAACAACTCATTATCATGATTCAGAAGCTACCTTTATAAAAGCTAAAATTCAGTTATATCGTGCACGCGATGACTCCCTTATCAAATGCGTCCAAATTGCACATTCGTGGAACCCAGTGTCTAATCGGCTATTATTTCGTTAAACGATTTTGCTATAATTCCCGAACTTCCACCGACGAACCTCTCATCAAATTAAACATCTAGATATTATGCATTTTGCGCAAGCACCAATTTGTTCGAAAACGTTTGATTTAATAAATCGCGTTTGATTATAATGCTGGTTTGGATACAGTTCTCAAGATTTATACCAACATTCTAAACGTTTTGGTAAGTTGTTATTAGGACTTTTTGTGTTTATAAATTGTTCAGAAATATGGGCGAAGTAATACCTGTGAGGCTCTATCAAACGTTTTCTTTTATTTTATAATTTTTAATGTTGTTTTAATATGTGCTACTATTTCATATAGTGAAATAGTGGTACATTTTCATGATATTTAGTGAATCTTCATGAACTTATTGTGCTATAATTTACGACTATAACAATACGGACGATTTTTTTCATGTCTGCTGTAAAATAAATAATTACAGCATTATCACAAATCAATGGTTTTTGGATAAATCTTCAACAGCGAATTTGTAAGTCATTTGTAAAATATTGACAGTTTCGGATATAATATATTTTAAAAGTATCATTAATTTTCTGCTTTGTTAGGTGTGGGCACTTCACATCTGTTGCCATTGTGTCCGCTTTGATGCTAATTGTAGGGCTGGTTCACACCTGCTATTGTGCAAAAAATTTAACGAAAACGTGCCCTGATTCTTGGCTAGTGACTAAACACCTTTAGCGAATAAATCATTTGCGCAGCAATATAGCTCTCGTATGAACACTTAACTTTAAGTGAACGTGAATCGAATGTAGAATATTTTTAAAGTAACGTGTAAGTATCACTCAATCCTTAACATATGTATAAAATATCAAGTTATTTGATTTAAGAAAATCCTATGTATTTTTTTTATACATTTTGTATCTTATTAAAAGTAGGTATGGGCTGTTGGATTATTGCTCATCTGCACTAAATTTTGACAGCTCCAAATTGGCAGTGGCACTTATTCCTCTATGACGTACCTACTGCCACATTGGGTAAGTTCTAGAGAGATAAGTGCGAACTTAAGAGCTGTCAGTCTTTAGTGCAGTGCGTGGGTAACAGTCTTATACAATGTCACTTACCTATTCGTTGAGACTTTTCACTCAAAGTTTATATTTAAAGTTATTATATATATATAAGCAATAACATCAATTGAAGGGGTGAGAATAATAAGGATTAAACTGATTTTTTTGACAAAATAACTTATGGGTATCGTTGGATTCAGCGTGAAATTATCTTCAATAATACATTCTCAAAATACCGAAATGAGGCTTAAATCTCCAGATTTTGAGTCTAACAACTTTTTATCTGTCACAGGAATACAGCACGCTTAGCATATAAACATTATTATATTAATTTTATTATATTATATTTTTACAGTAATTGTATGAATTAGTACTATATTTAGTATTTTAAATAGAATTAAAATATTTTCAAGCAACTGAAACTTACATAAACCTTTTCTATTACCTTATAAGCACTCTACATTAAAATGATGCCATTGACGTTTAAAGTCAATTTTCTCGAAACTGTCAATTTGTCAGTTAAACCCTTTTTATTCTCAACCCTTCAATTATGTTAAACAGTGTGCAATTAAAGAATATGCATTGCTTACATGTATAATTGTAATGTAAATTATCTTTCAAGCGGGAGCTTGCAATTTCAATAGAAGTAGGTAAATAAAGCAACTCTATAGGGTATTTTACGTTGAAAAGTCCGCTTAATCCCGTTTAATAAATGGTTATGATCATAATTTTATTTGTTGTCAAAATGATAGTAGGATTGTACGGGTCGGTCGCGGCGCGCTATTTTATGCGCGAGGTGTTGCGCGCTCGATCCCGAGGCGCCTGCACTATCTCAATTGCAATAAATTATGTCCTTTGACACGCGAGAAGCGGAAAATTTGCAATCGCAACAGCCGCGACCATAGCATCCGCGTCCCTCCTCCTTTATGTAAACAGCGCAAATGGCTTTGTAATGGGAATCGCGTCCGTCCCACTGTGACACCGGCTCAATAACTCACGCGGCCGGTCCCACGGACCGTTTGTCCAGATCACGCCACACAATACAACTGCGGGAGATCTATCCGAAGACTTTTTGTCGTAAGTGGCGAGGCGTTTCTTGTCCTTCTTTTATAAAAGCATAGATTGCCGGTAAATCGTAGGTTATTGTGGCGCTATTTAATGTTTATTTCGAGGGCTGCCAACTGTAGACTGTTATATTATCCATATTCAATTTACCGTGGTTCATGTAGAGTGTCGACACGCAACCGTCCGTCCGGGGTGTTGGATTGTTGCGTGGGTACATGTGTCTGATGTGGGTCACTTGCTTTTATGATTCACGGAAGAGCCACTCGCACTTAAATTGATCATCCTACGCTATTGTTTGGTGATATTTCGTGAGTTATCTTGAAAAGCTGCTCGTTAAAGAGCACTTGTCCTTTACCCGTTAAAGGGCGAGAACTAAAGTATTTAAGTTAAGGTGCTCATCAGATCACAATGTAAGCAACTTCCGAGATCGTTGTCATACACCCTCCACGGTAACGTGTACAATGTCGACTTTATTAGTTTTCTTTATCGGGCGGGTTCATCGGCGTATAAAATGATTCCTTAGTCGATTTCTATTATATTATTAATTTTTGTAATTTGGTTGCCTAATCTCCGGCGACAAGGCTCGGCCGGTGCAACACTTATCTCGGTGTCGGCGGACACATATAATCCATTAAGTCGTCATTTCCACGCGGCTGATCATTCCTCAACCACGCGTCAAACCCGCCCCCGGCTCGACGCGGCGACGCACGGCGTATTGTTCGCTACCGCTTTATCTCGCCTCTACCGTGGCAAGGTCCTTTTCAATTAACGTCATCGAAATCGATGTGAACCTTAAAACAATAGACGCAGCGGTCATAACCCTTCGCCGTGGCCTGGCAGAGCCTTTATCCTTGTCGACTAATGGACTAGTTTGTTATCTAATCGGCTACACGGCCGACCTATTAATAATTTCCCACATAATTTTCTAATTAACGTCCTGTCCGGCGAATGGATGTAGGCCTCTGGGTATATAGAAACGGAAATGACGTACAATTCGGGTTAGAATAGATACGTAAGCTAATACAACATCATGTAGTATCAACGTATTTGCATAATCATTTAGATTTACATACATACTGATTCGTATTCCTATTAGAGCTAATGACGTTTGTTTTTGTTTCAGGTAATCAACGTTAGAATTTCGGAATCTGACATTATAAGGTAACAAAAACAGTAGTTGGATAATTTCGCAATGTTAGCAATTTGCTCGAGCGAGCTCTACGTAATCCTATTTAGGGATAAGATGTGTAAAGTTTAATGCGCACTTTAAACATACGGGCGTTTTAACCCTCGAGTGGCAGACGTGAAGGCAGAAGGGTGAATAGTATCGTGTGTGTATAAATTGGAGTGATTTAACACGTGAGCGGAGCCCCTAGTAGTGCGTCAGATCGCGACACGGGCAATTTGGTGCGAGTGAGCCAGCTCCGGTTTATTTGTTCACTGCGATGTCACCTGGTGTTTCAGAGCCCACAGGGTGTGAACTATGAATTTAGTGGAGTAGATAGAATACCTCATTATGCAAAAAATAAATTCCTGGTTACCTACTTTAAGCTAAAGAAACATAGAAAGTTTGAAAATTCACGTCATTCGTTTACATTTAAAAAATTAAGTATCTTAATTTGTGTCTTCAGACACGTTGAGAAGCACTGATTGTGTCGTAATAAGTGCTTCTCAGAGCCCTAAATCAAGTAAGGTCTTGTGTGAGGCTGCACTGCAACTTGTTAACAATGATAAACAATGTGTGTGCTGCTGTAGTCAATATAACTGAAATCCGATATATTAGTCTTAAAATGTAAATAAATTTTCCTTTACTTCCTTAATATGTTAGAAGTTATATAGTACCATATTTGATAATGATAACTCTTGAACATATCACTTAGTCGACTCTAAATATTTTGTGTCCCGTTGTCAGAGGCGTGCGGACGCGGCGTGCCAACGAATGGGACCGGTTAGATTACGCATTGTCGCGGCACAATTAGAAACTGTTGCGGAACCCTGGGCCCACTTTTTTATTTGCAAACAATCGACGCAAACATCTGCGCCCGCGTTCTATCGTCTACCATAACCACAGATTTAATAATAGTTACTACAAAATGCCATGACTGTTGATAGGGTTGCCATACATTTAGACTTACGATACGAATAGTAGGCGTTTTTATGAAAGTAATTTTTTGAACCCTCAAAATTTAGAAATTTTCATTTGGAGTCTTATGCGCAAAAACTAGAATAAAAGTATTTTAACATGAAATATTGATTTGTCCAAAACGACTACCTTGTTTTCAATCCGTGCCATCGGCTATTAGCCATTTAATTTTATTCAAATTCATTCAGTTGTAGCAGCGTTATTTCATTCCTAACGAATACATAGTATAAACAAATGATAGCAAATTTTGAAGCAGATTCTAGAAGTGTCCAACTACATAACCGTTTTATTGCGATAGTTCTTATTTTTGGGCACAAAGTATCCTATATTAATCTTTATATTACAGCGGTCTGTTTAAATAATTTCATTCTAATCGGTTCAGTCGTTTAGACGCAACACAAACATACAATTCCACAGACCACATCACACTTATAGGTGGTACGCATTTATAGAAATGTTCATATAATGTCACTTTAATGTCTGTGTACTAACATTAAAGTGGTTACTAGAGTGTCACCGTGGCCGTCGCCGCACGGGGTAATAAATAGCTGGACGTATAGCATCTGCTAATTGCGCTTCATTCACTTCCCTTTGACACTGGCCTTACAAATCTTCCAGCGCTACATTGATAATAGTATAGTGGAGAGACGATTCGCTGAAGTGATTTAGATTGCTGATGGGAGTTCATTTTGATTTTTTATTCTTGTAAAACATTCATAATCATTCGTTTTTATAAGCTTTTAAAGTAATAAATAATACGTAAAATGAAACTTACTGGTCTAAATCAGTAGTTAGACCAAATATATAAAAAAAAAATAACTTGCTCTTCTTTATCGATACAGTAGTAAAATCCATTTATTTTAAATATTTTGTCTGTCTGTCCCTTTGAATAACTTTGAACTCGGTATGGTTATAGATTATTTTACAAAATAACATTTAGGATACTTGATGTTTATTAAAACGGCCAAGTGCGAGCTGTACGAAATAATGAGGAAATAATTTTTATGCATGAATTTTTTATTTTGTTTATGATATATCAAATAGTAAAAAACAATTGACAATGGAAAAATATTTTTTTCGGAATTTTGGAAAATTCCGAAGTTATTTAATTTGATCCTCGCGGCGATTTCATGGTGTAAAATTATACGTCTCCACACTCCAGAGCTATGTAGATATACTCGTAGGTAATTAAATGAGGTTATCTAGACGGTGTAATAAAACATGGTCGATAACGTCACAACTCTTCCTGTAGAAGGCAAAGGAGAAGGAAAAAAATAGGGGAAAAGGATTAATGGATGGGACGGCAATAGAATGGCTTTGCCGTCCCATCCATGCATCCTATTCTGTTATCTTTTTCCCTCTCACTATCCTCTGCCCTTGGACCGAGTTAAAGCGTAAAACAAATTTACCCGTGCGAAGACGGGTTCAGCTAGTAATGATATAAAATAAGTAGGTACGAAGCGCCTCCAGTCTGTTCTTCCACTAGGAATTCTAGATTTTCCTGGTTAAAAAAAATTAAGTATTATTTTAGAATAAACAACGAGTGTGCTTTAGATTACACGACTGAAGTAAATCTCCTGTAGCTCCTATCTATCGGCTGGTATTTTTTATTTTAACTTTGTTTAATGTAAATGTCGCCATCTTGACAATTTTAAATTGGCATTTTACCGGATATACTCTCCAAGTCAAGCCTGTGTAAAGAAGTTATACTTCAAAACTGTTTGCTGTGGCTATATATTACAACATATATCTCTCAGCCATCGTTGAAAATATGTCATTAATGTGATGAGCCAACTCATTTACACCGGTAATTATATTTTGAATAGCTAACAAAAATCAATCACCCAGTACATTAGACATTCGAACGAGTCATTGATATTTTAATACCAGTATTTCGTTAGCACCGCCATTCGCCATTGTCCGTTGAAAGTTGAATTGTAGACGCTGAGTAACGATGATGATTGACTTACTCATTGATAAAATGGCATTCAATAACTTTTGGGCATTCCTTGTTTACTCTATCAAAATATCGGACTATAGAATTGTTCATAAATTCCGTCTTGTTAACAAACACTGTCAAAACCCCATGTTTGGATACGTTCATATTCACATCCCTACTGCGGAGACCTACGGACCCCGCCCGGTGATGCTGTCAGCTCGTTAGAGACCAAAAATATTAACCAGTTCAAAAATAGAAAAACGAGGCCTTGCGGCTTCTTCCACAATTTACCTGTTTCCTACGCGAGAACCCCAATTTTATTTCCGGTTTTGAAAGAAATAAAATATTTTTAAATAGACAGTGATGTTGATTCTGTGTCGCATTCTCTAAAACTAAAGTTAACTTAAAGTATGGTGATACTCTTCTGATAAAGAGGAAATGAAAAAGACGGAAATATGTTAATTTCGTTAAGCTTTAGAGAATGCGACACAGAATCGACACCAGTATCACAACATTATGTTACATTGGGTAACAAGAAATTACATATATTAAAAATTATATTTAAAAACCAATTTCTCTTCGTTAGTATCGCTAAAACTTAAAAAAATTGGCCAAACTGATTTGATTTTTTTTTTGTATTGTGTTGTTCGCTCCAATAAAAGGGCGCCTTAAAAGATTATCTTATGTTGATTTTGGTAAAATAAGCAATCAGTGTGTGGAGTTTCATGAGTTCGGTCCAGTCGTTTTGGCGTGAAATGCAGACAAAGAATAAATAGGCAACTATTTAATTTTATTAATTAGTAATATTGTAATAATAATAATAAAAACGTTCAACGATCACATACATAGCTCCTGGACTTTTTTCCTGTGCACTAATAGTCCTGTCGCTGGAATCAAACTCGCCGCCTCCGGGCTATGAGCCTACCGGTTCAACTACCACACCAAAGCAGAGAGAATAGTAGAGAGGCAATAATATTATCAGGGATAGTTATTGGAATTAAAGCTTATGTAAATAAAGATAGGTGACTGCTTTGAATTGTGAAATTCATTCACAATTCTTCATTTCATAAATTCTTTTGTGCCAAAGGTCCGATACAAAATTGCGTGGCATCCCTGTGGAGAAATACGTGATTCCCGACTAAGAAAAATGTTTACCGGCATCTTAGAAATTTCAATTGTAACGTTTGGTTGCGTCAGCTGTCGCACACCTACAAATTGTACGATCGTGTGCCGACAATGAAGGACCCGTAGTGATGCTGCTTTGCAAAGAAACATATTTTAATTATAAAATTTATATCTCAAGTGACATGTAGGTAGATATCTACATCTAGAGACGCAAAGAACATGAACAAATCAGACAAAAGTCAAAGCATTATAATGTTTTTATTTATAGTATGTATAAATAATCATTATAAAATAACGTTTCCCTTAAAAACTGTTGTGGTTTTTTGAGATTATTTTAATGTAGGAAAGTTATGTATGCTTTGTACTCTAATGAAAATCTATAATAATGTACAATGAGTCATATTATGTTACGACAAATTCTGTAGACAAAGCCTAAAGCCTGAATATTGGCTGGCACCGCATATTGGCACCGTATCTAAACATTTCGTCTACAATAAGTGTGTTTCTAATTCGACATGAGCCAAGATAGAAATTATAAATAAATCACAATTCCTTTGCCGTCTCGACAAAAACCTACCAACACAGTATCCGTGCAATCCGTACATTGTGTACAACGCTACCAACTAGATATCATCGACATACCAACCACTCTGTTGACTCGCGTGATTAAATTCTTGCCGGTGATGTACGAGCCGGCTCGTTCGAGTTATTTGTCGGATTTACTTAGCTTAGACCCACTTATATTTATTGCTACACGACGGACAGGATATATTATGTACCCGGGAAACGGGTATTGGGTGACCGGACCTTTGCTACTGGTTACGAAATAAGCTTTTTTTAATTAAAATAAATGCAACCTGGAGTTGATTAATTTTATCTCTTTGCCTCATTCATTCGCAAATCTCAAAATACTTTTTTGGTTTTAAAAGGTTAGGTTTTTCTTTACGATAAGTGATCCTATTATGATTAAGATTTTCAACGATTAGAAAACAATTAATAGGGTTGGAGATAAATATATCAAAGCTCAAAAAGATGCTAATAAAATATACTGCGTGAATTTTCTCTGACATTGTGTGCGACATAAACAAACGGTGACAAATTTCGCGAACACATCAGGAAAACACTACCGTCGGCGTCGCCTACTCCTTCCACAAGCATAATAAATATCGAATATACAAGGGACAATGATGCAAGCTCCGTAACTCTACAGATGAATATAATATTTTTACGCACCAACACATGCGGACCGTTGCCCGACGCGTTGGCCTAATGAAATATGGCAACATGTTCTTTCATTCCTGATAAAACCTCCTGTGTACCGGTGTCGGGAGTTTTATTGCTGCTCAAATACGATAATTCAAGTTGGCCAGCAAGCGAAAATAATTTACATGGTGGTCCCTTTACGGTTTTTAGGGCCGGCTACCGCATTTTTAAAATTCGCCCGCGAAATGGGCTCGACGCGCCGGCATACCTAACGAAGCCTTATCTTCATGCGTTGCTCTCGAATATATCGCTAAACTGTTTTTATCGCTGAGATAATACTTGGAATTTACATAATTTTGCCCTTTACGGTTTTGCATATATATATATAATAGGTTACCTCTCTATCTATAAATATGCAAATAAATGAGCTGTATCCTGAATGACTGACAGACAACGTCTAGCTTTTCAGCGTACCTGCTGGACCTAAAAACGGAATATTTAGATAATGTCCTTTTTTGATGGCAAGGGCATTTCCCCCTTCAAAAAAAGGGATGCGATGGAATGAGTATACTAAGTAATGTTTCTTTCTTGATTCATCTTCAAAAGTGGTCAAATATAGGGTGTACGTGGCAACCATGTATCTATCACCTAATAATGTTCAAAATGTAAAAGATAACTCGTCAATTAAATATCGAATCTAAGCTGACACGTTTTATTGAGTTATTTTATTATTAACAAAAATAACAATCAGAATTATCAACTCGCACCCTTCGGTAAAAAAGCTAACGATTTCGTACTAAACCTCACGGCATTGTGATATTAAGTCTCTATTAAATATTTTCCGCATTGCTGCGGGCCAATCTCTACTCCACAATGGGGTAATAAAAATACCTTCGTAAAAAATGTTTGGATTGAAAAGGAGCTATTGAGAATTCACTTCGCTTACAGGATCACGTGTCAATCATGGCTTTACATTACAACGCCGCAATGGATCGTGTTATTCTATTTTAACGCTGTTATTCATTGGCCATATCGCAGCACCCCACTTTAGGTGATTCATAATGCGGCACTGGTATTGTATTGTGTTGAATCGGCATTAATAAAATGTATGCTGGGTTGTGTGATTGTATGTAAAGCAGTTTTCAAATAAAATTTATACATGTTCGTTTTTATTTTATTACGTCACTACAATTACCTCTGCCTAATTGGCCATTGGTTGTTGTAATTGGTTGTTATAATATTACCATTACGGAAATTAGTAATCGTTTGAACACGTCTGTTTTGTTTGGTAATATTTTATAGGGATCTTCATTAAGTTATCTAATATTTCCAAAAAACTTCTAAAAATCTTTGCGTATATACAAAATAAATATTTCTCTGTAATAAAGGTAATGGCCGCATGAAAGGTATGGTTCCACCATTGTTAATACGGTTGTATGAAGTAGAGTTCAAATGGGATGGTACAGGCTTTACCCCCTGTTCCTATCCAATAGGTACGCGTTGGGCGCATTGTATTGTATTACTCGTGCAACACGCATTCTTCGAAACCCGACCTACGAGATGGGATTCTTTTGTTGTTCCTCGATTTGAATATCACATTAATATGATGGGTTCCTGGCTTTTAATAATAAATAGAAGGGTAACTACGAGAGCAACCGTCCTGTTCATAATTTTTATTGTATTTAAAAGTATTTTGTTGGTGATAACGAGTATAAAACTAGCAAACTCGATTTTCCTATCATCTGGTGGCTCCGTTACGTTGTCGTCGAAGGTTTAACAAAAGTTCAGAAATGTACAACATCAAACCACCAGATGCTATTAGCTACATCATTTATAGCATATTAATATCTACAAGTTATCTACATCAATATAATATGAAATGTTGTATATAAACTATTTTAAATCTATATTTCGTTTCGAAGTTTGTTTAAAAATCAATTTCTCTACATTGTATCACAGCTGCGCCACCGTCCTCGTCAATATTTCAGTGTGATATTCTGTTATCGCAAAACTCATGTAAAATGATTGTAAAACAATGTTTATAAAGTATCCCAACGGAGACAGTGCTCGAGTCCCGGCCGTGGTAGAAAAGATTTTGTGGTAGAGAAGACAGAATTCATAAATTTTCGATAACAAAGGATACGAAAAACCGTTTAAGGTGCATTCGCGTATATTCAACCGCATTACATTAGTGATATGGTAATGTGATTGTCTGCGATAAATTGAACTGCTCTGGCCCTGCGCAGCGGGACTCGCGACGCCCGCGCAGCCTCGTATATCCGCCACTTTCAAAAGTGCAACACCCCACAATTTTTCGACCATAATGCGCAAACTTTCGTATAGAGAGGACAATACAAAATGTGACATACCCAAGCATCCACTCGTGGGCAGACTTATTGTGCGAATTATTCCTACACTCCCATTATATTCCTTAACTGCGGTACCTGAAGAATGTCAACTTCTCCATTTGTTCCTTTTGTAATTTATTCGACTGAGGCCTAAATATTCCCCATTTTGCTCGAAAGAGTAATAAATATAAAGTACAGTAATGTGCGGGAAAAGGGAAATAAGCGCAATATTATGAAATAAAATGCGAATGTATTTTCTTATAATTTGACTTCGGTGTGGGACATCATTTTCCGTTTATACGCAAGAATACGAATCAGTATTTGAATTATAATTGGAAATTATAGCATCCATGGAATGAACTGTCAACAATTATAGAAAACACGCACGTATAGGCACAGATTTCGTGTTGTGAATTTTCCGCTAATTGGTCACATTGTGTGTTGTTTTTCGTATCATATTATTACAAGAGTGGCTCTCTAATATTACTGAAGAAATTCATCAAAGCGAAGCAAGGTCGATATTTTGTAAAATTGTCACACTACCTATGATATCAAACCGGACATTAGCCGACATTCGCTTAGTGAAACACGCTGTGTCGACAAACTTTTTATTACATTTGTTCCTGAGTGCCTGGATCGCGACCTCTCTCAAACTCTTCTAAATTGGGTGAAAAATGCTCCGTCTGGCGGTCGCTTTGCATATCGCAGCAATAAATGTACAGAAGCTACTGCAACGCTGTACGGACCTTGCTAGACGACACGTGCGACGCCTTGAACTCACCACCTATTATATCTCCTGATAACTATTGGGTATATTACTCCCGTTTTCTTCCGTTTCATCAAACTCGAATTTCCCTAAGGCGCACCATTTCCTTCGGTGGTATTTTTCATTCCGTTATCCCACGAAAAGATCGCCTATCGCAGATAATTTGTTGTCCGAATTGCGACCGAACCCATTTATATAAATTACGGGTTAATTAACTGCTTTGTTTTTGGTCGAGCGCGTGAATTCGTTAAAACAGCGCACTTTGAGGGAATAATGTTTGATGTTAACAATAAAATATCGCCCCTCTTTTACATAAGGTTATTTAAACTTATGTTCCTGAATTAATTCCCAATTTTTACCCAGCACTTAAAGCAAAGTACCGTGAAACGGAATATCAGGAAGTCGAAAAGCACCTTTAGCTCGATGTCCTCTGATCTCTGACAGGCTAACTCTGATTGCTTTTAGCGAGACCCAGTAAAAGTAGGCCATGATATGACATTCCTGTAAAATGAAAACGCCGCATGTTTATTACCAAATCTGTCAAAGCAAAGTCAAACGTATTTTATAATTATTTTAGTACCGTCATGTTACTTATATAATTATTGGTATTAATGGCACCGAGAGAGATACATACGATCGTCCCATCGATCAAATGCGATCCCGCGGTAATCGTCACGTAGAATTGCATCCGCCTGAGCTGCTTCGCCGTAGCGAGAGCGGTTCACTTTATTGTTTTATGGTGCGATAATAATATTGGCGAAGTATGTTGATTTATTGCTGGACATGTGATCTATAAACACCATATCATATCCCATCATATACCCATTAGCACTATATTCTACCTGACGACCTACCATATCCAGCTAAAATATTTATATAAAAATTGGCGATATGTTTGTTACCATGGAAACGAAAACGATTTGTTGTTAACGACATGTTGAACGGATTTTGATGAAATTCGTGTAAAATGTAGGATTTTTTTATCCCGGAAAAAGTTACAGTTCTTGTAGGATAGCTACACATTAAAGATGAATGAATATTCTCAGTTAGTATAGTCATAACTTAAATCTGAAGATATTTTGGTGACCATGAAACAACAACCTAAAAAGTCGCTCGTGTATATAGCAATCTTATTTGGAGAGTCGAAAATAATAAACGTGAAGGGAAACAAAAACTTTATGACGTCCTCACTTTGGTTATCGCCAATTTGTGTCAACTGAAGCGTTCTTTTAATATTAATAAAACTGCTAGCCCCTCGACTCTCTGCGTGCTTTTACGGTCGGGTTGATGGCGACTTATTTGAATAAATATTTTTGAGCGTGACCGACTTGGGGGCTTTTTTTATTATTTTCTGTTAGCCATATTACACGATATAAACCGCGCGGGCGCAACGCTAGTTTGTGACGCTCGCGACGACGCCCCGCTACGACTCGGATTACTAATGTAGATGACGCGACACTATTACAACCCATCCTTTATCTAACACAATATGTCCTTTATTATAAAACTGAAATTAAATGTCCGACCCGTTCGGAATTTATTCGAAAGCCGCGGGAGTCCATCACATTTGTTATGTGCAACAGCAAGTAAGTGTTTATTGGTTTATGGGTTCTTTTACCTTTTTTGGACTGATTTGAAAGAAGATTGACGAGCGATTTATGGAAATGCTCTGATGAGTATTCAGGACTTTATTTATAGATGTTTGATCACTGACTTTGTCGAAAGTTGAGTCGCATTGTTTGAATGCAGTTCTCGAGATAAGAGAAAATAAAACTCAGAGCAATCGAAGGCTTGCATTTTTATGGCTAAACGAAAGCTAAAGTTTATTAATTTAATTTTGTCTAAACCCTAACATTATTTCACACGATCCGTGATAAGTAGTTCTTGGCTAATCGGTGGAATTAGAATGACAAGCAGCAAGAATTAAAAAACTTTATAGGCGGTTAGGAAGGTACCGATTCGTAATTAGGCAAAGTCTGCCCAACCGGCACCCGCGTCAAGTCGCTAAAGTTAATCGTGCCGGACGGCCTGTAAATGATGCGTGCCCCTGCCGCGAGCCTACTTACGTCGCCCGCGATTAGGCAGCCAGCTCGACCCGACACGGGGACGGATCGCTTGTAAGTCGCCAATTAATCAGATTTAAAAAAAGATACGGTTTTATTATTGATGTAGCCTGTTAACTTTCTTGATAGGCTTGGATAATTTGCGACAAGTCACATATACATTTTCGATAAAATAATACTATCAACAATAATTCAAAAATAATAATTTAAATAAATAAACAAATGTTCGCATTACAGCAAAACAAGAATTTACAACGAATCTACAGAAATTCGTAAAACGAAAGTGACAAAGCCTACCAATTTAAATTCACGAGCGCACATAACAATGATCCTTAGATGATTGTGGGCACTGTGGGTTCCGCTCAAGACAAAGAATATTAAGTCGCATAGAGCGTGACGTCACACACAAAGATCGATAGAACTAAGCATGAAACCTGCGACCCGTAAGTAAAGAGGGAAACTAGAGCGTTTGGCAATTACGTCGACTATAAAACCGGCTGAGAAGTGTTATTGTTGGGACCTAATTACTTTGTTTTGTTTCCGAGTCATACCGTCTTAAGGTAAAGCCAAGTGGTCTCGAAACTGATCGCAGTCGTCATGATACGTAGAGATGTAGGTATAAGTTGTTTAGACCGGGCCGTGGCTGTGAATACCTAGCCTATCCAGTAGAAAGAAATTTGTCTGAAATGATACAGCTCATATTTTAGTAGCATAGCATTTAGTAGTATATTTTAACTCAATAGGTTGGCAATTTTTTCGGTAAAATCTAAAACAAAGATAGGACTCAGCAGACCGGTGCAGGTTTCGGCCACCCATGCACTTATTTAAACTTTACGAAATACATGAGACTTGTGTCATTCAATTTATTGATGGCATTGCAATAGTCACCAGGTATGGTAATAACGGAACTTTGATTGCATTGAGGATAAATTTCAATTCTAATCCAAAAAATTCCATTTTAACTATGTACATAAACTACATGTTGAAACTGTCAAATCCATACACCTTTGTTTCTATGGTTGCAATTAAGTTCCTTGATCGCCTAGCCGGTATGCCTGCAAGTAATACCACCATGAAGTTGTATAGGTTTTTGGTAGGAAGTCAAGAAGCATCAATAGAAGAGTCTGACCATCTTGATCTCTTAGGTGTTACGTTATCGTCTAATTTAAACTTTCGCTCTTACATCGTGTCTACTGCTAAGCTGTCTGTGAAAAAGTTAGTTCTCGGGGCTTTTAAACTCTTGTCAAACACGAGCCTGATCTTGTAAAGAATCTGCTACCATCTCTGGGACGGTTCAGTTTGGGAGGCTTTGGACTCAATTGAAAGGCGAGCGAAATAGCTCATAATAGATGACGATACAATAGTGAAGGCTAGGCTCCAGAGATTAGAGCACCGTCGTAAAGTTGCCAGCCTATCAGTGTGCTACAGGTTTTTCGTTTTTCGGTGAGTGTGCTGTGGAGTTGCACAATCTAATTCCTCCATCTCCATTTCACCATTAGACGACAAGGCGTACAGCTACTCGCCATCTATTTATGGTTGATATTCCTTCGATTCGTACAAAGCGGTTCGACTTGACATTAATAATTCGAGCAGCAAAGGAGTGTAACAATTTGCCAGTGTCTTTATTTCCCGATAACTACACTCTGGAGCTCTTCAAATCGCAAATAATGAGGTGTTTTCTAGACAAGCATCATAGGCCCCATCGTCACTTTTTGACCGCGGCCAAATGCGGTAATAAAAAAGCGAAGTTGTGCATTATCTCGTGCTTTACGCTATTAATTTTGCATTTCATAATTCTATTATAACAAACGCAATAGAGACATTTAGTTAAACTAGGGCACGGCCCAAATTTAACTGAAGTTATATGTCTGTCACAGTAAAAGGACAATCCAGTGCATTAAGTATCAGCAAATACACAAAAGGCGCTACTCCAAAATAAGCGCCAAGAACAATGCATCGTTATTATTACGAAGATCACATGTTTCCTTCTTGTTTTTCGGGACAATGTATTCAGTTATCGTGTAATATCACGGATTCATATTCCACGCGATTCAAAGGAGTCGTCATTCTGTAAATACTTTATGGTAATAGGTGGCGGTGCACGGATTTCGATCATGGTGTTCGATCGTAAGCAACGATCGTGCGCGCAATGGACTCTTGAAACTTGGCTAAATACTTTTATAAAATATGTGATATAGGACTAGATTTGTTGTGCAAGCCAATGAAAACATCGACCAATAGATCTATAACTACTCAGATCATAAAGTCTCAATTGCCCAGCAATTTCACTTGCTACAGTGTCATTCAAACCGGAGCATAGTGCTTGGACACTAATGCTTGGCGGCAGAATAACTGGCAAAACGGTGGTAACTACCTAGACGAACTTTGCAAGAAAGTCATCCACCTAGTAAAACCGTAAAACCTTTTTTAACCGACTTTCGACAAGGAGAAGGTACTATGTTCGTGTGTATGTTTTTTTGTGTATGTTTATCGATATATTTGCCAATTATGAACCGATTTCAAAACTACTCCAGAGGTGATCCCATTATCATCAAGTCAGGATCTGATGATGGAATCTCAAGGAAATTGAGAAAAAACTAACTAACAATTTTATTTATTAAAATTCTAGTCAAGAAGATTAATAGAAGTCGATTGTGACCTACTCCCTGGTTTCCAATTAAGCTGAAATTTTGCATACTTATCTAAGTTTAGTAACAATAACTAAAAAGGGTATAAATTATTAAAAAATAATAATAACCAACTTTCAAACCGCACTCAAATGCGAAAAATAAATTAATCTAATTATTATAGGTATATATAGGTAGATACTTGTAGGTAGTTTCCTACTACTATTACTACCTATTTGGCTTGGCTGGCACCGACATCAAATATAGTGGGTAGCGCTTATAATAATTTTTAATTAATTTATTTTTCACTTTTAAGTGCTTATTTGTGGTTATAAAATCGGTTTTTTTTTTCTATAATTTATTTCTATTAACAGGCGATACCTACTTGAAAATAATTTTACTGTACTGCTTCATCTGCGTCTTCTTCAAACATTCGATAGCCTTTTATATTTTCTTTCACAATTCACAAAGAAACCCTGCATCTCAAAGTAGGCATATTATGCCGTTTTCATATTTTTAAACTTCCCATCAATGGAAAATGACAGAGCTCGTTCTTTTTTAAACCATTTCCATCTTTATATCTCAGTAAAGATACGCATCCTGGAATAGATTGAAAAGGGGTAATAATAGACTCCGGCACATTTATCTCGCGGAGCCCATCTCTTGTTTGATAAATAGATTTTTTCTCAATGCTTACGAATCAAGCCCTACGGTGTGTTCCCATTGTGATATAAAATGGCTCCTATTTATTTGTGAAACATGACAGATAATTCGGAACGGCTACCGATAGAGATGTCTTTGTTGCGGGAAGAATGCCTGTTTGGTTTTGTAATACACAAACACGGACACTTATTGTTACTCCGTGTTTTGGTTATGAAATTTATTATTGTGACAAATTGTGAGGTCGGAGTTAAGCCTTTCGTTTGTATACCATCTGCTGGGCTTAAGATATTGTCGACGTTATATTTCTGTGAATTATTGCTCGAGTTATTTTAACGCACAAGTAACTGAGAATTAGCCGTCGCAGGTGTTGATTAAAATATGTAAACAACGTTTTTCGTGAATGTATACATTTTATTTATAGAGACTTATGGCTATAAAGCATACGAAGTAAATTGAGTAGGCATCTAAATAATACTTCAATGCATTCAGAAAATATAAAGACTGATGTTACCGGATACTGTGTTTCGTTTAAAACTTACTTTCTATGATAAAGTATAATTTCAAAACCTATACCACTATTCAAACATTTTTAGAAATATTTGACGGCAACGGTAACATGATCTATAAATTGATAAACAGAGAGTTAACTTTTAAGCATTCATCGTATTTTATATCTAAATATTACCAATATTAAGCTATTACGTAATTTAAGTTGTAGGTTGAAACCGTTTCCAAATTCTGAGTTTGTTGTGAATAAATCGCTACTTTTACCGTCGCTATAAAAGTTTTATTGATCACGGACGATTTTCCTTATTCGAAAATATACTTTGGAAATTCGCAATAGAATGTCACTCGCAGGGGAACGAGTCGCGGCCGAGTAAAGAGCATTTTATAAATGTGTTTGGAGAATAGCGAGTGGTGCGCACTCGATGTCGGGTCGCGAAACGCACGGCGATGCACCAACTTTAATGGAAAAGAATTGAAAAGTAGCGCGTCTATATGGTAATAGAAATTGCCCGGAAGAAAGGAATACAGACGACAGAGTGCACTGCTCTGAGTTATAGTTGTTTTCTCGAAAATTTAACGTAACTGCGTACCGCATCCCTTGGGACCGGTACCGCGTTTATACTCTGGGATATCTCCTGATGTAAACTAAGATCATTCACGTTGTACTCGTCTACCAACTTTGATGTTTATTTGTCTGCTACAAACTTGAAGTGAACTTTTGCTGTATTCACTATTTTTATTAGTCTCCGATGGTAATACGAGATTAAGTGAGTCATCTATAAAATAAAGTTTATTCCCATATATGCGGTTTATTCTACCGCATATACACGCTCTTTAGCTTGTTTGTTTATTCAATATCATTGACTTTAAAGAAAACTCAGGTAGAGCATCTTAGATTCTCTAGATTCTAAAGTCTTTACCGTTAGAGTCTAGCTAGACTATGGCAAATACAGCATATGAATTCGAACATTCGTATTTTTTTTAATTCTTTATAAAACAGCATTTGACCACTGGTCTCACCAGATGAAAAGTGGTTGCGTATCTCGGTGTATTGACGTACCTAATACCTATGTGTTTTAATGATAAAATACGGATTAAATACGTATACTTAACGATACATTACCAGAAAATAATAAAATACCCTCAGCACTTGACCGGATACGAACTATGGTTCCTTGATTTTAGGGTGGGTACAAAAAAACTCATAAACTAAATTGTATTTATTATGGTTTCAGCATAGAATTCACATAAGGTGAGGGGAATATCTGTATTAGTTTGTCAATTTCGTATAATAAAATTAGCCTGGTAGCTTTAGTTTTTCTACATATAGTAACGTAACGAGTCACGACGACGCGACGATAGGTAGCTGTGGGCGTTTAAAAGTAGCTCTTGTTTCCTGATTATTAAATTAAAATTTCGCGTTTGCACTCGTATTAACATAAGTGAATGACTTAGGTGTACACTTGGCCGCTAGCTGTACTGACGTCATAAATAAATAGCGATTATAATGTACGGTCCAATTGAATCTGTTTCTATACAGTGCTGTACATGCGGCGAGGTGAACCTCCTCGCTGCAGTAGCAACCTCCGCGCTATTGGCCGCTGAGAAAAGTGTTTTTCTGACAGTGTCTCGCGGTGACAGTTAATGACAATTAGTGAAAATTTTATTACGGAAACTTGTATTTTTGTTAATTCTTTTAAATTGTATATATATTCATTTCACAGTAAAACCAACAGTATTTTCTCTTTACACTATATATATCAGATAGCCCCCACATATATTTGGTGACCTTCGTTCTGTACATTTTCTTCTGAGTAAATTCAAATTTTCCGTCGTTTGACGGGGGCTACTCTGAAACTTTTTTTGTGAAGAAGTCCTACTGTGAATTTTTTTTTTCAAGTGACAACTAGAGGTCTACTGTGAAACCGTAATTATGGAATTTGCCGATGCGCGCGCTGACGATCCGGCACCACCTGGATTGTTTCGCGTCGGAGTTCGTATGCCACCGTTTTGGACGGACAAACCCGCAATTTGGTTTGCCCAAGTGGAAGGAAGCTTCGCGATTTCAAATATCACTACGGACGAGACCAAATTCTACTACGTCATCGCGCAACTGGACGCTTCGGTAGCTGCGGAAGTAGAAGATATCATAGTTACGCCTCCGGCTACTGGGAAGTATGAAAAATTGAAGATGGAACTGATTAAGAGGCTGACGGCTAGCAAAGAGAAGAAGGTTAAGCAACTTTTAGTTCACGAAGAGCTCGGCGATAGAAAACCTTCGCAATTTCTTCGGCATTTGCGACATCTTGCGGGAAGTGAGGTACCTGAAGATTTTCTTAAAACTATTTGGTCGAGCCGTCTCCCTAGTAGTATCCAGACTATCATAGCTTCACAGCCGACTTCTCCGTTGGATGTTCTGGCGGAATTGGCTGACAGAGTGAATGATATTGTACCTCAGCACCATGTATCATCTACTTCAGTTAACCCATGTTCAAGTTCCTGCGCACAGCAGATTGCGGCGTTGACCAAACTTATAGATAAGCTGGCGTCACAGGTAGATCGCTCGAGGCCACGATCGAAAGATCAACAGCGAAATCGCGGTCGTTCATCTTATATTGAGATAATATATATATATATATATATATATCCCCCACATACATACATTTTACCATCTTGTACGGTTAAAACAGGACTGGTGTGCCTTGACCGAGGCCCTGTTGTTCCACGGGCCTCGGGGGGGACCCCCTCCAGGAACGCGGGTGCTTCTGGATGGGGTCCCGGTCCCGGTTGGGACCCAGATGAAATATCTGGGTCTCATCCTGGACGGGAGGTGGACTTTTGGGGCCCACTTCACTCAACTGGCCCCAAAAGTTCTAGGAGCGGCCGCCGCTCTAGGGAGGCTGCTGCCCAATGTGGGTGGCCCGAACGCCACGTGCCGCCGGCTGTACTCCGGAGTAATCCGGAGTATGGCCATGTACGGGGCACCGGTCTGGGTGGACGCCCTCGGTCGCAATAACAAGGCCCTGCTGCGTCGTCCGCAGCGGGTCATTGCGACGAGGGCGATCCGCGGATACCGGACGGTGTCCTGGACGGCGGCATGTGTGCTGGCCAGTGATCCCCCCTGGGAGCTGGAAGCGGAGACCCTCGCCGAAGTTTACCACTTCGTGGCGGCGAGGAGGTCCCGTGGAGAGCCCCCAGCGTGGGGGGAGGTCAAGCGCCTGCGAAAGCAGGCGCGGGCCGCCCTGTTGCGGCGGTGGACGGAGGACCTGGCTCCACCGGTCCCTGGACAGAGGACGGTGGAGGCCATCCGCCCGGTCCTCCGGGAGTGGGTGCGGCGGCCCTTTGGGTCGCTGACGTTCCGTTTGGTGCAGGTGCTTTCCGGACATGGATGTTTCGGAAAGTACCTGCATCAAATCGCGAGACGGGAGGCGACCCCGGCCTGCCACGAATGTGGGGCGCCAGAGGACACGGCGCCCCACACGCTGGAGGTGTGCGCTGCTTGGGACTCCGAGCGGCGCACACTTTCAGCGGTCGTTGGCCGGGACCTCTCGTTGCCGAGCGTGGTGAAAGCCATGCTCGGTAGCGAGAGTGCGTGGCAGGCCACGGTCTCCTTCTGCGAGAGGGTGATGACGCAGAAGGAGGCCGCGGAGCGGGTCAGGGAGGATAATACCAACTCTGACCCCCTCCGGCGCAGACGGGTGGGGAGACGGAGGAGGCGCTTCATTGAGCGCTTTCTCCATCCCCCGTAGTGGGGCCAGTGGCGGAGAGTCGGGGGACTCTCCGCTGCACTTACATGGCCCCACACGTCTGGTGGGCAACTGAGGTGAAAGGTTGCCCACCCACTGGCGCAGAGGCCCGGAAGGGCCTACCGCCGGGGCGAGATGGTTAATGCAGTGCGTCTCCATCTCGCCCCATCCCGGCGGCGGTCGGATCACGGGGGGGTTTTAGTGGGTTCGAGTCCCACATACCCCCTGCCACCACCCCCGTGGTGGCAGGGAAGTGCGACGGCATTTCCCCCCCTCAAAAAAAAAAAAAAAAAAAAAAGGACTGGTTTGCCTAAGGGTTATAATTCAATGGACTTACATACTACCTAGTGTCTGTCTAGTCTAACCTAGTGAAAATATAATGTAATTATGGAACCTTTCATTCATTCAAGCTTAACCGTCTTAGCTAGCAAACTGTAGATACCTACTAAATACGTATACTGCACGTAGTTAGACAAGTTTTGACATAATATATGGATGGACCGACATTGTACCCGTAATTTTACCGTTTTGCCGCGGAAACACTACATAAAAGTGTATATCTGTAAGCTATCTGTGTACGAAACTACTCGTATCGGTTCAACCGATTTGGCGTGAAAACTATACAACAATGAAATTTTGTTGTTAACAACATTTCTTTTTTATATAATATTACTAGTGAAAAAAAAAAAAATTCAACTGTTTAGTTTTTAGTCTTATCATTATCGAACGGTAGTTATTGAATAGTATAATATGCCATTCGATAATAAATAATCTGTTTAGAGTATTTAGCAGCAAAATGCAAAGCGCTTATCTTGATGAATTTTGACCTTTATGCGAATGTTTTCCAAACCTCTTTTGCTGATCAATATTCTCGTATAAATTATTATTTTCTAATTGCCACTTACAAACATAAATGCTTTGATGACATCTTAATTAGCGTGCCACAAATCACTTTAATGTACGCCATTATATTAAAATATTTGCCATTATTTTGTCTAATAAAATATCACCGAAAATATAGTTGATCTTGGATCTCTTGATGGATTAATTTGTCAACTTTATAATCACATTGTATTTCTCTCAGAATGGTTAATCAGGTACTAAACATGCCACTAATAATAATTAATTTATTACCATAGCTGACTAACTAGCTGATCGACCCCGGCTTCGTATGGCTTATTGGCTTTATAAATGATTAACTCTCTTCTCTAGATGGTAGGACTTCTGCAAACTTCGTCTAGGTAGGTACCACCGCTTTGCCAGTTATTCTACCGCCAAGCAGTAGTGTGCAAGCACTACTGTGCTCCGATTTGAAGGGCAATGTGGCTAGTAAAATTACTGGGCAAATGAAACTTTATGATCTGATTTCACAGTCGAGTAATCTTATTACCAGACTGTGCAGATGTCTCAAGATGATGTGTGCCGTGCAGTGTCACGCGAAACTCTACATTTTGGAGTTCCGAGTGACATTGAGATTTTAAGAAACTTTTAGCACGCTGTGTGCAGTTTTAACTTGAAAGGTATTTAGGATAGTTTATATCTCAAAAATACCCGTGTTAAGCCGGAGCGAACCGCTAGTTTTAATATATAATGCACATGTAATTATGCAACTCTTTTGCATAATGCATATTTAAACGTCAGTATCAGTACCACAACAGTAAAAAAATATTTACCTTTGATTAATATTAGTGTGTTACAGATACCACTGGTAAATAATCCCTGGAAGTTCGGAACCCATTCTAAATTTTCTTTTAACAAATAGAAACGAATTGCTACTAGAAACGTTGAACCACGGGCAGAAGCTAGGTTTTCGTAAACAAGTTCGAAGCAGATTTCTCAAGTGTCAATGTAAAGTTAATTGTGTATTTCAATTTTAAATAACGTTATGTTACGGGACACTAATGCGTTTTCGTTATCTGAGTAAGTATTTAACAGTTATTAGAATTCCGCCGTCTGCGTCAGTCTAAACATTCGCTTTTTAGTAATATATCGGTGTCATCACACATTTGGTCGCGCCGTTTGGTTAAAAATTGCTATTAAATGAGTCGACGCTCGTTTATTTTCATGTTTATCAGCTATCGGTCAACTCGACCGTGATAGGCGGATGAAAAAAAAAACGTCATTTGGTGCTGACATTTTACAATCAATGTTTTTGGATTTAACTTGATATCTTTAACCAATGAATTCAGTGTAGTTTTATGAGGTACAGAATACAGATACACTAGGAAAACAATCAGTCAAAGATACTGAGAGAAAGCAAAACAAATTATTTACCTAAATAACAGAAATATTTAACTACAAGTACATGAACATAAATAAATAAATAATACTCAACGATCGCATAAATAGATCCTGGGCTCGTAACTAGAATTCCTTGTATCTTGGTAAACAGGAACTAAGAGGACCATAGTCCTACGGCACCCAGACTAGGAAGAAGTATTTGCGCTTTTTGTGCACAAATACTTGTCATGTCGCGAGAATCGAACCCACCGCCTCCGGGCTATGAGCCGACCTGCTCAACCACCACACCACAGAGACTGCCTGAACTTGTACCGCATATATGGTTATTTGGGAATGAAATGTTTAAGTACTATAATGTAGGTAAAACGGGCATCATACCCACATTATAGTACCGTACCGGGACCATTACCAGACCATGCCAACCTTTATATATAAATTGGATTGATATTTTTGTAAGTACTGTAGTGAATATAAAAATATACCATACAAAAACTTAATCGATACTATTAATATATATATAAGGCCTATTATATTTTTAAATATTTCCTCCACATATCTAGTTAATTAATATGACAAGGGTTGAGTTGCACCATAATCTCCGGTTAAGTAAACTACTAGTACTAAAGCAATCAGTACCTTTAGTAAAAATTAACCCTTGAAGTTTCACCAACATATACATATAACGATGAACGTATCCACATGTAACAGTTATTACGAATTTATATTAGAGAATTCGCTCTACAACGCCTTCAATGTTTGCCATAGCATTTTAATTAAATAGCGCTACATATTATCGCGTAAATATAGTTTAAAGTGCAATTTAAACCAACCCTAATAAATGTAATTCACTAAACCGCCAAAGTTATAGTTTTCAACAAAAAACATTTATGCATATATATATATATAAACTAATTTTTTTCCTCAACTCATTCCCTCGGTAAAGCTAAAAACAGAAAGTTAATAAAAAACTTAACGAAGTTCAGTTAGAACGTCATCTTTTTATATTACGAAGGTGACAAACACCAGAACATTGAGACTCGACTTTTTGTTATTTAGGTATCTTCTTCAAGGGTATCAAGTTTCCAGTAAGAATATTTTAAATGCTGTAACGCTGAGACGTCTTCAGTCGGTAATAATTGCGTCTAATTTTAATCTCTTCTATGTATTCTGGACTTATTTTATTTCCCACTCTCTTGAGAATATATATGAGGTTTTACCCGCATAAACTCAATTTTCTGGGACTAAAAGTATCTAAAATTAAAGTTCTAAAATTTACCTTATCGTTGTAAATTTTATTTCAAAAGCATAATCTCAAGAGCAAGGCAACTACTAAAAATAGTCGTCATATATAAAGGTGTTTTGGCCACGGATATACCTAGAAGTTTACTGGATAAGCGGTGGGCTTGAGCTGTTTATGGCTTAGACTGGTCTGTTACGGCATTCTGCGGAGACCGTGGACACCCGACAGGACGTCGGTTATGGCGTTAAATTAACACCTGATCTAAATAATTACTGTCTTAGCCTCATTATGATCATATCATAAAATCTAACGCAGTTTCCTTACACGATAATGTTTATGGGATAATCTATATTTATGTTCATAAAATGGCATTCATCTTTATAAAAACATACACTGAATAGACTAGACTGGTTATATGCTAATACAATACTTTTATTAGCTGTTTATACCCGTAAGTCGGTCTAAATCTGTAGCATTAATAGTGTGGGTAAGCCATATTTAAAATGCAAAATACATGGTATGTGTCGATGTTAATGTGCCAAATCTTTTATTTTCTTGCCAATAAATATTAGTATCTCTTATAATTTTATTAATAAGTGGCGTCATTTGAATAAATTTGAATGTTTATGCAATTTCATAATACTTTTTGCCATGTTGGAGATGCTGCTAAAGATACAAATCATTTATTTATGAGGTCATTGTCAAACTAGAATGAAATGATATTATGAATCGCCTCAGGCTAAAGGATTATTATCGTTGTTAGAAGTGAACAATATTATTAAGATGACTACCGTAAAACCAAAACTAGCTATTTTATAATACATAAAATTAATAAATACATCCTTTAATTTGTGCTGTTATCTTAACAACTTAACAAGCTCACTAATGTCAAGGCAGCGTTATGCAAATCGATATACCCGAGGTCGTTACTCCGCCTCTACAAACATTATTAGACTTTTCCCAAGTGTTGAGGTTGACCGTTAACGAAATGATTCATTACCGACACTAGAATAAACCGAGGAGAGATATTTGTTCAAATATTCTCACGCGTGGCTTCGTGTCAATTGCTTGGCCCAAGTTTGACACCTCCTAGAGGTCAACATAGTCGGGCATTCGAGTAGACAAGTTCGTGGATAGTTTTGCGCGCTCCACCAATATTTGTTCACTGTCATCACCATTCCTCAAATTGATTGCACTCAACTTTGACAGCATTGTTCGGTGTGTGACAGTGTATACTTTGCTGTTTGTCTCTTCGTTGACATGACTTTGCACTCGAATTTTTTTTCATGTGAGAATGATTTGATGTTGCTTAATAATTAAATCTGAAATCCATGTAACATGCATTAAAAACATTTTAGTTTGGCCTTTACGATTGATCAATCAATCAATCAATCAATCAATCATTTGTTTATTTGCGAGAATACACAATATACAATTTGGATACAAGGTCACATAGTATAAGTCGGGGTTAAGTGCATTCAGCCTGCATGCAAGCGTGCAAATATTAAAAATAATATTTTTGATGATCTAAGATGAGTACCTACATATTTAGAAGACATCTCCCTTTATACGCTACGCTTACCCAGTCAAACTAATTTTAGAATTTCAGATGTCATTTCTCGGAACACATAAAATAACCCTTCGATTTTTAACACACATATAAATTTACAAACAGTGGACGATTCTCACATTCTAGGCGGGGGCATTAAAATGTGTCTTTATATTTTGTAGAGCTCAGCTGCCGCCTTATCGTCATATAAAAGGATACCGATCTAAAGCCGTGATATGATAATTGTAATCCAATATATATGAATACTAGTCTATTCCACCTGTCCCTACCTGCCAGTATTCAAAGAGTGATTTTCAAATAATATAATTATGATACCTAATTGGTTTGTGACTATCAGGGAAATTAAACCATGGAATAATTAAATAATGGAACAATTAAATAAACGACTAAACAATTTAATTTCTTGCGAAATGGGTAATATTTAAATAAATGGTGGTCTTGTTGTATACAGTGTCTATGTTTCCGTCGTTGTAACATGCAAGTACTTATTTAATTTTAATTTTTTTATATTATGAATATCGTGTTGCTTAATGACTAGGTCAAAACGCTAAAACATTACGATTGAAAATGCTTAAATTAAATATCTTAGTGTAGATATATAACAATATGTCAAGCAAAAATAATAAAACTTATGATAATGAAATGAATAACAATTTTTTTTTATCCACCTTGCATTATGTGATGCCGGTTTTGCAGCGATTTCACCCACCAGCGTCTTCGAGGATATTGAGTAAAAACTTTTTCATACGCATTTCGCCCCAGATGTGCCATTTTATAACTGAATAAAATAGTATACAATTGGTTCTATACTGTAAATATAGTGAAAAGGTGTCTTTGAAATGATTCAAACATTCGATTATCGATCAATCTGCTGGTAATTTTCAGTATGTTAGACCCCGAGTTGTGAATATTTAGTTACTGAAACACCAAGACCCATGAACAAGCTGTCATGCAAGCAGTTTCGTAGCTTAGAAAGAATTTAGTTTATACTATTGAGCTATGTTACAGTAACTGCTTATTTTAAAACCTACACAAATTGTGAAGAATCGCTGGCACCCACCCCCACACGTCCCAATAGCGTTGTAGTCACGAATGTAAAGTTCCTTCGACAAGGAATTGGCAAGTCGTTAGCGGTGATGGATTCGCTGAGGCCTCCTTAGACCTCAAGGCGTAGGGTTTGACGCAGGAATCGATTAAGTTTGACAGTCTGTGCACTTTTCGATTGTAGAACGAGAGCTCCGTAATTACCGCAACCCAGAATATTGAGCCGATGCGATCACCACGTGACATAACACTAATGAGTTCTGTCCGGATTGACGCCTCGCAAACACTGAAGATTTAGTATTTTAACTACTCCTTGATTTGTGAACCGGTTTGCTTCAAACTATAATACGCTTTCAATTTTGAAAATTGACGGCTATTATAATAAACTTTTTGCAATCGATATCTACCTATCTACCTACCTGCTTTAGTTAGGAGAAAATTATATCAGTTTTTGATTTTAAAGTAATCATAAGAACGAGTATCTTTCGTTTAAAACTTTATGGTTTTCATTATGACTGGGTCGGCTCTTTAAGATTTGCAATCTTTTAAGTGTTTATATTTATTTAAAATAATTTGAATGAAATAACACTTAATATTGAACCGGGATGATGCGGTGGTGACACTGTTTAAGTGTATTTACATGTTAAGCAACAACGTGCTGAAGGAAAGCATCGTTTGTTTTAAATTTTATGGCAACGACGCGACGTGACATCTTTCGTGTTGAACGTTGAATATTGTATGTAGTTACGTCAGACATTACAGGATAAGTTAAATATCGTTTATGTTAAAATCTATCCGCTACGCTATCTGATTCTTTAATTTAATCTTTTTTGTTAGGTTATATGACATTTTGATTTGGGTGGTTAATTTATTGTTTCTCATCAACTATAACAATTATCTTAACGAGCTGAACCGCAAGGTGTTTTGTGACTTAATCGTCTCACAGTTGTTCCAATGTAGGTTCTCTTTCGCGTTATCGATGGTAGCGCTGCGGGGTATGCGACAAAAGAATTTTATTTATAATAAATCGCGCGAGACTGCGTCTCGCCGAGAAATTAGGCGCTGTATCCCCCGCCGCGAAAACTCATCGTAAATAAGTGTCGCGGCTGCCTTCGAACAGCTCTCCGCTGTGAGCGAGCTTAAAAACACATTCTTGTTATACACTCGTTTAAGGATTTAATTACTTGCATCGTCTGATGGCTCGCCCTCTCGCCCCGTCTCATGCACGTCCTCTCGCGTGATCGTAAATTCTGCCTTCGTTAATGATCCGAATGCTGTTCCGCGATGAATTACCGTTTAGTCTTGTTGACTTTTTGCGCGAAACCTTTTTATTCAATTTTATTCCAGGCAGCGTGGGCATCCAATAGTGGTCTTTAACTCATTTAAGTGGTTTTTCGAAATCATCACGATTTATGTTTCAATAAGTACGCAAGATTGTATTTTATATCGTATATTATCTTCAAACGCAACATGCTATCAAAGTTTACAATATCGTAGCTTATGAGATGGTTACTAACTGAACAAAAATATCATTGCACATTTGATGAAAATCACATAACTCCCTATTCATTGTTATTGAAAAGTAATGATTAAGCGTCAAAGATACCGTACCTGCTAAGGTAATTTTCATTTCTTTGACAGTTCAATCATATGATCGGGACGCACCGTATCTCACCACCAACATAGGTAAAGGAATCATTTTCGTTTTAAGCGTCTAATAATTTACTAATTTTAGTTGAATTTAAATAACTATGGTGGTACTTTTTTATTTCGCTTTCTGCACTCCGATTCGCTATCCATTGGAAAGGTTCCGACTTGGAATCTATCCTCTCTTTCATCTATATTTAGGATGAAGGAGATGAATTCTGAATCGGGGTGCAGGTATTAATATTATCTTCGTTTCCAATTTACAAGGCACGGTGCGCGGTGTAGAGTGTCGCGAACAAGTGAACGTCGGAGTCTTGGTATCCGGCTTCAGTTGCCGCCAACTAGGAGTCTTCCTCGGTCACAATGCAGTCGGCGCTCCGTTTTGTAAACGCGATACTTCCTCTGACACAAAGCCTTTTCGCATGTGATTGCGGCCCTTTTACTTTAATCAAACGCTTTCGACAAAGGATTGAATGAAACGCTGCTCAATTTCGTACATGAGATCGGTATTGACTGCGAATTTCGTTTAAAATTACCGACGTTTTTCATAGGTGACTTCTCAAAATAGGTAATAAGATATTTTGGTATAAAGGTGGGCATTTCCAACTTTTTGATTTTTCCACTTTGAGTCTAATGGCATAGCTAAATATTTTGAAGAGGATTACCGTGAGAAAATTTAAATAATCGTTGCATCTTTGTAACTTTAACAAAAGAAATAACCATTTAATTGAAATAGTTTGAACTGAAACACTTACCATTAAGTTTGTAATCATTTTGGATGGTTGAACTTTAACGACTCTCCTCCACAATACATGTTTACGCTTCAGGCATTTAGCGGCTGTTAAAACAACTGTTTGTTTTTCTATCTTGACGTTTCTGTGATTAATATCAAAGTCGTTTTTGATTACATAATGAGGCGCCCGAAACATTGGAGGTTCCTACCTCAAAATTAACAATTATCCAAGTGCGTTTTAGTAATCGTTATAACATGAGGCCAATTTTATATAATAATAATAAAATTATTTGATATTAATCGAATCATTAAGCGAATTTGGCTTTGAAAATTGCAAATCAAGTATAGTTTTTTCCGTACCTACTCAATTAAAATTAAATATATTTATTTTTAAGGAAAGTTAAAATCAGACCTTAAAATATAAATACAATAATGTAATGAGAAAAATGGTGGATTTTAGATTTGGTCAGTGCTCCGCGGTTGAAAAATATCGAATATTGTTTATAGTTCGGAATGCTCGAATACAGTATGTCTCTATTATTTATTATGTACATGATTCAAATCACTTGCTGTCAATTCCTCGAAAAAAGTAATGTTTTTTTCTGAGAACCTTAAATTCCGATTATGTATTAATAAATAGTGATGAAGGATAACATCGTGTATACATTTCAGACGCGCTTGTACATAAATAAATTAACTAAATAAATATAGTTACTAACTTTATAAAATAATTTGCGAGTGGAATGAGTTTTGTAACATAATATTATGATGTTGATGTTACAATAACTCGTGCTGGTTCAGCTTTCGGAGAAGATATGTACTTTTGCAAAGTTCGTAAAGTTTTCAGCAACATTATCACTAAGTGATATAAATGGAGAAAATTCGGAAAAGTGTGCTAATGATGTACAAAAAAATATGTTGCCAAAGTGCTGAAACGTGTAATTGATCTTCGTAATGACGAACGAAACGGCCCAAAAATTTTGCAAGATGTTGTTATTATACATATACCAAGAATTATTACTGTGGGTCTTTATATTACTGTAAACTTGTAATAAAAATCTTAATCTTAATGCTTATTGGAAATAATTTACGAATTTCAATATCATCATCTATTATCGTATTACAAAAAAATACGGCGCTCTCTACCTAATATCTATACTAACACTTATAATGTACGTCCCCATTGTGTCACATATCCCTGTCGAAAGCCAATGCATGTAGGTCAACCATCTCATTGTCTTGATGTCATCGACCCACATGGCTTGCGGCTGATTAATCAATACCCATTCCGTATTTCAATAACACATTACCAAAATATATTCTCACAATATAATGTGATATATCTTCAATTTTTACTGTTAAACATGGGAGGCAGTCGTAAATCCAAGCTGTATCGTGCTATTAAACGTCCGCCAGATCGACTGCTTGTTTGCTCCACACACAAGTTTTATGGTAGCTATAATAAATACAAGAAGCTCCTACTCAGTATCATAAACTAATGTATGCAGGAATGGACGCTGGCCGGCGCTGGCTCACAGACAATTTCACGCGCGCTTAGCTAATGTTTGCCGAGCGATTTGCCGCCGGCATCAGATATATGCTCGTTTTTTTCACTACAGACGAACCATCCATGCATGTTAGAGAGAGTCCTGAACGTAGACCGTCTCGCAGTGCCTCGCTCGAACGAGCTTTTCAATGGTACTTAAATTTTTCGTTATCAAATGGGCATGCAAATTGAAATCATGTTACCACTTCAACAATTCACTTTATTTTCGCTTTAAAATTATAATATCGTTTATATTCAGCTAATACCGTATATGGTATGGGATATATCGTAGTTTATTGTAGGCGAGCTTGTAACAATTACATCAGTAACCTATCTGATGTATAATTTGAATGAAAAAAAGATTAATCAAACGATACCAGCTTTCACTCCTACCTAACAATAAAATATTTAACAATAGTCTCATCCTGTGTTCTACAACGTTGTCCTCTTTTTGGGTTGGGCTTTCGGAATTAAACTAGTTTGTATTTGTCTGCCGATGGGATCTTATCGGACCATCGCTTTCTCAACCCTTTAATATATGCGTCACCGTTTCTAGTTTAACGAATATTCGACCGGTGCCGGTGCGTCGTAGTAAAACTGAGCTCAACATTGCGCGGCCAACTACAACGAACTTCGTATTTCCAGAGCGCTGGAGCAATAAAGTAAGCAGTTTTACAAGTGAGTGCCCCCAGAACGAATGCTCGGGTTAGCATACGCCCGATATTCTTATTTCATGACTGAAAAATCTCGCTAAGAATATTTTTAGACAAAGAGCCCCGGACGTTAACGTTGCTTCGTAGCCTTCGTACCTTACATTATTCTTCATGAGCCACGTATTACAGCGCTTGCTCGTACATTGTGGACGGGTAGAGCAAAGCATTGATTTTGTTCCGAATGGTTGTCAAAAGTTCCCATCGTCATTAGTCGAGTTGATTCGTTGTATTCAGTTGGACGGAGAATGCAGGCTGGCAACAAAGCCTCCACATTATGTTGTCGCACGGCGCGGCGCGTTCCAATTAAGGGAGATTTATTTATCCCCCTTGACGTCATCTACTTCTAAAAAGACATTATCAGAGATTTAACTCAGCCGAGAAGATTGTTCCCCAATTTTCTAAACACCTCAAACAATGCCCTGATAATTTGTTCCGTCGTACTCTTGCTGTTTGTTTTCCTCGAGAAAATACGCCGCGTCATCTACGGCGTACATCTTGGATAGGAAGCCGATTCCCATTCGATTTTCATGTGCTCGATCGCTTCTATGTTTACTTAGGAGTGTTTAAGTGAGCCAAAGTTATTTTTACGGTTAGCATAGTACTAGTGATTTTACAATAATTAGTGACTCCAAATTTTCTGAAAATCACAACATTGGCTAGCTATGGTATTAGATTCGAAATACTAATATTAAAACAATTAATATATTGGCAATGTAATAATGTATGCTCGTAAGTGTTTTTTCGTTGTACCTAGCGTATCAACGGTGGCTTCCACGAACCTAGTTAAATGGTTCATCAATACATACCCATGATCCCGCATTAAACAAGCGTGATGGGTTAAAAGTCTAAATCTTGTTTTGTCTACCATGACTCACTAACCTAGAAACATGCCCCAAGTCTCCAGAAGAACGATGCTGACGACAGTGGGTAAACTTCCCCTGGAACAAGAGCGTATACAATCTCCGGGTGAGATCTATTCACAGTCAAATAAGTTTGGCTAACATTTTAAAGTTTCCTCTAGATGGTATCACGAAAAACTAAATATTTATTATAGTCTTGTTTCCAATATGTTTACATATGATTACAAATATAGAAATCCTAAGTAGTTTGAAATTCAGTTTCGATCATCGTCCATTCCGAATAACCGTAAAGACGGACATAAAAATACAACAAAACCACATGATAAATTATTATAAAAAAACATTAAACAAATAAATCCACTTTAGTAGCGAGTTTCTGCTTACTTAGCGTAGATTCTGACGGCGTTCAAGTGCAATGTAATAATAACCTATGAAATCGCCATTCTGCAGTACTGGCCATTTCAAATCAAAATATTTTTGATTTGGCTAAGAATTCTAATTTCAAATAATTTATTTTAAAAACATGTTTTTTTTTTCCTCTAAATTATTGGTTGATTTATTAGCGTTGTGTTTTCATCGCATTCAATTCATTGCACTTGACCCTTTTCGTCACCATGGATACGTTAAAAATTCGAGTAATTATGGGATATCAATACCGGTCGTGGCAGCCACTACGCGGCACAAGCGGCACGCAACATCAACAACGCTTACGGAGCGAACACCACAACGAACGCACCACCTGTTATTGGTTTGCCAGCTTTCGTTTTGGAAATTATGCCCTAAAAAATTAACCTCGTGGTCGTTCGGAAACTGGTCGACAATGACGAATTAAAGGCGTTCATGGAAGCTAATAATACTCAATCCAATCTAATTAACAGCAGCGTTAGATGTTGGCATCAGAAAGGTATTGGTGCATTCGCGTCCCATTAAAAAAAAACAAGCAGGCAAGGTAAAAAAGCTTGACAAACAAGTGCTTTACGAACTCAATGATCGCCAGCGCGAAGTATGCGTGGAGACGTGCCTTGCACTGCTCAACAGGCAGACTAACGAAGATATTTTGAATAGTATTGTTACCCGCGACGAAGAATGGATTCTGTTTGACAATCCAGTGGGATGAACATGGCGGAATGACAATTAATAAAAAAAAATTATATGTGCTATCATAATCCACATACATTTCCATTATTTATAAAGTGAAGATTTACTCGCATCGTCCCTACTGTATAATATACATATTGTTGAATAATTTACGTAAGGCTCTCTTTATAATATGCTCTTCAAAGGTTCATTTTCAATAATAACCGGTTAGTTAATTGGGCTACCGAGCACCGCACCTTTTGTTATACGAACCACACCCCGCATTTATCTAAGCAGTAGCTTATTTGAAATGATAAACGAGCTCCCAATCGATTTGAATAACAAGAAGGCAGATGCTCTTAATCCTTTTGATTTCATTAAACGCATGCGCCCCTCGGCCCTTGTCGGAAATATCACTCGAGTGTGGGCCTCGATCCGACCGACGTTGTTCATAATAAGGTTTATAGGGGGCCCACAAGTAATTTTCTAAAAACATTCCTAACCTTTAATACCAACAATACTCTTTATAAAATTTTCATACAAAAAATAGCAATTCATTTTGTCTTATTACGTGACTAAGTGATATTCAGCAGGATTTCTGATTGTCCGCGCATCGCCTGCTTGACATTTTTAAAATCCCTTACATTTCGCCGTCTCCGGTGACTGGTGACGTTCTATTTGTCAGCCGAATAATATCGTGAAATCACTGGCGTCATCCTCTTTTCTAAGGAGAGCTAATGAATTCCCTCAAGACATTCTTCCTACTTACCGATCGTAGATTCATTTGTGCGCTCGTGTTGTTGTAGAGGTTGAATGAAAAATCCGTCAGTATTAATCATGTCGATTCTGAAATACAATTTAGTGCGGCCGAAAAATTAACATAAATAATTTATACCCAAGAGGCTGAGGCTATATATAGCCGTCGTACTTGGTCGTCGCTTTCTAATCCGTAGTCTGTTGTGAACACCATATTGCTTCTGATTACTGTACTATCATTTGAATTGGAATTTCTTACATTGTCTTTTGATGCGTAACAGTTTACATTCGAAATGATTGATTGCCGTTAGAATATGTTAAACTGTGATCGTTTATTTATCATAAATTGTAATATTCAAATGAATTGAAAATTCTATTCTATACAGAGGCATAAAGAATATGTTTATAATAATAGTGATACAACTAAAGAGTTGATGTCACATGTTCGGTTAAATTAACATGTTTCGATTATTAAAATTCATTATTCACGCGTCTTATACAGGTAAACGTCGCGTCGATCGAAATTGCATATATGATTGTGTATCAGTTATTTTATTTCGCAGCGGGGCTCCATGAGTGTTTTGGCTTGAGGTCTTATCGACAAGTATTCAAGGTCTGGCCATGCTTGTATCGATACTCAGTACGTATTGATCGATACAAGTCGTCGGTCAAGCCTTCTTTAAGTATTGCCAGGTATTCCGTTTAATTTTAATTTGCATTATCGTTACCAAGAAAATTGTAAATAATGCTAATGAAACTTGAAGGGCTATTTATGATAATATCGTTATCATTATCATTATCATCATCATCAGCTGCTGCTGCCACAAAATTTGCTGCTGCTGATGATGATGATAATGATAATGATAACGATATTATCATAAATAGCCAGCTTAGATATTATCATAAATAGCTTATGTCCAGCCGTGGACTTATATAGGCTGCTGCCTATATAAGTCCACGGCTGGACATAAGCTGCTCACAAGACACGCCACTGAGCCTGGTCTTCGGCTCCATTTTTACAGTTACTGCCATTACCTTACGTATATTATCGCCTCATCTGCAGGTCGTTCTATACAACGTCTGCTCATTCGTGTACTCTACTCCAAATCACATCCTCCAACGATTTTATCGGTCTTTCGGCGGATATGACCACCCCATTGCCATTTCAGCTTGCTAATTCGCTGAGCTATGTCGGTAACCTTAGTTATCTGGCAGAGATACACCTAACATAGCTCTTTCCATATCTAGCTGAGCGACCTTGAATTGATGGACTAGTCCAACTGTGAGTGTCCACTTCGGCCCCGTAGTTCATGATCGGTAAAAAGCACTGGTTAATGACTTTCGTCTTAAAATTTTGTGGTATGGGCGATGAAAAGACTCGGCTTCCCAAATGCTGCCTAGCTGTATTTTTGACTTTTGACTTCACTTTACACGGATCTCGCCATTTTTGAAGAATAAACTTACCACGCTTCTATTCCATGCCTTCGGAGTGCACCTAGTAAAGAGAACAGAGTTTTTTTTTTTTTTTTTTTTTTATTTATTTAGGCAATCCAACAGCGTGAATAACATAGTATACAGTAAAAAATTTACATACTTAAAAGAAGGCCAAACAGGATTACACAAATCAACTATTAATATACAACAATAAAAAATGTGTTTAACAAGCTTGCAGTATACACAAATAGCATGAAATGTGTGTGTGTATGTGTAGTGTATATGTGAATATTATGTGTGTAGGGGTGTGTATGTGTGTGTGTTGTGCAGGTATGTGGTTTGTATAGGGCATATGCTGTGTTTGTGTGTGTGTGTGTGTGTGTGTGTGTGTGTGTGTGAGATTGTAAATGTGAATGTATTTTTGAACAGTTATAATAAGAATAATAATAGTATAAGATATCTTGACTAAATAATTGGAAGTAATTTTTTGTTTTAATTCAACTAGAGCGGTGCAATTTTTTTATTTCAAATTTAAGGGCATTTTTAGATAAATGAAATAGGTCTAAGCCAGAATAATGCCTATTATAGGTTCGGACTGCCCGACAAAGAACCGAATTTTGAGCGTAGTTTGAGCTGGAGTGAGGGACGTGAAGTAGAGGTGTATGTCGCGTTCGGTAAGACGGTACTGCCAATGAGACATTGCTCAAGAGTTCAGTACAGTCTATGTTTCCTACTAATATGTCGTGTAATAGAACAATATCATATTGCCGCCGCCTCCGCTCTAATGAGTCCAAATCAAAATAACGACAGGCTTCAGAGTATGTTTCGAATGATCTATGGTCTTTAAAGCTTAAAAATTTAATGAATTTCTTTTGTAATGATTCCAACCTATTAATGTGAACAATATAGCACGGTGACCAGATGCTACAGGCGTACTCTAAAATACTTCTCACGTAGGTAAAGTACAAAACTTTAATGCAATCTATATTGGTAAAACAGTTGCACACACGCTTGATGAACCCCAGTTGGTTGTACGCTTTACCAACAATAGTGTCAATGTGTTCAACTAGCATCATCTTTGAATCTAATGTGACCCCTAAATCCCGTACGGAATTTACTTTTTTGATGGGAGAATTGTTTATATAGTATATATGATTAATAGGTTTAGATTTTCTTGTAAATGTAATTTGAAGACACTTGGCTGAGTTGACGGAAATTCTGTTTTTGATATAGTATTCACTAAGATTATTCAAATCATTCTGAATTTTAATACAATCTTGCGTATCGTTAATATTTAAATAAACTTTCTTGTCATCAGCGAACATGCTGTACTTAGAGTTGGTAAAAGTACTATTGATATCGAAAAGATACGCGTTGTATAGCAATGGACCGAGTATAGATCCTTGCGGGACGCCAGAGCTAATAGTAATGTAGTCGCTTCGCGCGCTACCGATTGCTACCGCTTGCCTCCTTTTAGTGATGTATGAACTGAACCATCTATGAAGGTCACCACGAATTCCCAATGCTTGAAGCAGTTAAAGATCTCCTGCAGCTCTATAAGTATTGAAGCCCTCCAGCTTTCAAGAGCTCGGTCGTAACTCTGTTCTCACCTGAAGCTTTTCCGGTTTTTAGCTGTTTCAAGGTCAGTTGATGGGTTGGTTGATAATAATATAATTATATTCTTGTATAATTTCTTCTTTCTTTCTGGTTTCATTAAAATTCTGCAATCCTTATTATCTACAATCTTATTATATTTTATTTTATTTAATATTTTATTAATAGTATGTGAATAAATTTAAAAAAATAATAATTAAAAAAGAGTATACTTTTTTCCACATGACTGAAGCAAAACTTCTATAGCTCCATCTCTCATGCGCTTGATAGAATATATCTTCCTCAATTTTATAGAAAAAAAGAGTATAGAGATATAGAGAGAAATATAGAGATATATCTCTCTTTCAACCTCCGTTCGCCTGACCTGCTTACCCCCAAGTCAAGCGTGCGTAAAGAAGTTTTACTTTAATAAATAAATAAGCCTTATTCGAGTTGGTTTATAGTTGTCTAATGTCGTTGACATAAACATTATTTACCTACAATTTTGGAACAATTTTGGGGAGATGATCAGGAGCTGCTGGCTGGTAACACTGATAATTTAGGTTGTGACGGTGATCGATCCGTTCGGATCTCCGTTCGGACAGCGCCGGTTTTTACCAATGTCGGACGTTACGGCACGCCGCCGCGCCGTTTCAAATCCCATGAAGATGATGTAGTGTTCGCAGTTTACTCCCGTGCTGTTATGATGAATTGTTCAAGTTATGACCCTTGTTTTACCACGCGCTTTTTACCTCTCGTTTTTATTTATCGATTTGGTAACTCACTGTTGTAACTTACTGTTTATTTGTATAATAACTGTACCTACCCGATGATTAATCGCTTAGATTGATTAGCATCGTCACGTTTATCGATAACTTGTTGATTAAACGTTTGACAACTGTGGTCTAACAAATAATGGTGTGTAACTAATTTGGCCGTAATCTTATGACGCTAAGCGCTTACTAACTCAATGGGTTACTTAATACGCGGTTAGTGGAGTAATTTCTCTTAATAAATTGTGTCATTAGAAATATTTTAATCCATAACTTGAATTCCGAGGTTAGTGTCGTTTACAGTTTAGACTCGGACAATTACCCTTCGTTAGCTGCCAATAAATAGTGCAGTTGTTAAACAGCTTTACGACTAAGTAATTAGGGCTGCCATGCCAAGTAGAAACTTTATTACAGTACTATCTAGTTCTTATTTGATCAAATGATTATTTGGCTGCTTGATACGTCGATACTATTTAACTGATCTAACTTAGAATGAAACAACACTAATTTGTTTTTTTTTTATTTTTTTTTTTAGCGCCTGGGGTCTAACTGTTAAGAACTATTAAGGGTAACTATTAAGAAGTTATACATAACGATGACTATCAAAATAAATGTAAAAAAATCTTTTTCGAATTGTATATTGGTTCCACCCGCTCTGGTTCAGGCTGAAAATTAGGGCTGGATGTGTTTGTTAACCAGCAGTATGCTGAACCGACGCCCATTCGATACTTGTTTTTTTTTTTATTCGTTATGTACAATGCATATTCATTAAACCTGTTTTAAAAAAAATGTATTGTCTCTCTAGTATTATCATTAATAATAAGCTAAGTAATAAAATTTAATTAATTTAAATATAAAGCAAGGACCCAGGTGTCTGTTATTGTACTTTATTTTTAGGCAAGTAATGAAAATATCTATTTCTATAAATGCACGGCTAACTTTTGCCAATGTCAAATAAAATGCACAGGGTAAGCAATGCATTGGTGACGCCTCCTCCGGTGTTACAAGTGTCCATAGGCTACGATGACCACTTCTCATCAGGTGCGCCGTATGCTTGTTTGCTCACTTTGACATAAAAAATGGGACTAACAATTAAAATATAATCTTGATATCAACCCTAAATGTAATTAACCGCACTCCGTTACGGTAGCAAGCGGTCCGCTGGAGCTGTAGACCATTTAGCTGGGCCGGCACCTGATAAATCATTAACAAGACTATTTACCCTCGTGATTCTCAACTGACCATACTTCTATTAAATTTTAAGTAAACCCACGTTGTCAACTTTGGTTTTAAAAGGCTAGATTTTTGTTATTTAATCTCTTTATTGGAAAAGTTTGTTACATATTATCGCAGCGAAAGTGCTTTATATCCTATAAATGATAATAATAATAATAACGCCCAACGATCACATACATAGATCCTGGACCCAAACTAGGATTCCCTGTATTTAACACCCAGACTCAGATCAAGTATTCGCGCTTTTTTTTCTGTCCGCAAATACTTGTCATGCCGCGGGAATCGATCCCGCCGCCTCTTGGTTATGGGCCGACTTGCTCAACCACCGCACGACAGAGGCTGTTGTATCGTTCAAAATTATTTCTGAAGCATCATTAGATTACTATAGTCATGCACTGATATATCGATAGATTTTTTGCGTGCTAGAATGTTTACATCATTCGGCGCCAATTTTAATAAAACACGAATTAATATTTATGTGGCCACGCCCCGTAGGCGTCAACTGGGTGATGAATATGGCAAGAACGTACTACCGCCTCTAATATAAGTGTCTTCTTTTTCCACTAGACCGTGTCTAGTCCACGCCTTGTTTTAACAAAGCTATTCGTTACATTGTAACTTTACTAATCGAAAAACTACTTTATTAATATCGATAAGGTTAGTTGGATACGTATCAGCATTAGAGTAGAAATAATCTTAGTATGGCTATATATGTGGAGGGAGGAGAATCACAAGAACTCAATGCCCACTGCGTCCCCAGTACCCATTTTTATTCCTTTAAAATAATAGTGTGTGTGTTCGTCCCACACCACCATACAAAAATTATAAAGTAAAAGTGTGCACTAACGTTAAACGTAGAAAGATAGATAAACTCTTTATTGAAACACCACACATAAATGATTAAAAAAGTGACCTAACCAAAACCAACAACAAAACCAACTTAACCAAAGTGTAACAATGGGTAGTCTTATCGCTCAAAGTGATCTCTTCCAGATAACCTTGCGATAACTAAGTATATGTGATTGAAGTTATAGTCCTTAATATTGTTACAAATTGAATATACACTTACACTTTTTTTTCTAGTGGTCCAACGCGCACCGCGTATGTCCAAGTTTTTACTCCTTCGCTAATCTGCGTAGAAGGGCCTCGTGGAATTCATTGCTTCTTAGCAAACTCGAGATATAATGACATTTCTAAAATCGAATCTACATAAATGTCAATAAAAGTGTTAATATTTAAATTATTGATCGATGATAAACATTAAGATTGATATTAATTGATACTTTGTAAAACATTGCCTCGGACGTGTTTCTTTAAGGTCTAAGTAGGCCTGGTCGTTCAACTCGTGCTGCGAATATAATTTACTAGTTAATTTATTAGTCAAGATCTGTGTGGGCAAGTATTTGCTGTAAAACACGGATATTATTTCGGCACGTTTTAAATAAATAAGACAAAAATGCGCCTGGTTCACATTTACTTTGGGTTAGCGAGTATTATACTAATTGTACTATTATTTATTCCATTTATTATATGTTTCTACCTGTCTCATTCTTCTTACAGATTTAAATAATTTGGTTGAAAGATGGTGATGAAAACATCACACTACCTTACTGGCTTTTTGTAGCGCCATTTCAACCTAGGTACTGTTCTCTCACGTTTCCTTGTTATTGACCTAAGATTATCTTCTTGTTATGGGCTCTATGATTCTACCTCTCATCTGTAAATTTCTTTAAATTTAATTTTTTAACCTGATTCCGTCATCACCTTTCCACCACCGGACAACCAGATGTACGAAAAAACGCCACCGTTACATGGTTAATACCCCACATGTGCGGACATAGCGATTCGGTTCGACATTTATCATGCGAACAGCCAATGAGTGGAACGCTTTCGTATCCGTATTTCCCGATAACTACAACCTGGGAGTCTTCAAATCGAGATTGAACAGGTATCTTCTAGGCAAGCGTGTTACATCCTAGACCGCATCGTTACTTACCATCTGGTGAGATAGTGGTCAAACGCAAGCCTATCAAACAATTTAAAAAAAGCCGACTTAAACTAGACGAAAGATTTGGTGTTTATAACTAAGGTTAGCATTTTTAAATTGACGGGTACCTACTTACTATCTACTGAACTCGCAACCATTGGAGCGTGCCAATTATTCGTTTATTTTTCCGAACTCATGAAAACGTTATAGATTATAACAGTAGTTTGTTAATCGCTTCGAATGCCACTAAGCACTAAGCTATGATTATTATCTTTTTGGTACACAATGATATTTTGTTTCCTATTTTTTCAATATTTAAAGTAGCACTTTGGTACTATTGTTTGCAACGAAAAGGATTAAAGCAATTGTAAACGTTAAAATAATAAAAAAAATTCCGAACAAAGCAGATTTAAAAAACCTTTACAAAATACAATACAAAACCATAAAACCAAAGCAATTTAAAGTTTTTTCTAAGCATTATATAACGTTTAAAAAGTCCAGTTTTAAGATACAGATAAGTATAAGTGATTGAAGTTAATTTTTTTATAAACTGAATGATATTTGTCGTTGAGATGTTAAGTAATTTATTATAGCTATTAAAAAGGTGATTATAATAGACTAGTTGCGCCCCGTGGTTTCACCCGCGGATAAAAAGTATTTTAGTTATTTGGTCATACGGAAAAATTTCACTTTTCCGGGATAAAGTGTAGCCTATATGTTAATCCAATGTATAAGCTATCTTGGTACCGAATTTCATCTAAATTCATCCAGCCGTTTGAGCGTGAAGGAGTAACAAACATACACACATGTGATAGTGTGATCACTAAAAGATATGAATGTTCGGATCATGTCAATGACATCACAGTTCTCGCAGGAAAATATCATGCGTGATTGAATCAAGTATGAGTAGGAGTTAAATGGGCTGCTATGTAATGCTACCCAATCTAGGGCATAGGTTAATCAATCATAATAATTGAAGGATTGAGAATAAAAAGGGTTTAACTGTCAAATTGATAATTTCGAGAAAATTGACTTTAAACTTCAACGGCGTCATTTTAATGTAGAGTGCTTATAAGGCAATAGAAAAGTTTATGTAAGTTTCAGTCGCTTGAAAATGTTTTTATTCTATTTTAAAATACTAAATATAGTACTAATTCATACAACGACTGTAAAAATATAATATAATAAAATAATTATAATAATGTTTTTATGCTAAGCGAACTGTATTCCTGTGACAGATAAACCGTTTTTAGACTCAAAATCTCGAGATTTAAGCCTCATTTCGGTATTTTGAGATTGTATTATTGTAGATAATTTCACGCTGAATCCAACGATACCCATAAGTCATTTTGTGAAAAAAATCAGTTAAACCCTTTTTATTCTCAACCCTTCAATTATTATATGCATATTAATTATATCATCATCTTTAGCATCATAATTATAATTTCAGTTATACGGCTATATCATTTCCCTCTGACAAAAAAAAACGGGTTAGCACCAATTTTGTACAAAAGTGTATCAATTTAACGGCATTGGTAACTGGGCTTTCTGATAACGCTTTCTTTTCGATAATACCAAAAAAACTACCACCAGTTTAAGCCGCAGACGTACGTGACGAAAAACACCTGCCGTTGGAATCTTGAACTCGCAACGGCAAACCTTACCTAGTTCTTTAGATGAAGTAAAAAATATTGGATACAGTAACATGTAATGAGGCCGGCATTTTCTATTATTAAAAATACGTTCAGGTCTTGTATATTAATAAATTAATCTGAATAGTTGTTTTTTTGGGTTTGACAACAAAATATACCCATCATTTTCTTTTTAACCAACTTCCAAAAAGACATTAATTTATTTTATATTTCCTAGTCTTAGTTAGGGTCCAGGATCTATGTATGTGATCGTTGGGCGTTATTGTATATTATATTATTTACATCTTAACAAAATAGAATCTGCTTCGAGTCTAATGTAACCTTACATTTGTATTCATATGACAAAGTTGTTGAAGTAAGAACTTGCGACGGAAATCGAATCGTACAAATATTAGCCCCAGTCTTAAGTGACCACGCTCGTGAGTACTTGTAGTTTCCTGGCATTTTGTTAGCAAGCACCAGCTGTCCTAGATACCTAGTAAACGGGGAAAAGTACCTATATAAACAATTTAGTATGTGGCTAGTATCTATACAGGGTTACAGGAAAAATCATGCTAGATCCGTTAAGGGCGTGGAGTACCAATCATTTCTGACTTATTTCGCTAAGAAACACCCTAAACCCTAAACTTAACCCTTTTCGAGATATTCGACTTTTAATTTTTTTTATTGAAAATTGCCGATTTTAGGCTACAAAATTTAATTATGTTTATTTTGTTTGGGAGCGAGTCGGCCGGGAGGCGAGTTGGCTGGACTGCAGTCGCGACCCCTTCTCGCCCCCGGTACGGCGGACGAGGGCTCACGGGGGGTTTTAGTGGGTTCGAGTCCCACTCCCGTGGTGGCAGGGAAGTGCGAGGAAGTTTTCCCCCTTCAAAAAAAAGGGTATTTCATGAAATAAGTCAGAAATGATGGGTACTCCACGCCCTTCAACGGATCTAGTACAATTTTTCCTGTAGCTCTGTATATTATACACTTACAAGAATATACACGGCTAGACACTACATACATTATCGATTGTTACGGTTACATTCATAAACATTTCGCGGGTGAACATCGTATATAATTTCTACAAGTAGCTGAAGCCATTCAAAGCGATAAGCTGTAGATACTTATCTTATTCTTATGGCCAATAAAAGAATCTTACATGATCTAAACTAAAGGTTCTCCATAACTATTACCTTCTACTTCTGTCATTAAATGAAACAGCCCATTGATTGTTGTAGGTATAGCTTTTTCTAATATTTCAGATCGCAATAATGTAATTGCACACATATAAATATGATTTTTTCTGCAAAAAAATATTTCTTAGTTACGAAAATGTGCAGGTAATAACTTTACTAACTTTAAGCTTTATGAGTAAGGCATCTATTGTATATTTTGCAAATGTTTAATAATCTCTAAGCCTATGAATATCGATCAGTAGCATTATTATCAGATCAGTATCAGTACCTATGCGTATGGTGTCATTCTCGCCGCTTGTTCTGAGCTAAATATGTCTATACTAAATATCTAAAACTACAAAACAAGGTGTACCGTCACGATCGTTTTGTTCTGCCCTGCCCTAGCACTGGTGTTATCCTTAGGAAACAGCTTGTTCAAACACTATTTGCGAGGACTGTTCAATAATAAACAGGCCGAGGAAATCTTCTTCGGAACTCTAGAAAACGCACCGTATAATTGAAAGCGTGTAAGTGATTCAACCGTTTATGAATGTAGTATAATTGATATAATCAAGTAGCACAATATTTTCATTTCATAATATTTGGTTTAGAACTAATTCAAGTAATATAACAAGGTCACGTTTTGGTATACTTTACAAAAAATTGTCTTTTGTACTCATATTTCTAATATGGTTAGAGACAAATTACTGTACGTCATTGAATGAGAATTTTATTACCAACTTATTTATATTGACTCAAATTGACTACATAGAATTAGTGAGAAATGTCAACACTCAATATTTAAATATGTAAAACAACAAGTCGCTAATAACCTGAATGGAAACATTGCATAAATATATATTAATAAATAATTAATGTCTTATATTTAATGATAATACGCTTATGAATTGGTTCTTTTGACGGTTTTCCGATGATTATGTATAATATGTCTATCGCGTCTTATTTAGTTTTGTAAAATATACATATATAATCATATTTAAAAAATGCTTCAATGTTTTTGCCGCTGCATACAGCAGGAAAGCGTCGTCCTCATCTTTGATTCCTTATGTTAGTCCGCGTAGAAGATATAAAAATGAACTCTAAAATGTTTTCTGCATTTCTTTTGTCTCGTCGACAGTAAGAATACTGCCCTAAATCAGCGAAACGAACGAACAAAATCGTTCACGTGCCCAACAGCAACTAGCAAATTTCTATACTCCACCAGAGTCAGTCAGAGTTTGTACCGTCAGTTGCCATAACCCTGCTCCTGCTACAGCGGTTTTTAACAACTAATGTAAAAGTTTGGTCTCTATCGACCTATATAATAGCGTTACCTGCATATGACCATTCTTGAGGTGCGAGCAAAGCCCAAGGCGTTTCCACTGAAAGTATGCTATACGTATACAAAATCTGGTGAACATTCCAACTCCCTTGGACCTCCCGCCTCAGTGACGCCGGTGTTTTTTCGGTATCCTGCAAGATAAGGGTGCTAAACGTGATTCCTTACCCAGAACCCTGAAGGGCTCGATTGGTCAAGTGATCGCTGCCACCACAGCTGTTTTATAAGCCAATACAGTACCATTGCTGGTACAACTGGTACCAATTAGTCTAATCAATAGTAACATTGATTATACAAATGGTCGCTGGACCAGTTGTACCCTCATACATACCATTACTGGCCCGATAGCTCAGTTGGTAGTAGCCCTGCCTTCTGAACTGTGGGTTGTGGGTTCGATTCCCACTCAGGACAAACATTTGTGTGATGAACATAGGTGTTTGTTCTGTGTCTGGGTGTCATATTGTATTCTATGTATGTATTTACAAACAAAAAGTCCTAAGTATTGTATCAGTTATCTGGTTCCCATAGCACAAGCTTAGCTTAGTTTGGGGCTAGATGGCGTTGTGTGAGATGTCCACACATATATACATATATATATTGACACTCTTTAATAATGGATCGACAATAGAGAGCGTCACAATACTAAGTAGGTAAAACATACACGTCGTTGATCTGAATGAAAATAGGGTTAAATGAATCAAAAATAAATCAAAGTTTATTGAAAACCATTCTACTCACATGATTACCGCTACGTCATGTTGCATCCAGTGTGGGCGATGGTAAGTACAAGCTGTGGAACGACCGTTCAACTCCACGGGTATTTTTATTGTTAACAAATTTGACGCTCCACTGTCCCACTCGTCTTAAATTTTAGTTGTATTATGATGCATATTTGGATAGCATCAGAAACAAATTTTCAATATCAGTCTCGTTAATCGAAAGTATAGAGTATAGATTCCTTTAGGCACCCGCTGCTAAAAGTGGCTATTTACAGATATGATTTATTAATCGACTATTCGATAAGTGATACCTACTCGTCTTTATGGCATTCCGATTTATCTTTTTCTCGTGTAGGTTACTGGCTAGCTCTGGTGTCAGTTTTTTTTTAGTTTCTGACTTGGTTTTGGGACTTTTGTTTTATGACAACTGCTACGAACGGTTCAGGTTGATAATGGCGCTAGCTTAAAAACTGTCGTGTGTTGATTAAAATATGCTTTTATGTTTTACAAATCTGCAAATATTTAGCAGCGCTAATACCGAAGCATGAATGAAAAAAATTCTAACACGTGTATCTATCTGACCACATGCAATTAATTTTTGTATGTAATTTTATCAATTACACTTACTTTTGTAGAGTCTTGTATTTATATGATAATCATATAATATATTATTACTTGTTAATATCTGATTCTAAAACATAATACAATGTATTTATAACTTGTATACCTGCGTCCTTTAGAATTGTGTATGTAATTCAAAACGGTTTCTCAAGCAGTCCTAAGCAAACCGAGTTGCATAACGCATTATTCGCGAAGAAATATGATCATAATGTACATTTATCTCAGCTAATATTGACTTTACGATGATAGCTTTGTAGACTTCCCACCTGAATCAATACCGAGCAATATTTTTTAAAAATGTCATTTATTGATGAGTTCATTTTTGACACAGATATAGGCTTAAATGATAAGATTTAAGGATTTATTTCGCTTTACACGGCCGCCTATAACAGAACAGTATCACTCAGAAATCCAAAATATAAAGTTTCTCGCGACACTGCACTGCGCACATCATCCTGAGTCATCAGTTTGGTAATAAGATTAATCGACTGTGAGATCAGATCATAAAGTCTTAATTGCCCAATAATTTCACTAGCTACAGTGCCCTTCGAATCGATGCACAGTAGTGCTTGCACACTACTGCTTGGCGGCAGAATAACTGACAAAGCGGTTATACCTACCTAGGCGAACTTTGCAGAAAGGTCCTACCACCTAGTAAAATTTTACTAGAATCTCTACCATGTTTCGTATGTCTCTGTTCAAACTGCTTTACTGTGGTGGTTTGATTTTACTATCAATATTATAAATAACGCTGTGGAGACTCAATGTGTGGTCTTGAATACATTCAATACAGGGAGTAACAAAAACCCTGTTATATCCGCGAGCTGCGTATCCAGTGTCAACTCAAGGTTGTAGTAATACTAGTTCTATTTCAATACGAGACATACAAAACTTACGTGTGCTTTTTATTAAAACCTTTTATGCCGTTACTAAAAATGTTTACGACCTCAGATATTGACAACATAGGTACTTGCACCACCGACGCAGCCTGCTGCCTGCCCGCACCCCGCACCGCCCGCCATGGTACGCTAAGTCTATTCAACTTGCATACCTACTGCGACGGAACTAGAAGCTATTTATTCCACAGATTACTTTTTAAGCGTTTTTCATACGATTATGTGCCCTATACCACATACCACAACGTTGTAGGATTGCGAGACTGAACTTAATGACGTAAAAGATCTCTTTGACCAATAGTGGTAGGCACACAAGTGCTGCGCGCCTTTCTGCCACACTCTAAACAATCGAATTCACGTGTGATTTTGTATTGTCAAGAAACAAGATAAGTACGTAATTTTTAGCTCTTAAAAGAGCTTTCAAAAACACATCTGTCGGCAGGCGATTTTCATGTTCAGTCAATCAATCAAAATGCTGATTTGGCGGATTGGATTTTCCACAGCCCATACGTGCTCATTATGGCAGTTAAAAACGCCAGTTCGGACGAACGAGCATTCGTCGGTTAATAAAATACGACTCAAAAACTCTGCGTCATCTGCCACTCTGGGCTCATAATCACTGGGCAACAATGATTGCACTCGTTGATAATGAAACGGGTGCTGACCGTCTTCCTTCAATGCCCTCCATACACGCATGTGATTAATTCCAATTTCTCTTGCCATGCTGCGTGTGCTACGTGTTGGGTCTTGCACAAACATATCGAGCACCTGTTCTTCAGCATCATGTAATACTCGTGGTCTTCCAGCATCAAATCTTTGCTGATCACGGCCCGTTACACTACCGGTGTTGTAAACACGTAAGTGCAATCGCTGGAATGCCATTAATGACGGTAACTCAATTCCACGCGAAATAGAAAAATTATGCTCGTATTCTCTACGTGCTGCCGCATAATTATTGTGACTTCTACCAAGGCACATTAACATATTGTAGTATTCGTCGTTAGAATACGACATCACACTCGACACTAAATTCGCGACGGTCAAACTGGAAACGACTAAATTGCATGAGAGAGCACGTGCGACTGAGCGTAAGCCGCGGGCCGCGCCGCGCCTATGCCGCACCGCCCGCGCACCCCATTTCCCCGTAGGCACACAGGTGCAGGAGCGGCATCCTACAAAAGAGCCGACAAAGGCGGCCCCCGTTTGTCGGTTCCGCGTTTACTTTTACCTTAGTTACTTAGCTATTTAAAAATAGGCACGGCTTGTGGCACAAACATTTTTGGGAAATGGTATTGTTTTTTTGTATTTAGATACTGCCTGTAACTTCAGATACGTATAACTTAGGTATTGTTAGACATTTTTATATGACTACTTGTAATTATCTGTACACATACTTCATTTATTTAACAGGGTTTTTGTTACTCCCTGTATATAGAATGCTTCCAGATAGATTATATCCAAAAACAGAACATAGTTTAGTTTCAAAGAGATGTTTTCATAGGGCATTTTATTCTCGTAACACGATGCGCTCACTGTTTATCTTTGTAAAACTTACTTTTGTGCACCCGACTACGATTGTTGTAGGCGGACATGTTTTTTTCCTCGACTTTTAGGGTTCCATCGCATTGAAGTAACACTTACTAAGGATTGCGCGCATCTTCATACTATAAACTTATTAGAAATTGAGAAATATAAATCTACTCATTAGTAAACGCAACGCAGCGCACTTTAGTAAAGTTTTTTATTTTAATTGTGGTTTTATTGGTCGAAGTAAATGGCTAAGGTTGAACCTGAACGTTCTGAGCTAGCGATTTTCATATCTTAAATATATATAACTCAAAGGTGACTGACTTATTGACTGACTAACATAGTGATCTATCAACGCAAAGCCCAAACCACTGGACGGATCGGGCTGAAATTTGGCATGCAGGTAGATGTTATGACGTAGGCATCCGCTAAGAAAGGATTTTTCGAAATTCCACCCTTAAGAGAGTGAAATGGGTGGCTGAATTATTTTCCCATAGACCACGCCGCGGGCGAAGCTGCGGGCAGAAGCTCGTCACTTATAAACAAAAATAAAATATCAAAGGTATTCTGAAACTGCTTCGGGAGCTTGATATTAAATGCTACGAAACTCTACGCCAACCTATCCACCATCACACTTAAGACCGGTATATTTTCTCTACTCTATTCTATGGTATTATTGCGGCTGATGATGTTTTAAATGTTTGTGTTTCTGCTCAATGTGACGCGCATTGACGTGTAGGATCGGAGCGCTATTGTATGAAGTCGGCTGGCGAAGGCTGTTTGCTCGAGGCCTTTCTCAGGATTAATAGGAATATACCATATCGATAGTTCGGTAGTCATTTTGATACTTCAACATATAAACTTGGCTATTGAAATAATCTCTCGATCTATCTAGCTGCTCAAAGAGAATAATATTGCTTTCTAATCTGGATTTTTCTGTTACCGCATACGCATTTTATTTGAATCTGATCAATGTATATACTGTAAATTATATTTATTAGATTAAAACGTTTGTACATATAAAAGCTGTAGTTTTAAACAGGTTCAATATTTGTATACGTTAGTAGGTGTACCTCTCTACCTACGTTTATTGCAGTTTAAGGAGTATTGCTTATACTGAACTCAAATTAACAATAAGTCATACCCGAAAAATTACTCTTTTTTTAGGAATCGTAAAACATCGCTGTTATGTGCGCGGCTCTCTCGTGTATAAATCACAAATAGTAAAATATTTCTTATAGAAATAACGTGTCTTAGAATTATAAAAAAACAAGAAAGTATCAAGGCTGTTCAGATCTACACATTAAATTATAATATCGCTCCTACGCACATTGTTCAAAATGTAAACATGTAAGAAATTCGTTCTTTTTGTCCGTTACTAACTATTGAGTGCCTTCTACTGCGGAGCACCATGGTTTGCTTAAAAATAAGGACAAACGAGTCGAGTTTTAATGGCTCTGTATAATTTTTACAACATTCTAGATTTACATGCCAACTACATTAAAAATAAATATTCTTCCTAAATCGTACTAATACGTATAAAAACTTCGCATGGATGTGTGTGATGAATGAAATTCGGTGTGTAGATATTTTAGGAAATAGAACAATATAGGATAATTTTTATCTTGAAAAATATCGCAGTTCATTTGTCCAATCATGTTGCCCATTTTAGGTTTTAACGACTGTCCAATTTGACCAATCGAGTATTTTTTGACGCGTAACTCACGAATCGTGTGGGATGGTGTAATTATCATTTACGCGGGTTAAAATAAATTAAATAAAAACTAAACTATTTCATGTCCCAAAAACCGATAAATTTTTGTTATATTGTTACATCCCACTACTACATTTACGTTACGTCTATCACATTGTGTGCTATGTTAGCTAGTACGTAGTACAACGCTAAACCATATTGCCGTGCAACTTCGGTTCGGTAAGTCTTTGTATTCACGGCTTTTGGACATCTTTTGTACCCCGTCCAATATTTGTAGGAAGTGTGCGCATTCATTACAAACATAAGACCTTGTGTTGCCAACCTTTCAAAGGCGGGCCGACGCGCGTCCAGAAGATACCAGGAAATGTGTGTTCGACCAAATAATTCCTTAAAAAACTTATTTGAATGTGCCTTATATACGAGTAATGTTAAGTAGCTTCTGCCCTCGGTTTTGTCCGTGTTAGCTAATTTCATCTATATTCATTGAGCATTTACCATTCCGTGTAAGATTTTTGAAGCCCCATGTGACTCTGTTGCCGGTTGATTTAAAAAAAAAAACTGATTTATGTGTATCATAACTTTCATTTGAAGTGCTCGCAATGTTCGAGTCAATCAACAAAGAAAAAAGTTTTATGGAAAATTCCATTTCCCATTTCATCCTATAAAGGGGGAAATTTCGAAAAACTCTTTCTTAGTGGATACCTACATTTCACAAAGAACACGCCCTCTGAATTTCAAGTCTCTAGGACCAGCGGTTTTGGGCTGTGGGTGATAGTAGTACGTCAGTTTACGATGTTATATAATTACAGATAACCTTATTACATCAATGTCAAAACGATCGCGTCTCATTAACGCTGATCCGTAGCCCGTAAAGGCGTTTAAACACTGATTACAGGACATATAAAATTCACCATAAATTCGTTATTTATTCGACAAAAAGGAAACAGTTGGAACGCTCTTAGTATTAAATATATGCTTGAGATCATAAAATAAAGAATTTATAGGCGTCCTTTGGTATAACCGTGGTTGGTTTTTATGACTTCACGGGGTGTTTATCCAGCGGTGCGAAGCGCGGTCGTACCACGGATAGCTCCAGCTCCTGTTGTCAGTGTACGCATAATTTCCCTCATTGGCACAGCGAGTTGCTCTGCGTGCTATATCGGCGTCATACACGATATCCATAAATTAAGAAGGCTCGATTACGCTTTTATGTCGGTTTTTTGCTGCTTTAGTGTGTAATGAAATTTTTATTATCTATTTGTCGTGACACGAGTTTGACTTGGAACGACTAGGTGTAAAATATACGATTTCGAAAATCGATAAAGCTTGGATATTATACGAGTTGCTTAAGATGACTAATGCAGTTATATGTTAAGCATTAACGCTGTTAAAGACTTATTGAGTTTCACACCTAAGAGACTGTTTAAGGCAGTTAACTAAACCTACGTGTTAACATTATACTTTTGAGTAAATGTACACAAAAACAGACACAGCGTGACCAACCGTTTAACGTGTTTGTACTTTGTATAAGTACGCGTGAAATTGTGATTATGAATACAGACGAGTGTTTCAATCGCTGGAGCATTGAGTCTGTAACACATGAGATATTTTATTTATGATCCTTTATAATTTTTCCACTTACCATATCATGCCTATATGGCATGCAAGTGTAATCAAATACACCATCCAGCTATTTTATAATATCACAAACATTAATTGGTTTCATTACAGTACAGAAAAAAAAATTTTTGATACGCAAAACAATTACCAACAATGAAAGAATCAGAGACAGAAAAATTTATTGAATAACCGATACAATTATGTTTGCCTCGGTCTAATTGCACAATAAAGTAAGATCAATTTAACCACATCGAATAACATCAATGATCCGTACAAAAATAATCAAATGGTAACAAATCAACTTTTAAACCCAACATAAATATTTTTGGTACTCTAATTTCCTTATTAGTGCCGCATTTTAATTAGGTAAGAATATTTATAAACACACTGCTAAGCTAAGTGTAATAAATTATAATGAGTATTTTGTAATTGAGATGTAGGTGCAGGTAAAACAGGTAAGATAAAAATCTATAAAAGCATTATCAGTCGATATTGATTTAATCGACACATAAGCAATGCCCAGGCGCCGATTCACAATTGTGTTTGATTCGACATGGTTTTTGTGCGCAGGCGCGCATGCTCCGCTTCGTCGTTGCGACGGGTTTATGAGGGACTTGCGCTTGTTTGTACTCGCAAACTGAAGAATGTCGATGTAATGTGAGGTTTGATAACCTGATAACCGAGAGCTCTCTATCATTTGTTAAACTAACATGAAGATAACAGACGTTTATTCAAAATAATCTATACTCGATTTCACATGTCACTATCACTTGAATGATTTGCATTTTTTTGATAATTTTCGTATAGCATCGTTCCTTTAAAGAACTGCCAATCTATTGAGTCAGCTGTTAGAAGTCTTACAAGTTCCGATACAGTTGATAACACGTTCAAGTTTTCAGATCAGTGCACAGATGCCAATTCGCGATTGTGTTTGATTCGAAACGGTTTTTGTGTTCCAACTAAGTCGAACTGCACCTTACTATGGTTGGTACCTAAGTCTTGTTAGTGTTACGTTTTGTAATATAGGTAATGATAAAAATGGTTCTACAGGTAAGAAATAGCAGGTTGAAATGTTACGATACAGTTTCATATTCACACAATATGTTCACGGATCGGTGCACGGGCTTTACAATTTTATTGTGATCAATTCGGCATGGTTTTTGTGACAGACGCTGACGGACCCGTCATTATGATGCCGCCCAGGTTAGGTTAGGTCATGTTGGAGTACTGTTATCGAGTTTTAAAAACACATAACAACAATGTAATCGCTATAGATATTTTATGCTAATATTTTACATTGTATGTTAGGTAGAAAAAAACATCCAAAACAAGGATACTCAAATTAGTCAACACAGTTGATGTTTGATGAGTTGATGAAGAGATTCAGGTTTTGACTATATTGCTGGTAAAAAATCTCTAGTGAAGATTTTAAAATACAATTAGTTAATTTTGGAGACAGCAGTACCTACATAAATCATTTACTACTTAGTTTTCTTTAATGAAGTAGCGTATTCAAATGCGAACTGGATTTGCGAAGTGCTTTCAGATTAGTACTCGTAATACAGTTCTAATTGTTATTTATGCCACAAAGGTTCGCACGTGGGTAGCTCGTAGGCCGTTATGTTCTAATAAGCTTGAGATGAATGGAACGTATCTTATGATTTATGCGCTGAGTTTATGCGGTTATTTGATGCTAGCGCGGACGGGCAATGCCAATCTACTTCGGAGCTTGCCAATCGCATTGTGATCGTCTCTACCAGTTTACAAACTTGCACATTAAGCTTCGTGTAATATTGAACCAATCATACTTTGTTAGCCGTTACAATACAGCAACATTCAGTGCTAGCACTTTGGTTACGCCTTTGTCGAAAACTATATTGACACGACTTACATGTAGTCCGTATGCTCCACTGTACCTGTCCATCGAACGTGACTCGTGGACCTTATTATAATTACAGATCAGTCGATTGTTGTGACTACAAAAATGCATAATTTATAGACGCAGAACGGGGAATAAACCAGGAGACGTATACTTGACTTCTTGGAACGAAGCCTTCACGGCGTCTTGTTACATATTAGGTTTTGTTTGAGACATCGAACTGAGTTTCTATAACGGGTAAGGTGCTTATTATTCAGCACAAAAGACGCTTGTAACTTGAAAAATGGTGCTAACCGTCGTTGTATTATTTTAATTAAATACGAGGCATTAGCTGTTACGACATTTTCTGCAGATGGAATAACGACGCAATAAAACGGGTGCTGTGTTTGATTTAACACTGAATGGATAATTTTAGCAAGTTTCTGCAAAAGGCGATTTAGTGTTTTTGTTTTTTTTTATTGATTATCGTAAAGATTGTGAGAAGGCGAGAACTGTAGATAAATAGCTGAAAGACGGACCTCCGGTGCGACATTGCTTGTTGTTATTTTATGGTGACTATAAACCGGGCATTACTATTCACACCGACCTAATACGATTTTTATATCTCGTGTCTATTAATTTGTGGTAGTTGTTCGACGAGATGATAAAACTGAAAGATTTATTACTAACTAGAGGCGCTCTGCGGTTACATCCACGTGTCGCTCTTCATATTACATACTTGAACATGAACAACCCTTAGAGGGTGAATCATATAAAATCATTTGTTCTTCTACTAGATTCGCTCTCAAATTTTACCACAGATGGACTCAAATATAGCAAGCGGGCAAAAATAGCTCTAATGCCCACCTATACGAAAGGTTGATAGGTCATATAATCTAGTAGAGAAATATAAATTATTTTGTGTGAATCATCCTCTAGCTCCTAAGTTAAGCTCTTATCTCTCTAGGATTCACTAAACAAGAAAAATTCGTTTCACTAAATTAAGCCAGTTGCTTAAATGTCTGAGACATCTCGTAACTTTATGACACCAATTTCCCATGTTCTAACGCGATATGCAGTATCAAACAAAACACTCAGGTCAATATTTTTAAATTCCTTTCAAACATATTCTCGATACACCTATAGTATACCAAGCATAGTACTCTAAAAAAGTAATTTTATTAAATTTTATAGAATTTCTTAAAGATCTAAGTACTGAAATTTAAAAGGACAATGTTTTTTTAATGAAAACTGCACCTGAAGCATCTTGAATTACTGCTGATATTATTGCATGTTTCTTGTAAAAACTTTTCCTCTTCGAAGAAATTAACTAATCTTTCTCTTTTCTGGCAGATGCTTCATTTTAATTGTAGATGCTGAAATTATAAATAGTATAGCTAAGCTGTGTGGGATGACCACGGAACTTTGATTGCAATGCAACAGTAGAAATTTCATCCCTAATTTAAAATTTTTCATAATAACTATTTAAACTATGTATCGACGCTGTCAAATCCAAACAAATTTGTGTTTCTGTTGGTTGCAATCATATTCCGTGATCGCCTAGCAGCTAGTCAAGAGTTATCAAATTAACTTAACGGCACAAATTCTTGCACACTACTGCTTGGTGGTGACACAGATAAGCGTAGAAATTTATCGTTCTTTCATTCACTTAGTTACTTAACGTCAGTTTTAGGAGCGACTTAACGTTAATTGGTTAGTGCAGAGGAAGCTAGTATGTAAGTCAGACTTTATTTGGGTGTTGATTTATTAAGTTGTTTATTAGACTATATATTTTATTAGACTAAGTACAGGTATAAGGGCTTAATTTTGAAGAAAAAATCTATATTGCACTATTGAACTACTAGAATGATATTAAATAACAAAACAATTACCGATCCCCACGCCGTACAAATATACCTGTATAGATTAAAAATTCTAGGATTAATTTTGTAGTAATAAAACAATAAGGAATAGATTTTTGAAACGAGTTGGCTTCGTTTTTATTTCGAGTTGAAGCCAGTTTCACAGTTCATCCTCGTAACGTGCATGTCTATAAAAAAACGCTTACCTGCGCAAGCTGTCCATTCTTTTGATATGAGAAATTCGAGTTGCAATTTAACGTCTATTGTGACGGAACAAAGGGCGTGCGATGCGTTCATAATACAGGTGCATCGATATTTCCAAATCAGCCCCCTAATGCTACGCGAGTTTACGTGACCGGTTTTATTTCACGCCATTCTCGGCGCTTTGATAGCGTCCATTTTGTGTAATTGCCGTTAAACTCGACCCAACTATTTTTCAGTGTTTAGTCCTTTTTGTGCCATTGTTCGGGGGATGTTAGATTAGCCGGCGCGGTACGCCCACGTTTCATTAATGCGAATCTAACTCGTGTTGCTAGCCAAATGCCGGTACGGGACGGGTTTTAACGTGGCTTTTGTTGTCTATCCATTTATATTATCAGTTATGTCTTACGACGATAATGACGATAGGTCATTAAATTTTTCCATACTAAAACGTAATGGATTAATATAGTTTTGTATTTTTCGTTAAAGTCTGGTATATAAAATTATATCGTTATTCGTGTGTTGTGTTTTAATTACTACTAATCTACTAATCATTTTTATATAACAAAATTAAATCAAAGAACATATATTTAGTAGGATTCACATAATTATCTCATACCCCTGCAGAAAAAGAACGAGTAAGGGAATGTCGCCAAGACACTATACAGTCAAAGTCTAACAAACACGAGGTCGAACGATCAGTTATCTCACAATAGAGACGTAGATATCCCGTATCTGTGGACGCTCGATGAAGCGAACTACTTTTTTGTTCGAAAGATAACGGAATGGACAAAAACAGAGCACATTTCTAAAGATGTACACAGAGATAAACATGATAAATAGCACTGCAATTTCCAAATTCCTTCGAACAATGTCACTTTTATTTGGTTGTAAAGATATCTGCAAAACTTTTTGCTCAGTAGATTTACGTCAGCTTCTGAGTTGGTAAAATATGACTCATTTAGTTTGAAGACAACAATTGCACATTTTATTGCGTTTTGTAGAGTAAACTGTTTCCTTTTTCAATAACAATCTGGACTTCCTTTTTATAAAACTCTTAAAAGATATGCAAATATTATAAATCAGACGATAGATAGATTAGAAACGTCACCAAAATTACAATTTCAAATTATACGATTCGCTATTGAAAAAGGAATCGGCTCGTTATAAATAATTAAATATAAAACAAATCATAACAATCGCTCTTGAATGGGTTTAAAGTATAATAACATGATTGCCAGTTTATTACTGCAGTGCTATTAAAGCAATTCCTTTATAATTAGCCGTTTTAACTGCCCGAGAGTTTATTGAAAGTAATATCCGACGTTTTTATTCGCGATCGATAAAATAAAATTTAGTAGTGTGTATTCCAACGGCGAACGGATGCACGACGTGTAAAGCAAACAAAAGTAGTGCGAAACTAAAGGTAATAAAGGGAGGCTGGAGGGAGCTATCCCGGGGCACGTACGGCAATTCGTTCTAATAGTCGCCGCCGACAATGGTGCTATTCTGACATTGTTTTGTTAGGACAGAATGTTGGGCAATGCAAAATTCGCCGCTGCCGAATCGGAATCTCCGACACTTGTCTCGTGGAAGGCGCCTGTTGTATTTTTTTCTGTGTAACGTGGGGGGCGCACTGAAGTGGTCCCCGAGCAGTAATTAATGATGGATTTGACTTGAGTGACTGTTTCACTTCACACTGTTTTGGTAACAAATTGTAATGAATCGCTCGGCGGGACCTCACACTTGGAATGTCATTTCAATTACGTCATCGTTGCGGCCGGCGGTTGCTTGCTTTTTCTATGTCCTTTGCGAGACCGAAAGCAATATGGAAATTTTGACTAAATTTTAATGAAAAATTATACAATCAAGTACATTATTGCTTTTCAAAACGAGTGATGGTACCCGTATTATAGGTAAAAGATGTTATAAATGTGTTTATTTTTTACATAAACATTACAGTTTGACCATAAACATTAGTACCTAATACGTTTTATCTGCTTCCACTGTTTGCCGACATAAAACATACTAACTATCGAACAGCCCGAACACAAAGTAATGAGCAAGCCTATTTGGAAACCGATACATAAGCTATGAAGACATTTCCTGTCCAGATGCAATATAAACAACCAACAAGCGGCATATCACTAGCACTGACCCACAGAACCAATTTGTTACTATCACTTTTTAATGGAGCCATTAAAATAGTTTTGCGGTTGAGACCGAGTCATAACATTTTGGCGCCTGTTACTGTCTCGGATAACAAATCTTGCGGTTGATACGATTGCGCGTTTCTATCCTGAACTGATATTGAGTGATTGTTTTACATTACGGCGATCACTTCATAGAATCACGATTCGTCGATTCGATTATTACTCAAAAGGTGAGTAAGCCGACATTTCATAGTATCAAAACTCTAACAGCAAATTGTACCGATGATGTATCGCTGGCGGGAATTGTTTGGAGAGGACGCACGCGGATATGTTTGCACAGCTAACAGTAAATAAAGTATCATTTTTCTATTAGCTTAGTTAATGCACGGGTGATTGTTGTAGCACATGGTGATTAGACAATATTATCATAACATAAAAAAAATAATTAATTGTTAATGATACAGATCAATTTTTTTTCTTGTACGTAACATAATTATGTAAGTATACTTATTTATATTACCATAGCACACTATTTGTGCTGATAATATTGCGAACATGAAACTAAGGTCAGTATGACGATGCTCAGTCATCGATCGGTGCTCAAGCAGAGATTTCATTGATAAAGTCATCAATTAGTGAATGAAATCTCTGCTTGAGCACCGATCGATGACTGAGCATCGTTCTATAATACGACCTAAGTAATCGTCTAATTTTACTTCATCTTGCGTTTAAAGTTGTTGTGGATAATATTTGTGTTTTACAATAATCCCATTGCCGTCGTAGTATCCTATTTCTTTTATATCGAGCCGTTTGCCTTTTTTTGTAAGTTTCAATATGAATGTGTCATCTAATTGTTTGACTGCGTATTGTTGGTTCGGCAAAAAATGTCACAGAAATTATGACTAACTAATTTGTGTCTTTCTTTACACGATACAATTGTAACTGGAATTAGTTCGTGTAATGAACAATGAAAGCACTGCTTACTTGCACGTGTTTTACTCTATTGTAAATATTATCTGTATCTGACATTTGGTATTTAAGGCTTTGTTATGCGAGATGACGAACACTCCCAAATACTATGTCAGTATTATGAGTCACATAGTAAATAAATGTCTTTGCATCTATTCGCTTAATAATGTTACGCCTTGTATGTCTTTCATAAGCAATTGACATTGCTTATTCGAATACTGTTACGAGATAAGTTTAAAGCAGTTATGCCCGTGTGTAATAATGTTTGACTGCTCCTAATTTGAACTTTTACCTTTGTACCCAAATGCATCGCAGTAGGTATGTCATAGGGATACACAGAAGGATAAATGCGAACTTACGAGCTGTCAATCTTTAGTACAGACGGGCAAAAATGTAGAGATATACCTAGCTCTATGCTCTATCTCCGGCAGCCTTATATCAAACAGGTCTTGAACAAAAATTATCAAAACATTATTTTCACTAACCTCGACGTGTCGACCAAGTTATATTGGTCGTGGTGACGAGGGGACGTCGAGGTTAGTCAAAATTATGTTTTGATAATTTTTGTACGCGAATTCACCCGTTTTATCTTTACAAAATGAGTTCAAGTTGCGAAAGTTTAAAAATTGTTATATAAAACACTTCATATGGTTGGATGACACTAGTTACAACTGCGCACTTCACTTTTGTATTATGCAGAAATTTATTGCAATTAGTTTATTTAAGCAGTTTCTAAAAATTTTATAAGGAAGGAGTGGCGTATTTCAGAGTTTCATATCACGAGGTAACCTAATATGAATACTGGTGCACTTATGTATCTTTACTGCTCATTATCAAAGTCAATAGCTTGATACAGATGCGTATATATATATCTATAAATAATATAAATATTTTGTTTTGGAACAATGCCATTTTTATTTTGCCTAATCTTTTACCAAACCTAAAGCGCCCAGAAGAAATGATAGTAGGTAAAGGTAAAAGGTGACTTACTCTGCCTCTAACTCTAGTTAGTGCAGATACTAGAAAACATGACAAATCGAATTTACGGTTTTTGGTTCTCTTTGGGTATTACATATTACCATAACAAGAAAACTTTAATTAAGTTAAATACAATAAAGATGGCCAATTAATATCTGATAGGTACTGATAAAAGTTAGAAAGTGAGTAACTCAAGCAAATTTCAATTATTTATTTCTTGGTTAAAGTTTTGAGTGGTATCTAATAAATTGCCAAAGTCTAAATTTTCTATAGAACGGATAGAGCTCTATTGTTCTAAAGCAGAATTTGCGGCTTGCTGCGTTGTTCATTCTCGGCCTAGATTATCCCATCTACGTCGAAAATTACTAAATTTTCAACTTTGAAATCTTAATCGTTCTCTCAAATTAATTACCCCAGAGCTTCGTTTATTAATAAATTTCCTTGTCATGACTTCTCAGTCTTGTTCAGTTAAAAAGAAAATTAATTATTTAATTCGAGTTATAATAAATAGAGGTAATATTGTTGAATTTAAGCGGGGTTTTTTATATTCCTACCTAATACTGACGAAAAACTTGTCGGTTTATTATCAAACTATATTACAATATCATATAGTTTTTGGTTGAAATTGGCGCATAAAGTAATTATCTAACCTAATGTAATAAATAGTTAATGTATTGTTACAAAATTTTGTATACATTTTTTTTCTTTCTAATTTATATCTTGAGTTATTGTAAAGTTCCTCGAAAGTAAAATAATAATAATAATAACACCCAACGATCACGTACATAGATCCTGGATCCTAAATAGGATTCCCTGTGTCTGTACCCAGGAGCTACGAGGACCGTGGTCCTCGTAGCTCCTGGGTACAGACACTTCTTGGGTGAACAAGTATTTGCGTTTTTTTTCTGTACAAATACTTGTCCTGACGCCCTCGAACCCGCCGCCTCTGGATTATGAGCTGACCTGTTTAACCACCACACCACAGAGGCTGTCAAATATACATTGAACAACATTCAGTAGTACACAATTAAGAAATAACAGAAGAAAGTAAAGCCGCCGTTATTTCGACGATATTTGTTGCGTGAACCGAGCAATAATCTCGGTCGGGGGTTTGTTTAGAATTTTTCCATTTATTTTATAACTGAACGCTCTGTCCGCCATTGTCTAGGTGGCTTTAAAATATTTTTTTTCAGCCTCCGTAAACCCTTTTCGTTTTGGGTGTTCCCTCGTTTATTGTTTCTTTATTGCAGACCCTTGCCGACAATGAAGTTTGCATAACGTTCACCTAATACGATTTTACGCAGTCCCCGATGCGTATTTCATTTTCCCTAAAAGGGGTACTTCTTTGTTTGTTTTGAGCTAAATTATTATTCTGACCTAGTTATAAACCGATGCCCGTATTGTTGACGTTAGGTTTTCATCATAATGGTAAATTAATTCTGTAACGAGAGTATTTGTGAGTTCCCATGCTACGAAACGCGTGAAGAGGATCTGTTGCCTCCGGGCTGTTTGCTCTATAATAACAGGTTCCAGAAACAATTAGTCGGGCTTCTTTGTAGAACAAAGAATTTTATCGGTGAGATTTATTATATTTGTGGAGGGTTTTATCACTGGTTTGATTACGTAGTCCCGTAGTCCACACTCTGAGCGCCGGACCCGAATAAAGACCATCGGGTTACGAGTTACGAGGCCAGGTAGGAGCGAGCATTTATCGGTCGTTTTAGTTTTTTGTCCTAGCATTTGTTATTATTCGTATCCCTCGGATGTATTAATCTCGCGTGGGTCCCACTCAACCGGTCATTACCCAAAACTTGAGGGCGTATTGCGTCCGGGTGCCTAGTTATTAAGGCCGTTCTATTTAAACTCTGTATCATTTACAAAATTAGATATATCGCTAAATATTTTATAATGACGGATTCGAAATTAGTTGGGTTGGCATCGTTTATAGTTCGATGCCGGTGAAGCAAACGGAGTGCATCGGGTGTACGTCCCTAATGTCATAAATTATGCTTTCCATTCAAATTATAGTAATAACTTGCTCGTATCTATTTGTGACATTTAAAAGGTACTTTCTTAAATTCTACGCCCAAATATTATCTGGTTAGCTAATTTGAAAACTCTAAAAATGTATATATTGCCCTATTGCCACCCTTCTCGCGTATACGCTTCTTCTAAGCAATAAACAAGCTATTTCATTTCACACGATAAGAAACGTGTCACATAATAAGAAAGCTCTAAAGACCGTTTTTCTTGTAATAATTTGTATTCATACTGAAGAGCGAAACATTTTCACGGCACATTTGTTGTTGTGGCCGCACATTAGGTTCCCGACATATTGTCATAACATCCCATTTCATTTCACTTTGGAGAGTCGTAGCGAAGCATTTATCGGCGTTTGAGCTTTCGTATGAAGGCGGAAATAAGAACAAACTTTCTGCAAAGTCCTCTCTGAAAGAGTATTTGCTGGAAATTGTACGTACTGTAGCCGATAATCCAGCGTATCAGCAACGCCCCGGAAATAATCAATTATTCCACACCCTAGCATGAAGACATGTTGCCGAATGGGCGAATTGTTTGTTTAATAACGTTTCGGGGCTACTATAAAAGTCAGAGTAAAATATTTGTGTCTATTGTCCGGCGGCTCTTTGTACATAAATGAAGCGATAGACATTTTTTTGTCATTAGTTACATTCCGTCGTGTCATGTCTCTATTCTTAGCGGATGCGCATGATTTTTTTTGTAACTTCCTGTTTAAGCTCAGTTTTTTAATAGCTTTTTTCCTTTCTATTCATTGGGGGTGATAAATTCAGCTTATAAATAATACATTTGTCACAAGAGTGAGGGAGTATAAAATTATTCCCAGTAGTAAGTTTTTAACAAAATTTATTGCTGTTTAAGACCAATTTTTTGAACTTAATCGGTTTATTTGTTCAGTGAACTGCTATTTCCTACGATATTTTTTAACGTCTAACACCCGCCGTATAGAGGTCCACTGTTGAACACAGACCTCGGGCCTTACTGTGTAAGTCTGGTGGAGATCGTAATCGTGTTCTATCTTGCTCGCACTCGTTGACTTGTTAATTGGCGCGTGCAGGATGGCAGGCGAAGCCGATTACCAGAACGGTTACGCGGTAGGGGTGCTCCTCTATGAAACGCCACTTTAACGCTTATCATACAGGGGGTTTGCCATAATAACCGCGCTTGACAGACGCCTTGGTTATCGCAGAAGATTTTAATGTACCGAGGAGAATGCTGGTGCTCATAATCTCTTAGCCGACTTACCGGCAGTCACGGATGGATGATGGGGTGGTCCTATTTTAACACCGCTGAGACCACACGGCCAATTCTTAAAGCATAATAAAGTAATTTTTATGTGCGCTTTAAAATGATCTTAGTATAAAACAGAATAAGATAAAAGGCATCCGCGGAACACGTTCATATATTTTAATTTCAGCAACGTAATTGATATTGTATATATATCTATATATATATTTATATATATATATATATATTTTTTTTATGTTAAGGAATGACGTGACGAGCTAGCCGTTCGCCTGATGTTAAACGACACGGCTGCCCATACCAGCTGCAGTGTCACTCGGAACTCTAAAGTATAGAGGTTCGCGTGACACTGCACTGCGCACGTCATCCAGAGACATCAGCACAATCTAGTAATAAGATTACTAAACTGTGAGATCAGATCATAAAGTCTCATTTGCCCAGTAATTTCACTAGCTACAGTGCCCTTCAAACCGGAACACAGCAGTGCTTGCGCACTACTGCTTGGCGGCAGAATAACTGGCAAAGCGGTGGTACCTACCTAGACGAACTTTGCAGTAAAGTCCTACCACCTAGTAAAAGTAGTAGTAGTAAGTATATATAAGTATATATATATCCCGTATCTACTTGTGTTTACAAGCTCATTTGTTGTTCGAATTTTTATCCTTAAAATGCCATAAGAATAAATAAGTAAACATCCTAGTAATGTCTTACGTGATAGTTTTTCGAAAGTATACAGCCGCACGGTAGCTGTTAGAAACCTATGATCAGACCATTTATATGCAGTGCTTATGGACCTGAATGCGCCTCGAATACATTGACAACGCTCAAATTGTTTTGTAATTTTATATTTCCAATTTGAAACGGACACATTTAGTAATAGTACAAATACGTAATAGTTCCAATGAGAGAACGAGCGTTAGATGAAATAATATATAATGAAAAGGATTTACTTCGTGGATTCATCTGATTGATTGATTATTGGTTAAACTTTATACGAATAACACATTTTTTTTGTAATTTCGTTGTATTATTAACCAACTTCCAAAAAGGAGGAGGTACCAAGTTCGTCTGTATGTTTTTTTTGTGTATATTTATCGATATTTTCGCCAACTGAGAAACGATTTCAAAAATCCTAGTTCAAAAGGGTATACTCCCGAGGTGGTCCCATTATCGTCAAGTCAGATGGAAGGAAATCGAAGTAAAACTAACTGACTAACAATGTAATAAAATCTTAGAAGTCAATTTTGACCCACTTCCCGGTTTCCGATTGACCTGAACTTATGCGTACATATCTAAGTTTGGTAACTAAAAAAGGTAAATAAATTAGGTTTTGAAGTAAACTATATTTATTATTGGAGAAAAAGGTAATATTGTAGGTAAGAAGATGAGATATTATAATGTACATTTGGACATTCCTATTGTTCGAATGAGTTTTTACTAGAGCTTTTCTACAAAAGGAACTACTTACTAGAGTTAAAGAAATTGTCATTTTACAACTAGTGTTTTAATGAAAGCTGTAGATTTTTGTTTGAACTAATAATAATTACCAAAAACATCGTAATCAAAAATAAATTTGATTTTAAAAATTTAACGAAATCGTGATTTGTTCAAACTATAGTTTTCATAAATAAAGTTGAGAGTTCTTCAATGTATAGTAATAAAATCGCATATCGTGCTTGTTAGTAAATGGGTTGATAAACTAATTGCACCCAAAACTAACCATTACTTATGTTAATTTTGAAAGTCTGTTTATTTCGTGACCTAAATTAAAAACAACTCTTAAGTCTTTTATTCATAGTGATAAATATCGATCATCTTATCATAACTAGTTAAATTTCTTGTCTCAAGTTCATTTGAGTCTCACACTGTACAGCAAGGCTGGGCCAGGTTTCCAAGATAAGACTCTTGTCATGCATATATGCGTCCAAGTAAGCAACATCGGAATGCTTCCCGTTAGGCAAACAGGATGTCGACTCTATTGCTACTATTAAGTACCCGCTTAATGTTAATTGTTTTCAGTACTACAGACATCTAATATATGTGTCAAAACCTTTAAATTAGTTACGCCCCGTGTTATTCCAAACCAATTTTACAAGGGCTGTTTGTTAGCAAACACCACGGATAAAAGGCCCATAGCAACTTTCTCAAATAATCGTTAACCCGAAAATAAATTTAAAAATATGGTGCGGTTAATATAAAATTTATTGCCAACGCCAGTAGCCAATTTGCAACTTTTATAGGGACGGCGAGGTAACAGTCTAGAGTAAATATATTTAGGCCATAATAACATAAAAACCACTTGATAATCATAACGTTGCTTAACGATGCCATAACTTGGAACGAGTCGTGTCTAAATATTCGTACCAGGTGGAAGTCGCGCCGAGCGGCCGATGTGCGACTAATTGCTATTCGTTAGGTGTATTACCGAACCTTCTGGATACGATGAATAGTCCCTCAATAAACCCTCATTTTATTGCAGTATCCTCTCTTGGTTGCGTTGGCATTCATCACGAGAACTACCAAATCATTAAAGGCTGTGTTTGTTGATTTTTTTTCTTAAGTCTTTGTTTGCTTTATGATAATAGGTATTCGTTTCGACGCGGTTCGAGCGGCAGCGATACGGTGTGAAACTTAACGCCTTCATTCACGCTCTTTTTTATAGAGGCACTTGATTTAGCGAGCCAATGTCGTTTTTAATAGACTTTGAGATTCGCTTTTTACAGCCGTGTTTGTTTAGCTCACGAATTTTCATCTTTTATGATACTGTAGCTAATAAGTTTAGATTCAGAAAGAATGGTTTTACGACTTTATTGTAATGTGTCTGAAACTCTTTTTTTCTTTTATTTTTGTGTTTGTGCACCTTTAATATTGATCAATACAGTAGATAATTAATTTCAAAGGCGTCAAGGCAAAATAATAAATTTACACAGTGTTTCGTCTGTCTAGACACAATCTAAGTAAGGATTTTATTTAAGCTTGACTCTCTTATCTGTTCAAAAGAATTCTTCAGTGTCTGATCCGCATTTTACACCAACTATTTCTGGTCGCTCTTTGAAAACAAACTAACTGCACTCATTAAAAGTTATACGAGACCACAAGAACCCTCAAAAGTGAAGCAGACTCGATGGAATTTATCAGCTAACTCAAAAGTACTTGGAGCGAAGTCTGTCCCGGCCATTATTCCCCATTGTCCCATACAATAAGATTAAATCAGCGTCCATAGATATCGCTCTTACTCCGTCCAACCAATTCGCGGCCGAAATCCTCACGTATACCTAATAGTTTTGTTGTTATCGCCAGTTCTTAACCACTCTTCAGCTGCTTCTGGGATGATATTAAAAAGATTTTGGCATCGAGCCACACCGATATTGATCTTTATGCTCGGCCAGACGGCCATACCAGTGCCGTAAGTGTCTTGGCCGTCGGTTTAATGACTTCCCATGTTTGTAAGTTTGGGATACATTATTTTATGTCGCTTGATCGTCTACATCGACTTTTACGTGTGTTGTTTTCGTAGTTAAAAATGTAACACATTTTATTTTTTATGTAGTCATTTGTTGATTCTGTGAATATTCATGAATTCACTTCACAAGATAAATTACATTAAATTGATGGATTAATCTCTCTTGCCCATTGATTTGTATTGCATCACAAAAGATTGTCGCGTTTGCCATATTCTTCATTGGACAATATGATGTGGTCTTGAATCAAAAACACCAAATAAGGAATCAACGACTTTTGGGCTATTCATCGCAGCTGTAGGTTTATTGTACGCGCGAATTGGAATATATTGTTAAAAACGTGTGTAATTAAGTCTGTATGCGTGAACGGCGACACCTGCGCTCTATCTGGGAGATCGGCCGTTACGGTTTATGGGGTTCCTTCCAAAAACAATGGAAATGGCAAAAAGTTGAATGCGGGCGAGATATCGGCCACGGGGGTGCTGGGAAGGGTAGGCGTGCGGGTCGCGACGGGGTGCCGCAATTTATGATTGCGCCGTGTCAGAGTGTTAATGAACGCACTCCGTTGCTCTTTATTGAGATAACGCTCGCAATCGATGGCTGCGCGGCTATCGAGTCATAACTTACTGCGTCGCCCGATCTCGCGTGTCCCTCTATACCTACACATATTTTTTGCTCGCAACTTTCGTGCCGACTAACTATTATTAAAAGTCTCTCTTCGAGATAAGCTAATCCATAAAGTTGTTCCAGGTGCCTTGTAATGAGAATATTGCATTAATAACGATATGGAAAAAACATAAAATTATAAAGAAGCTCATTACATTATGCTTATTGCGTGTTATTAACTTTGTCATTTCGCTTTTGAATATTAATGCGACTTGAGGGACTGAGTGTACTAAGGTATGCATTTATTTGGCTTGATTTATTGTAAATCCATACCTACTTATAGCTTAATTTAAGAATGAGAACTCGTTTTGAGACCAAGGCCTAATTACTTATACAGCTATGTCATTAGCTGATACTGCGCCTAGAGAAATGCGTGAGTAATCTTTTTTAATTTTCATTCCAAACGTGATACATTTTCAACGAAAATATTTAGGAAAAGTATTAAACAGTACAAGATCTTAATATATCATTTTAGTATGATATTCGATCCGGACAGCAGCAAGATAGCTAGCAATTATCATACATTCTTATCTATAAAATTGACATGTGACATATCGAATACATTTTTATATGAACAGTGCATTAAGATTTCTTGCCAGTGAATCTCGACGACGAACTCTCGGTGCGTATCAGAGATGCAATCGCGTGATACGCGGGGTATGTGATATCATCATCGGAGAAGGAGCTGGCTCGACCGCTATTGATACGATATACTCTGTGCTCTCCACTATATCTACAGAAATAAACACAGTAGCAAATAGCAGCTTTCATGAGTTACGAATAAATGCCATAATCTGCGTACTACCTATATTTATACATTTTTATATGATACATGGTAAAGACGATTTCTGACAATGGACATTCTCCAAACTTATTTGGAGTTTTTATTGTTTTAAATATTTCCTTTTTTGTAATTTAAAATATTATATATGTACCTTGTATTGTAACTTGACATACCTACAACATAAATATATAAATTCAGTTGTATATATTTTCGCACCAAAGATGTGAATTATCTGCCTCAGTTAAAGAATTTTAGGGTGCTATAAAGCCTTCATAATAAGCTTTATATTTGTAATCAGCTAAGCTAGACGAAACGTGGTTGAATTCTCTAAGGTAATCAGCTGCTAGGCATATGATGTCTACTGAGAGATATAGTAATAAACGGTTACCCATCTTTCGTCATAATTATTGTAATAAATTCTAGAAATACATATATTTTAGTCATATTCAATTGTTTTCCTTTCCATTGTTTTCCTTTCCGCTATTATAAATAAATTATAATTATAAAAAGATACACATTCCCTTAAAAATGTGATTGCTAGCTCGATTTGAACCTTACGGACTCACAGGATTACACATAGAATATCTGTTAAATACGCAAATAATACGTTATTCGAAATTGCGATGTAGCTTGTTTCATATCTTGCATTCTGGGATGTTGCATCGTATCGTAGTCGTGACGTATTGACACGGAACTGATGGTGTGTAAGATCATGAGTAATGGAAGTGGCTTCACGTGGAATGTGAAATATGACGCGCTTATACGTTTTCATGAGACGACGGCTTTACATTCTTTGGTTAAACAATAATAAACTGTTTTGGTTTAGATTTTTAATATTTTGATAATAACCAGTTTTCTTATTTGTAATAGTAGGTGATGCTCTAATTAAACTGAGTAAGTCCAATAAGATAGATGTAAGTAAATTTGTGGAAATTTTCACACAACGCCATCTAGCTTCAACCTAAGCAAAGCTCGTACTATGCGTACCCTACCAACCAAAAGCTATGAATCTGTCATCAAGTACTTAACAAATGTGTGTCGTGGACCTCACTTTAGAGACCCCAATCATAGCGTAGCGTGGCGCCACTTTTGTGTAATACTTCTATTTATCCTAAGCCATATTGTCACAAAATATTATGTTAATACGCATCCCAAATCGAGATTTTCAGTTTTGTGATGACCATTACAGGTTTCGAATGAAGTGCCTGTAAACTTTAGAGCCGTCATTAGTAATTTGAAATACATCATTTGTGGCTTTGTACCTTACAAGACTTATTTAAACTGATTATAAGACAATATTTTGCGTCTTCCGGCCTATTACTAATGCCGATGTCATTCGTATAGTTAGCGATGTTTCAATAACCATTCGAGATCCCATCGGTATTATGGTTCTAATGTAATCCTTACCAGCTGATATATCGCAAATTTCTGAAACACCTATGAAATCATATTGTGTCGTAACGTAGAATCTAAGAAGAGTATAACTACGGGATACGGTACTAAAAGTGCTCTTCAGTTTCACTTACTTTTTTTAGTTTTCTTTTGGAAGTACTTTATCTTCCGAGATAAAAAGTTCCATGTGTTGATCTTGCTAGTTTTGTACACAATTTCATTCCAATCTGAAATTTACATGAACAATCAGGCAAATATTTACTTCTAGGATTATTAGTGAGGATATCTATCTTATGGTTTTGCGAACACGTTTAAAGGCTCATAGGTGACTGGCCCTATAGCTATTTTGTAGTAACCCTGCCTCCTGAGCTTAGGTTGTGGGTTCGATTCACACACAGGACAAACATTTGTGTGATGAACATCGATGATAGTTCTGTGTGTAGGTATTATATTGTATTCTATGCCTGTATTTCGTGGTATAGACTAGCCCTATAGCTCGGTTGTCAGTAACCCTGACTTTTGAGCCGTAGGTAGTGGGTTAGATTCCCACCTAGGACAAACATTTGTGTGATGAACACCGATGTTTGTTCTGTGTATGGTGGCTATATTGTATTTTATGTATATATTTACAAACAAAAAGTATCTAAGTATTATATCAGTTATTAGGTTGCCCATATTACAAAGCTTTGCTTAGTTTTGAAACAGGGCTAGATGGCGCTGTGTGAAATATTCACAAATAAAATATAAAAATATAACAGCCGGTTTGGTCATTATGCTGATTTCCAGTAGCTTTATCAGTTGAACCGTACTCTCGTGTAAGCAAGCTACTTGCTGATAAGTCGCCGCGTGCGCCGATCAACTATCGATCTTATCTGCTGATAGTTATTTTTCGCAGTCATCGCTCTTAGTTCACTGGACCATCGATAAAATATTTTCTTTGTGTTGAAGCATAGTATCTTCTTTAAACAAAACTAAAAAACCTAAAGGTGATTTCCAAAATAAATGTGCTTTTTATACCCTTGGGATAAAATAAGCTAATGCATCATAGTCCCGCAAGCCGTGGGTGATAATTGTTTTAGTATTACATTTCTTTTAAGTTTTCTCTTGCAAGGTTTGGAGAACAACAGTGCTAACAATAAGACTAAAATAGTATCTATATATATCTTATAGGAATATTTTCTATATAAATTAGAATATAATGTGTGTTATTGGTTGTTACAGGTACAAGCTGACGTCTGATTCTACATACTAAAAAATGCTTTAAAGTAATTGAAAAAGAAATACAGGTTTGTTTCTATAATTTCTAACAGTTCTGAGCAAATATTACAATGAATTAGTCAAACTGTTAAAACAAAAATACGGTCGAACACATAATGATGTAGTTCAGTAAGCAAATTGCCCATCCATGATATTGACCTTATAGATAAAACTTTGCAAAGTTCCTTCTATTAAATAACGATCAAAACAACAAATCAGAATTAAATTGTTTTGTTCGGATCTTATCCTTCAAAGAATGTTGAAACGGAAGCATTCATCGCTCTTTTCAAATAACAGAAGCCGATTGCCACATAATATGCCAGTTCTTCAAAAATATAGGAATAAAAAATAAAATAAAATAATTTGTTTGGATATCTCACACAAAGAAATGAATGAATGAATGAATATAATGATAATACAATGACAAGTTACCACTTTCAGTAACACTATATATTGTTTCCAATTAAAACTACCGCGTGTTTTCTAAAGATTCACAGATGAAATTTATGATGGCTGTAACGAAATAAAATTGTTACGCTACTTGTCAATCACAACGTTAGAATCCTTTGCCTTTCTCCGAATCAACAGTAATCTCATTTGATTTTCCGCAATAACTTTAACTAAAGGTCTCACAAACATCGTCTTGTGTAACGGGTATACGCATTACGAGCTCATAAATCTGGAAAAAGACAGCGCCAAATGAGACGTCTTTCTTGGCCGAGGATTCGATGTCGACAATGTCGACAGTCGCATACATAACCTGGAACTTGGATGGACTCAACCTGTTTCCAACTAGACTTTGTTTGTGGACTACTTCACCTGGATTATATATCAGATTGATTGAAAAGTTTTGATAGTTTTATTTAATATTGACTGTTTCTGTGGTGTGGTGGTGGAGCAGTTCGGCTCATAACCCGGAGGTGGCGGGTTCGATTCCCGCGACAGAACAAGTATTTGTGCACAAAAAAGCGCAAGTGTTCTGAGTCTGGGTGTTGTGGGACCATGGTCTTCGTAGTTCCCCTAGTAGGGTCGCTAGACACGGAATCCTAGTTAGGGTCTAGGATCTATGTATGTGATCGTTGGGCGTTGTTATTATTATTTTTTTTTATAATTAGTTTCTTTTCGCGCTAGAAAAGTGCAAGTCTCCGTTACTAAACATGTAACAATTTAACAATTTTTAAGGTGCATTGTTATGTATTAGTTGGTGTTCAATAAAGCATTATTGTATTGTATTGTATTGTAACAATTTCTATAAATAATTTATAACTCACGTTTTTGCTTGAAATATTTTTATATATCCTTTTCTAAATTGAATAGAAAATTCTATTATTCGAAATATGACCCCACGTGTTTTTTTCCATTATTCATATTTTTGAGCCAAAATAAGTTTTTCTAGGTAATAATTTTATGTTTTTTACTATGTAGACACAATCGATAGTCCTGGTATTTAACTAATATCATGGTTTGTTTTTCATTTCAACATTCCTCGCACAACTCTACCCGTACTTAATAAATATTTTTTCTTTGCGAACTCAAAATTGCAATAGTCCGAATTCCATCGTATACTCACAGCGTGCCGCAGGCGGTCGCCAAGTTTTCTTACATAAAATAACAGCCTCTACGAACGCCGTTACTCAAGTATTACTCAGTATGTGAGATCTACTGTAGTGCGATAGTACTTCGCTCACGCACACATACCTACCCTCTTTCACATGAAGTGGCAAAAAGCATGTGCTATTAGGAGCAATCTATTTTACAATGTGATAATTATTTAAAAAAAGTGTGTAATTAATTTAGATTTTTACCTGTTTTTTCATACCGACAAATTTATATGCCCAAAGACCGGCCACCTTTGCCACGCCACGCTTCTTTAGGATCGGTAACTGTAACAAGACAGGTTATGCAAAAACTGCTTTTCCACGACGCTTTTAATCTATTGACTATTATTATAGTTTCTTTAGCACTGGCTATCCAACCTAAAAAAATCTTATTAGAATTAAGTATAGGAGTTTTGGTTTATCATCTTTATCACCAACAGCTGGAAGACATTCACTACTGAACTTAGGCCTCCCATGAACGCCACTTTAGACGGCTACTTACCGCCTCTTGAGCTATTCCCATCGGCTTTGTTCACAGATTCCCAAAATAAAATATCACGATGACACCTGATAAATAGTATGGTAATGTTTTTAAGGTAAATCCAAAGTTGGTGTACTGTGTACAATGTTACTTCGTGATAACAGCCTCTATAGATGCCGATACGAACTAACGAGTAAATTACATAGCTCGCGAAGTGTTTGCGGACCGCCCATTCGCTCGTCGGCGGCGTCTCCCTCGGCCCCATTTGAAATTCTCTGCATATAAAACTATTTTCATAGCAAAACATTGGCAATGCAACACTAAAAGCGTTGTTTGGAAGCGCGGAGATAAAATTTAAAAATATAAATAGCTTATTGTTTGACTTGGTCGCGGTCGATTTGGTTAACGTTTGAGTGAATGGACCCAGTTACATTAATAATTCTATTTATGGATCTAGATAGATCAATGGAAATAAACTCAATAGTTCTGAACAAAGTTGTCGTTTGACTACGGCTAGTAGGTAATGATAGGTAAATTCAGCAACGACCATACAAGCCCGGCTAGCTCAGTCGGTAGAGCATGAGACTCTTAATCTCAGGGTCGTGGGTTCGAGCCCCACGTTGGGCGTAACTTTTTGCGCTTTTGAATGTTTTTTAAAATTCAACTTCATAAGCTACCGTAGGTTCTCTCTGATTAGTTAAGTAGAAAGTTACACAATCGACTTGTGCAATGTTTCGGCTGCGCAGCACCGTTATAGGGTCAACGGATGACAGACAACGTTATATTATAAAAAGTTTCCCACGTTTCGTAGTTACATGTATACACAGTGCACACACGAAGTTTGACTCGCGAGTTGTGACAAAGATTAATACTTAATAAGATTTCATCAGTTGAGTTGTCTGCGTTATTAAAATCGCTCGTTCAAAATTAAAGAAATTGTTAAAGTGATTATGTATTGTATTATAATCTTAATTTTTCGCGTTTAACATTAAAGAACCATTACCTAAATAATACATATATAAACATACATTACATAAATAATAAAAACGGAGTCTTAACAAATATAATAATATTCCAAATTTTTACATTTATTGTATCGCATGTACAATTTATGGTATGATGCAAGGCGAGATTAAAAATGTCTAATATACTCGTAGCATTGTCAAATTTGTGGAATAGACAGTGTACCCTTGTAGAGAGTCTTACTCCAAAGATTTCGGCAAAAGTTGCGTCAAATTATTGATATCACCATTATTTACAATTATATTATCGATTGAGATATAATTATATGATTGAAATAGCATAGTCAATAATACAAATTATACAATAACAATACAAAAAACGAGTGTGCTTTAGACCACACGACTGAAGTAAAACTTCTTTAGTTTAGCTTCATCTATCGGCCGGTGTAACTTTGTTTTTGCTTTATTTAACATTAATGTCGCCACCTTGACAATTGTAAATTGTCATTTTAGCGGACATACCAACATAATAATACTGTTGGAAATCCTAAGTGGTTTTAGTTTTAAAAAAATAAGTTTACAATCAAGCTAAGAATATTTATTAAGATTTACTAAGAACCGACAATAATTAATAGCGTGATTTTATAAAACGTCCGTCGCCTCTGAGCGCTGCCCGAAAAGTGAGCCCGAGCCTTCTCCGTCGCTCGTATATATACTACGCCGCTTGCATCAGCTCCCGAAGTGAAGTATTTTGTAACACGGCCGTTCCTGCTTGCGTGTTGTCCTCAACAGCTGCTTCATCTTCAAGCGGCACATTGTCGTCGACCTCGGCCGTTGTGTCTTCTTCTATAATACAACAAAACATGATTTTAGGACCCGATGTACAGGCATAACGTTGGTAACTGAAACCATTTCAAAATTAAAATGAAGCTGTTGCTCAATTCAAAGAAATTTCAATTTAGAGAAATTCAACAGGTACTTGTAATAAACATTGAAAACGGAGACTGCAAAACAACTGTGTTAGAAGCACAAGCGTGCACTCAAGTACAACCAACACAGGTCTCACATAATAATTTTATGAAAATTTGTAAGAACAAGTAATGGTTACAGGCGCATGTTCGCGTTGTAAATAAAGAAAAATAAATGTATTGCGAATTTCAGAATTCCGGACTTCTAAACTTCGCCACACATTGTAATAGAAAACGGCAACTTATGATATGACACTCATTAACACGTCATACATTTCAACAACGGCAACTGTATGACATGGCACTCACAAACCACGTCACACGTTGCAAAAACGGCAACTGTACGACATGACACTCACAAATCACGTCATACATTGCAAAAACGGCAACTGTATTACATAGCACTCACAAACCACGTCACACATTGCAAAAACGGTAACTGTATAATGTAATACTCACAAATCACGTCATAAATAGCATAAACGGCAACTGTATGACATGGCACTCACAAACCACGTCATACATTGCAAAAAACGGCAACTATGTGGAGAGAATAATCTCGTCACATATTGCAAAAGGCAACTGCATGAAGAGGCATAGGCCACCTCACACATTGCAAATAGAGAGAAGGCAACTGTGCGAAATGATCACACATTGCAAACGACGCCACACAAAGTGCAGTCATCGCTGAGTCACATTGGTGAGACAGATATCCGCAGTGGAGAACGCAGAACAAGCCTCCAGCGTCCATTCGCCCCGCCAAAACACCATGTGATCGGCGGCCGCTTGCGTTGTCTTGCCATAAGACCCGCCGCGAAGTTTCGAGCTACAGCGGTGGGTGGCAGCACATACAGGACCTTGTAGGGCCCCCGCATGCCAGAGTTCAGCTTTCCCGTAGATTGTGACGACCTGTTCACGAACACAAAATCGCCAACGGTGAAGGTTTGTGACTGCTGACGACCCTTGTTGACATAAGCGTCTTGGAGTTGCTGGTCAGCGTCAGGTAGTGTGGACGCAGTATTATTCGTCACCGCATCTTAACGGTACACCATTGCGAGTTCTGTTTTGAATGAATAACCGGGGATGTACCGTCTAAAGTATCAAAAACTAACTTAGTAGCATTAAAAATGTCTAACCTCTTTAGGCATTGCTTGGCACTTACGTGTTAACAGAAGCTTCTACCTTATGCTCGCTCGGTCTCACCTGACCATTAGTAATCATTTGACCTTAGTAATCTATTTCAATTGTAAGAAATTCACATTTCTTAACGTTGATGGAAAATCCTGCCTCAGTCAGAGTCTTTAGAATCACTATACTCGCGTTTTCGCTTGTTTTGTTGAACATACAAAAACACCACGAGCTCGAACGGGTGTAATCTGATGAGGTTTCACATAAATGGACAGAAAACTCGCTAAATTCATAGCAGTTGCGCGAATTTGAGGATCAGTAACACCAGCGTGTAACTATCACCACAATGAACTCATCACTCAAATCGTTAACAATGCGTAACGTAACAACAAACGTCTAGCATATTCTGCATACGTGGGGTAGTTATCGGAATCATTTTTCATAACATCAAATAAAAAGTTCGCGATATCTACTCGTATAGGGCACAATGCCTTAAATTCACACTTGAAATTTGGCCAACTACGATCATTACTAACCCAATCGTATAGCCACGACCTCGCGTCACTTTTAAGACGATTACCTATACGTGCTAAACACTCACTGTCGTCCCATCTATTTAGTTTGCGCACATGATCAATTTGACCACACAACGAATCAAAATCATGCAAAGACAGATCGAAATTTGACATAAATACATGGTTCGATCTTACCGGCATGGCATCATAGCATTAACGAGTTTTTCGGTTACTTCACTTATAGCCATATCCGCGGTGGGCGGAGGCGTGCTTGAACATGGCACGGACAGGTCCAGACTTGCAGGGTACGACTCGGCGCGCACGACAGACGGCACAGTTAGCGGGCCATACGGGCATACGGCTCGCACGACGCGGCTGGCGTGCCGGAGCATCCGGTGCGGGCGCCGACATGGCGTGCGATGTACTCGCAACAACACTTGCACTGCGTGTCCTGGAAACTTCCAAAACACCTAAGCGGTTTATGAAAATTTGAAGCTGAGCTTCTAAACCAGGAATAGACGTTCGATCTCATTCGTTCGATCGACTTTTACGTTTACTAGTCTCGGCCATAGCCACAAAAATTTTAGCGGATATTCTTTAAAATCACGACAGCAAAAGCAAAGCAATATTTAAAATCAGAATAACCAAGTCAGAATTGAGTTAGATCCCGCTTCTGATGTTGGAAATCCTAAGTGGTTTTAGTTTTAAAAAAATAAGTTTACAATCAAGCTAAGAATATTTATTAAGATTTACTAAGAACCGACAATAATTAATAGCGTGATTTTATAAAACGTCCGTCGCCTCTGAGCGCTGCCCGAAAAGTGAGCCCGAGCCTTCTCCGTCGCTCGTATATATACTACGCCGCTTGCATCAGCTCCCGAAGTGAAGTATTTTGTAACAATACAAATATTTAATTTGTTATGTGACAATGGAGATCTACGTGAACCAACTATCAACTTCCGTTCGCCTCGCCACCTTACTCCCCAAGTCAAGCGTGCGTCAAGTTTTACTTCAACAAACCCTGGATGGTTTGCCACGCTGGGTGGCTTTGGCCAACCGTTGCACCAGGTACCAGCTGTAGCGGGAAGTCACCAGTTTTCTCCTTAACTCTTCGCCCTATCACACTCGAATATTAAGTTTATTCAATCTCACACACTGAGACATATATCTCCGTATCCCAAAGGTTAATTCGATAAGAACTCACTCAAAATGTAAATTGTTATTGAAACTATAATCGTTATGTGAGGTTGTCTGCAGCTAAGTGTTCAGGCGTAGCCGCAGGTCAGAGTGCTAGTTTCCACACAAAATTACATTTCAATCTAAAGGTTCGAGCACACCTGAACCGTCTGCGAGACTGCAAAGTGCAGAAAAATACTGCGTGATGTATTCCTAACACTGTTAGTGCTGCTTAGATACACAGTGCAATGTGTAGATCTCTCATCACAAAAAGATAGAAAAGTTCAGCTGTGCAGTTGATGCTTTCATTGCAGTCGCGCTGATTGCTTAGTTGTGTCCAAAGCTTTTGTCGTTGGGATGATTGCTGCTCTACCGTTAGTCCGTTACTGAAAGGACGGTATACGCTCGTGGAAAACTCCATCTGTGTCACTAGAGTGGTGGTGTTACCAGATATACACAGGCGGACAGCTAATTTTGTTCATCGACTGCATAACTTCGCAGATAAATTAAACCTAACCTTTCATACTGGTTTTGTTATAATGTTTACTCAATATGAGACGCAGTTATTTATATTTGTATCCCAATAATTTTTTTGGCGTGTATTTGTAGCGTAGCTGTAGATGAAAGCTAAGCCAGTAGTGTCGCGGTGACACGTGGCCTGCTGCTGCTGCTTTTTTTTTCATTTTTCATTTAGTCGGTTACGAACTTGTACCTTTAGATTAGATTCGCGACCGCTCATCCTTAGTTCGAATCCCGCAAAGAGAAATCCTGCAAAGAGGTTGAATTTCATTCTTTTAAGTATGTTCCGGTGGGCTAACTTGCGAGCCAGTTCTCAATCCAGGCGTACGGTGGCGGCGGCCCTTGGGCTATTCAAAATTGATCAAACGCCGCTACCCTATGAGACAAAAATTACTAAATGATGTTTTATGACTTTTTGATATTGATATAAATATTTATTCTAAACCGTACACATCACTTTATAAATGGAAACCACTCATAAAAACAATATAAAACGGTATCGCTGATGTATCTTCATTTAAATATAAATAAGAACACGAAAAAGGTAAAAGAATGAAATACCTGACAGCACAAAAGCATCAAGCGGCTCAATCGTTCCACAGTACGCGAAGTGAGCGAGTCATAACAAGCGAAAGATTGAAATGAGCTGATAAAAGAGGGAATCAGAAATCTTGCCGAAAATACGTACCTACCTATTATGAAGCGGTAATTTTATAAGGGATTCTTTCGTTCGATATGGGAGCAATCATTACAAGGCTGAGCTCGGTGGTGCATCGGAGCGCGCTTTTTGCGAGATCTACGAGAGATATCCTTGAATATGTGGCGAAGTGAACGGATCAATGAGCGCGAAGGCATTTTGGAATCCAATTCTTCGGCTGCTTGTTGACGATCTGTGGTCTTATTTTAAATAGTAAGGTTCTCGTTAGGAGTAAAGTTCATTAGCTTAACATTTTTACGGTCTCAATATAAGAAGACGGTCTCATTATAGGTACCAACGCTTTGCCAGTTATTCTGCCGCCAAGCAGTAGTGTGCATGCACTACTGTGTTCCGGCTTGAAAGGCACTGTAGCGTGTAAAATTACAGGGCAAATGAGAATTTATGACTCATAGTCGTAATTGAAGTGCTGATGTCTCAGGATGACGTGCGCAGTGCAGTATCACGCGAAAATTAAGAATTAGTGACACCGCAACTGATATGAGCTGCCGTATCGTGAATGACTTGGTTGTCATGTCATTCCTTGACATAAAAAGAAAAAAAAAATTTGTGAAAAATGTTTAGTGCGTGTAATCATATTTCACCTAAGAAAATAATGAGTAAAGGTTACTGCAGTGCGGTGATATGCCTATAATCAATTTCTTTTTGCCAATGAAAAAAGTAATGACGAAACCTCTGCCAATATTTAAACAGAACACACTTAAAATAGTTTAAATCCTAATTATCGTGATGCGTTGAAAGCAACTGAATATTTTTTACTTTACACGTCATTATAATATTTTATTTCCGGGCCAGTGGATGTAAAATAAAGCACCTTCCTAAATCCCCCAGCCAGAGTATTACATCACATATTTGCCAAATTAAACCTGACGTATTCGTTCTCTGTGTACAAGTTTTCAGCAAAGTCGCATTTATTTTATTGTTCCTGGCGTAGCATCGCCGGGGCGGCTCGTTAACGCGACCTTTTGGATATTTATTGTATCCTCTTCAGTAAATACAATTTCCAACTCTAATATCAATATATCTCGATGTAAATGCAATTGGCTTTTTCGAACGAAAATTTGATTGTACAGGAAATGCTATTATAAATACAATACATTGATTGAAAAATTGTGAAGAATATGTATATTGGCCATATTAAAACTATACTAGACACATGAATAAAATGTTTCAAACTGAACACAACCTACAGGTTCTCGAACATAATTTACCCGTGAGTCAAGTGGAAACAGAACGAGCCTCGATTGTTACGGAAAGCACAATCCCACAGATACAAGATAAAAGCGAGCGCGTGAAATAAATTTGTTTATTGACAAGGAGCAAGTGGTATTTAATTGGAGTGTCAACCAAGAAATGTAACCGACCGTTGAAATCCTCTCCATGTTTTAATGTGATGGACGCATTCTTTTCCAAACGGAAAAATATACGAACATAAACAAAAGCTTTAAGTAAACCTTACATAATACTGACAAGGTGACAAGTGTTTGTACTCCCAAAAATTGTACACACGGAAATTTTACAGCCGACGTGATTTATAGCATCCAAGCTTGAGAAAAAAATCGCAGCTGCAAACGATAAATCGCTCACTCCGTTTCGAAAAAAGGAGAGTCAAATAGAGCTCGCTTTGCGCTCACCAAATAAACTCAAGCGATATCTTCTGCTAGTCGATCATTTAGTACCGTTGCTTCACATATTGTTCCAATAAGCGACGAGCATGGAACGTGTAAACATGAAATTGAATTTGCATCGTCACTTTACTCTATCATAAACTGTCGGTAATTTATTTTATTTTATGAAATTGTACGAATTGCTCTCGACATCGGCCCTCGTTAGTGCTAAGTGACTTTATGGTCAGACGGTTTAAATATGGTTAGATTGCATGCTCATGTGCATAATTTGATAATGCATGAACGTAAAATGATATTATGATTGCTAAATCGGTATATACCTAGATACTGCAAATTGTAATATATAATTAATTATGTTGGTTATAAGCTTAATTTATCGCCTGTGTCATCGGCTATCATAAAAGATAAGATCACGTTTTTGATATCCTCTGTTGTATGACTGCTTGGACGAAAACGGAGCACACAAAACTTACAGTTTATTTTAAAGTAAAATATAGAATGATTCAGCACTAATCCATCACGTTTTTCTATGAATGCCTGATTACCTACCTGTGTAAATATCGATACATACGTTCAACATAAATCGAGCCACAAATCGCGTGTGATGCCATAGTTAGATTTACCGCCTTCTTAATCACAGCCTCATTCTCGAGATTTATGCCACACCTGTTGCGCCAATTATTTACATTCGGAAGTCATTCCTCTCGGACCCCACTCTTCATTAACGAGTAACATTGTTTCGCGTTTGATGACGGCTTCACTAATTTTGAGGGATGTTCCGACTGAAGGCCGATTCGTATTTTGCTTATGAAGGCACCGGCCTGCAAAAAAATTAAAAATTAGTCATCAGAGTAAACCGACTGCCGTTATTATTTCTTCTATACATACTACTAAGTTTATTTCTAGAACCAGAATTATTGTTACTAAACTTAGATAAATATACAAAATTTCAGCTCAATCGGAAACCGGGAAGTGGGTCAAACTTTACGTCTATGATATTTTAATATTGTTAGTTACTTATTTTTTCTTCCATGTCCTTGAGATTCCATCATCAGATCCTGACTTGATGATAATGGGACCATCTTGTGAGTGTACCCTCTCCAACTAAAAATATTTTTTTTAATCGTTTCACTATTTGCGAAAATACCGATGAACATACACAAAAAAACATACAGACGACCATAGTACTTCCATCTTTTTGGAAGTCGGCTAAAAATCGGCAAACAGGATTTATATATTACTAGCTTCTACCCCCGCGGCTTCGTCCGCGTGGCTTATAGAAAAATAATTCAACCACCCATTTCACGTTTTCCCAAGAGTGGAATTTCGAAAAACCCTCGTGGCTTATTATTATACCCACACTTTACAAAGAACACTCCCTCCAAATTTCAAATTTCAATAGTCTCTAGGACCAGCTGTTTAGGCTGTGCGTTGATATATAAGTCATTCAGTCAGTCAGTCAGGACTTTGAATTTTATATGTATAGATAACATCTCAATAATTGCTATTGTTCTACTTACTTGTTGTTTAAATGAGTATACATTTGAACAAGTCTTTAAAGTACCGATCAATAAGTTTTAAGAATATGATGCATGCTTTAAATTGTGTGTTTATAGCGTGTTGCAAAAGGAATTTTAATGCAAATTTATACAGTTCAAAAGCATAACTTAGGTAGGTACTGAATATTAACGACATAGGTAAGCATTTTTTACGACAATGAAATTGCTTTAGTGACATTTAGTTCGAAACACAAATTTATCTGGAGCCCCATGAATATGCAATCAATATAATCGGATTATTTATTTCAACACCGACTTGTTGAAAGAAGAATTTTAAATTCTTTATTGTTATTATTATTGTATATAGAATAGCGCCTACGATAAGTTTTCGCCGTCCACACATAAATTACACATAACTCTAGATGATTTAATACCGGTTCTTCCAAGCAGTATTTACACTAGTTTGCGATCTTGAAAATAATAAATAGAGTCTATATTTTTTGAGTCGGTGTGAAGCTCGCAACCTGCCATTATACCGAGTATCGGGTTTCCAATAATGATAATTTGATAATTGAGATTGTCATAGTCTCCGCTCGCGAATATTGGCATCTGCAATATTGTTGAGGAAATATATATTGAACAAGGAGCTCTTGATAGCAGACGAAACAACATTTGACTAAATTATAACTATATCGAAACAAGTTAATATGGTAGTAAAATTGTCAGGTTTGTTTAATAAATTACTAGCTTACTCCTATTTATCTATATTTGACCTTTTGACCAGCACGCTTTAATGTTTAATAACCAGAATACCTCGCTATAGATATATAATATAATTTATAAGCCTCAGTCTCCATCGTGGCTTTCACACGGATTTTGATCAAAATCCTATCTCCGGAGTTTTGCATAAATTATCACCTTCCCACTAAGTATTCTTAATCTTATCCTTGATATCGGAAGTTACCATTTAACTATAAGCTTGTTTAATGTAGATGTCGGCAAAGTGTTAATTGGTACGTGTTGAAAACCGCTCTGCACCAAGCTTCGCACCTTTTTTGTTTTATTTGCCTTTGTTGTTTGCAATACCGACTTTTGTTAATGTGCAAATATTTTAATATTTGCTTTAGTAAAGCAAGGTGAACGGAAAATCCATTAAGAAAGATTTGGTCGCTTAGCGTTAAACGTGACTGTAATCTTTCCATAATTTTGTTGATTCTGCGGGTTTTCCAATTTATATTAATTTTTAAATCTGGTTTTTGTTAATTAAATTATATCAACCCCGTAATTATTAAAAAAAATAAAAATAATAACTTAAGTCAATATATAACATCAAATACTTAAAAAATTATAAATATAATCACAATACTTCATACTATTTGAATTCTCTAACATATATAATAATATATTATATTATAGAACCTGACTCTCTTGTATATTTTATACTATAAAGAGTACCGAAAAGGCACAACGTACTGGGAGTTCTAATTGCTTGTATTTTATATTAGGCTTCTTACCGGTAACTATAATTATAGAATCATTATACGATATTAATTACAAAAAATACGCAGTCTAGGGGGGTATTTGAAGTAGGTATCTATTATGAGTTCCTTTATCGGGCAAGATTTACTGCCCTGCCAAGTTAATCGCCCAGTATACAACTATATCTGTGTATTTTCGTGCTATTAAAATATGTAGACAAAGCATCATCACATTTCTCATTGGTAACACTTTACACAGGGTCGGGTCGTCGAGACTCGCCTCGAGAGCCGCCCGTGATTTATCTGCCTGCATCTTCAACCTGCGAACGGCCGCTTATTGCCAGCTTGTTATTTATAATTTATTTTTAACGGTCACCAATTTGTAGGTGTTGTTGGTGTATGTGTGTCTTGGTCGGAATTCGTGGTCGCTCGCTCGGTTCGTGCGTACCGTACGCACGTACTCACGCGTTAATTATCTTTTTTTTTCACTGGAGTCGTGTGATGTAAATTACTCGGACTTAACACCGTTTGTACATCACATTAACAAACAAAACCAAGTGAATTTAGAAAAGAATATGAACATTTGAGCCTCAATCGAGTGAATTGACCAAAGGCCAACTATGAAGTAAGTCTATGACATTTCAAATATGCATCACGTAGATATGAAAGCAACAAATGAAAGCTTGTCATTAAAGTTTTACATGTGCCCACATGTTTGTACAACACCAAGCCGTAGTCATATATGTGATCCACATTTTACCAACTCATGTCCTAAGCATGTCAACGCAATACACGGAGTTCGGCTACATGATTCGACCGTCAGATATACACAGCAGATTTACAATACGACCGATAATTTATAGCGGTGTCCGATCTAGATGTAATTTAACGTTGTTGGCTAACATAAATCAGAGCCATCTAACATCGGTGCAGATATCCCGGCTCTTTGATAAATTAAAAACGAAGGTATGTTTCGTTTTGTGTACTTACAAAAATCTCTCATCGTCTCGATGGCACTGTAAAGGGTAAGGAATCAGTTTAATTTTTATACGTCACGAGCTTCTGCCCGCAGCTTCGCCCGCGGCGTGGCCTATGTGAAAATAATTCGACCACCCATTTCACCCTTTTAAGGGTGGAATTTCGAAAAATACTTTCTTAGCGGATGCCTACGTCATAACATCTACCTGCATGCCAAATTTCAGGTTTGGGCTGTGCGTTGATAGATCACTATGTCAGTCAGTCAATCAGTCAGTCACCTTTGAGTTATATATATTTATTTATGTTATATATATATATATATATATATATATATATAAAGATTTAGGAAATGTAATAGCATAAGCAAGCTGATTTGCGTGCACTTACTGGCACATGCTGTAGCTGTAATGGTTTGCCTGAAACCAATTTAAAAAAAAGACGTGCTCTAAGACATGTCTAAGTTGTATACACATAATAACTCGGTCTTTCATATCAAACTTTATGAAAGAATTTTCCATACCTGTAATGTACCTTTCGTTTTGATTATTCAAACCACTTTTACTACTACCTGTGAAACAGATAATGTTATGGAATTATTTGCTCGGATTAAATGCCAATGAGGCGATTGATGCTACACTGAAATTAGGCATTGTCACGTTAAATTTATTGATGCGTTCTAATTGTTAATTCTATTAAGATTTAGCTGGCATAATTGCAATTCCTAAATATATTATTGTATCTAATCTAAAATAACAAAATTTTGAAACAAGTATCTATTGCTTTGCGTACCTACGTACTTGTTTAATGATGCTATGTTGAAATAAGTAACGATTACAGAGCGTATGAAAAAAACAATAACGAAATCGACAAGCTGTATCGAACATCGTTAAATTAACCCTTTTACTCCAGTTACTGCGAATATAAATGGAAATTTTGAAGACGCATACTTCAAATTGATTGCGTTTAATTAAGCTCTTAAATTGAACGGCAGTTATTAAATATGGAATTGTTCCATTTGCATTATTAATGTGCGCTTAACTTTTTGTACTGGAAACGAGTTCAAATTTATTGGCATGACTTTACACCGAGCGAGTGAAAAACATAATCATTCATTAGAAACTGGTAGGTCATTGATCATACCTACTTAACAAAAACAAGAAGGCACCTAAACTATTGTACATTAACAATACCTAAAATCAGTTGTGGAATGGAATAAGAAGACCAATATGATTAGTTTTCGTCTAACCTCGCTGGCTCACTGACTGGAGAGAATTGGGAGTCTTGATTGCACTGTAACCTCCAAGCAATTATAATAATAAATAATAATAATAATATGTGTGGACATGTATACGACCTTGAATGCACAACACATACTTCTGGCTACACAACATTTGGCCGTTGATTTTGATATTATATAAAATAGAGCCAGACTCAGAGGCAAGCGATTAGTTGACATGTCTTAAGAGTCTTGCGTTTAAACACGTTTCCTAGCTTAAAATCCGAACGAAGGGAGTTTGGTCAAAAGCTTTATTGGAATTGAAAAATACTTATTTCGAAATTGCTTTCGATTGTACTAAACGATTGCTTTTCAAGTGATTTGCTTTGTGTTGTTTCGTTTTGATTTTGAAAGATGTATTGATGGCGTAAAATTAAATAAATCTAAGAAAGCTATTTATTCACTATTGTTGGAGCAATTATATTGTATGCTGTCATTTAAACAAAAACCTTCAACAAACGCCTTTTTATTTATAATATTTTCCAGCTAGTCGAAAATTTGGTATAGTTGCGATAAAATAACTAATTACCTATCCTTTTATATACTCGTGTATATAAAATATACTCGTGCACGTCAACGGACAAATCAAGCAGGCGTCGCCACGAGATACTGATGTGCTAAGAATAGACTATCCTACAGTTTTTTTTTGTCATTCTGTTCATTACTTGGTGAAACTTTCCATATTCGGATAATCCTGTGTGATGGGTCTGATGATGAAAAGTAAAGCATTGTTTATTAAATGTTTTATTAGCAGTCATGACTGGTATATTACGGTTTATTATGAACGGATGGAAGACTATATGTTAGTAGACTGTACGTTTATGTTCTAACTCTTTATAGTAATTAGATACTACTCGTACTACGACGGCATCGCATTGTACATTTAGTACAGTACAGTAGAAATGTGTCTGCAATAGATTTTATGAGATGGATAAGGGAAGGGGTTAGAGTAATATTATACGTAATGATAAATTTATATGAAATTAATTTTGATGATTAAAACATCAGACTAACGCAGGCCAACGTAAAGTATATAATTATTTTAAATCAAACACTAATAAAACGAATATATGTTTCTAGTAATATGTACCTATATGGTTTGAATCTTTTTCTGACTTAATAAAAAGCTAAACGGCACAAAAAACATTATTATGCGAAAATAACAATATAAAATATATAACAGCTATCTTTAGACAACCGTCCAATATGTTTATAGTTCCTATAACATCTTAATTTAGGTCAGACAATAATAAATATTAACAAAAACTAGCGTTGACCATTAAACAACGGCGCGAGCAACGTTCGTTGGTAATGACAGTCAGACATCTGATGAAAGAACTAGCCCCTGTTAAAGGCATGGAAACTGCTACTTGTTACATGCGCCGATCCGTATAAGGGAACTTAATAATTTGTTTGCACATCAGCCGTTCCGTTCCAGCGAACAAGTGGGCAGATCAATTCCTATCGAGATAAACAGGTCCGTTTCGTATATTGCAGATTAAGCGTACCTTACGAAATTATTATTGAGAACGCCTCAGAGAATATTATTTTTCTCGGAAAAGGATAGATCGCTTAAGCGATTTTACGGGAAATTAATTTTGGCAGTGAGCGACAGGGTGCGTCCTGCTGCGCGGCTCGCAGTCTCCTCGCGATGATTTGTTGCGATCCCACCGCGCTCGTTACACTTACCGATAATGACGCATACCATTTGCTCAGAGGCGAGAGCTCAGGTTGTAATTTGAGCTCCTTATCGCTGCTTCCCGGTAACCATCGGCAGCCGTTTCCTTGCCGGACTTCAAATTGAAATACCTTAATGTTTCCTCCACGGTTTGGTTAGACCATGCTTAGAAGGGTCACCTATACATAGATGTGGCTCAGCCCCAGTTGTCACCGCAGCCGGCTCAGCAGCAATCAATCCACTGTAATGCGATACGAGCTCGCTGTCGTCGGCAACGTAATGCATCGTGATTTACGCGCAACGTACAAGCCGTTAATCTTATTACCACTTTCAATAACTTTATTATCAAGTATTCTATGCAGAAGCCACGCAGACCAATCTACACCTTGCACACACCGCCCAGAGACTATTTACAATTACCGTAGCGTCACTCGGTAGGAGTTAGGAAGCTTCCCACGAAATTTATTTTAGTCGACTTAACGATTGTGTCCGCCTCACCAAAAACGGAAAGTTAATACGCCTGTTGCTTAACTTCGATTAAACGGTTATAAAGGCTTAACAATCTGATCCCCCTTAAGGCTCCCAATGATACCTTTCAAATTATCATGTCGCAGTAGCGTCGAAATGTTTATCTGGGTGCATTTTGGAATAAAATAAATAACTTTTGTTTTTATAGATACGTTTAGAATACCAAAATAGAGAACCACCCCGGAGGAGAACAAGGTTCGTGTGAAAACACTTCTTATTCAGCTCGCAGCGGCCGCGGGCGGCGGCAAACGCGATTCGAACTCTACATGTTATCCCTAAAACATACCAATAATAAGATGTAAATGACGAGTCCACCGGCGGCGGGCAACGAAACACAACGAAAACCTTTACAATGAAGGATGCTTTATTTCCAGTGATTTTGTAATTTGCATATATTTTCGTAATGATAACTTCCGTTTTAAGCTCGCCGGACGCGTCACGATTATAGCCACGTAACTACGGTACATTCAATTGAGCTTTGTTCCCTTCGCCGCCGGCTTGCAGATGCTTACACACTGATTTAATAATTACTTATTCTCTCTTTTTCGAGTGCGAGTAACACAAACGAGCCTTGAATGGCTCTGGAAAAGAACGCACACGACGCAGTGCCGCAGCCAAAATATTCGGCGACAGTATGATTTTGGCACTTTATTTTCATTATGCATTGTAATGAGCCGAGGAATTTAACTCTTCATCCATAATTCATATCCGACTGTGATAGGCCACAATATGAACTTTTTTGTTTGATGAATAGGTCGATTCACACAGTCCTGTTACCGTCGTGGCATAGGCACGGTATATGCATTGTCCTGCGTTCACACAGAACACCAACGAGGACGCAACGGTGACCAATGTATACTGCTGTAGTTCGTTAAATCGAAGGTGGTTGCGTTTGTTTCCTACGTGTAAATGTGTTATATTTAACGTCGCCATTACTCACATTATCTCCGTTTTACATGTAATCCGTGTCGCTGTGAGAGGTCGGTGGCGCCACGCAGTCCTAACAGTGGCATGCCATTGTCTTTCATGAGTGTTAAAGACATTTGTATTCAGCCTCCGAGTCTCTCACTACACCATCTCATTGAACACAAGTAAATACAATGTGAGCGTATTCAATGAATTATTTATTTAATTTTTAATTGAGCGTTAAGAGTCGTTGATGTTGTCTGTCAATCGGTAATCGCTTATTCATTCGCTGTTCGTGATCGTGACACAAGTGTGTTGCTGTCGAGTTTGTGTTCAGAATAAAACGTGTTAATTTTCCCCCATTTTAATTTCAAAATAGGCAGCTTTAATTTCTTTTGCTCGTGTTATTTTGAAACGGATTAAAGTTGTAGGCGATAACGACGGCCTCCAAGCTTCCGCGAAAATTCACACTTTCTGATGAAAGTTTTAACACAATTACCCGGTCGGCGACCATTCCCGGCCCCCGACGACTCACCAAAGGAAAAAACTTGGCAAAGTACAAACTAGCCAACACAGTCCAATTTAGCAGCGTCCGTATAAAGTTTAATGTACCCAATCTGAAAAGTCGCCGTATCCACGCATTTTAACTAGGCATATGAACTTTGTACATTTGCTGTTTTTTGCGTAAGTACTTACTTAATTTAACTCTACTTAATATGTTTATACTCTCATTTGCAAGATTTAAAAGGAAATATGTGGCATGAACCATCATAAACTGCGTCGTCACATTCCATCAGGTGAAACTGCATCGAATACGGGACTGCACTTTAATAAAAAAAAATAGTAGAAACTTTTGTGAGAACCTACATATATTACAAAGCTTCTTTTGAATTCTGTATCAAGGTAACTAAAATTGTTTTTTAAAAGTGTACAATACATGTAACAAGAATAGGTATTAATTATAAAAATATTTCAAAATAAATATCAATGTGTAAATTCTATTAAAATATGATTATTAGTTCCTGCCTTTCCGCGCATTTGGCGAGCGAGGGCGAAAAAAATAAACAGACATTATAGATATATTAGGTCTTTACCTATGAAATTGCCGTTTTGTTTGAAAAAAGTTCAAGTATTTTTTTTTCGAACTTATTTATTTCTTTTATTCAAAGTAATCACCCCTGCAATCAATGCATCTTTGCCAACGCTGTGGCAGTTTATGGATGCCCTTCTTGAAAAAATCAGCAGGACGGGAGACAACAAACTCTTCAAAGGCGTTTTGTACTGCCTCTCGGGAATTGAATTTTTTTCCCGCTAAAAAGTTGTCCAAATTTTGGAAAAAGTAGTAGTCGGTAGGCGCAAGATCTGGTGAGTATGGCGGATGAGGGAGAGCTTCCAAACCCAACTCATGCAGCTTAGAGACGGTCTGTTGTGCAGTATGGGGTCGCGCGTTGTCGTGAAGTAGCAGTGGAGACGACCGATTGACCAAAGCTGGTTGCAGACGTGCGAGTTTCGCCATCATTGTGGTCAGTTCTTCAATGTACAGTTGTACACATCTGCAGTAATGCTCTCACCGTTTTGTAAAAAGCTATGATGAATCACACCAGCACTAGACCACCAAACTGTGACCATCACCTTTCTAGGGGTCATTTTTCGTTTTGCACATTGCTTTGGTACCGAACCAGGATCTAACCAACTTGCTGAGTGCTTTCGATTGTCAAAAAGAATCCATTTTTCGTCGCACGTAACAATTCGGTTCAAAATTCTTTCATTTCTGTGCCTGTTAAGCAGCGCAAGGCAAGTCTCGACGCGTACGTTGCGCTGGCGATCGTTAAGTTCGTGGGGCACCCATCTATCAAGCTTTTTTATCTTGCCAATCTGTCGCAAATGGACCAATATTGTTTTGATGCTAACATCAAAAGCTGCTGCCAGCTCAGCTGTAGATTGAGATTCATCAGCTTCCACAATCGCCTTTAATTCATCATTGTTGACCAAAGTTTCCGGACGACCACGAGGTTCATTTTTCAAGTCAATATTCCCAGAACGGAACCGAGTAAACCAATAACGGGTTGTACGTTCGTTTGTACAGTTTTCTCCGTAAACGTCGTTGATGTTACGTGTCGTTTGTGCCGCGTTGGTGCCACGACGGAACTCATATTCCATAATTACACGAAATTTCAAAGTATCCATTATGAGGGAAAATGTTGAAATGTAATGAAAATACAACGCTAATCAATAAACAAAAGACGTATAATGTAAATAGAATGTCATATTTTTAAAACAAAATTAATTTGAATTTAGAATTCATAGCCAATCAAAACATTTTTTTGTTTGAAAAAGTCTGTACTGCAATACGGCAATTTCATAGGTAAAGACCTATTATTTCAAATATTATAATTACTTTAAAATAAAACTTAATCAGTGTCATTGCTCGATATAAGAAACGAAAGTGATTCATTTTCTCTTAAATGTAGCCGATGTCCACAAGTGTCCGTGCCGTAATTTCTGTACCAGCAATCTGCAGCGCCGATATTAGGAAATGCATGCATGTGTCACTATGTTGTCCCATTGTCTTGTACTTGATGGTAGCATATAGCACGCGTATTACTACAAAATAAGTAAACATATGAAAGTTAGTGATCACTAGTTGCGCCTCGCGGTTTCACCCGCGAATAAAAAGTATTTAAATTATTTGCTCATCCCACGGGAAAATTTCACTTTTCCGGGATAAATTATAGCCTATATGTTAATCCAGTATATAAGCTATCTTGGTACCGAATTTCATCCAAATTCATTAAGCCGCTTGAGCGTGAAGGAGTAACAAACATACACACATACAAACTTTCGCCTTTATAATATTAGTGTGATATATCATATGATAGTGATAGTGTGATAATAATCAAAATAAAGCTATATTTCTCAAAATGTTTTTACCCTGGATTAATTGGTACAGTTTATAAGATAGTACCATTAAACTTAACTTCAAAATCGAGTGTAATGATAACTGAGCAGAAACACCGCAGATGTCGGCACTGGGAATCTCGGTAGCGGTTGCAGGCGTCCCTCATGAAAGTCAAACCGTGCCAGCTCAAGCGATCCTCTGGAGACCTGATAAATATTGATGGGTAAATTCGGGCCCGGTTGCGAACTGGCAAACGTCGGAATTAACTCAAACTTGCTCCTTTGACCGGAGCTCGTAGTCACAATGTTTGTCGGGTGTAGTGTCTATTTTGTGACGTCTGGTGAGCCGTTGAGCGTATTCAACCTGAATGATACTTAAACCGAAGCTATTCCCTGTTAACCTGTTTATTTATTTATTTATTTATTTATATTTGGGAAGACTATCATGTTATGCATTAGGAAGCCAATTAAAGGTCCTCACGTCTAGCGGTAATGCGCACTAGTGGTGGTGGTAGGTAGTAGCACTAATGCTTGAGCACATTATTGAGTTTATGATAAAGTGATGCCATAGGTTTTCATTTCCACACTAACATAGGTTCGTAAACCGTTCATTTCCTTTTTGAGATTTCTAGTTTATTATTGTGCTTTATTCCTATACTGCCTTTAAAAAGGGTATGTTACTTACCTTTATTTTTCCAACAATCAAGGTTTGATTCAGATAAATATTACAAAATTAGAGGCAGGGCCAACGCACTAGTAAGAAATAATATATATATAGCAGGTATATATATATTATTTCATGCAAGAGAACAAGATACTGCAGACAGACGCATTTCCGCACACATCCGCTTCCCGAAAGTGAAATCGCCGTCCTCGAACTAAGAATTAGCTTGTATCTCAGGGCGCGGGACCCCACTCCAAGTCGCAGGTTTGGATGGATGCGTTATTATTTTGCTTAAAATGTTTACTTATCTTTAAGTTGTGCTCTCAGTATGTATGTCTGAACTCACTTAAAACAAACTTGTTAAACTAGATTAAAATCTAGGTCTTGCAGTCTCTAACAAGTAGCGCAATTTTAAAGCGAATTTAGCTTTGTAAACAGCTAACTCTCGATTTAGTTTGTCACACTGGAGCGGGTATTAAATGTAGACTTTTATTTCAGTCGCGTGCTAGCGTTCTTGATCCAATCAAAACTTGGCAAATTTGTTTACATACATCACGTGGTCTGGGCGTATTACAATATTCGCGGCACGTAAACAGTGCGCGCCACGACACGCAACGCGAAGCCACGCGACGCCACGACACCTCTTTGATGTCCTCATACACTGCCGCTAATAAAACTTCGCCGACTTTGTACGAGACATGTTTGTCATATAAACGAAATTTGATTTTCACTGTGATTCCGTATTCCAAACTCAATTTCGCAGCATCTTTGTTTGTAGCACATGCGAAACTATTTCCGTTATCCTTCTTGGGAGTTTGGGACCGGGCGAGAGGTTTATCCACGAGTGCCTTTTCGGGGTCGCGTGAGTCGCGTCATGACACGCCCGTCAGAGTCATGCTCTCTTATTTTATGTGATACGATTACATTATAAGTGTAACTGTTTCCTTCCAGAATAGCTTGCTTTTGTATCGTGCAGAAGCGAACACTTGTAGTTTATTCATAAGTTAGTATGTTTCTCTATACTACGCAATATGCTCGTCCTTACTTTTGGTTTCCCTCGTAGCTTTTGTATTAGCTCTCGTAGACGATTGATCACAAGAAAATTATTATAGCTTTTATTTTGTATGTGTTTATATATACTGCGCTCTTAATAAAGCCCTCGTTTGATATGGATAATAACGTCGTACATACAACAAAGAAGTTTCATATTTAGAGAATAATCACAGCCTAAAATTATTTTTATTTGGTGAAAGCTGTCGTCTTATTTACTTAGTTATTTGTTTAGCCTATTTTCATAGATTTTTTTGTTTACGTACACTATTTTTTTTTCGTTAATCCCCATTATGAAGATTTATTTCTTCACATTAAAAACTTTTTGGAGTTAGAATTATCTGAATGGCTGGCTATCGGTCATTAAGAAAAAATAAAAGAGCATCTTGTCATATCATTGATTTTAACAGCATCTGATTAGTTTTTTTGTTTGGTTTTGGCTCCACACTTTTGTGTATTTAGCCATTGTCAAGTTATTGATATTCTCAAGTTAATTAATATTATATAGTGTCAAGTCAAGTCACAGTCCAAGTCATCAAGTTAATTCATAGTCCAGTATAGTCAAGTCATACTCCTAGTAAAGTGGTAGCAACTTTACCAGAAGCTTCTGTGTAGTTTTGGAAACAACACGAAAAAAACGTTTCACCATCATTATACCACTTTCGCACACTCATGCCTGTAATTCAGCACTTAACGAATAAAATTTCACCAATTTCTTCCTTCAGTGGTTAGCCGTGGATTCCGTATAACCTTCCTAAATGGTATGGAATGGTAATGGTGCAGTGGCTGACTCGATCGACTCGCCGACGACAAGACGTTTGCTATCGGCATAAAATACCTACTAGATAGTGAGGTATCGAGAAGGCTGACGACAGCCACGTTATAGCGTGTGTACTATAGTTGGTGCTGTTACCTGCATCATTATCACACTTCACACTAATATTATAAAGGCGAAAGTTTGTATGTGGTTCAAGGTATGTGGTTTCAAGTATTTGGTTTAATACTTGTTGTGTATTAAACCAAATACTTGATGTTGTGGGATCATGGTCCACGTAGTTCCTGGTTATATTAGCTATAACGATGTATGTGATTGATGGGCGTTATTATATTATTATTATATTTTATTATTACTGTGACTGTAACACAAGGAAATACATGTTCACAATATAATATTATAGAAATACCTTCGTTCATTCCTGTACGAGAATGCATTCACAGGTGTACGGCGATTAATGAAAGTTTTACAGTGGTTCAATGAGATTTGTTCGGAATTGTATAAGAAGTTTTGCTCGTAATTGCACTGTGTCTAACCCGGGGCTGACCAGATTTAAGTGGCGTGCTCGTGTTGAGTAGGTATTATCCACCCTCCTACTATATGAGCGTATAGAGAAAATTCTATTTATTTATTTTTTTACTTCAGTTTTGTCTGACATTTGACCACGCTGTCACCTGATGGGAAGTGACGATGCGATCAAAGGTGTAGCATGCTAGCCAAGTAAATACCTGTTCACTCTTCTCTTGAACACGCCCGGGTCATATTTCATCCCGGGTCATATGTATCATATAGGGCCGGAAACACAGACGCTGGCAGGGCATTCCATTCCTTAGCCGTTCTAATTATGAACGTGGAAAATCGCTTGGCACGAATGGGTGGTAGTTTGACCACGAAAGGATGGCGCTTAGCCGAGTGTCTAGAAGTCTGGTAGTGGAATGGTGATGGGGAATGAGATCATGAATTTCTTGTGCACATTCACCATGGTGTAATCTGTAAAAGACCGACAGACTTGGTACCTTACGTCGATGTGCCAGGCTAATGCTAAGATTAAATCGTAGGCTGTATAAGCATTATGTGAATATACTGATGAAGTTTTAGCAATAAGGCTTATTTTCTAAGAAACGCTTCATAGATCAAAGTAATTAGGAGAGGCCTATGTTCAGCAGTGGTGTCTTTAGGCTATTGACGATGATGACTTTTCTATGAACGATTATGATCGGTAAGACTAATTCTTAAAATTTTTTTGTATATTGAAACTAGCGGCTCGCCCTAGCTTCACACGGGTATTTTATATACATATATATTATACTAGCTACACCCCGCGACTTCACCCGTGGCCACCTCCTTTGAACCCTTTTTTAGCATTAAAAAGTAGCCTATGTTGTTTCGCAAGCTCTAGACTATCTGTGTACCACATTACATTTAAATCGGTGCCGTAATTTTGCCGTAACGATATTGAGGTACGTTTGCGACAGACAGAGTTACTTTTGCATTTACAATATTAGTACGGATTATATCGTCTATTTTCATCAGGAAAAATGTAAGATTGTAGTGGTGAAAGAATTTTTGAAATCGGTCCAGGAGTTTCAGAGTATTCAATGCAAACAAACAAAGATTTGAATCTTTCCTCTTTATAATATTAGCTTAGATGAAAGAGTCAAAGTATTTTAATACGTATAAATAGAGAACGATCCCTATTGTTAACAACCGTTTAATAAAGCTATTTCTTCAGAATCAATAGGACAGCCATAAACAAACCCATAAACATCATTAGCATGTATCTTACATCTCCAGCCCCTCGTTACATCTTCACTCAGCACACGTAACTAGTCGCTAATTGCTGTTCACTTGATCTAACCAGAGGAATGCACTATCCAGCCTCTTTACATTATCTGATACGATTCTGTTTGTTCTGGACGATACTATGCAAACACGTTCTGTCCTCGGTGTCGTGTTAGTATCTGAGCCTCATGGATTTTAATGTCGAGTGATAACCAATATTATAAAGAGGAAATATACGATTGTTTTTGAAGGAAAACTTCTTTACGCACGCTTGACTTGGGGATTAAACAGAGAAGTTCAAGTTGGTTTACGTAGATCTACATTGTCAACATACCACCGTATTCCGGTAAAATGATAATTTACAATTGTCAAGATGGCGACATTAACATTAAACGGCCGGTATAACTCTCATACCCGCCGTTAGATGGAGCTAAACTAATGAAGTTTTACTTCGGTCGTGTTGTCTAAAGCACACTCGTTTTTTGCATTGAATAGGCTCTGAAACTACTGGACTGATTTGAAAAATTTTTTCACTGTTAGAATCCTACATCATCCCTGATGACCATAGACGATAGAATATATTTACCCGTCCTTAGCGGGCCGCTTGTATTCATTATACAAAGACTTTTATTCTGAGTGACTAACTGATATACGTACTGGTTCCCGAAAACAATATCAACATAACGGTTGATATGGTAATTGGTAAATAGGTTCCGATTAAACGAATCGGATCGGAAGATGTGGAAACGCTCTCAAGACTCACACTCAATTACTCGTACAGTTTTAAAGTAGCTGTTTTATATGAAAACGAAACAACGATGTACCGTGACTCGCACACTCGTATACAGGGATAATTTTAATTTACCGGAAAGCTCTCGTACACTGATTCCTATCATCAAAACTAAGAATATTAGTTATATTACTATAAAAATTTTTTTTCCTAAGAATTCTTATTATTATTATTTTGTGTCTCTGATGCATCATTAATCTGTAAAACACCGTAACTTTGACAAAACCGCAACAGCCGATTCAATGTGATACGACGTTTCCAAACGGCTGAAAAAAAACATGAATGAATTGACGTGTGCAGGCAGGATGGCAATAGGGACCGACGCGGCGAAGGGTACACCACCACGTGCGAGAGTCAGAACGTCACTACGCATTTTTGTACACTATGATGTCTAATTGTCTGTCGTGTTACCGCCATCAAGCGAAAACAGCTACGCAGCGCGCTTTGAGAGTGACAAAGATAGCATACTGCTGAAAAAAAGGCGGGTGGGAAGTCCGAGGCGGAAGCGAAATAATGTGGGACAAGGTCAGTCACTTTTATGATGCATTGTTCCTATCGACAGCGGTCACTGGCAGGTATTTGTAATTTTTATTGTAGGTATCATGGTGGGTAGCGTGCGGTGCAGAGACCGGCTGCGGTGCGGAGCGAGGAGGGGTTTTGCGGCGTTGCCGTCCGAGAGCAGCGCGTTCATTGACTTGAGAGTAATGAAAATTGTAGTCTTTGCGAGATCCCGTTAATCTTCAATATTGTGAAAAGTACATAGTTTAGAAAAATATCGTAGAACAAACGTTGTTAGTTTTATTGATAAGAATCAGTGTACGAGAGCTTTCCGGTAAATTAAAATTAACTCTGTATATTCACACGATATCGGACTATGTTGGCCATGCAGTTTGTTAATGAGTTATGTCATCAACAACAAACTGAAAACTAGTGACCGACCGAACTTTCGGTTTCGATTTCGGTTTCGGCCAGTTTCGGCCAAAAAATCTAGTCTCGGCTTTAGTTTCGGTTTCGGCCGCAATATAGCTGAAACTTTCGGCCCCGCCAAAACTCGAGTGGTCGTAAATTTGCGTTGTTCGGTAAACTTCGCAGCTAACTCGTGCTTACTCGCCGGCGAACTGGCTCGCTGGCATTTGCTGATTTTTCTACATATGTTTAGATTCCTCGAACTACGGCGCATTATTCCACTATTACAATAGAGACAAGTTTCAGCGCATGGTGAGAGTTTGATATTTGATATATAAAGACATTGCTTTACTTTATATTTGTACGTTCTTAGAACACATGACTTAAGGTACTGTTAAGTCTGTCTATATTATTATAACGGCTAACTGTTATGAAGCAAGCTGAACACCGGCCGCGGTCGTTTCAATCGCGTAACATTTATTTTGACGATAGCTGCTAATTGTTAAAAGTTCGCAGTATCTCACTAAGTTTCGCAGTCCACGCCTTGTCTTAGGTATCAATGCACATTTAACGAGGTTTCTGCACGGCCACAGCTGGGGAGGGGAAATGATGCATTATGAGGAAACTGTGTGTCGTGGGTTCGATTCCCACCAATGGCAAACTTTTGTGTGATGGACATCGATGTTTGTTCTGTCTCTGAGTGTTATATTATATTATATGTATGTATTTGCAAACAAGAAGTGTCTAAGTATTGTATCAGTTATCTGGTTCTCATAGTACAAGCTTTGCTTAATTAGGGGATTGATGGCGTTGTATTATTAATAGGTCTTTACCTATGAAATTGCCGTATTCCAGTACAGACTTTTTCAAACAAAAAAAAGTTTTGATTGGCTATGAATTCTAAATTCAAATTAATTTGGTTTTAAAAATATGACATTCTATTTACAATATAAGTCTTTTGTTTATTGATTAGCGTTGTATTTTCATTACATTTCAACATTTTTCCTCCTAATGGATACTTTGAAATTTCGTGTAATTATGGAATATGAGTTCCGTCGTGGCACCAACGCGGCACAAACGACACGTAACATCAACGACGTTTACGGAGAGAACTGTTTAAACGAACGTACAACCCGTTATTGGTTTGCTCGGTTCCGTTCTGGGAATTTTGACTTGAAAAATGAACCTCGTGGTCGTCCGGAAACTTTGGTCAACAATGATGAATTAAAGGCGATTGTGGAAGCTGATGAATCTCAATCTACAGCTGAGCTGGCAGCAGCTTTTGATGTTAGCATCAAAACAATATTGGTCCATTTGCGACAGATTGGCAAGATAAAAAAGCTTGATAGATGGGTGCCCCACGAACTTAACGATCGCCAGCGCACGCTTCGAGACTTGCCTTGCGCTGCTTAACAGGCACAGAAATGAAGGAATTTTGAACCGAATTGTTACGTGCGACGAAAAATGGATTCTTTTTGACAATCGAAAGCGCTCAGCATGTTGGTTAGATCCTGGTTCGGTACCAAAGCAATTTGCAAAACGAAAAATGACCCCTAGAAAGGTGATGGTCACAGTTTGGTGGTCTAGTGCTGGTGTGATTCATCATAGCTTTTTACAAAACGGCGAGAGCATTACTGCAGATGTGTACATTGAAGAACTGACCACAATGATGGTGAAACTCGCACGTCTGCAACCAGCTTTGGTCAATCGGTCGTCTCCACTGCTACTTCACGACAACGCGCGACCCCATACTGCACAACAGATCGTCTCTAAGCTGCATGAGTTGGGTTTGGAAGCTCTCCCTCATCCGCCATACTCACCAGATCTTGCGCCTACCGACTATTACTTTTTCCAAAATTTGGACAACTTTTTAGCGGGAAAAAAATTCAATTCCCGAGAGGCAGTACAAAACGCCTTTGAAGAGTTTGTTGTCTCCCGTCCTGCTGATTTTGTCAAGAAGGGCATCCATAAACTGCTACAGCGTTGGCAAAGATGCATTGATTGCAGGGGTGATTACTTTGAATAAAATAAATAAATAAGGTCGAAAAAAAAATACTTTAACTTTTTTCAAACAAAACGGCAATTTCATAGGTAAAGACCTAATATTAATATAGTTTGAGATAAAAAAAAACATGTTCTGTCACATAAATTATTTGTCTTCTACGAATAGCTATTGAATGTACATCTCTGACCTAGACTGGTCAGTGATATACATGGTGATTGATTTAGGCGCCCGTGCTTCGAGGGCAGAATTATGATATTTTTTTTACTTCCGCCCTACCTGTAACCAATGCTGCCCTTCCTCAAATTTGACTCTAGTTACAGCGCTGAGTTCCTGTAAAATAAATTGGTTGATCGTCCGTGAAGCAACTTGTTAATAATTTTCATTAAGTGATAATGATAGTTTCCTTTATAGAGACGGACAATTTTCGTGGGATAAGTTTTGCGATTTCGAAATATTTTTGGTATACCTTCATATCAACTTCAAGGAGATGAATTAGTACTTCAGTATGCGTAAACATGTTTGCAAATCACTGATATTTAGTTTTTGTAGGCAACCCTGACATTTTTATATAATTAATTTTGCATTTATTGTTTAATTTTGAATTTGAGTTATTCGCGGTTTTGAGAGCCGAATAAATACGAAGATGCACGAACTCGCAATGCCGCGAGCTCGGGTGCGAGCGGCGCGGCGCGTGTGCGCCGCCAGTTTTGTTCGTTAGTGTAGTCGTATATGTCGCGGTGTGTGCACGCGTCCGTGATAAATAAATAGTGTGAACTCTGTAAAATCGTTTGTGTTCTTATCCGTTCCCGTAGCCACAACGCATTTTCCGAACCCTGCGCCAATTACTTATAGTTTTACTAAAACGTACATAACTACATAATCATAATGTATTAGAAATGCCTATTGGATATAGAAATAATATTTGTGCTTATTTTAATTTTTTTGAATATGTTATATCTTGTGTGCAACTTTGTACCTGCTTATATAATACAATTAAAAATTGGTTAGTGTTTTATTGGATCAACAGTAAAAGAAATGTAAAATTTAAATAACTATAAATTTAAACATTTGTGTCTAGTCTCATGTATTGTATTTTACCATTTATTGAAATTAAATTAATTTTCCTGCGGTTTTATTATCGTGTAATTTGGGGAATGTTATAGAATATTGACACTATATTATACTTTTTACGACGTTATGGTTCATCATTGAACTGAGGAGATAAGATCCAGACATGATAGGTGTTGAAAATTGTGGCGTTTGTGTACACTAATTTAAATTTACACTAATATTATGAAGAGATAAAGCTAGTTTGATATAGTGTTCCTATGTTTAGGGAGTAATCCCAGACATTACAAAATGAAATCGAAAATTTCATTTCACTGATTATATATACATATGTTTAATTGTTATAACTAGTTCCCGTGGCCACGTTAAACAAGTAATTTGAAAGCGTTTCTTTAGTTTTAAAGTGAAATGATTGATAACACCAATTGAAGATGACCAAAGCTATTTTAAACGCACTAAGTGATAGCAAAACCAATAGGCTTTTTATTCCCACACGATTTTACGCGTCCTATCAAGATCGCACCCGATGCCGGCATAGTCGTTAATTAGATAATAGTGATTGTACGATGCAAGCATCGCACACCAAACGCGCGGTCAGCATTTTACTCATTCATACCATATTTCATACCGCGCGTCACCAGTTCACGATCGGACACCAACCATTCCGCGTGTTCTCACAACCATTTACATCTACCATTTAGACCTAGTTTTTTGGATTAATAAACAGTTATTCTAATTAATTAGGTCTTCTCATTTCATGTACGGACTACACCGTACATAGTGGTCCTTCGAGCATAGTGACCTTACGCGCGTGGCGGTCACATGCGGGATCGTTCGCGTGTGAGGTTATACCAGTGACTTACCATACAGTGAAAAAACCATTTAACCAAACCATTTAACCAAACCATATTTAACCAAACCAATATTTTACCAAACCATATTTGACCATATAACCAAGTGACCATAAGTGAGTGTTAGTGCAAATTCCGGATCACCTACTCGGAGTTTGGACCATATACCAGCGTCCGGACTACCTGGAGTGTTCCTGGCTGTTACCAAGGACAGCCGCGCGCAGTCACCTTACCACCACTGTTACCATTTCTTCGGTGGTGAACAGGCAAGCACTCTCGACAGTTGGACCCCAAGTAAGATCTAACCAATAATTTTATTAAAATGGAAGACCTTTTAGCAAATCAGGATACGTTAGTGCTGGCGATAGAACAGCTCCTGTCATCATTTAAGAAGACCGGACGTGACCGCAAAACGTTAGACTTTGTTAAGAGGAAGCTGGACCTTCTTGAAACATACTGGAGAGATTTTGATTCCAACAACACTCAATTGCAGGAATACAGAGATGAAACAATCTCGTATTTCAAGGATAACCAATACGAGCAAGTTCTAGAATTTTATAGAAACGCGAAAGCTCATATTTCTCAATTTGCTGGCACCATGAAAGAAGGGGATGGAGCACCATCAACCCCTGGCCCAAGTTCGTCAAAAACGTTTCCAGTACCGACGTTTAGCACAAGAGGCAATTCTACCAACTTAGAAGAAATGCTTCGCAAGCAGAAAAGTAATTTTAAAGCATTCTCTCGCACTATCTCGACTATTGATTTAGACAACGTTACTGAAATTTGGGAATTTGAAGATATTTTAAAGACGCTCCAATGTAGATGGTCTACCATCGACTCTTTACATTGGGAGATTGACAGTAACCTTCTTCAAGAGAATGAAGTTTACGATATGACCTTCAACGAATATGAAAACCAATATATAAACATAAAGAAGGCACTCAATAGCAAGATGTGGAATGCTTCGCATAGAGAAAAATCAACACCAAAAATGGACATACCTACATTTAGTGGTAGCTACCATCAATGGCTTTCTTTCAAAGATTTATTCAGTGAGTCCATTCACACGAATAAATCCTTATCTCAAGCTCAAAAGATGCAATTCTTGAAAAGTAAGCTAAGAGGCGAAGCTGGCAAGCTCGTTCAGCACTTAAGAATAAGCTCAGATAACTACCAAGTGTGCTGGGATATCCTAAACCAGAGATACAATAATACTAAATTAATCTTCAACTCTCATATCAATATCTTGTTATCATTACCTACCATCCAGAATCAAACAGCCGCGCAGGTCAAGAGGTTACACGATACTACCAACGAATGCCTAAACGCTGTCAAAAGTTTGGGTGTCGATATTTCAACCTGGGATCCTCTTGTTGTTCATATATTGTCGCAGAAGTTAGACGTTGAGACACACAATGACTACATCGAATCATTGCAGAATCCTAGAGATTTACCAACCCTTCATGACTTCCTGCACTTCTTGGAATGTAAATTCACGTCTTTGGAGTCATCGCGAAGAAAACCAGACTCGACCAAACCATCTCAGCAGCAGCATGAGATATACAAAAGACTACCAAGCAGATTTCCAGTTAGTAACAATGCTAACAAAAATGTCCTAAATAAATCATTAATCAACCATTCAACTACCAAAACTGCAGGATCAACGCTGCAGCGGAAATGCCCACTCTGCAATAACACACATAACATATATTATTGCAAAACATTTCTAGAAGCAAAACCAGTTTCAAGACTTAACACAATAATGAAATTTGAGTTGTGTAAAAATTGTCTGTATAATCATAATGGTAAAATGTGCACATCAGAGAAAACGTGTCGTCACTGTAATGATGCAAATAATACTTTGCTACATGATGCCTACGTAACTTCAGGGATGTCAAACGACCAAATTACTAAACCATCTGAAAACCAGCGGAAATTCAATGCATGTGTTTCACAAGACACCGATGCCGAATCTCTCTTAGCAACAGCCAAAATTAGAGTACGAGCTGCAGATGGAACTTTTCATACCATGCGTGCCCTTATCGATCCGTGTGCACAATCATCTCTCATTACAGAAAATGCCGCTCAACGTTTAGGCCTGCCAAGAAAAGGATGCAAATGGCTAGTTTACGGAGTCGGTTCTAAAGCAAACCACAGCAAAGGCATAATCGAGATCACAGCATCATCCATTCATAATAATTTCACCTTCAACATTGAAGCCTTTGTTATGAAAAATATGATACACAATGATAATTTACCACACCAGACATTTGAGAAACCATCACTGTCTTACCAAAAAGACATCCAGCTTGCAGATCCTGAATTTAATATAAGCCGCCCAGTTGATCTTATATTAAGCGTAGACGTGTATACCGCTATAATCTTACCAGGTATTATTCGAGACAAATCATCTGCACATATTATGCAACAGACACAACTTGGATGGATAATAAGTGGAAAATGCGCTAACGCACAGCCCTATCACTGCAATGTCGTTGTGATGACCAATTTAGAAGACATTCAGAGATTTTGGGAAATAGAAGACATCGCAGATAGTTCTAGTAACATGTCAAATGAAGACAACCAATGTCTTCTTCAATACCAAGCCGAAACCAGGCGCCAACCAGACGGACGTTACGTCGTACGACTGCCGCTGAAACCAAATATAGACGAGAAGCTCGGAGCATCAAAGTCTAAAGCGGTAGCCCAATTTCGCAACCAAGAGCGAAAATTTACCAAAAACCAAACTATTGCGAAACGCTATAAAGAATTTATTGATGAGTACATAAACTTAGGTCACATGCATGAATGTACAGGTAACCAGACACCTACAGAATGCTATTTACCTCACCATTGTGTTTTACGCGACGATTCGACGACAACCTCAATACGAGTTGTTTTTAATGCATCAGCGAAAACTTCTACAGGTAATAGCTTGAATGACCTTATGTACCGTGGACCAAATTTACAGCAGGATTTGGTAACTCTCATCATCAAGTGGAGGCAATATAAAATAGCTTTTACAGCAGATATAGAGAAAATGTTTAGGCAAATTCTCGTTCACCAGAATGACCAGCAATACCAAAAGATAATTTGGAGAGAATTTCCAAACCAACCATTAAAGGAATACCAACTATCGACGGTTGTGTATGGCACCAAAGCGGCCCCATTTTTGGCTATGATGACCCTGAAACAATTAGCTAAAGATGAAGGTCACCGATTCCCTGAAGCAGCAAAGGTCGTAGAAAATAGTTTCTATATGGACGATCTTCTTCATGGTCACCACGATATTGAATCTGCCAAACAACTAAAGTCAGATTTGATAAACTTGTTTATAACCGGCGGGTTCAACCTACGAAAATGGTCTTCAAATAAAGCAGAGTTATTGGATGATGAAACAGCATCCGATTTCAATAATGAAGCATATGATTTTCGACACCAAGAAACTACCAAAACTTTGGGTCTACGTTGGAACCCTGACGATGACCAGTTCAGCTTCCAAGTCAAAGTACCCAAGGACATATCATGCAAACCAACAAAGAGGTCACTCCTTTCAGATATTTCAAAAATTTTTGACCCTTTGGGCTGGATTACTCCTGTTACAGTAAGTCTTAAACTTCTGTTCCAAGAGAGCTGGCTACTCGACCTTCAATGGGACGACTTCCTACCCGAAGACATCGCAACCAGATGGCATAAGACCAGAGAAGATCTAGATAACATCAATGACATTCGAATACAAAGATGGCTAACAAGTCATAAAACAGACGATATCGAATTACATGGTTTTTGTGACTCGTCTACCAAAGCTTATGCCTGCGTTATCTACTGCAAGGTCAATAACACTCACCAGTTAAACCAAAAGGACTCCTCCGTCGTCATAGTAGTTGCTAAATCAAGATTAGTACCAGCAAAGAAAACCATCTCCCTACCAAGATTGGAGCTATGCGCAGCACATTTACTCTCAAAATTAATGAAAACTGTTAGAGAAAGTCTGTCTGATTATAACATCAAAATATTTGGCTGGTCCGACTCAACAGCAGTTTTAGGCTGGCTAAACGGCAACCCAGACCGATGGAAACCATTCGTCGCGAATAGAGTCAAACTGGTCACCGAGATCATACCATCTGAAAGTTGGAATTACGTCAAGTCGAGTGACAACCCTGCTGATTGTGCGAGTCGAGGCATCACAGCATACCAACTATCAAACCATCCAACCTGGTGGAAAGGGCCTGAATGGCTTACCTCCTATGATTGGCAAAAAACCAAGGAACGACCTAGATACGTCACCGACGAAGAAGCTAAAAAACCAAAACAAATAAATGTCGGCGTCGTAACAAAGAGCTATGAAAATGACACCATATGTGATTTAATACATAACCACAGTGACGTCACACGAGCGACTCGCGTTATCGCCTGGATGTTACGTACGAGATCGCGTCATCAAAACAAACCATCTTTTTTAACCATACCAGAGCTGAGAAAAGCTAAACATATTTTGATTAAACACGTTCAACAGTCGGCATTCTCAGATGACATTCAAACCATTAAAAAATGCAACCAAGTTAATACCAAAAGCAAGTTGTTCCAGTTAAAGCCTTTCATTGATACTGAAGGCTTACTAAGAGTCGGCGGCAGAATAAGTAATGCGAACATTGATGAGAAAATGATGCACCCTCTAATCCTCCCTCACAACCATCACCTTACAGATATGCTAATAGACCAAGGTCATAAAATGACCTACCATGGGGGTGCACGCTTGACTCTTGCATGGCTGAGACAACAATATTGGATTCTAGGTGGGAACAACGCCGTAAAAAAGCGGCTACGGAATTGTGTCACATGCAGGAGACATGATCCTGTTAAGCAAGACCAAATAATGGGAGATCTACCTTCTGCAAGGACAAATGCTACCCGCCCTTTCTACCACACCGGAGTTGACTTCACAGGATTTGGAGACATCAAGTCCTCCAGAGGTCGAGGAATCGTTACCACCAAAGGATACGTCGCAGTCTTTGTGTGCATGGCAACCAAGGCCGTACACCTTGAATTGGTCTCCGACCTTACTGCGTCTGCTTTTCTAGCAGCCTTAAGACGGCTGGCTGCCCGGCGGGGAGCGCCCCGTCATATCTACAGTGATAACGGCACAAATTTCATCAAAGCAAGCCGAAGATTGCAGGAAGAATTTATAGACCTGAAGTCAACCCTGGATGATGAATTTTACACAGAGATAACCAAAATGGAGATAGAATGGCATTTCAACGCCCCATCGTGGCCAAGTGCAGGTGGACTTTGGGAAGCGGCCGTTAAAAGTCTGAAATACCATCTTCGACGGGTAATAGGGGAGCAAAAATTAACGTATGAAGAGTTTTCTACGTTACTGGCACAACTAGAAGGCTGCCTTAATTCTAGACCATTGTGCGCCCTCAGTGAAGATCCCGATGACATTGACTATCTCACTCCATCTCACTTTCTTTCCAGCGGACCAATTTTAACCATTATAGAAACAGAGAAAGACGAAAGAACGAGATGGCAGCTGACTCAAAAAATATACCAAGATATTTGGAAGAGGTGGCGGAGTGAGTACCTCACTCAGGTAACAGCACGTTCCAAATGGCAAAAACCAAAAAGAAATCTGGAGATCGATGACGTCGTCCTAATCCATGACACAAACCTACCAGCGGGAAAATGGGCTCTGGGACGGGTTATAGAACTCCACCCGGGTAAGGATGGTTACGTCAGAGTTGTAACCGTGAAGACCAAAACGGGAAGCATCAAAAGGCCTGTCGTGAAATTGTCTATTTTACCCACCAAAAGTCAAGAAAACCAATCTAATCTACCAATGCAACAATCACAACAACAAAACGCAAGCGCATCAAATAACAGCACTGATAATGACGCAACACTTCGGACGAAACGATACACCAGAAGAGGCACATGTTACGTAATAACCATGGCGCTTACGTTATTTATGCTATGCATTTCACCAGGTCAATGCGCTGATACATATAATATGTCGAGTCTGAGTAACAACCAGAGTATTTATTTCGATAAAGTCTCAGACATGCGCTTTATCCGCGATCATTGGAAACTCATAGTCTACTATGACATGGATCCCTACTGGCAAGGATTTAGTCTATTTTACAAATATCTCGACCACTTGGAAGATCTTTGCACAAAATCAGAAATTAAAAGTCATTGTAACCTGATCCTATTACAATTGCATCACGGATATACGGAGTTAGAACATAACAACAAAGCCTTGCTCGGTCAGCAGGTCACACCGGCGCGTGAGCGAGTAACCCGAGGACTTATCAATGCAGTAGGCAATATTGCACACAGCTTATTCGGTGTACTCGATGACCAATTCGCCGAACAATATGCTAAGGATATTAGTTTAATAAAAAGAAACCAAAATCATCTTGCGCTACTATGGAAGAACCAGACCTCTGTAGTAGAGTCTGAATACAATTTTCTAAAAAGGATGGAAAATGGTATGGACAAACAGCACAAAATATTTAACCAACACCTTAACAATTTAGAAAAAATGGCTAACACCATGAACCAAGAAATTCTGAACATAAGGACGACCGACGAGTTTACATTATCTTCTATCACTGCTAACAATATACTGATAAATTTGAGAACCATTCAAGATACTCTACTGGATACGGTCACCAATATTTACTATGGGAAATTTAACATTCATCTTCTGAAACCTGAGCAGCTATTAGATGAACTAAACATTATTTCGGGTCAATTATCGAAAGATTTATGTTTGCCTATAAGCAACTTGCATTCGGATCTACCAAAAATATACTATTTACTAAAAGTTAAAGCGAGAATGACCCAAGAGTACTTCATTTTTGAAATAAAGATTCCTCTAGTAAGTAGAGACGTCTATGAATTGTATAAGCTGATTCCTGTACCACAAAAAGTTGGCAACAATATGGTCACCCTTGCACCTATTGCTAGCCACCTTGCAATGAATCTACCAAAAGATTCCTATGTGCCATTATCCGAGATAGATATTCAACAATGCATGCAGTTCGATGTAGATACTCGACTATGTCCATTACAAAAACCAATTTACCAATTAAAATCTGATACTGATTTATGCCTAAAAGATGAGGGATTACAGCAGTGCAAGACAGACTCGGCCCCGTGCAGAAATACGTGGACACAGCTAACCAAGTATAATAGCTACCTATTCTTTTGTTGTGACCATTGTCCGATAAGAATAATATGCGGGCATCGAGTTACAACCGACCGACTCAGCAAGGTCGGCATCGCATCGCTGGGGGAAGACTGCCTTATCAAAGGTGACGACGTTACTATTCTGTCTCATAAACAACATTCCAATGATTTAAACGTGCGAGCAGACATTCTGAACATAGAAATACCACCGATAAATAAAATCATCAATTTATCAATTCCTATAAGTAATATAGAACCTGAAACCAGGAACCACCAAAAGGAGATTGAAGATCTCGAAAACAAAATCAAACAAATGAAAACTGAGACTGCTCTGACGGAGCAGTTATCATTCCACGATGTTCACCATTACGTCGCCATATATTTGGTGGTGCTTATTGTTGGAGCTGCCGCAGTAATCTACACGGCGCGAAGCGTTCGCAAGCGACGCTCTGCCGGCGCGCACCTCGCCGCCGCCCGCGCCGCCGCGGCCGCCGGTCCTGCCGCCCGTCAACCAGAGCCGAGCACCAGCAGCGGAGTTGTGTATCGTGTCAGTGACCAGTGCATTAATGTAAATTCTAGTGACCAGTGTTTTAATGTTAATGCAAAGCATACTAGTGATCAATCCAGAAACAAATACGGTCGTGTGAATAAAGTGTCAAGTGCGCGTGTTAATAAAGCCAATTCGCCTATTTTTTGCCGCGACAATAATTTCCATGACCAGTCCTAAAGACACTAAGTTTTATTATTGGATCATCTTGTAATCACCCTACTATTGTGCGATCACCTTGTACCACAATCATTCACCAGCATCCACATCTCCATACGCTTTTCCTTTCCTCCCTCGGGAGCATGTACGATGCAAGCATCGCACACCAAACGCGCGGTCAGCATTTTACTCATTCATACCATATTTCATACCGCGCGTCACCAGTTCACGATCGGACACCAACCATTCCGCGTGTTCTCACAACCATTTACATCTACCATTTAGACCTAGTTTTTTGGATTAATAAACAGTTATTCTAATTAATTTAATAAGCCATTGTTGCCGCCTAATACCAGTATTACATCTTTATTGTTCACAGGATAATAATATGTAGTTTTATTTAAGTATTAAACGCAGTCTTGCTATTTAACCGTTTTTTTTGCAGTAGCTCTTAATTTTCTGGAAAAAAAACACTATGTTGATCTCAGTATGGTGTGTGTAATCTGTGTGCAAAATTGTATCCCAAATTCATTTCAACAAACTAACAACGTTTTACTTTTATATGGATTTTTATGAATATACCTACCATACAGTAAAACTGATGCTTGTGATCACGCAATTTAAAGGTTAAATCAAATCGAATTCTCTCGCGTTTAGGCAAACGGTTTTGCGGAATCCTTATAGAAAGTTCAATGCGGACAGTGTCGTTGGAGTCTAGATTTTGATGTATCCTTGTTCACTGTCTCATAGTTACAACACCACAGATAGTGTATAATCTAGCCCAATATTATTGATGGCCGAGCGCATTCGATTTAGACAAGTGTTAGCAAACATTATAAGCTTTTATGACCAAACATTTATCACGAGTTTTTGTGAACATTAGACGCCCATCGGACTGGTTTGTCTTGTGATAAGTACCTAATTAAAATGTTCATTTCTTTTATGATGTTCGGTATCGTTATAAAATGGTGATGCTTTTAATGCTGCCACAAGATTATCTCATGATTAGGGTGTAAAATGTTTACGGCCGATGAAATACTGTTGGATATCTGATGAGTTTTTTTTTATATTTCTTAACTTGTATCAAATGAATTGGATGGAAATATAAGGTTTTAGATTAGATATCAATCAATTTTATTTCACCAATCTATGCATAGGCGTACCTATAAATAATTAGGAGCGTGGAAGATACAATTTTTTATACCCGCGTGTGTCCTAAAGGGTAGAGTGGTGTGACAGGAATATTCTGATTTTATTACGAACATTCAATCAAAATTGTATTAATTAATATCATATAAAATGAATGAAATAATATTAATCGCTCTATTATTCACAATAGTGATGCAACAATAGTTAGAAAACACTGAATTGTTGCATTAAATAACCAATGACCAAATAAAGTCAGCCATTATCGTCTATCGCCTTGTAAATAGTAGTAATACATCAGTTTCCCAATACCTAATAGAATCACGACTCTTGATCGAGCGGAGAGTCGATCAAGGTTTACTTACACTTATGTAGGTCTGATAGAATTTGTTGTGATTTCGTCAAGAATGGTGATGAAAAATTAAACGAATATTATCTGACGTCCGTCGCAATCTAAATTTTACATTAAAATATACGTCGAAAGCACGAGCATTCTCGGAAGTTTTTGCTCTACTTACTCGTTAAACGTAAAACCACGCAAAATAATATCCTTCACTGGAGGCATTCTCGACACTAAATTAACGAGTTTTACAGCTCCGCGTCTTTTAAATCGTTCGCATAAAATTGTCGCAGACGAAATGAGAACGTCCCATTTAATTAGGTTGGCCATATACTAACAGTAACACATCTTGCGATACCGAAAAGCTCATGTTACGCCCCTTATGTAGTTAGAACTAATCAGTAACTATAGTCTACAACACGCCTGCTTTGATGCCATAAATGCTTTATATACGATATCCTAACCATGCAACTTGTCACTTTTACTCTGTCTTTACTACACTCGCCCGGAGTTAGTTGAAGACGAGTGGTAGAAGCGTAATTTGTGCTGCCTCTCCTTGTGCTCACCTGGACAAAGTTTATAGAGCATTTTGCCCGAGAACGTATAGAGTATAATACTGCTTTTGCGTACTCTATCGGTTAGGCTATAGCACAGCTTGACGCCCACTTCCCTGCATCGCCACTCAAGCCCCTGTCACGCCCGCAGTTGTTCCCAAACTACCCGCAAAGGATTTTAACGAGATTACTCCTCGAAACATTTACAGGTCATCTCGTGAGATTTATTTAACTGTGATTTTTAAGGCATTTTTCATTTGCGAAGATTAAAAGAAATTCAGTCATTAAAAGTAATGGTGCTGGGTTTATGCTTCGCGAGAATTATTTCAAAAATTTTGAGGGGTACCTATACGGTTTAGATTAAATTAAAAACATAAACCATTATTATCTGACTTCAAAAAATGAGTAGGTGCCTCTATGTTCGAATCTGTGTATGCTATTATTTTTATGTTCTCCGATTTTTTAGAAGTTTTTGGACCCATTACCACGATCTTTTAGCTAAAAGTACCTACTTAAGTTCTGTGGTGGTCTGATGTGAATTTGATGAAGATCTTCGGTGATCGACAACGGAACTTGTTAATTCCAAGTATTCTTCCATATGTCGGTTAACGTTTTAACACCTTTTTTATAGGGATATTATTAACTACGTATTTAAGATTACTATTTTGTATCTAATACACAAAGGTAGTGGAAGGAGTTTCATATATTGGAAAATACTGCCACACTTAACCAGAAACTAGTTCACATTGGTTCCTTGACATCTGAGCGGCGTTACGACTTCAATCACCTTCCCCGATGCTGTTATAGTTTCCCACGGGATCACTATATAAGCTAAATGCGTGAAACCGAACATCAGAAACCATAATAAAACGCACTTCATTCTGTAAAGTACCATAATAGAGGCGTCGGTAGCGAAACGGCCAGTGTTACGAGAGCCCTTTACATTCACTTTTCAACCCCGTGCTCTTTAATTCAAGTTAGGCATAACAAGAAAGGGAGATCTGGGGAAGGCAGGCACACATGGCTGCCGCAGCCGCACACGATATCGACGCGCTTCCCATCTAAATGGAGAGAGGCTCATGAACTACCCGCAGCCATTGTAAACAAGCAGCGTTCTCTATTCAAACTATCGTTACGCCCTCTATTCGCCGTTGCGGGCCGTATTGACGATCCGGGAAAAGGCCTTCTCGTTCGGCTGATCGGTGAGGAAACTTTTACCCCCGGGCGCAGATTTCCATGTGAGTTGCGAGGTTATACTGCTTTATGAATTCTTCCACTTGCTTTCCTCCTTTCTATGATACGCGAAGCCGTTCAAAAGCTGCACCTAAAATTACTGCTTGTAATTTAGGAAATGTTGCGATGAACGTAACAGCTTCTAAATCTAATACGAACAAAGACCCGTTTTAAATTAAACAATGAATATGCAAAGTAACTAGGTAAGTGTGAGCATTCGCCACAATGAGTTGTGACAGTATAAAAGCTTTGTTGCTTGTGAAAATTAAATTTTAAAAGAAGTCATTTTACGTCGGAATAGACTAGCTTAAAAGGAGAGTACAATAGTAAAAGTATAATTATGCAATTTGTTGCACCGCGTCACTTTTGTCTGTGAAGTCATATCTATTTGGGACGTTACGAAAAGAGTGTCGCGAAACTTCCTCTTTTCTGTGACAATAATGAGACAGTGAACGCAAAGCAGCGAGGCACTCCGCAGCGCTTTTTCAAGACTATGCTGCTGAAAATGCATTAACCTAAATGTCATTGTGAGATACTTGCCCTATATTTAAATATACTTCACTGCAAGTTAATGATAATTTGCTTACTTTTGAATATGGTCCATTTAAATTAAAATTGAAGATAAACTTGCTGCTTTGTTTTCATCGGATTTATAAAGGTAATATAACGTTCACGGTGCGCCTATCGGAGCTCGTGGATCCCAATGCGACCGAGGCGTGTCTTGGTGTTGTAAAATTTCGCGCATTTTTGTTGCGTTATAATAAAAACTTGTAAATAAGGAGCTTGAAGCGAGCGATGCCGGGTCACGATGCGCCGCGGGCGCAGCCTTCGTCGTCATCGCGACTTGTGAATTTACGAGTTGACCACTAAATATCATGCTGGCAAAATCATGCAATGCACAAGTTGATTTTTACAAGCTTTTATTATACAACGCTTTTTTCATTTATTTGTTCGTACGGTGCAAATCTTGGAAACGGTTTTAGGACGACTTCCAGAGCGGTCCGATCGAGCTATATTTGGCATGGAGCTGTATATCCGCTGATATAAGCTTTCTGTGGTATTTTGAAACTGGTTTGATGATGACCATCGAAGTTGGAGCCAGGATTTCATGAATAGTCAATTGTTTTAGTGTTCTTTCAAGTAGGTACACGCAAATATAACTTCTATTGCCACACAATAGATACTAAGAGGTGTATATTGGTTCACAAATTCTATATCGGCTGATTTTAGGTACACTGCTGATTACTCAATGAAATGAACCATTTCGAACAAATTCTTTCAATTTAATTATTGTATATATACTCGTTAACTAATCAACTGCTCTTGAAAATTAGTGGAATTACAAGATGTGAAATTTATAACGTCAATGTTTTTGACCACAATGTGTAGTAATGAAAATCAAATATTAGACATGTCAATTTGTTTTGGAAATTCATACGAAACTGTAATACTTTGACATCCTATGTGGTGTAGTGGTTGATCAGGTTGGCTCACTACCCGGAGGCGGCGGGTTTGATTCCTGCGGCAGAATAAGTATTTGTGCACAGAAAAAAAGCGAAAATACTTGTTCTGAGTCTGGGTGTTGTGTGACCATGGTCCTCATAGTTCTTGGGTCCCTAAGACAGGGAATCCTAGTTAGGTCCAGTATGTGATCGTTTGCCGTAATTATTTTTATTATTATTACTATTTCATGTAACAAAAAAATTAGGCCCATAATAAGAAACTATTTCCCCATTTCCCGTTATCGTTTATACCCGTTCCGCGCAAAGCGTAAACAAGTCGCATAATAAACGTATCATTATACGAAAAGGTCAACAGTTACAGCTCCAGTTTTATAAGGCGGCAATTTTCGTCGAAATCAAGCACACGTCCGAGCAATTTGAGAGGAGGTCCTGAATATTATTATCACCGACCGTGGCCTCATTGGCTTTGAGTGGCGCGGAAGCGACGGGAAAAATCACCTCTGAATTATTCTAGAGAGACGTCGACACCGCGACCTCTCGCTTCACTGCAGCGCAATGTATTAACCTAGACAGCGTCAAAGGTTTTGAATTGAAGTGGGGAAAATAAAAAAAACAGGAATTCCATATTCGGAAAATAAGACAGAATAGGTAATATAATATAGAATTTGTTTCCTCTTCTTCTTTTCGCAAAAGATTATAATAGAATAGACGTAACAAGATTATAATACTTACTCAATAAATAATAACGCCAAACGATCACATTCATTGATCCTAGGATCAATGTATGTGATCGATATATCCTAGTTAGGGTCTAGACCCTAACTAGGATTTTCTGTATCTAGGGACCCAGGAACGAGGACCATGATCCCACAACACCATGACTCAGAAGTCTCAGAACAAGTATTTGTGCTTTTTTTCGTTCACGAATACTAGTCCTGTCGCGGGAATCGAACCCCCTACAAACCTGCTCACCCACCACACCACAGTGTCACCACACACTGTCCTATGAGTTGCTACAAAAAGTGGTATTTACAACATAGCGCTGCCATACTTCGGAGGGCACGTCAAGCCATCGGTCCCGTCCCGACTGTTAAAAGACAATAGTCATATGCCCAGTTAGCCTTTGCGCGGCCTAAAAATTCTGACACCAGGCAGACCACTTTCCTAAACGTGAAGTGGAAATTGAGGGAACAGCAAAAATTTAACACCTATGTCAAATTATTCTCTTATTTTATGTACTTTTTATTATTTTATTTTTATACCAAACGAGCTTCTGCCCGCAGCTTCGCCCGCGGCGTGGCCTATGGGAAAATAATTCAACCACCCATTTCACCCTCTTAAGGGTGGAATTTCGAAAAATCCTTTCTTAGCGGATGCCTATGTCATAACATCTACCTGCATGCCAAATTTCAGCCCGATCCGTCCAGTGGTTTGGGCTGTGCGTTGATAAATCACTATATTAGTCAGTCAATCAGTCACCTTTGAGTTATATATATTTAGATTTCATCAAGATTGGTTTTGCTATTTATTCGTGAAAAAAAGTTACTAATATGGATTACTTTCCGATTTATAATATTGTATTATTATTTTTAAATTTACTACTAACATTTTGTGGGTCTTATGACCCTAGGATCCATAAAATCCATTTATGTAGTTGACGGTGTTTATTACTGATGAGTATTTGATAATATGTTATAATTGCAAATGCGTTCATATTACAAATAAATAAATATCAGTATTATGTGTAGTGTGGATTTACTTTTGTTTTATTATCGCTAATTTTATTTTACATTAAATACAAGCCGAATCTGACAGTGGTCATATGCAATGCAAGCCTAACAAAGGTAAAAAAAAAAAACTATTACTACACAGATTACTTTTGTTGCATATTGCCATTATACATTTTGAAAACATTTTTTTAGTATCTTACTTACGGCGCGGCGTTGTAAATACTGTGCCTGCAATAGGTTGCTCTACTGCGGATCGTGACTTGGGAGATGGCTCTCACACTGCCAAAGGTCGGGCCTTCAGAATTTTTGTCTCTGATGGTTGCTCCTTTGTGAATAGAATATAAGTCAATGCAATGTCTGGCTATAAGGCAGACATTATTAATATAGTGTGCCAGTAGTGTCGATTCTGTATCGCATATTCTAAAGCTAAACGAAATTAACATATTTCCGTCTTTTTCATTTGCCCGTTATCAGAAAAGTACCGCTATACTTTAAATTTACTTTAGTTTTAGAGAATGCGACACAGAGTATTATATTATTTTAAAGATTTAAATATAAACGAAACAGTCAAGAGATCTATGAACTGTTTTTCTTCTAACTTACTCAGCCTGATAGAAAAATGAAATATATCTGATTTATTTTAAAAGTAAATGTTAATAAATATAAACATATGTGGACATTTCACGCAGCGCCATCTAGCCCCAAACTAAGCAAAGTACTATGTACTATGGGAACCAGATAACTGAAAGAGTACGTATATACTTTGTGTTTGTAAATATATACTTATATAATACCCAAACACAGAACGAACATCGGTGTTTATCACACAAATGTTTGTCCTGGGTGGGAATCAAACCCACAGTCTACACTTTAGAAGGCAGTGTTACTACCAACTGAGCTATCGGGCCTGTCAAATATCTGTCCTACAGGTATAGTGCTTAGTAAATATTATTAACCAACGAAAAAATTTATATAACATAGAACATACCTTATGGAAATTTAAATTTGTCTTTCCCATGAGTAAAACAACTTCCATAACACATCAAAGCTAAGCCTCAATCAAGTGGGTAGACATAACAGCCACGGTTTTAACAGATTCGTGGTTAATTCAAAGGCAATAGAGCGAACCAACTTAATTTTCGGGCTCACCGCAGTTTCCTTTGTATGTTACCTCCGCGGATTAACGAATTTCTGCTTCGCTGGCTCGGAGGCCGAGGTTGATAAACATATTAATGTGAATGTTGACAATAAGGTTTTCAAACTCCAGGTTTGTTGGACTAATCTAAAGTTTTCGTATTTGTTTAGTTATCAAGTTACCATATCTTGTTCCCATTTTATTTGGGGGCCGCGCAGTATGTCTTTTTTCCAGTCTCCTCTGTCAACCGTCATCGTTTCATTCACATTTCGTTTATATTCGCCATTGTACATTATATTTCCTTCGTTTAGATAGTTGGGTAAAATATATTAAAATGAAGAGCTTTAATAATTTTTGGGAACCGTATAACTTTTTATCTCTGAAATGGAAGCTATAAACGATACCGAAACTTATAAATCAGAGAGAACATACCTATAAAGATAATACCGTGCTTGGACAGCCTAGCGGACGGTCAGCCGGCGGCGTCCAAACGTCTAGGCGCCACTACATCGCACGGAAACTCCCGTGACCCCTCTAAGCCTGATTAATGGCCCAACCCCAAACCCGTCTGTAGAATCACACTGTATTTTTTCTCTAAGCGACAATCTCGGTTTTTGAATTTTTCAAAACACGATAGGCCACTTAGCGATGGCGTGTCCCACCGGCCGTAACTTAGGACCGTTCGATATACGCCTGCCATATTGGCTCGTTCTTTTTGGTCGCGATTTACTGAACGGGCTGCGCTGGGGACCGCTGAGACCCACCGACACCGACCGCTCTGAAAAGATGGACGCACATTTATTTACCGGTGGTTGCATTCGGAAGCGTGCCCACTGCGCCCGATATTTATGTTACCGACTGTCCTGCTCGCGAGAATTGCCAACAATACGCGAATTCATTGAAACCAACGCCTACAATGCAGGTGATGTCTCGTAATTTTCACAACATTCCATTTTAATTCGACAGTGTGTATATTCGCTGCGTCACATATATATTCGACATTTATCGTGTGTTCAGACGTTTCTGGTCAGTTTGGGTTTATTTTTACTCAAAGGGAATACAAAATGAGCCAAAGGTGTGTTTTAGTGTGTATGTAACCTTTGACCGGTTCACTTCTTTCACCTTGTAGCTGATCAATACTGACCCGACAGCGCCCGCTTATAAATACTGAATGTGTCGTAACTTACATTAAGAAAAAAAAGAAACGTTTGATAACGTAACATTATATTGGACTCGGAAGAACATTGGTTAAGGATTAAATACCCTCCACGGGACGACATCGTAAGCTCATTTTATTTAAAGTAATTGAATGTAGATTAAAGCCATATTATCTCCGATGTTAATAAGTCCAATAAATTGCATTTGGGACGCTCAAGTTATATTACGTCTTTTAATTCACAAACCTTGTTCGTTACGTCCGGTCCGACTAAATTTAAAACTTGCGGCTGCAATGAGAAAGTGCAGTCTTTGTTTTCGCACTTCTCACAGAGAAGTTTCGACCTTGCGGAGTGTTCAGATTCCGAGATTAGTTCACTTTGTAGTCGTGTTGTAGAGCACAAAGTTTTTCCTTGGTGATAATCGAATTCTCTTCTTGAAGGCGGAACAACTTTTTGTGCCATTTGAGATGGCACCAGTGGTATGCTCGCTCTTATTTTTTACCTATTTCGACTACATTTTATGAAATGTTAATTTATAACTACAACTATTACACGGCTAACACTCACGAGATACAGTCGAATAACTCGACCGGTGTTCGGGCAATATAGATCCCATCCTCAAGGAGTTAGTTATGAGTACTACTCACGTCAGTTTCTATAATATTAATGTTATTTTAATTTATTTATTAAATGAAATTAAATAGTGTTTAAACATCTATTGCAAAAGCACTTATATCGGCTTCATTTGTATAGACTTGTGTTTTAATTTAACTGATATGTACGGTATACTGTATAGCGATCGATATAGTTACAGCTGTAGCTGTCTTTTACTAAGCCAGATAACAATTTCGTTTCGCTCTAAGTCTTTGATTGTTGGTTCGCTTTTGTCTCAATAGTGGACCTACGTTGTACTCGCAATTCACATGAAAGCGCTGCAGGCAGTTTGTTGTTCAGTTTAACATTGTTTCCTTTTCGATCAAGCAGGTACGTAAGGCAGACATCTGCTTTGTGCCTCTGTTCTCCCCAAGCCGCTCAACTTATTCGCTTTTGGGATAGTTTTGTTGCTAAATTGAAATAAAATGCAATAAAAAGACACAGACGGTCCTGTATGTATGTAATTTATTCTCGACGAATGGGTAGTTCACTCGTATATGGTATATGGTACGGTACGCTTTGTAGAAAGGGCAGGAAATATATAATAGGTATATGGTGAGCAATAATTGCTGGCACCATCCTTCGTGACGCGTTCCCGCCCATGTATTTCCCGACTCCCGTACAGCATCCAGTTCCAATTACTCTTCGGAATCGGTGTCCACTGTAATTGGATTGGGCTGGCAACTGGACTTGTTGGCATTTTAATTGTGCTATTGTGACGACGGACACCGGCCGCTGTTCGCTGCGACACAGTTCGCGCTAGACGGACCACTTTTTGTATCCCATTCGAGCACTAGGATCCACCAATCGACTTGTCGCATTCATCACATAATTTAAACACTAATAACTATCAAAACTATCGCTTTCGGCATACAGATTATTCGGTAAACGAGAGCGCAGTCCTATTTTAACACTAGATTATATAGTTTCCCATGATTTAAAGAAGAAAAAAGCAAATATGCGAGAAAAGAACTAGGTCGTTGAAGCGTCAAAAGTATTTCCACAAAAGAGACGACCGCGTTGTTTTAGGAAATCGAGACATTAATGGAATGACTGACACGTATTGTTGATCCGTGTTCGAAGAATCGTGGTGCGTTTAGAAATGTAAAGAATTAGGGAATTTTCATTGCCGGTTTCACGTAAAATGTCGTTTTGAAAAATGCTTTGCTAATGACGTTTACTTCATGTTTTCTCTTTAGAATTTTAGACCACAACAATAACTACCATACTGATTGCTTGAACTTCTTTTAAGTCTGTGATTGTTTAAAAAAAGCAAGCTGTGAAAGATACTTGTGCTCAAGCAGAGATTTCATTCATAAAGTGATCAATTAGTGAATGAAATTTCTGCTTGAGCATCGATCGATGACTGAGCATCGTCCTGTGATACGGACCTTAGACTCAAATCATCTAAAAAAATATCGTTCGTTATTGTCGATGAAGTCAAATTGTAATTCAGACACGACTCCTCTTCCCAAGTTATTTTGTTCTTTTTTGCGTCGTCAGCCTTATTATTCCCTACAAAACCATTGTCGGCGCGACGTGGCCGCATCGGAATATTTTATACAAATTTTAGAAACAAGAACAAGGTTCGAGTGACAGGTACACTTATTCGTGTTGCTTACTTTTTGTTTAGTGAAGTTTTATCGGATAGCGATCGCGGAACGTGGTGTGTCGCAGGGATGAATAAAATATACATTTCTGCGTTTAGTTCGCCGTTTCGCCCCCGAATAGGAAGTTTGGTCGTCGGTTTAATGGAGTTTTCAAGTTTGCTATTCGTTTCTATTATAGCCTCAAAATTGTTGTCGTTGATTTAAATTTCACGCGCCGGTTGGCCGCTATCAAATCTTACGTGGCAACTTATCGGCGTTTTGAACGGTACACGTGCTTGTCTTAAATCGCTCAATACAAACTCAACCATGTAGGTATATTCATCCAAATTCTGAAATGGAATCTTTTAGTTCAAAAATGGTTTTCTGAAATGGAATCTTCTAGTTCAAAAATGGTTATTCTGAAATGGAATCTTCTAGTTCAAAAATGGTTTAGTTATTATCTCCTTAATATGTACTTCTTGTAGCGTTTAACGTTTTCGTGGGCAATTTCAGTTGTTTTATTTTCTCAAATATTTCTCGGCTCCTAACTCACTTTTAAATTTGAATTCTTTCCTCGTATTCTACGAAAAGGTATCGGATGGCTCGCCTTTGTATCACTTTTTGTGCTATTCCATACTTACTTTGTTTTGATTCGAACATTATTTATGGTCCTTTAGTTTTGACATAAATAAAATACATTCATTTATTAATGTAACATATCTGAATTGTCTGCTTTCGCTCCGAAGTCATCCGAACTGAATATTTCTTTTTTATCGCTAACACATATTATGTTGATAGCAAATCTTAAAAATTAGAACTTATTTTTGAATTAAATATATTAGGTACTTATAATACATTTGTAAACATGCCTATATTGAATTGAATAACCTTTCTGTGGCCGTTCACTATCAGAATGTCAAAGATAATAGCGCCGTTTATTAAAATTAGGTAGTAATCAAGACTCGTACATCAAGTATGTAATTCCAATTTATTATTATATTTTTAAAAGTATTCCTGATTATAATTTAAAAAAAACAGACATCTTCAATGCAATTCAAATACTCGAATAAATAGCTATATTATTATAATTTACTCTGGCGCCACCTGGTGGCCTCGTTGTTTACGCATCTAATTTGATAAAATTGCAAGCTGTGCAAATTGAGTAGGTACCTATATTTTTTGAGTACTTTCGAGTATTCTATGAAATATGATACTACGTATTAACAGAATATAAAAATGATGTGCAAAATGTATCGCCCGAACAGGGACTTGAACCCTGGACCCTTGGATTAAAAGTCCAATGCTCTACCGACTGAGCTATCCGGGCTGTGAGTAACCGTTCAAAATATTCGTATCATAAATACACAAGGAGCTAAGTAAAGAAAATGTTACGCAACTATCAAAACTTAGTTGAAAAGTTATAAACCTATATATGGTGGAAATGGTTAAGGTTTTCACTCACGTAATGTAATTTAACATCGTTGCAATCGGAACAAGTGATCCGTGAAATACCTAACCGTATCCGAGTGAAATAAGAAATAACAGTTAAGTTTATTTGTAAGAAAAAACTTTCTACATTACACCGCAGGGAAATAATTTGGTTTATTGTTTAAGTTTTGCGGTAGATATTTTGTAAGTACAAAAATAGCAAATAAAAACGCTAATCGGTCACACTGCGAATTTCTGTTTCACAATCACTTGAATAACTGCTGCTATTGGGATTCCATTTAAATATTTATTCAAGTACTCAATTTTTTTAATTATAAACTAGGCATTGTGTTCTCTTATCTCCGGTCATTTACAGATTGAACTGGTGGCTCTTATCTTATTATCGGAGACCTTGACTCATTTTACACATTAGACATTATTTTTAGATATTTGGTGTCAAAGATGATTCATAATAATTAATTACTTGCAAATTAAGTCGACATTTTTATCATTTTAAATAAAAGTAATGGCTTTGTGGTTTGCTCTCTTCGAGCACTTTAACTAACAATAGACCTAAAAGTAATATTTATTTTTAAATTATTTGAGTCATTATTATTTACTCCCCAGATAGCGATTTTATCAGAGAGTGGTGAGGTTAAAGCCTTTGGTTTCTGCTACTTTGATCGATTTAGAAAGTAAACGTTTGTGATGTGCCAGAATTTTTGTTGAGGTCCAATTTAAAATTTTCATCAAACGGACTAACAACGGTGCGGTCGAGACAATTTCAAAAAACAAGCAATTGCTCTTTTCTAATCTTAGGTTTATTGTTTTTATTTTATCAATAGCAAAATGTCTCTGTGGAGTGATTATTTTGTACGTAGTGATATTCTCACCTACACGCAGGTAATCTGTTATTTACTTATATTTTAAAAGTCGACACTTGTCGACACGATGATAGTCCCAGTACACCCAAATTCAGAAGTCTCAGAACAACTTGTTTTTCTGTGTCCAAATACTCCTGGTGCTGCGGAAATCGAACCTGCAGCCCGGTGACGCTGTATCCTCCCCGTGACGCTGTAAAGTCGGTAGAGACCAAAAGAATTAGACGGTTGAAAAAAAAATTGAACCCGCGGCCTGCGTATTCTGAGCCGACCCGCTCAACCACCACCACAGGCTGGAGAGAATGAACGGCATATATCACACAGTAGTTCAACACAACACTAACAACTAGAAACAGCTGCGAAAATAGATCAATATTAATAATTATATTTACCGCAACTGTTTTAACAATCATACATACTTACATTATGTTGTGCAAGTCACTACACTAGATAATTTGGTGTTCAAGCCGATCAAATTACAAAGTCCCATTACATTCCTACAAAACATCATGCGGTAATTGCAGTGACACTAATCGTCTCATTCTCCTTAATACGACTTGTGTGTGTACATTGATTTTTTTACATGAAAGCACCATGCCGTTATGTGTAATTTTGGGAGTTTTTTTCTCATTATTCATGACTGTGTCTTTTCTATTACACAATACACACCTAACGGCAATGATGGCAGATGCCTCTGGAGCAGTAATACTTACATTTATAGGTCTTTAACGATTGCACTGAGATAATTTGTTTGTTCCTGGAAAGTACAATACCTACAGGATGGTTTAGTAACTACCTATATTATTTTGTTTTTTTACTTCGAACTTTTAGAAAATCTAAAGCACTACATCAAAATAAAGCATCTAAAGCACTTGGCTAGCATGCTACACCTTCGATCGCATCGTCACTTCCTATCAGGTGAGAGCGTGGTCAAATGCTAGAAAAGCTTGAAGTAAAGAAAAACTTGAAAAAATTGCCGCATGCTTAAAAGTCCTGTAAATTTCATAGGCACCTGACACTACATGGTGTATGGATAATAGTGTATCTATGGCATTCCTGTAAGCAAATAAGTGATATTTCACAGATAATTATCCTACGTGAACTTGCATTTCTTCTCTAGAGTTGTGTTCTCCATGCCTACATATATAATACCTCCTGTGACTTTTATCTCGTGACGTGTGACATTACAGTGAACAAATTGTGCGACATCAATTGAAAAAGATAATTGCTACGCGTTTGTGTAGAGAGCTTGAATTGCTTTGACACTTTTGTATCAAAAGTAACGAGATTCGTAAAAGAAGGTGACGACACTGGTATCATTAAAATGTGTATATGAGACTGGGGCTTAACATGTGTCAGAATTTAACACGTATATATTGTATATAGATATGTATATACCATACACACATACATCGATACCACTCAATACCCTTACAATAACCTTAGTTATATTTATTTCCATACAATATGGTTTGCTGTTGTGGATTTATTTAAATGATGGGTGCGGTGTGTGTAGAATAGTAATCAGAGGCTAGTAATACTAGGTTAGGAATGGCAGCAGGATGGATCACTCACTCACAAGCATAGTTTGTTTAGCGGTGACAGTAAAATTGTACCCTCTACTCCAAGCAGCATAAATGTGCGGATGGAGGGGCATTACACAATTATCCTTATACGAAGTTTGGTACGTGGAAGAATGAGTGTTCAAATAATAAGCGGTATTAAAAAACTCTTTTTTATCGATTTTACACATAATAAAAAAAAAAACGCAAATACTTGTTCTGTGTCTGGATGTTGTGGGACCATGGTCCTCGTAATTCCTGGGTCCCTAGACACAGGAAATCCTAGTTAGGATCCAGGATCTTTGTGTGTGATCAATGGGCGTTATTATTATTATTAATAGGAACAGGCTTTCCTAATTTCACATTACTATATATTCAAACAATAACATTGCACATAACTACATCGAAGTTTAAAAATCAAGGATCCTGGTAAAATGTATCTAGAAAAACACACTTCAAAGCCCCGTCAAGCTTTTCCTCGACACGGCAACAAAATGTCGTAATTTATATTAATTTTAATTTGGTCATCGTTTACGAAAATAACGACACCGATCGCTTGGAAAAAAATATTAACTACGTCCGTCACCTTTACACTAATGTAACATCTTTTATGTGGACTATTGAAATACGATACAGCTATTATTGTTACGTATTATATTAAATTTGGTTTAATGAACTGAGCTATTATAGAGTGCTATATTCTCAATATGAAGGTTATGACTAACAAAGCGAGTCACCTATCAATACATGCAACATTTGAAATACAGTGGGATAATTGAAGGGTTGAGAATAAAAAGGGTTTAACTTTCAAATTGATAGTTTCGAGAAAATTGACTTTAAACTTCAACGGGCGTCATTTTAATGTAGAGTTTTTATAGGGTAATAGAAAAGGTTTATGTAAGTTTCAGTTGCTTGATTTATTTTTAAATAGGAAATATAATACTAATTCATACAATTACTGTAAAAATATAATGTAATAAAATAAATATAATAATGTTTTTATGCTAAGCGAACTGTATTCCTGTGATATATCCAGATAAACCGTTTTTAGACTCAATATCTCGAGATTTTAACTTCATTTCGGTATTTTAAGAATGTATTATTGTAGATAATTTCACGCTGAATCCAACGATACCCATAAGTTATTTTGTGAAAAAAATCAGTTAAACCCTTTTTGTCCTCACCCCTTAAATTGGCATCTAAGTTACTATGATTGATTCTCGTGAGTAATTTATAGGGATCCTGTGTAAGAAGTAGCCCGAGAGCTTACCAACCACAGCCACATAAGTATAAAAGTCACTAATATCACATAACACTATAATATGACGCCCTGCGGTGTTTCCGCTAAGCTACAACACGGGTCACTTCAAACGACAGGTAAATAGAGTCTTAAAGTGTAGGCAACGTATCGGCAGCGCCCCTGGTGTTGCAGGTGTTTATAGGCGACGGGAACTGCTCACCGTCAGGCGGGTCGACCGATTTTTTGTCTATCTGTGTTATACAAAAAAATATCCATTACTATTATCAAGAAGTTTTAAATAATTTTCCAAAATATCTAAAAAAGATCGTTACCAAACTTTTTTTTATAATAAATGTTTAATATAACAAACGATGGCCATTAAACTTAAATATATTAAAGAACGACAACCATAATTGATCCAAATAAATTTATCGGCCATAACTGTAGCCGCAATAAAATATTTACCAGTTTTTTATCATAGATCACATGCCTCATGAATGAGTGCATAAATTAGCACCTTCGCTTAGTGAAGCTTCTTAAAATTATAAACATAAAATGCTCTTCGTATAATATGTTATTTTGTTTACGTATAACGCGTTATTTGTCATCGCTTTAATAAATACGGCTTACGATAAAAAATGTTGTCGACAATTTTGATGAGATTTTCCCTCACACGTGTGAGAGTTTGACTTAATATCTGCCTCTTTCCTTTCATCTAAAATGAGAAGTTATTACCGTAATATCATAATTTTCAAACATGAAAGTGCCGAATATGTAAGATTACTAAATTTGAATTCTTTTACGTGTAATCTTATAAATATGGTTGTAATAATTAAAGAATTATTGCAAATGTTGTAATATTCCTGCCTTAAAAATGATTAGATAAACAAGTTTATGTGCATAAACAGATTATTTTAAATTCTAAAATGTATTGGTGTCTGCCTACGTAGCGGTGCTTTTAACCCGCTAAAAATAATATGTAAGTATTCTTAAAGTTTTTGAACGACAGCGAAAATGAAGAATGCCCGCTAACGTTTTACGTCTCCACTCAGCTGGCAGATTGCTTTCGAAAGTGCCTACCATCATCCCGGCTCTTTCTGAAAAGCATCTCGTTATCTCGATTTAACTGTCTTGACACATACAAATTTTATTTGCCTCTTTGCGTTGCAGGCTTTGTAAGCAAATTTTACTTTCGCAAAATTAGCCGTCTGAGGCTTATTGTAAGCGAAATAAGCGAAATCCAATTACGACTGAACGCTTTAACGTTTTCGCGTTTGTGATCGAATTCCTTTCAACATGTGTCGCGCTATTCGTGCGGAATTGCTGCTTTTTTTTTTCAGCATTTTCATGGTATTGTTATTGAATCGAATGCTGCTTCAATCTTCATTTTAGATAATAATTGGTGCCTTGTATAGTCCGGATCGATCACAAGTGGATTCTATGTATAAAAATATCTCTCTCTTTCTCAGCCTGAAATCATTGAATTTAAGTTAGTAAATCTAAGTAAAGAAAAATTAATAAAAACAATATTAAAAAGTTTATATGAATTATGAATTAAAAAAAAAAAAAAACTTTAATAAACTCTGTATTAGATCTATAACTCAGTACACTGGCGTGATTAAAACCATGGCAAATTATTCTTGAAAATTACTGATGCGCAAGCGGCTCATCCACTGAGTTTAGGCGTGCACATGCACTTACAACGGTTACTGAGATTGCAACAAATGCTCATACGTATAGAATCGTGTTTATGTACCGTATGACTGTAATAATAAGACTATGTAGGAATTAGAATATGTAGACTAATTTCAAACAATGTGATTGCGATGTAAACATTATTTAAAGAACAGAGTACGGTGTATGTTATTTCGAAAATACATTGCACCAGAATACCAAAGAAAAACTAAAACAGAATACTAAATTACGATTGTGTGTATATGTTAGATTACATCGCAACTTCATACTTCGGAATGGAGCATTACAGGCGTAACGTATGATAAGTTTAAATAATCGTTACACACAGACCATTTATAGGAATGCTTTGAAATTAAAAAAATTATAACTACGTTCTAAGTAATTTAGACACCTAGCAGATTTAGCATCTCTCCGCCAGTGTCACTGTAAAGTTCAGCAGAGACCAACAACCAGCATTAGCTCGTTCAGGAAAAAAGCACGTCGCGGTTTCTCCCACATTTCTTCGTACAAATTTTCAACATATCTTTGGACCCCTCTAGGGCTTAAAATTACATAAATCCTTTTTAGTAACATCCTCTAGGCATTGGTAGACACCCTCTAAATATTAACTCTCCACCACATAATAAATAATAGTACAAACAAATTAATTACGTTTCTTCAGTGGTTTGAGCTGTATGTTTTGCCAGTCGGTCAGTCACTCAGGGCAAAGCGTTTTATTAATGTTGATTGATTACTAATAAAATTATAGTTTGATTCCCGCGACAGGACAAATATTTGTGCAAAGGAAAAAAAGTGCAAATACGTCTTGTTCTATGTCCGGGTGTTGTAGGACCATGGTCCTCGTAGTTACTGGGTTCCTAGATACAGTGAATCCTATGATCTATGTATGTGATCATTGGGCGTTATTTAATTATTTATGTGAAAAGTATTTCAGAAAGGCAGTAACTTTAATAATTGTACTTTGTACATCGCTTTAAGTTAGCGAACTCGAACCGTCAACATTTCTAAAACATAATTTTAAAATTACACCATTCAAAACTGAACTTTAAACTGAATCAGTCATGGTCTATGTTCAATCGTGAAGGCAGTAATATCTTCGATTATACGAATACAGGATCGGACATCACTTGTCTTGCAACTCGAAACCTGCCTTGCTTGAGATAAAACAGCAGTGCTTGTGTCATTGTGTATTAAGATTGTTCGTTGGAGGGAATAATTTAAATGGCGCGAGTTTATGTTCTCTTTTATTTAACTACTACTTTGTAGTTAATTGTCTCGGCTAAGTGCGTCGGGGTCTTTTTATGCGGCTATCTACTGGCTCTTATGTCCACTGCCTTTTATCTATCTTCCAAGTAAGTTACTTTAAATTGACGAGCTTAAGCTTTTTCGTCAGTTAATTACCTATCGTTTGCGCCGTATTAAGTGAGTCGAGTATGCAGGTGTTATTAGACTTGTAATTGAACTGACTGAATGACTGACCCGATAGCTCATTTGGTAGTACCCCTGCCTTCTCAATTGTGGGTTGTGGGTTCGATTCCCCCCCAGGACAAACATTCGTGTGATGAACATAGGTGTTTGTTCTGAGTCTGGATGTTATATTATATTCTATGTATGTATTTACAAACAAAAAGTATTTAAGTATTGTATCAGTTAATTGGTTCCCATACTACAAGCTTTGCTTAGTTTAGGACTGTATGGCGCTGTGTGTGTGAAATGTTCACAAATTGGTTTAATTAATTTATTGGCCCCGACGGTGTGAGTATAAAACCACCCCATCTCTTCCCGTGAGTGCCGTAAGAGCCGGCTAAGGGAATATCCGGAGAATGGGCAGCAGCATTCTCTTCGGCTCATTAAAATCTTCTGCGATATCCAAGGCGCCTGCTAAGCGTGGTGACGTTATTTCATTTTCATTACACCTATATAGTTAACATAATGTGTATACTGCACACAATTTGCATCACTGCGTAAATTGCTTTCCCGCGTAAACTGTAATTATTTCTGCACGTATATTTTTAATATTACCTTGCTTTATTTTCAGGGTCATAAAAAACTCACATCTACTCAGGAATATTTTATCACGCATTTTACTCTGTCACAGTAAATATACTGAATGTTACTACAATAACTAAAATGTGATGTTAAAATATTTCTTCTAGAAAGGTGTGCTATTTTGGTAAAAAACGAAACCGGTCCAAGGTTTCGTTTTTTGTGATTATGTTCTTAGACGTGGCGTATGTATTCTGTGCCTAAGTAGATACTTGTCGATCAATCGCAACTCGTTGTTAGCGGGTTTCGTATCTTGGGCCATTTTGAAACGGGTCGCACGTTCTGTTAAAATGGACGTACTTTTTTGTTACTCCTGAAATGGACAAAACATTTCTATTTCTATGTATGGGGTAAACTTTTTTAATTAATTGAAACTTTACTAAGTTTAAATTAAATTAAACATAAGCAATAATATGTTTGCTTGTTTAATTGTTTGTTGAAGGTGTATATTATATTTAAGCCCAATATTTACGCAAGTTGTGTGTGTTATTGACCATTCAATATTAGCTTACATTGGTACTTTTATGTGTCTAAATATTATGATTCACTCAGTGTTGTTGTCAAGCGAAAAAATTACAATCAAAAAGGACGCCAATATTAGCCGGTCAATAAAAAAAAACTTCAAATAATAATATAATATTGTAATAATGTATCTAGATTTCGGAAATGCTACAACAGTAAAGTTGAAATTAAATTATATATATTGCGATAAAGTGCTTAAGTTTAAAACGTGAAGTGCGAAGGATCTTGCTCCGCTCAGTTACAGCGTAGAGCAATTTTCACGTCACTAGGCACTTTGTCATTATGCATCAGAACGTGACGTGTTGAGACAACACACAATTATTATGTGTGTTAAAGGAATTCTTTCTTGATGAGGACAGAGAACTCTGTACAGTGGCTTTGGAATATTTTGTAGTTAATATAAAATAATTAACTTTCTTTGTAAGAATATTTTTTTGGTGCACAGTACTTTTCTTCAGTCACTCAAAGAGTCACTCAGTTATTTTGATTAGTGCTTGCCGATTAGCGCTAGCTATCAAAAAATAGTTTAAAAGGATACTATTAATTTTATAATTATTCGTTCATTTTTTTAAATGTAGAATGGTTAAACGTTGTCAAACGCTGCCTGCGTTTGACTATATCTCACCTGATGGAAAGCGACAATGCAGCCGACAGTGTAGTGCTCAGGTTCATGGGGTACATACTTACTCTTGTCTAAAAAACCCAGCGTATATTTATTAGGAAACAAAAACGCCGCGCCGGGGGAATTTTCTTCTCTAGTAATAGTTGCATTATGAAGGATTAACTGAAACGCTTGGCAAAACTTCTACATGGGGATGAAACAAAACAAAAGGGAGTCCCCTTTTGTTACTTCTAAAGGTTATATTATTGTACCTATATTATACCTATTTGTGGGTTATTATAAGACCACTTCAATTTACAATTTTCTATACTTCTTTAATTTTTTCTGTTTTCGTTTTTATTTGTGATTTGATATGGTCAATTTCAAGCCACGATAGTTAAAATAATTCCGGTTATCAATGATCGCCGCGAAAATGCCGAAGATTCCGATAGGTTCGACTCGGTAGACGTCGCAATTCCCCAAGTTCACATTATTATAACGAGGCGGCGGCTACGGACGGCGCTCGCACACGAAACTGTGCCCACGGCCTCCACAATAACCCCCCTTTTGCTTTAATAGCCGAGATCGAGGCATGCGATAACAAGCCGCCGATAGCTGAACCCGTATTTTATTTATATATCAGCCTCGCCTTCTTTTCAATAACGTTTTTCTTGAAGAAATTTTACTCTTTTAAGGTATGTTGACTATGCTCATTATTTAAGGTAATTATCCGGCCATAGCGCTGAATATTCAAGAGACAAATTGCTGGTCCAGTGACAGTTTCCCACCATGCATCGCATCGTGCCCCGCGAGTCGCGCGCCATAGAACGCCTGTGAAAAGATTTGGTGGCAGAAAGGCGGATTCTGATCGCAAAGTCAACTAAAAGCACAATTTTTGAAAGCCCAGTGCGGCGTGACGAATCAAAATAATCAGATGAATAAAATAGTGTAAGTAGAAAATAAAACCAAGAAGAAAGGTGGCTAAAAACAATTTAACCATAAGTATTTCATTTTTCCAGAAATAAATCATTTTTTATAGTTCCGTATTTGTTTTAGGATAAACGGAATATTTATAGGATCGCTTTGTTATCTGTCTGTCTGTCTGTCCTATCTATCTGTCAAAACTCTGTCGTATAATATATTAATAAATATCAAAACAAAATTATTACGAATACAAAGGTATACGCGCCTTGTAATCCTATAAAAACATCAAGCTTTTAACTCTCTCAATAAAAATATTATTTTGGTCTAATCTGTTCTACTTCGGACGTCTCTAAAACATGCAAGTCTTCCCGTCGATCTAGGTATTTTCTCATAACATTTATTGAAACCCCGAAGATAATTTGGTAAGGTAATTGTAATTACTCTATTCTACCAATATAGGTTCTCTACCCTCAGGAAGCTATTTTCACTCGCCTCGCCTGGCATTTTATTAACATTGTTATTTTTCTTATCGAAATCCGTATTTTAAACGTATATTCATTAAAGCATTAAATTTCACAAAACTTAAAATTAAGCAGCTTTTTTTTCGGGACATACATCCTATTATTTGCTTTGATTAAATATTTTTCTATACCTAAAATTTTCCACAAAAAGTAGTGTTCCTTTAGGACTTAGTCGTGTTGCTGTGGCCCTTGTCACATTTAAATTGTGGAAGTGAAATATACATGGAATGTGCTGAAACGTATTTTAAATATTTGAGTTCTTACGCCGCTATGTTTGGAAAGCGTGTGAGTTTGTGTATTAGTTGTATTGTACTGATATCTTGCTGGAATACCATCCTGCTCTGGGTCTTGTCTAGACCGGGTAGGAGACGTGGCTGGCACGGCACGAGCCCGGGTTCATTAAGGAACTGGTTGCGATGGCACTGTTAACGTTTTTAATTCGCGTGTCCAGTGCACGCGCCAGGAGACGGCTGGGAAATCCCGCTGGAAAATTAACGCCACAATTTTTATACCTTTTTTCTCGCCAGCGCGACGCGCTTCCATTTTATTTATTTCACGGTTCGATCGCGCCGCGACGTTTAGTTTACGCTTTTATTTTTTACCATTTGTTAGAAAAGAACTTTCATAATTTTCCTTCGTTGTTATTTTAACGCGATTTTCGTGTAAATTCAGTTCTACAAAAGTTTTTCCCGCTTCTTATTTATCATTATTATTGTGCCGATTGGTATGAACTGTCGAGTCAAAATTCCCACGAAAGGTCAAGGAACGAATAAAAATATAGCTAATATCCGTTCTGTTTAGATAGAGGTGAACACAGCAAAAAGTTAATTGTTTTGATTGCCAATACACAAACACGTCCGGGCGTCCGTCAGTTACAAGTTATCGCCATAGAAAAGCGTTCGATCTTAATTAGTTTTCACGTCTTTGAAGGCGCCTAGCATGATACCATCTCTCCCTTACTACGATTTGTTTCCCTTTGGCACTTGTTCATGACACAAAAAACATATATACGTTTTTGTTTCACATGTTTTATTTGGCTGTTTCCCGGTGATGTATGGTGATTGGCTGCCTTGTCCCGGCACCCGTGTATCTTATTTATCATCATGATAATTCCCTCGTGGTGTGCGCTGCTCGAGAAGCAATATTTGAACGACCGCGTCCCGCTTGACGTTTTGAATGTTTATTGATTAGATTTGTTTTAAAACAAATTAAACATTGCGCCGGCGGCGAATTTAATTAAAACTGTCAGTACTCCAACGCGTATTTTAGATGGGGCGATATCTATGCAGTATCTATTTTTTGCTGTGGCTCGTACAATACGATGAAAAATTGTTCTATTGTTAAAAGTCCAAGATAACACGTCCTGGGGCTTGTAGGTTTTAACAAAGTTACAATGAATCGCTGTTTCGAGTGGATTATGATTGTTGGTTTGTTCCGTTTGTTTTTTGCCGCGTCTGGTATCCTTTCGTCCAATTTAATATTTACTGCTTGTCAAATATTATTTCGGTTCGCTACACCTTCTCGGGGCGATTCTCTCTTATTATTTTTATTTACGTGCCGGCTGTCGGTATGCATTTTTTACGACTGCAATTTGGCCGAAAGCTCCACTCGTTATAATTGTAAAATAACGAGGGCTCAGTGTTTATGTAATTTATTTGTTTTACTTGTGACTTGTTCATTTATATAACTTATTTTATTGTTTTACGAACTCATAAACGTTAAATAATGGCAAAATCTAAGGGAAATCATTAAATACTGAAACATTGTGCAAAGCTATCAGATATAGACAAAATAGTATTTTCCGGGAAGCTTTCTATTGAATCTTATTTGTAAATACAGAAAATCTTGTTAACAATGCCTTGGCAACACAATGTTTGCACCAAGAAATCACTACGCCCTCACTACGTATGATCGATCACAGAAAACTGCGGTTACATCCGTTGGACGTCGATAAACAGACTCGGCCGTGGCAAATTGAAATCCGACCGAGTGTGAAATGACTCCGGTCCGGCTTCCTGTCAGTGACTGGACTTGGTCGGAGTAGGTCAGTTCTTTACTGTTGTAACGATGACTCTTAGCAGAGTTGTGCTTTAAGCCATTTAAAACTCCTCTATAAAAATAAAGAAGGTCACAAAGAACTTATTTTATGAGTTAGAGTGTTTTTTAAATGTTAATTAATGTTGTGACAAGCTAGTCGTTCACCTGATGTTAAGCGACACGGCCGCCCATAACAAAACAATTTTACTCAGAACTTTAAAATATAAAGTTTCGTGCGATACTGCACTACGCACATCATCCTGAGACATCAGCACAGTCTGGTAATAAGATTACTTGACTATGAGATCAGATCATAGTCTCGATTGCCCAGTAGTTTCATTAGCTACAATGCCCTTCAAACCGGAATACAGTTGTGCGCAAGCACTACTGTATTCCAACTTGGCGGCAGAATAACTGGCAAAGGCAGTCACAAACTGACCTCGACCTCTTCCTTACAGGAAAACGGTATAAGGTAGTTTTCACACTATCAAATCGCAAACCACTTAACCCTGAAGCTTCTATAACTCTGCTAGCACAAAAGTGACTGCCACAAAGCGGTGTTCTAATAACGCCATCAAAATTGAATGGAGTGTGAAATCGCGAGAACTTTTCCGAATGTCGTAATGAGAGTGGCAATTTGTTTTTCCTTACAAATGGGTCTCGTTCTCACCTGGCTCGAGCAACAGATAGGGCATGGTGCAATCCAAAAGCGGAGCGAGAGAAAGTAATTGTAACATTATTTTGGCGGAGGTCTAAAAAGCCTAAGCTGTACAAAAATTGCTAATTATGTATATTCAGGATCTAGATGTACACTAAAACAATAAAACTGTTATAGGAGGTAACTAAATAAAAGATTAGAGTGTGACGGTGGGAGTAAAAAAAACTTTAATTTACCTGTGAAAAGCAGAGGTCGGTCTTCTCGTAAAGAAACATCCCTGGCTCTGGTATAAGAATGTTTTAACCGCCTGAAGTCTTCTAACTTGTCTAATGACAACAACCGGGATCGACGCCGACGGCCGAACGTGAGGTAATTTATGTAGTGCATGTCAGAATCATTAAGTAATAAAAGCTATGCCAAGAATTTATCTTAATATAATGACAACTTGATATAACTGACTGGCCTGATAGCTCAGTTGGTAGTAGCCTTGCCTTCTGAACTGTGGGTTGTAGGTTCGATCCCCACCCAGGACAAACATTTGTGTGATGAAAATAGGTGTTTGTTTTGTGTCTGGGTTTTATATTGTATTATATGTATGTATTTACAAACAAAAAATATTTAAGTATTGTATCAGTTATCTATTTCCCATAATACAAGCTTTGCTTAGTTTGGGGCTTGATGGCGTTGTGTGAGATGTCCACACATATTATTATTATTACTTCTTTTACTTCGAGCCATACATTTCAGATTCTACTGATGCCGGTTTCAGTGTAGGGTGCTCCAACTCAACGATCATTGTCGTCACCGTGCGGCGGTGTCGACCAAGCGACATTGGAGATTGAGCTTAATTATTTTTGTAGCATATCCCCTTAGTTCGAAGGAATTCCACGTCATCGAACAAACTGTTTTTTCTAATTTTTTGTATTGAAGACGGAATCAGTTTCTCTTAATTGAGCGATTCATTGAATATACATCAAAACATAAGTATTTTATATAGATATCGAACTGACTTTATGATACTTTAACTTTCGTGGTACAGATTTTTATTAAAGAAATAACAATATAACTATGCATTTGTCAGTGGGAAACATAAGACTTATCATAACAAACGGAGGTTGCACTTGATGGCCAGATTCAATTTCTTTTTTATTGACGGAAGTTTGTTTCAATATAATTGGTAAACAAAGTTGTAAAAGTACAAATATGAACTATAAATAAATCTAAAATATGGCACGTATATTTGATTGTCCGGCTAGTAAAGTTTCAAGACGCTGCATGGCTGCATTCCCTCTTTGAAAAACTATAGAAATTATAAAGTGCTATAAATATTTTATCATGTTATGTACATTTTTAATACAAAAAATAAGTATCGTCAATGAAAGATTGGACTAATAGTTTTCAACCAAACCATGTCATTATTTAGATAATGAATTCGAACCTTCGTGATAATAGCACAGCGTCTTCATTGTGGGTCGTTTGACATATCACAGTTTCCATTAGTGCGAAGAGTATCTTAATTTACTCGTAGATGGGTGTGTAAGTGGCGCGCAGTAGGGTCAATCAATCAGGATGGTAGGAACGATTATAAGATATTTCATATATCAGTAGAGGATCTTCATGCTAACTTGTGACAAGTCACATGCGTTTATGAATTACTTTGTACTACTTATAAATGAATAAACTTTATAATAACAACTTGCATGATAAAGGTCAAGGTCGTCGAGGTTAGTCAAAACTGTTTTGATAATTTTCTGTGCGTGAATAGACCGGTTTTAACTTTATAATATGATAAATAAAATGTTACATAGTGAACACCTTGTTTAAATGCACTGAAATGAAAAGTTGACTGTGCGTAGACCAGAACAATTCCACGTAACCTAATTGTACTTAGTTGTTCCCCATAGCAATCGAGCCTATACCTTCTCCGAAAACAGAAAAAGCTGTGAGAGAAAGGCTAACCATCTGAATGAAGTTACTGTACTGATTATGGAGTGTACTTTTCTCGTCTAAGATACGACTAGCGAGAAAGCAAATTTAACGATACAAAGTGACATCGATTGATCGCGTCACCGCCACCTCTTATCAAACTAATTAAGAAATTTTAGGCTCTATTTTGTGGGAACCAAACTTTGATTTGAAGATCTTGTCCAAAGATACCTGGTATGTAGGTATGTTTTGAGGTTTTAGTATAGCTTCTCAATTACATGAGCGTTTTATACGCACGTAAGAATTAAAAAAGAACCAAGCTATTTCCGCGTGTAAAATTTATTACACAAATTCCCGTTAATAGCGAGAACTCGCTATAAAATAAAATAAAAACTGGGTTAATATAAAAAAGGTTTCTTTGAATGGACCCGTATGTAGTTAAAAATGTAATTAAAGTGAGTTAGCACTGTATTTAATCGAGTACGTCCGTCTCCTTGGTGTTACTTTGTTCGCGACTTCTCGTAAAGTGTAATATCCCTTGACTCAGCCCACGCTGCCCCCTGCTACGATGTCTACCTTAATCACTCAAATTTATGCATTTTTTTATGATACGCGCTAATGAAAGTATTCTTTAAAATAAATATAAAAACCGCCTTTAAAATTGAACGGAATGAATTTAAAATGCGGGTAATAAAGTACTCTTAAATAATGCGCATTATCTCATCGGAGACACATCGGGATGACCAACTTTGTTTTAAATTTATTAAAATTGACTACGCAAATCCCTTTCAAAATAAATATCTACTCAGCCGAAATTATACGTTTCCACTTACAGTTACTTTAAGACAATTTGCCGACTCCGCATTTCGCTGAGATTTCGGAGATTTCTAATTTAACTCTGTGATGGAATAGATTGAGGCGTAAAATTGTTGGGCGAAGACAGGATGATTTTCGCGTCATCCAGACATAAAGGCCTGTAATTGTTGCGCATCGACTGGAACTAATACGGGAGAAATGGAACGAGATACGAGGCTAAGAAGGATCGTAGAAAATAATTTATCCGCGACGGTAGAACAAAGGGCGGCCCACAATGGAACAAAAGACCTTTGGAAGCGAACCCGGTTTGTTTTCTGACGGAAGCCTAATATAGGGAATCGATTGGTGGTAGAGCCATCGAAGGGTATGCTCGTTTCCGTTCCCTGATAAAAATGTTCAATGGCTCCGTTAAGGCGCGGAAGAGATATTTTTAATTCAGTAATACTTTAACATTATTATTTTTTAAGTCTAAGTGTTATTGACAGTTCCAAGTATTAAAGATTTATTCTTACTTGAATATAATGATACGCCTTAATATATTTAAGCTTAGAAATATCCAAATCATCAGAAAATGATATTGAATTCAGTTGACAATTTTATAAGTTACGTATGATACTAGTGAGTCACCCATCTTCCGTCGCCATGGCTGAAACGCTTCTATCGGAATGAAAGATCCTGAAATAAACTTCGATAAAGTTCCCTATATAAAGTGGTGAGGTGTCAGTCGTCGGTGGCAAACGTCAATTTTCCGTAAATCGGCGGGATGGTGACAGAATATGTGACGTGTGTGGTTGATTCTCGGATAGAAAATGAAAATGGATAAGCCATTTCTTTGAAAGTGGCCGCTTATATTATCCTATGACATTTACCCTTTTTAAAATTTACAAATTAATTTAGAATAATTACTACTTATTTTCTCAATTTTATTATTAATATCTTGTTTACACTAAATCATTAATTTTGATAATATTCAATACAACTCAACAATCAGTTGAGTTATTATTTGAAATACGAGTATTTGATTTTATCTCTTGATAAAAACTATATCAACGTTAGATGTGAGTTCACAGTTGTATAATTATTTAAGAAATAAATAAATATTATGTAAATTACACTAAATCACAATAATACAATGAGTGTGATGTTTTTTACAAGTGTACTGTGGTGTTTAAGTGGCATGGTAAATAGCAACCTGAAATACATTGATTTTAAAAGATTAATAGAAATTAACAGCATCTTAAGCTTTACATATATACATATATATACGTATAGTTTGACGTACAAATTCTCATGAAATAGAAAAGTAAGGCTTAGCCATAAGACACACTGCGCCATCTAGCCCCAAACTAAAAAGTGTTTTTACTTATGAGATCTAAAGAAGCGTTTTTTTTTTATACGTATGTATATGTTAAATCATCAGCATAAAACACAGTAACAGTGTGCAATTTTCTCGGGGCTTGAAAAAGGTCTATGGCCCAAAATAAAGACTAATATAGACTTAAACAGTTAGTTCTCAACGAGTTAGCTTAAACAAAAACAACAAATAAATGTGAAATTATGACATTTACTAACATTTACATTTATGATATCAGTTACTGTTTTTTTTTCGTTTCGATCCACAAAAAATATTATATTATATTATAGGAGCTATTCGTGACGTCTCTAGCGGGCACTACCACACCACTTGAATTTATACATTCAGAATTTCAGACGCTGATTTTGCATTTTCAAGTTAGGAACGTGATCAGAGAGAAAAGTTTGTATCGTTTGATATTAAAATTGCATGTTATGTGAGTTTTTCCGCCATTATACTGTCTGGCGCGTTCTGTTAAAGAAAAGTAAAAGTAGTATACGAATGTAGTATGCGGCTTCGATGCCGTTTTATTCAGCTTAGTAAAAGTTACCTTCTGCGAATGATGGTTAAAAGGTTTTTTTTTTTTTGTGTTAAGGGATGACGTGACGAGCTAGCCGTTCGCCTGATGTTAAACGACACGGCTGCCCATATCAGCTGCAGTGTCACTCGGAACTCTAAAGTATAGAGGTTCGCGTGACACTGCACTGCGCACGTCATCCAGAGACATCAGCACAATCTAGTAATAAGATTACTAAACTGTGAGATCAGATCATAAAGTCTCATTTGCCCAGTAATTACACTAGCTACAGTGCCCTTCAAACCGGAACACAGCAGTGCTTGCGCACTACTGCTTGGCGGCAGAATAACTGGCAAAGCGGTCGTACCTACCTAGACGAACTTTGCAGTTAAGTCCTACCACCTAGTAAAATTCTCTACAAAGATCTACAAAGAATATAAACAATTGCAAGCATAATTTTAATTTTTTTTGTATGTTTTATTTCAATCAAAAACTGATCTTACTAGTGCCACAAATAGAAGCAGCATACATACTCGTATTATATTTTCAACCCTGTTATTTTCTTCAGTCGTAATTTGAAAGTTTATATGCGTCCAATACAAAACCAGTAATTTTGCTCGACCAATGGTTACGGTTTATTATGCGAGCTTTGTATCAATTACTATAAAGTGAATTGTTTATTAATCGGATCGTAAAACAACAGAGCCAGTTTAATACTTTAGAGTTATAGGGTTGGCCAAAAGCTACGAGTAGCTATATACCATTCCATCTATTCAGCTCGGGTTTACTGTTGGCGACTTCTTTTCTATCACGTTTTATAAAAGGTTTCCTTTGGTTTTGTAAAAGGTGAAAAAGGACCATTGAAAAATATGATAACTTGTACGGGTGTACAAGCACTAGACTAAGTTGGCTTAGCTACAGTTAGGAAAAGCGTGTGGAAAATGCAGAAAATAATTAATTATATTTCTATATTTTAAAACACAAATAAACCTGAAGTGTGTGAAATGGACATTTGCCTTATGAAATTTTCTGATTTCTTTTAGTTTTCTCTGATAATAATTTAAGTTTTTATTTATAACTAGCTTAGAAATATGTAGCTCTAGAAATTTTTTCAAATTTTCCGCTAATCTCTTGATTTTTCTTTCATAAGAATCGTCTCCTGACAATAATAAATACAACAAAAAAGAATTAGCAAAAATTTTCCATCCTTGCACGCGTTGATGGGATGACCATAGAAAATAGATATTCATTTTTATAATATTTTTTTTTATTTTAGATGTAAGTATATTAGTTTGAACACTGAATGATACACATTTCAGTGAAATAAGCAATTTTGATGAAAAAAATCCCTGTGCGTAACGTCCCTATTCCAATAGCTTCACGTCATTTCTGTTTTAATTGTAAAGTAATTGTATTCCACTTCGTTTACGAGTACGTAATTGAATGTGCGAATAATTGAAGTACTCCAGATAGAGATCTGCTGTGTTATACCGTTGTAAGCTAAAACAAACATTAAATAGGAACACAATAAAAATGACCAACCATCATATTTTATCTCCACTAATTATACAATACAATACAATACAAACTCTTTATTGCATACCACATGCTTAATTAATTTTACATAACAACATAGTAGGTAATACAATGGGTGGCCTTATCACTAAAAGCGATCTCTTCCAGGCAACCTTAAGCAGGCAAAATTATGTGTTATGTAATGAGTTAATTATCAGCAAGAACTTTCATGACATATTACTAAACATAATGTTCAAATAGTCTCGATGCTTCCAAATTTCAATTAAAAGATTGTGCAACTAGACTAAGATAATAAAGCACCCCGTAAAGAGTCCCGACATTTTGTATTTTTTTTTTGAACGTGCAAGTTTAGAAACGATGCAGCACTCCTGCAATAGCCTTCTTATAATCTCTGCATAGATTTAAGCGTCAGGACTGAACCCGCGTCTACGTATCTTATTCGTGCAACCGCCTAGCAGGTATCGCTTCTCGGGTAATCCGATAATGAATGGAAAATACCGAGGGAACTGTAACATGGCTTATTTTATGGTTAGTGCAAGAACACAAAACGTATCGCGTTTCTGTAACGTAATTGGGGACAGATTACTCGCTTGCCTTGTTTAATTTTTGCAAAATAAACTGAAAAAAAGACTATATATATTTTGAAAAATGATATATGGAAAAAAAAAGCTTTTCTACAGAACATCCGGGCGGCTGTAAGTGTACATAAAGAAAAATCTCACATGATCCATATTTCCGATATAACATTTCCATCATAAAAAAATTTAAAGTTCATTGATAGTAGGGTTTTACAACCCTTTGAATTTGAATGCTGCTGCCATCAATCATTGGGCTCTATTTTGACTATTTTATGCAGCTGAAATCATGTACGTGCTGTGAAAAATTGCAGCTCGATATTAGATTACCAGTCGATATCACGATTGTTGCTCTTATTAGTAAGGTCGCGTCATTAGTTTCATACTTGCCACCACCATCTGCAATATAAGGGTCTTAATTATCTCGGTTCCAGCACCCATAAGGCACCATACCGTGGTACCGCCGTCGGCCCTGGTATCGTGCCAATCTGGGCATCGTAAATAACGCATACGGTACTGTGTAAAACAGTGATTAGGTTTTGTTCAAAGGGACTCATTCTACATGCACGGAGTTAATGAGGTCAAATATTAGAAACCGTCCAGCAGTTTTACACCAAATTTACCCGTTTTCTCAATTTTTAAGGATATATCCTATGTTGATCCTGCTCTTGCAATATAAGCAACCTGCAATGTAAGCCCCACCTTAAGCGCCCAAATTTGGCGTTTTATGGGGAAGGTCTGTGTTCAGCACTGGACGTCATCCGGCTGTTGTTGTGAGATATACTTGCATACTTAAAAAATATGTGTCTTGTACTATATAATGAGTTTCTGTATTTTTCAAAACCATTATAATATACAGACTTGAATAATCCATTAAAAAAACGGATATGCTTTTTTTGAAACTGTTCGACCTTTGTAACTGTGGCCGTAAAGGTATAGTGCACACAGGTTGGGCGTCGTGCCCGTCGTCGGATCGTCCCCGTCATGTTAATAAATCTCGTTTAATGAGAGACAGCGATGGCTTGGATTAGATCGAAGAGTGCACCGATGCAGCATACATCAATGATGACCGGCCGGCTTTCGCATTAAGTAAGGGGAAAACTTAAAAGTAAATTTTACACCTAAGTAGAATCAAGCCCTTGAAAATTTGCATGGAAATTGTATTGAGTTAACGCAGCACACACTTTAACCGATTTCAAAAGAGCACGAAGTTGCACACGTATTTAGGTGTTGACTTGTATCGATTTTTCGAGTTTCTAATTGATTCCGAGTTAAATTTTTCCAAGTTAACGGCGACACTTGCTGTAATGCTTTTGATAAAAATATTCCGTCACGGAATTGCCTATGAGAAAATGAAAAGTAAACACGGTATCCAATAGAAAGTACGTAAAAACATTGAAAAATTGAAGCCCATTTACTTGATTAAATCCTATCATAATATCATATACGACTGGCCCGATAGCTCAGTTGGTGGTACCCCTACCTTCTGAATTGTGGGTTGTGGGTTCGATTCCCACCCAGGACCAACATTTGTGTTTGTTCTGTATCTGGGTGTTATATTGTATTCTATGTATATATTTACAAACAAAAAGTATCTAAGTATTGTATCAGTTATCAGGTTTCACAGACTATGGACAATACTTAGCAAAGCTTGTTAGCTTTGCTTTATTTGGGACTAGATGGCGTTGTGTGAAATGTCCCTAAATATTTTATTTATTATATAGCACACAATGACGAATTAATAATACAGTATTAATAATTGAAAAATACATATGAAGTGGAGACCCACTGCATGCGTTCCCTATTTCTCGCCTCGAGGGCAATTGTGTTTGTTAAAAATGTATCGTTTTGTAAAATAACAAGCCCACCAGTTCGCGCTCAAGCACACGTGCCGCCTGAAAATGTCAGAATTAATATGGAATTGTAGCACTTTCCATGCGAACGAAATACGATACAATTAAAAGCGTAAAGAACTTATGAAATTCACTTAGTCATTTCCGCTTGGTTATTTAAATGGTAAATAAAGTGCTGATGTTCATAATACTCGTACATTTGCAGCGTCTTATTGCGCATTGTTGAGTGGTCAAATTTTAGCTCCACTTATTCTACGATAAGTGTTTTAATAGCAATTTTATCCATGAAATGATTGTGTAAAGGTTTCTTTTATACTGTGTACAATTGAAGTAAACTCGCCTCTATTATCACCATCCTGAGTAGTAACAGTAATCGCACACCGCAGGCTAGACGCCGTAATCTTGAGCGTGGGTAGTCATTTAACTGAAGCCTGCGTATAAATCTTAACTAGCATTGAACACTGGCGGGATCCAAAGATGTCACCCGAACTGAAGGCGCTTAGTACAAGCGAATATAGGTGGCAGGTAATCCAGCTTAGTGGCAAAGGATTACAAGTAAATGCTTAATGCTCTGTACGCCCTCGTTACTTGATCCTTCGCTAGCTGATGTAGATCGTAAGCTTGAGAATCGGTTTATATTGTATACATCTTGATATACAAAGATAACAATAGGCAGAGGTTATACCGTTATAGCGGATTTATTGTTCAGCGAATATGTTTGAATTTTGCAAACAACTTCAAAAAAGGAGGAGTATGTTTTGTTTTTCTTTTTTATGTTAGCTGCAATAAATGTGTGGAGTGGTCTTGTTTTGTTGTATACTGTAATGGAATAAGGATGTAATCCAATTTCAGATTTATTTAATCACATCAGACAAAGTGTATTCATTGAAAAAATAGTTTCAGTATTTAGTTAACTGTCACTGTCAATCTTTAAGACTAAACATCAGGAAAGCAACTAATCTTCCTATTGCTCATTTTTGAAGATCATAAATACGTACAGTAGGTAATAAAAAAAATGGCCGCTATAAACAACACTCTAACGTGGTAATAATCCTCCAGTATTTTCTGCTTGCTCATACACGTAAATGCCTCACTTTGGTAAGTACTCTCTTATCGCATATCCCCATTAATAATGGCATCGCGGGACAGTGTCTTATAAGGAGCGAATGCCTGCATTGTTGTTCTGCAGTTGTGTAAGTGTCGCCCTCTTGCAGTGCCAACGAGTCATTTGTAGAGGAAAGTTTGTAGGCGTGAAAAACGTAGTATTTAGTAGCATTTAATCTTAGTCTCAAGAAAAATACGCACCGCCCCGCGGCAAAGGGCAGTGAAGTATTTTTGTTACGTAACATATTTTAAAAAACTGGATTTTATGTTATCAGAAAAATATTAGTTCACTACAAGGACGAGTTGCTGCAGAGGCTTTTTAGTATGGCGTTAACATCATAATATGATTTATGATGCTGTAGGATAAAATCTGCTTGGAAGGCTTTACTTTCAACCCCGCCATATATGCTTTACAATGATACTGCTAATATTATTTAAATGTTTATAATTTTACATAATCTCGATTATTCCTTCTAGTCAAAGAGACGTTATTAGAAATACTAACGAGTTGAAGTGTTTCACTAAAAACTGTAGAAATTAAAAGATAATAATGAAAAAGTCAGATAAATAGACATGACGCGACAACAAACATTCGTAACAGAAGCAATACTAATAAAACGAAAAGGCATATTATACTACGCATACCAATGAGGGGATATCTTGTCATGTACAGTTTTGCGACGTTATATGCAGTTATCATCAAGTATAACATGAGTGGTTATTCTACCAAAGTTGTTAGATAATAATAAACAAATGATGTAATAGCGTTGACAAAACAAACGGTCTCTTTAACACAAGTACATAATAAACGGGTGTTTAATTTGACGCCATATCTTCAGCGCTTTAGAAGTGCACGAACAACACGGCGGGAAACAAGCTATTGTTTGCAAATATCAACAAGAAATTTTCGACCAGTGTATACAAGTTTACAAGCTTTACACAAACGAGAATAGAAATACTTATACACACTTATACAAGGTATCATATGTTTTTTTGCTAAACAACAGAATGCGATTTAGATTTAGAGACAGTTGTCATGATTGAGAGTGAGACTATACATACAGACGCAAGAAAATGCCGTGTAACCTGCTTACAGTCTAAAATTAATTTAGATCTGATGCTGTTATAATAATAATTACTAGAAACCTGTGTTAGGATTATTTATAGTAAAAAAATAGTTAAGCAAGAAATAAATCTATGTTAGAGTAAATGATATAAACTTCCTAATTTGCAATAATGTATAATATATTATAATAATAGAACTAGATTAGACACTGTTTATTTTTGTAGTGAGTCTAAAAAATATGTATGTTTGGATTAGACAGAGATGGAAAATGCATTAAACATAAATCCATAAAGAGATCGTTTTTGGTTTGTGTTTTTAATGCTGCTTATGTCTAATATCCAAAAGGTAACAGAGCAAATTGGATGTTGCAATTTTATAATCTACCCTAAAAGGTAACAGCAAATTGGATGGTGCAATTTTATGTATACCTGCATGAATGAAAACTGGCATCATCGGTTCATATTTTTGTGGAAAATTTAGTCAAACACGTTGTTAAAGATTTATTTAGATCATTATAACAATATTGGCTCTCTAGCTTTATTAATACCTATATTATAGCAAGATCTCTTTTAGTATGGTAATCGTGACCCTACTCGAGGCTTATAGTGAGAGACAGGCGCATGAAAGGCTTCAGTTTTTGCCAGAGAATTGGAAACCGAGAGTAATACTCAATGTTTTGTGCTCGTTTGGTAAAACGCTACATGTAGTGATATAGAATAGAGCCACTAAACGAAATAATACTCACATACAAAAAGTATTATGCTGTAAGAATATCTATTTAAAAAAAAAAAATTAGTTCATATTTTTCGACTCAATCTTTGCTGTTCGACTCCGGTACTAACTGGGTTATTATATCGTCGTCTGATGGTAGTAATCGAATTGCTAGCGAATCCGCCGCATCGGTTCTCTTTCAAAAGAAAAACGCACGTTTGTGAAACCTGTCAAGTTCTCCGGCGCGGGATAAACTACGGGATATTCAGCATTGTTCGAGGAAATCAACGCCGCCAATCTCACCGGGATCGGATCGGATCTTATCCGGGTACGTCGGATCCTCGCCGGATCGGATCCTGTGTTCCAAAGCCGGCAGTATACGACATCTGCCGGGATTATCAACGGGTAGACCTTTCTTGTCTCCCTGTTTTTTCTGCGTTTGCTTTTTTAAGCTTCATGTTTGTATGTAGAAATTTTCACTTTGCAAAATAACTAAGTATTTTTATGTGTATAGCAATGGCGATAAGGTAACTCGCTAGGCCTTGATATTGGCTGGATTTCAATTAGCTGGTTCTAGGTTAGCGACTGTCTTATCATGAAAGTTGTACTCAAAAAAGTTCCCTATCTTATATAGAGATATCTAGATAGATAGATAAATCTTTACTCACCGATGAAATTTACATAAATACAGGAACAAAATAAACAACAATGGGCGGTAGGTTGTAGTTACATACATAAGAACGTAGTTTTTATTTAAACAAAGCTCTAATGAAGCATGCTATCTGGTAGAAATTTAATAATATTTTTTTTTCGTACGTTAAAGTACACATAATCTTACAAAAACAATTCCAATAGCAAAAAGTGAAACCGTTGTCAAGTCGTACCAAAACTAAGTACGGGTTGGTTTTTACATTCACAAACACATTCTCATGTCCCATACCCTGTCCTTAATCGATTTAACGTGTCCGCCGCCCACAGGTTCATGGTTCGCGCTAACAAAAACAAGGTTTCCCTACACACCCCTGTATGATTGCTGTTGCTACTGATAGTGTGTTTGCTCTGCTAAGTACCGTGGCAGTGGATTCGGTTTGTACGTGACTGTACCGCGGCCTCTTTGTCACTATGTGGAGCGTTGTTTTTGAAGGGGACAGCGGTAGACGGTTAGATAAATACAGGAAATCAAGTTCATTGTTTTGACATGCGTGTGTCAATGCTGAGATCAGGCGATTAACTTTCTTTGCTATTGCGCGGGCATACATTTGATCAACATATTTGTCAAAGTTATTTATATCTAGAGAAGCCTCGCTATTTCATTCACAACTTACCCGTAATTTTTTTGCAGTATTGCTAGGAATAAAATTATCCTATAAAATTATCCGATAATATGCATCTTTTCATCCAAATTAGTTCAGTAGTCTTGACGAGTATACCATACAAATAGCAGACAACGTTTTAATTGTTAAATATATTAGAAAAGTGGTGGTAGAGACTAGAAATCAAAATTATTTTATAGAAAACTGAGAATTGTTCTTCATATAATAGACTAGAAAGCTCGTAATATATAAAGAGAAAAAATTTGATGCCATACTTCAGTGAGGTTTAACAAAGATACATTTCCAAGAACTATCACAGTAAAAACAAATCTTTTGTATCAACGGTTTGATTGACACTTTACTCTGATGGTATCAATTTCAATTATCGTATCTGCTCAGCTACTTAGTGGCCGAGATAAGGGTTGGGTTATAAATAAATCATCGGACGGTTAATCACTTCCACAAGACAGGCGGATAGCCAACGCAAATTAGCGAGTGCGCTGTGAGATAGGGCGGCTTGTAAACAGATGAGATTCATGTTATAAGCTGAACGCGAAAATTACCCGTTTGAAGTTTCAGTGACAGCGATAATTTTTTTATGATATTAAAATACTTGAACTGGCCATCCAATGAGATTGTAAGTGTTTTATTTAAGGTGTTACATTCTTAGAGCGGAAATAAAATTTTGTCAAATGCCTATATCGGAGCTAAATTTCGGGCGTAAATTTCTAAACGAAGTTTTTTCAGGCATAGAAGCATCGAGTGCTGATAAAACTGTATTGATAAAACTTTCGTGGATTTTGTTGGTGTTTAATTATTATTACGCACGAGTATTTCACAGTTTATTAACTTAAGTAAACACTAACATTGTCCAAGATGTGAGATAGCCAGAAATGAATCCCACAAAAAGCATTACGTATTCATTAATGCTTATAATATCTAAAGAGTTTAAGTTTCGTTAATTAGGGACCATTACAGCTTATGCCTTTTACCGTTGATGGAGACTCGAGTCGCGTGGCTGTGCATCTTTTGTTCTAATTATTAGCTCCCACCCCATAAAGCTTGAGGATGTTCTATAAACTCTTGTAGTTGTTCAGCTTAACCGTAAAGAGCAGGATAACGATACGCAAATCCTATATGTTCATCTCTGTCACACCGCTTTGAATATTCGCTGCAATGTTTGATAGTAATTTTCCGCCCTGGAAAGCTGTAATTGCCCTTTCAACCCTTCTTTGCTCATTTTATATTCAAAGTAACAACTTTAAAATTGCTTACTTTGAAGCACCTACAGATAATGCGCGTTTAAGATTAAAACCCGGTTTTAATTAACGCCACCGTAAAGGACGAAATGTAATTTTGGAACAAATTGATGAAAATCAAAGATTTATTAATAGTGATAAACAAAATGTACCGACGCAGCAAGTGGACAGTTTGTTCAAACAGAATTAAACAAGGAATTCAGTGGAGGACATTAAGGGAGTCGTAAAGATTATAATAATTTTAAGGCATACCGTGAAGGAAGAATGATAACATAGAACAATAGGCAAATATACACAGTGACGCTTGCAATAATCCAGCTGGGTTCGTTACTGGCTTTCGTACAAAGTGTACCAGTTTTCCAGAAGGCAGCGTTTCTCCGTCGCTATCACTTCTTACCATTATCGGTTGGCTACGCAGAAACCAGGCCTTTAACTAATGTCTCCTTTTGTGACCGCTCGGCCGGTTTAATCAGTTGTTTATATTATTGCCGGCGACTGCGCGATTTAATCGTCCTTTTACTGTTTCTCATTGTATCTACTTGAGGCTACTGCTTTTATGGTGGTTCCCAACGAGTTCCACTAAATCGAGTTACACTGTAACCCGATGGAATTTTTTCCGACCATGTTACACTGAAACTCGATGTAACTTTTTTTATTTGTTCCATCGAATCCCGTCTAGCGTAACATCGTACGCTGCATTCTGTAGTACTTTTGAGAAACGTATTGTTTCTAAGTTTTTTATGAAAAATTTGCTAAATCTTGGTAATGCAAATTTAATAGGCGGTAGGACTTTTCTGCAAAGGTCGTCTAGGTAGGTACCGCCGCTTTGCCAGTTTTTCTGCCGCCAAGCAGTAGTGTGCAAGCACTACTGTGTTCCGATTGGAGGGCACTATGGCTATTGAAATTACTGGGCAAATGAGATTTTATGATCTGATCTCACAGTCGAGTAATCTTGTTACCAGACTGTGCTTATGTCTCAGGATGATGTGCGCAGTGTAGTGTCACGCGAAACTTTATATTTTTGAGTTCCGAGTTTCACTGTTCTGTTATGGGCGGCCGTGTCGCTTAACATCAGGTGAACGTCTAGCTCGTCACATCATTCTCTAACATAAAAAAAAATGCAAAATAGTTCAATCCACTCACGAAATTCTGTAGTTGTATATCTTTCATAGCGTTAGGACAGTAGGTAAATCAGTTATTGCTTTCTACATTTTCACAGATTTCACACTGCCCTTATTTGAATTTAAGCCCATTTCTAAAACAAACACACTTTGTAGACTACTTGAAACCGTTTTTGGATAAGTTGTTTAGACTTATAGTTAAATTTCTGAGACCTATCTGTCCCATGCAATAAAGTATTGATTGTGTAGGTCTAAAGCATCTGATATTTGTTTAGGATTACGAGACTTAGGAGCGAGTTAAACTTTAAATGAAAACAGCACCCGCAAACTGTTGTTTGAACAATTGTACATGGATGATAACGCGGTGACGACCCCGAGCTTTAGCAGTTTCGGCAGTACTCAGTGGATAATGTAGCATTATATCTTGAATGAACTAATGTTTGTCGAGTTAACGATACACTTGTAGATTGTAGCAGTTTATGCCTTTACAAACCTTTTGAAATTTCTATAAAAATGCAACATCAGAGAAATTCTCCTTATCCTGCGTATGTACCAGTGTAATTAGTAGAAAGCCACAATCAGAAAAGCCTCCGTTGTTGTTACCAACTTTAACCGAATCTCAACCACATTAATTTATTTTAATTCAGAGTTTGGTTATGTTGGTTACGTAGGCAACTTAAACCTATGTGAAGCTCTCTCAAGACGGAAAATACTTGAATTTCTGTTTTGCCTCTGCTGTGCTGATGAGTATGAGTTTTACTCCTAGAATTGATTAATTAAGCTAGAGAGAGTAGTTTATGAACTTTAATACAAATATTATGTATTGTAGACAATAATTGTAGCTTGTTTGCATAGTTACTATATCAGCAAAAATACATGGAGGATGCTCGAATAAGCATGTGAAACTATGGAATACAAACAAGCTGAGGTCGATAACGAACCTCCGGAAATAGCACCATCTATCTAAACTTATGCAAAGCAACCTGCAATTCCAGTGCCTCCAACAAGCAGTCTCTCGCGTTGACATTAAGATTATCGTGAATCTGTCCACTCGTTAGTTAATTAAACACGATATGTCGTCGCGATCGATCCTGATTAACGGCCTCAATTAAGGTAATCAAGTCGTTGCAGATTTACATGCGACGGAGTTGCGACGAGTCAACGACGAAGGACGTGTCTTTATGCTAATGAACAATGTTTTGATGCTCTACTTCAATTACTGGGCTGTAATGAAAATTTAGCACCAAAACTTTGTAATTGTAACTCAGGATTGTACTGTGTACAGATCATCTTGAAGGGTAGCAGAATCTGCTGCGACAAGATTATTTAAGTATAATTCTATAAGTATTGTGGATGTGGTGCACTCGCCAAGCTCTATGAAGTACCTATAGATAGGTACTGTTTATTGTGATTGAATTGTTGCACAAAAATATGTCACGCATACGCCGAGTCTATCCCATAAGTCCCTTCGTGTTGTCCCGTGATGTGACAACCGCCTCAATATTGACCCAGTAGTCCCTTGGGATAAGTGACGTCAATATTTCGGTCCTACTATAGTCCCATCAGGTTGTCCTATTACATAACTTTAACCCAGTCGTCGCATGGGGAACGTGTTTAATATCGTTTCTGGGCAGTGGTCCAACTGTTGTCTCATAGTTAGGCCATGGACCCCTAGTAAATAGGGGCCAGCAGTCGTCAAATTTTAAAATATTTGAACCACAATACCTTTTGAGAGTTCCGTGGTCCAATTAAGTACTAAAACAACAATACTAAAAACCACAACAAATGTAACAAAAATAATATACCTACTTAAAGAATGTACTTTATTAGCTATTTCTAAAGTATTAAGTACCAGGAGACTAGAAAAGCTTAGAAATACTGAAGAGGTAGAGGAAACCGTGATAAGTTTTATATATAAGCAAGATAAAGGTTTAAACTCACGTTTAAACTTCCCGTTAAAATTATTATTAAATTAATAAATTTGCGTATTATTTTTTTTTTACCCAGATTTATTCCAAACAAAACATGTTTTAGAAAAAACAACTAAGTAGCAAATGAAAATCAAGTTTTGCTCTGAATAAACATCATTATTTCCATTATAACATTAACATACAAACACTGTGGAACAATTTACAGTGTCGCCGCACGCTCGTTATTTGCCAAGTGTTCGCTGCCACGACAGAACAATTTGATAGCGGAGTAGTTATTGCAAGATTCAGAAAAGCCACTGTCCCATAATGTTGATACTTTATCGTGCCACAGTTCGCGAAACGTGTCGACCTAGCGACAATGTACAAACAGTAAACAATGTACATACATTTGAGCCGATTATGACCATTTCTGCTTGCACACTTAAAATGCTCAATAAATGGTTATAAGTTGATTATACATCAGCAAAACTAGCTAACCATTCATACTGCTTATGAAAACGGATTGCATTTATTACAGCATTCTTTTTGCAGTATTTTCTATATAATAAATAGCAAACTACTGCAAAGGAGTATGCTCCAAATTGTTTAAATTTCATGAATGAGCGCAATCAACCGAGAAGCGCGTATTTCGGGACATCCAATAACAAACTTAATTAATTACCTTACCCCGCCTGCGCGATGTGGCGACTTGTAGTTGAGTTTAATTTTTATGTACTGACTGTTCAGCTGGTTTTCTCATCCATAACCGAGTCGAATAGAATCCTTACTGTTATAGACTATTTCAAGCGCACGTTCTCTAATTCCGTCCATTGAATTCAAATTGAAGAGTGAAACGTTTCGCGCACCAGACCGGACATGTTCCGACCGTGTATTGGCATGGAGCGTTTTAGCTAATAACATAATTCCTATGGGAATGGCCACGTGTTGTGTTTTATATGCGGCTATCTAGTCTGTTTCTGGGCAATGAAAAACAGTAAAATTTAACGTTAACATGAAGATTAATTAATTTCATCAATTAATATTAAAAAAATTCTAATGCTGGTTATTAACTTCTTAACGTTTTTGCCCAGCTTTCACAAGAAGTTGTTGTTGTTAAAAGTCGCATGCGTGTTTCTAGTCTACTTGAAATGTTGGAGTTAGCAATAAATCTGTTCATATAAGTGATGTAGCTTAAACACATATTTGGTGATATTACTTACTGAAGAAGCCGTTCTTAAAACGTCAGTATCGAAAACGTTTAATTCACGGTTTTTATAGATGAGTAAATTCTCTGTTAAAGAACATTACTGTACCTCTTTTCAGCTAAAAATACGGAGTAACTAAGCGTATTGAAGAAAATTTACCTTAACGGCATATCGCTAAAAGAAGTTTCCAGCTCGTGCAAACCTATTCCATATCTCCTCGAGTACCACGCTATTGAATTGGCTCCGCTACTCCATTTACGGGGCGAGCCATGAATATTCCCGATGTGCAACATACGCGTACACGAACGTTTGTCGGTTTCGTTTTACACCATTTAGTTGTTTAGAGCAATGGCAATTCTGCGGGAATTGAAATGTGGTAATGACCATTGTAGGTGCTTGGCATAAACGGTCTTCGGGTTCGCGTACGTTTGCCCTCCCGGTTCCGGACCTAATAGGAATGCGGTCAGCCTTTACTACTCAGTACTTCGCTAACTCGCAGCACCTGATTGCGCGCTCATTACTCCCCGTGGCAATGCGGGCTTTTGCGCCAAATTAAAAGGATGGGATGGATGCTCACAGATTAAAACAGCCAATGGATGCGAATGGCCCAAAGCCTAATTGCTGCTTTGTCTCCTGAATTGCCTAATTGGACTAGCATGTTTTTGCTTTTAGCCGTTCACATATCAATTTGCACTTTTTGCAGGGATTGCGCAAGGATTAACCAATATAGACGTTTTAACGAATTTCGTATTTCGAAAGTAACGTTTTCTTTTTCTGTGTTAGTACCAGTATAACAACATGTTTATTACTTACGTAACTTAAGTGATCTGTTCACATTAGAATGCATTCACAATATCATAACGACTTTTTTTAGAATTATAATAGTACTTAAGCTTCAAAGAACCAATCACGTTCCCTAACCAATTTGCACGGACTTACATGTCTTCATTCTGATTCCTTACGAATGTGATTGCGCTAATGAATATTTAGCATGAATTTCCAAGCATCCCTGTAAGATGGTTTCTCATATCAAGCAGTCACAACCATCGCGGTCGACAGAGATTAATAGACCAGCGCGCAGAAGGCCGTATTAGCTATAACGGCATCCGGAAAATTGCTCGATTTTTCCACTCACGCCCCTTGTTGTTACGTCTACGTATTGACAATGAGCCGCGCGTGATACAGTGAAGGATGAGCGGAGACGCGTCCCGGTTTTTTCTTGAGAGCTCACGAGGGAAGTAGCTTATGTAGATGCTCCAATTTATATGGTGGATCTGCGTTGACTTCCAAAATGTAGGACACCAACATTTGAGAAGCGTTTGTTTTTTTGTAGTTTGCTATCATTTCTGCTGTAGAAAATCCTATATTAGTTTAGGATATTAATTCTAAAAACTTAATTAGACAGCTCTACAACTATTGTGGTACTTTTTATTTCAACATTACCTAGTATGAAAAATTTTTCGAGTAGCCAAATAAGATTGACTTTATAATTTTGCAACAAAGTACCGACAAGGATCAACGCGACGATCTTATTCTTGTATCACTATAAGATTTAAAATTATATTTATGTAAGAGAAACTAATATGATGTTGGAAATCAGTATGTTATGTATTGCTAGGAACTAAAATAATCCGTGACAAATGTGATTTTCTCAATTTAATTTCGGATATTGTGACACTGCAAAATCACTCAAGCGCTCAGCTTGGCGCGACATTTTTTCGATAAAATAATTGTTGAATTTCGAATATACTGATTGTTCCATTGTTATAGAAGTACGAATAAAAAGCAATTTCGCGTTTATATGGGTCACACAATGCATAGGAAAAAGCTTTCTATGATGTTATAATGTTTTACTAAGTGTTTTTCAAGTTTAAGCGAACAAGGTCACCTGATATTAGGAATTCATGACAAGATTTTACTTAATAGAATGTTCATGTTACTGCTTAACATAAATATTATTCAGTTTGATGTATGTAACCTTGCGTCGAAAAATTGTAATAAAAATACGACCTTCAATGTTACAAGGTCTCTTATAATAAATGTATTTGAAAAAGCTAGGCACCTACCATAGCAACCATAGTAGCTTGTTCCTAATTTAACTATGTTTCACGTTTAACCACGGACAAAATACACATTTTAAACTTTAATCTCAAGCATTAACGTTTCGCATAAAATTACGATAATTTGTTACCTCATCATCTCGAATTGGGTTCATTACTATGTTAACGACTGAATACTTATCCCGTCATCTGCTTAAATTTTCATCCGGCGACGTTTATGGTGCAATGAAATCTTGTAACGTTGTTTTTTATTAACACCCTTATCGGTTCAAAACCAATTTTGTTTATGTGTGGAGTTGACTAGGTTTTTTAACTAAAGAAATGGTCCAAAATGTTCGAATGAAATTGCAGCACCCTCTCAATCAATTACAGAAATCATTACGGGAGTCGAGGTACTAAGCTGGTTAAAAATATCATATGAACACAAACCCAAGCCATATAATTATATAGTTAATTATTAATTGGGTGCGTATTGTTATAAACATCGCGTGCTATGCGGTCACATGTTATCTGGTCAAAAAGAGACATACTTCGTTATTGAACTTTTTGACTTTCAACAATAATATAGCTTGTGGTACTGCTTGTTTTATGTGTCACCTGTATCGATAACACCTATTTACTTTTACTATTTACCTAATACCTAATTTCTGTATCATCTATCTTCATTTCTGTCTTCGAAGTAACAACCAATTTATCGTTCGAACTTGGCGCCCTATTCCAGATTCAACGGAATACGCTGACCGAAACTGGACCACTGCATCAATGCTAAATTGTAAAGTATGGTCGATTAACTGGCTGATTTACTAGACTCGGTTCAGCACTGTAAGCATCGAGCTAGAAAATAACCTCATACCAAAGAAGTGATACCGAATATCTCTTAAGCTTATTATATTTCGCTCAATGCGCTCGCATTTATTGCAATCCGTTTACGATAGCTCAAGTTGGAAGTTATTTTACTTCACAAGTTGTAAATTTGATCGTATGCAAAAAAGAGTTAAGAATAGAGGAACAACTTTTTATCAAGTTATTGTTTGTCACAAATTAATTTCACCATGAGAGAAGCATCAACAGCATATAATGTATAATTCAAGAGGAGAAGATGAAGTGCTCTTAAAGTCCTCATATCGCTACGTAAAAACAGGCATCTTACTAAAGACACGTATTGCACATATCTTTCTTTTTATTTACAGCATTTAACTTCAGTGGACCACTTTCAAGAACCTCGTTCCTTATGTTTTTCTTTTGTTTATGTCGTGTATTTAATGTTATAAAATCATATTTTTTTAACATTGGTTATAAGTACTTATAAGATAGGAAAAACGTGAACGTATTTGTAATATTCTCCTACAACGTAGAGGGAAATTCCCGTGAGGAGCCAGTCAACGGTTTTAGTTTTCTCATTCCCCCGAGAAGCGTTCAAATGCTGTCTTTAGAAAAATAATTCTGAGATGCCAGTGTGATTTCATTTTATGCAGTTATTCGGAGCTCTTGGCTCCGTTCGTATTTTCAAAGCGAATACCATCGAGCGATACATTTACGGTAGATCATTTCACTTCTCGAGAAACCTTTAAGTGTGGCTGTTAAATAAGCGACGTGACGGTATTCGAACGGAATAATGAAAGTTTTCGAATAAAATAGTTTCTTTCACAGCCATACCATCAGGATATAAATACTTTACGATTAAATGCTTTGAACTATGAGCTTGAACTATGAGTAAACCAGACTGGATTAAGATGGTCGCTACACTGTTAATGCCGAAAGCAATTTTCCAACAGTAACCTTTGTACTAGTTAAGAGAAACCCAACTGATTATAAAAGAAAACAGTAAACAATATCCGAAGAACGTGTGACATATAAATTAAATCAACGCATTTCAATTCCAGCATCCATCCTATAACTTCGAGAGGCTTTCATTTAGAATCGAATTCGAATTGAATGGAACGCTCATTCTCTTGCCTGGGGCTTATTATTCACTGAGCGTTCTTTTGTGTCCGGTACGATATCAATCTGCGATCGTCTCTGCTACTAGCGACGCCTAAGGCATTACTCCTCACCTACCTCTCGTGTAATTGCTATACTGTATACGCGTAGACTGGTTCCTTAGAGGTAGCCTTTAATGTCCATCCAGAGAGCGTAACAACTCCTACTGCCAATTAATTGCTAGTTTCACAGTGGGTTCGATGCCGAAACTATAAATTGTACATCGTGATTGCTGATGTATCTTCATTGAACAAAAACTAGTTATCGACAGCCAGGCTTTTTAAAGTCCAAATACCAGGAATTGGTGTTTATTTTGCGGCCTTGTTAACTTTACGTATTTTAAAAATTGTTCGTGTGAATTTAAATTGCGATTTTTCCTGTTATATCCGTGGGCAGTTTACACTGGCTTGCATATACTAGTTGGTTAATCTGGACATTTTTATAAATAAAGAAATATTACACATAAGTAATATAAGTGGATAATGTTTTACACAGGTTTGTTAATCGCCGAAGAAAATTGAGATGATTGATCTTATTAATGTATGTATATACATAAATGTTAAACTAGTCTTACTAATCGGCTGGTGCCCTAGGCTTTGTTCTCGCTGGATAACTAATTACATATGATGAAGTTAATATTCTGGGATGCGCTGCTGATTCACAAATATAGACAAAAAAAGAAGACATTTTACATGCAAACATACAAACTGTTCTCTTTCGTGAAACATTCCGAGATCTGCGATTATTTACATGCGTCAGTCCGACAGAGAGTGCAAAAAAGCGCTCACATGTCCACTGGGTGACGTGCATTTACATATAAACTGCGGTCATGATCATACAAATTCGCGAGTAACGTGTGTGAGCTACATACATGATCCAGATTAATGCATTTTGTCTCATAACTTCGGTGGTGACTTGACGTCGTCGTGAAATTTTGTGAATGTTACACAGGGAATTAAGCAGTTAATACAATGAACCATTAAATATAAATATAATAAACGCAAATAATAAATTTAAAAATTAAATCTTTAAATATATTCATTGACTTTACAATTGCACACATACAACGCTTGATCCTATATATGACCAAGCGCAGCTGAGTAATGGGTGAAATGGGGGATATACTCAGTAGCATCATAGGTTCTAGTTCCATACGACTTGATCCACCAAAGATCCTTTCAAACTATTCAGCGTCCGATATAAAAAAAATTATAAATAAATAAATATAGAAATGAGTTAAGCCATTGGAAACAGACTACTGACCATACAGCAGCAGGTACGAAACAATAAAAAAATTAAATTATAATAACGCCCAACGATCACATACATAAATTCTGGACCCTAACTAGGATTCCCTGTGTCTCACACCCCGACTCAGAACAAGTGTTTGCGCTTTTTTTTTCGGAAATTGAACCCGCCGCCTCCGCTGTTATGAGCCGACCTGCTCAACCACCACACCACAGAGGCTTTCAAATATATATATATATTTATAATATAATATTGGCCAATTTAAGGACGATAATTGATGTCTGCCTAGTATTTCGAGTATGTTATTATACCTAGCGTGTGTTTGCCAACTTGGGACCCGAGTTCATGTTTCGACTACTGACTCGAAACTCGTTCTCGTAACTGACTGCGCGATTGCCTAGTTGATTAGTTGCCACTTTCCCAAATAGAAGTTTTGACGTGAACCGCACATTGTTTGTAATGAATTATGAAGCCTGAGGGAACGGAATCGAAATTGGCGTGTTGTATTGGCAACTGAAAATACTCAAATATGTCTTGTATCTAAAAGTACTTAGGTAGAATGTAATAGAAAATATATTTATTTCTTATACTAACATAAAACAAAAACGACACAAGTACTATGGTAGGTAGCATTATAGGTGGCCGTATCACTAATAGTGATCTCTTCTAGGCAGCCTTTGGATGAATAGTATCAAAGGAAAAAAGATTAGTCAGCGGTGCGCAATTCAAACAAAAGAGCAATAAAATCCTATGACTGACTTTAAAACATTCAATTTGGTTTCACAAAATGCCACAGCAAATATTGTTCTTGTAGTTGATTTACGCCAACCCTGGATTTAATTTATCAAAAAAAATAAATAATTTATTAGCTCTAGTCCCATTCAAAACTCTCGCAAAAACTCGCTCATCAAAACGCTCCCATTAGTCTAATGCTGGACACAAGTAAATCTGTCCTACGGCACACCACCAATATCCGCCTGTACTTAAATTTGACAGCTTTTAAGTTCGCACTTATTTCTCTAGGACGTACACAAATGCATTGAAGTAGGCATGTAGGCATAAGCCTCGATGCTTCCACTTGAATCCCCTAGTCCCCCAGGGGACTATACACCCGGTTTTGGTCTAATCTTCCAATCCAGTTGCTGCCGGTAGTGCTACCTTGATGTCGCCCTATATCTATATATTCCTTACACTACGTTGCCAGTTTTCGGTCTCCACGTCTGCCTCAAGTACTATCAGCTTAGAACCAAATATGAAGTATAGTTTCAAGGTTTGGCAGTAAATGTAAATAGTTTAAGGTGGTGCTAAAAGTACTGCAGTAGCAAATACACGGTGTGCCTACAGTTTGTCTCGCTGATGTCGCCAGTACATAACTCCGGACTCCGGGGAGTATTTTGTGAGTCGTTAAAGTGTTACATCGTATGCATTATGTTTGCAAAAATGTATGTGACTCAGTGCAGCGTTTATGTAGTTTACCAGATTTTACAGCATATTAAATTTGCAATACCTATATCTTAAATTACAGGGTTTGTTAGCAGCTGAGTTCGTAGGCAAATTTTGTTTTAAATTGTTTATAGATAGACATATCATTTGACCACTGCCACACGTGATGGAAAGAATTACATACATTTCATTTTATATGATGACATAGGTACAGTACTTTTTTTTACAAACGCATAATACAAATTTCCAGCTGTCCTACATCTACGTCACTAAAATTCAGTCAAAATATAAACGTCGTACAATATGCAAACGCAAGGATTTCCCGCAACTCTTTGCGTCATCAACTACGTTGCATATTTTGTGCGACACGTCCAAGTGACCGTGTAAGGCAGTGACTTAACTTTAAACAATGTTAATTCATCTGAATCTAAGTTCAGCTCCGTTGTTTTAACTAACAACACTGTCTTTACTATTTATTATTCTTTATTATTTAAGTTCGCACTTATTTCTCTGTAACATACCCAAATGCATTGCAGTAGTATGTGATAGAAGGATAAGTGCGAACTTAGCAGCTGTCTAACTTTAGTACAGACAGGCAGTAGTCTTGTCTATTGTTAAGACTTAATTTTAATGAAACATAAGAAAGTGAAATTTAGGTCTCAATGTAGTCTTAATAATTAACTGATATGAGTATAAATACAATTTTCAATTACTTGCTTTATGTACACTAATCAAAAATCAAAGTGGAAATAATAAAAATTATTACTCACCAGTCTGTAGTTCTGTACTTATGTAGACAGGATCTTACAGGTCTGCACGGTTTTCTAATAGTAAATGTGATAAACTTCCTATTAACTTTCTCTTACACAATGCTTCTACCATATTATTAATGTTGTACCTAAGTGTCTATCTGTTATATTCTTTAGCGCTAGCAGCCAAAGTAGTTGTTAACATGTGTACACAGTTTTTTGCATGCAAATGTTTCTAGTAACAATAATTGTATATATTTAGAGGCTCCTAACATACAGGCTGTAGCCTAGTGTGGGGCCCATAGTCAAACGATTTATCATGATTCATGTAATAATTATGCTATAGTTTACAGTTAATTTTATAAGCTATTGAAATTTTATTTATATGTACTTATCCATAACTCAGTACTTATATTTAGAAAATATAAAAATTACATTACTCAATTTTTTTTATAGGCTGTCAAAGTATACTCGTAGACACATATAGTATAGAGATTGTAACAACTAGAATTTGAAATTGAATAAATATATTCATTGTGTCATAATTTGTCACTATTAGGTACTGCGATTGCAATATGTTAACTTAGAGGAGCGTCGCGCAAAACCGATAAGCTCTTTGATTTACGACTTATAAACGCTTCACTTCCGCTCGCATGCCTGACATGTTTGCACGCGATATGCCTTGATTTTACCAAACGAAAATAAGGTTTCATTCAAGAGTAATCACGCTACTACTCCCTTTTCTATGCAATGTTATACAGGTATAGTATATATTTTGTTTATTGTTATGTTTGTTGGACAATTATTTTACTTTCGACAGCCATTAACTGCGACTTTTTCATGTGGGCAGCGTTTTGACATCACAATAGTAACTGGCTTAAGTTATTTTTATCATTTTCTAACGTAATAGTTTATTTATTCAAAATAAATCAAACTATATAGGTGCTAAATAGGATTTTACAAAGTATAAATATTAAATTGGCAAGATGTAGACGCTTTACCGGCGTCCGTATTTCCCGAAAACTACAACCTTGGAGTCTTCAAATCGAGAGTGAACAGGTATCTTCTAGGCAAGCGTGTTACATCCTAGACCGCATCGTTACTTACCATCAGGTGCGACAGTGGTCAAACGCAAACCTATCCAACAATAAAAATAAAAAAGTACTTTTTAGTGTGTAATGTTTTAATGCCGTTGTTTTGTGAAATCCACATATTTCACTAAAGTAAAGCTGCTTTTTTAATTGTATGTAATAATGTGAATTTAAATGATTAGCACTTGTTTCTTTAATTTCACCTTATACTAAATTATGATGCCTCAGCCTTAAAGGCTTGAATGAGAAGGAAAGAATATAGGCATATAGGAATATAGGTATAGTATAGGTATTAGCTAGAGATTTTTCTTTATTACCTACCTTTTTCACTTACGAGTCTGATGTACCGTCGGCGTCGTGCTGAAGCAATACTATAGAACGATTCGTTCATTCATTTCTTAGTTCTATTTATGAATGTCATAAAACGGACACGGCTACTATAGTTGCAGCAATCTGTAGCAATCTGTGGCCGATACAGAGGTTACTTGACAGCTTTATGTGTGATTGTGATACGAGACTGTATATTGTATGTCGGTCAGAGATTTATATTATATCTTTATATCAGGTACTGATTTAAAAATTTAATGTGTGTTCAATTCGAAAGTACTCGATTTGTGACGAAGGTTGATGTTACCAGCATACATTGCTACAACTAAATCATTTTATTTTACAGTGGACTCATCTTTGAATCGTGTAGGTATTTGTAATTTTTTACAAACCAACTTCAGTCTTTTCGTATTTTTTTAATAATTAATATTTGTAGCAAGCAACATCTCGAGGACAAAGTTAATTTCTTATCTTAATTACGGCAGGAAATAAATTATTCGGAAAAGGAAAATAAATAATGGCTCGGCTCCTTGGAAAACATAATTTACCCACTTGTTAATTAACACTTACCTACGGCGCAAAACTTCTAAGCAGCAAATTGCCCGTCAAATAGCAAAATATTTGGTTCCTTTTGTCTTCTATCTATTAATATTGAAATAGTAGGCTTTTGATGAGAAACTTGACTATACTTGACTTAGAATTTAAAGATTTTGAATCAAACTCCAATGAAATTTAAATTTAAAAAAAAAAATAGACATATAAAATATATTATTACAATACAGACAATGACCTCTATCCTGTCCTTAACTTCTAATAAAAGTTAAACCTTAATGTGAATAATGAAACCACCGTAATGGATAATATGTAATATGAAGTGTAGCAAAACTTTATTCTGGATAATTAAGATTTTCCGAAGAAATTTTAGGTTGTACCAAAAGATTGACTAGCTATAAAAAAATAAACTAAATCATATACTAAATTTATTTTAGGCTTTTTTCTAATATTATAAGTCCATTCGACGCTCATGTTTAAATTTATAATAATCCCAATCAAAACAAGACGAGTATAAAACGCGTAAACTAAGTTATTTTAGCCTGAAAAATAGGCGTAATCAAATTTGTTAAAGCTCCTTGACTGGACTTTGTAAATATTTTCCGACCTCGAGTCATAAGGCTCAATGTTCGGGAACATAAACAGTAAATCAACTTGTGAAGTACGCTCACTTCGCCACCATTTTAGATCATCGTTATCATCCATCCTTCTTTTGTGTTTTTATAGGTCACCTAAAAAAGAAATTGATTTAAATTTTGACGGATGTTGACTGACCGTGGTGGCATTCTTCGTCAGGCTGATGAAAAGAGAAGGATCGTTTTGGATATAATCTGGACTGTACAACAAATTTCTACTGTACGAATTCTCACTTATCTATTTCCTATATGACAGCCTCTGTGGCGTGGTGGTTGAGCAGGTCGGCTCATAGCCCGGAGGCGGCAGGTTCGGTTCCCGCGGCTGGACAAGTATTTGTGCACAGACAAAAAAAAGGCGCAATTACTTGTTCCGAGTCTGGGTGTGTGGGACCTCGTAGTTCCTGGGTCCCTAGACATATGGAATCCTAGTTAGGGTCCATGTATGTGATCGTTGGGCATTATTATATTATTAAATTGTGCGTGCACCTGACTCCACCTTACTTTTGAGTTGCCAAGAAAGGACTACGGGGCCCTACATTCTCGTGGTCAAACGTGCAGCTATGCTTATTTTATTAATAGGTATATATATATATGTATTGATCCTCAGTTTTCATCTGACTTACGACTTAATGATAATTTTTCTTTTATAATTTAGATGGATGCATAGCGAAAGTGCAAAAAATCGCTATTGATGGTAAAAGTCAAATTTGCGCTTCTGTCTTATCTTGTAAATTGTTTCTCAGTCTAACATAAAAACGAGCTTAGCGAGATTAGCTAGTTACCTAATGTAATGGAAAATACTTCAAAAGGTCTCGTTTATAGGATATCTTTGAATACGGCACGTCTTCTGTGATCACATGGATTCGCCTGTTCAACGAACAGACTAATTCGCTCTTCTTTACTTCAATGTGTTTGTACGAATACGATGGATGTTTGATTTTTTCTTTAATCATCCTCATTTGTGCTTGAATTAATTTGCTTTAATCTCTTTGGTATTTAGGCGCTGTTTTGATTCGATATCAGCTCAAAACAAAATGAAATCAGATTATTGGCAAATCAGCTGTTTCTGAACTCAACGAAATTCACTGAACAACAAGAAATTACATTAAATTGTTAGATTATTTTGTTTTCTTTATAATAATAACGCCCAACGATCACATACATAGATCCTGGACCCCAACTAGGATTCCCTGTTTCTAGGAACTCAGGAACTACGAGGATCATGGTCCCACAACACCCAGACTCAGAATAAGTATTTGTGGTTTTTTTTTTCGTGCACAAATACTTGGCCTGCCGCGGGAATCGAACGCCGCCTCCGGGTTATGAGCCGACTCGCTCAACCACCACACCAAAGGCTGTCAAGTATTACTTTGAAGTTTAACATTAGGTAATAACCGTATCTACTTACTTTCCCTTCAGCTTTTGTTCCTGAACTGCCTTTCATATCATATGGCGCAAATATTTGTCGAGACCGCACGTTATTGAAATGCGCTGTCTGAAGTTTAATAAGAGTTAAGTAGTCGTACCTTCGAGCATATCTATCAAACATGGGCTTTAACTAATTATTATCTACCTACGTATCAGTGCGTTGTATATATATTACTATGTAAATATTATGTTTAATAAAGGTATGCAGGCGTGACGCTTATTCTTTCTTGGTATTGTATGATTAGTTGTGGAAGAAAAATTATCCTTAGTACCTACGCAGTATTCCTATATTTAAAGAAATCAGGTGTAAAATATTTCGGCTTAGCCACAAAAGATTTAAACAAGCTTTAAACAAGTGTCAACAATCTGTCTAAGCCTTGTTTATGTATTTGTGGTAACACGGTTTATATTTTAACAAATATATATTAATAACTAGTTGCGCCTCGCGGTTTCACCCGCGGACAAAAAATATTTTAATTATTTGCTCATCCTACGGGAAAATTTTACTTTTCCGGGATAAAATGTAGCCTATATGTTAATCCAGTGTATAAGTATCTTGGTACCGAATTTCATCCAAATCCATTCAGCCGTTTGAGCGTGAAGGAGTAACAAACATACACACAAACACACAAACTTTGGCCTTTATAATATTAGTGTGAGAGTTTGAAGTGTGATTAGTGTGATGTGATAGTGTGAAGTGTGATAGGCTTTGTCCTAAGATGACTGAGAGACAGACACACTGCTTACATCTATACTGGACCTTCATAGATATTTAATTATGGGGGGTGTTATCTTTTAAGGTAGGGGTGTACCTTTTAAGAACAGGGTTTTAGAAATTTCAACACTAATGGGGTTCAAATGGGGTGTTAAAGATTGCATAGATAAAAGTGGGTAAAACCGCGGGCTGCCTTTAGGTCGTTACATTGCGTCGATGCATATATAGTTCACTAACAGAATCAATTAGGGAAATGTAAGACTACTACCTCCGGAGTCAACCTGGTTTTTAAAGCAAAAAAGGTTAAACTAATTAAAGAAGGCTAGTAGCTAAACGAGTGAGCAAGACGGCAATTACCATACGTATATCTGAATCGGATTATCGGACTGCTACACAATTAACTCTCCTTTGTAGACAGTGTTTACTTAATCAGTTCATCCTTACATTTGTCTATAATTTAATTAGTCTCTGAGATAGGGTCGTGTGTATATATTGATAAAAGCAATTTCACGTCATTTGTGCACTTAGTTGTAATGAAGACTAAGCTGTTGACTAAATGAGGAGCTTGTTTTGACTCCATTAGAAACGTATTACTATGTTGATAAATGTAATTAATGCACACGTAGGTAAGTTTGCAAGTAATAGGTAATGAATTTGATATTAATGTGTACGCACTGTTTTCTATTATAAAAAAAATTACATTGATGTGGTGTGTGATTTGTAATTATGCTGACATAGTTTAATCTAAATAAGTTTAGTTTGAAAACGATAACTACTAAACTCACTTCAATTAGATACCTGGTTGGAGTAATTAACAAATAATAAATTAAAGACTTTTTAATTGACTTGAGTTTAGCTGTTATTTATCTTACAAAATCTAAATAGTCGCCAGAATCAGATTGAACATAATAAAACCGCACATCTATGAGAATTATTAAAATATCCATATTTACATTCCTTTATTATATATTTTTTTATAGGTGCATCCGCTAAAAGTGCAAAACAAAGAGACCGGGAGTAGGGTTTAAAGAGATGCCGAAATCAGATCTTGGAGACGTCTCCATCGCAAAGAACGCGGCTTCGTGAAGGACGGAATGGCTTTTTTGCCTTGTAAATCAACGCGTCAACCGATCTTGGAACGTCGAGATGATCGAGGTTTCAATACTTTATCAAAGCTAACATGCGTAAGTTCCCATAGTACAACTTTGCTTAGTTTGTAAGCTAGATGGAGCTAAATGAAATGACTACAATTATTATATTAAACTATTCTTAGCTTAAGACGTTAGCTTACAAGCCTAGAAATGAAACTAGTTCTGTTTACACGAAGCCAGACCTAGCTTACTAGCTTACTATCACTATTTTGCTATCCTGACTTTAAAAACTAGCCTTGTTTATTTCGGGAATTGTTTGTTTATCTTATGTATGTAAGGATAGGCATACGAAATCAGTTTATGGCCTTTAATATCTAGATTACAAGGTATATTTAAAATATCTTGTTTTACAATATATTGCAAATATATTACATAGGTATATATTTTTATACTGTCGCTTCTTCTTCTTCACGGTTTAGGCAAGTGGTTAGACGGTGTGAAGACGTTGACCTGCCGAAGGCTTCTGACTTGGCTTGACTGTAACATGCAACAACGCCCGGAACCAACGGCTGGCTTAACGTGCTCTCTGAAGCATGCTAGTGCTCATTTGTAAATATCACATTTTTAGTGGTCACCAATCCAATTAGTGGCCGCGGATCCGCGGTTGTTTAATTTTACCGATTAGCAAGAATAGACAAGTCAAGCTTTTTATCTATATCATGAGTTCATTATAATAAATTCGAATCATCGTTATCAACAATATCCTGAAGATTTATTTATTTATATGTTAAATACATTGTGAACTTACAGCTACGCCAAAACATTCACATTGCTTTTCCAAGTTCTTATATGGACTAAGCAGTATATATTTATAAAGCCGACTAATGGGGTCAGTATGTATGTCAGCATCTTTGACTTCGCATAGGAAGTTAACAGTTAGCGGTTGCTAACAGCTACAGCCCTTGCCGTTGGAGGATTAAGAGCGTGCCACGTCCGTAAGGCAGGAGGCGTAGCAAACAGCTGCGTCTTTGACCCGCGCGGATGAAGTTTAGCTGTACAAAGTAGTGTAATCTGTAGTGTAAGATGCCCACTGCTGAACCTAGGCCTCCCCCACAGAGCGCCACTTTGAGCGGCTGCTTGCCTCCTGCATCCATCGGTTCTTCACGGTTTTGAACAGATCTTCAGTCTGCTTAATAGAGGAGCTGGTCTGCGTCTCGTCTCGAACCCGTGGTTGCCACTTGAGAACCTTTCTTCACAGATTGCCAGATAAATTCGAATAAAGTTGCATTAAAAATGAAGAGAAACAACTCGATTAATTCACTTATTTGTTCCATTAAGTAGATTGACAGATAGAAATGTGATTACATCTCGTGAAGTAGTCGGGAGGCTTATACCTACAATACAGCGCCAGTGGGATATCCTACTAAAGTTTTTGCTCGGCGTGATTACAGCTTACCGCGTTTCCCGCTTAGGGCCGAGTTACGAGCTAGCTTTATTGGCATCCACTACTTCACCATAAGAGGAGTTTTTTAAAACACCAGTTGCAATTGCCTTTACAACTTACAAGAAAAGGTCGCTTTTAAATACAATATGACCAACAGTAGTACATAATAATGTATAGAAAGCGATCTATGCAGATGTGAACAATAAAACTGCCGTACTAATATTGATGACCGTTGACCCCACACCGTGATTACCCTCAGTCTTTCGATCGAAAGCTAATCGGTTTTAATGGACTTAATGACAACCTCCTATATGAGTCTTCTTTATCGGACCATCGCATGCGATCGCAATAAAACTGTCAAATGATGCGCTCCTGATATGACAGATACGATATCTCCATTAGCCCGCGTACCGTCGTCACGACCCAAATAAAATGTTCCACCACGAATTTGAAAGACTGCGCACGGTCCGTACTGGTAGACGAGTTGTAACTTACGACGACGCGACGCTGACACGCTCATAAATTAAAAGCCATCATATTTGTTTTTCGAACGAGCAAGTAAATAAAATTCCGATCGACGGAGCGTAACTTTGCGTCGGTATGTAATGAACAGTTTCATTCGACGATCCCGACGCTTTAAATGTGATACTCGTCCTTGTTGCGAATCTTATTGAGATCCACTTTGAATAAACTTTCCGCTATGTATTCGTCACTAATGATAATCATGCTATAATTATACCCATTTATTTTCTTTTGATTTTATAACTGGAGTAGTTAAATGGTAGAGTGAGGTCAGTAATTAACAGACGGGATCAACAAGCCGCTCAATGCTAATGGGGCCTTTCTACGTCAAAGGGCTAAAAGGCGTCGGAACGCGTCTGTCCGAATAATGAGCCAAGTTGTAGTTCCGTCGGTTCCCGTCGCCTCGGCAGCGAGTGCACGCGGCGACCCGCCGACCCTCGTCAAACGCTCGATTAGCCTAACGTGTACACACACTAATTATTTTTTTACGATTTATTCACTTCTCAATCTAGGACCCCTTCGATAGACGTCATTTATATCTTTGGCATCTCGCCCACGCGCGACAATTTACCGAAATGGACGTTTCCGTACGTGGCATTTCGATTTATTTATTGTAGGATATACTTACATACCAAAACGGAGGTTGGGTTTTTATTTTTACGTTGACCGACGATCGAACCGAATGAGTGCCGATGTTTCTAAACCAGAGCTTACAGCTCGATGATCTTTGATATAGAAAAGACCCAAATAAAATGTGAAGTGGGGGACAGGACTACCGAGTCATTAGTATTATGAAACCTAATTATTGGAGCATGTACACAACAAGCACAACCTGAAATGATATACCGCTGCTGATTCCACCCGATCGGTTGTAATGAGCTGTATTAAGATTAGGAAAGTCATTTATTATTCGTTTGGATTGCCCAACGACTCGTGAAATTACATAATTTCAATTTAAAGAAGACGTCGTAACTTAGGCAGTTCATGTGACATAAATATTCTTTCCTGGAGTAGGAGTCTTACAGTGAATTTATTTTATTGAGACTCTTACTATTCATATCACAATGGGACCTAAAACTTCATAAATTTAAGTTTAGTATTCAACATTCAAACTATTAAATCTCGAATATTGTATTATTTATCCGTTTTATGAGGTTACACTGTTTATATTTCAATCCAGTTTTGTTAAAGAGTTGACAGAAAAATGGAACAGAATAAAAATTCGAACGTAATTTGCTTTTTTGTTGAGGATATTTATTGTCATACGGAATTCGTATAAACTCGTAAAACAAGCTGGTTGTTATTAAGTGACAAACGGTTGGATTTAGCCGCAGTGTAAAGTCATAAAGTCGCAATAATGGACGAATTATACACAAAAAGTCGAGATTCTTACTTGGCTTCATACTCGAGCTTGTAACATCGTTTTTATAGAGCACACTCGTATATTTTGGTACTATCTCTGCTACTATATTACGCATGTGTAAATAATTTTTGGTGTAAGGTCTGTATATTAAAATCTGCTTTTAGCATAGTTAACAGGAAATAGTAAGACATCGACGACGACGTATATATACATACCGATACGTCCTATTTTGATTTTTTTACTTATTACTTAAAAATTGCTTTTTTTTTGTTTTGGCTACACACTTTTGTGTATGTAGCTAGTGTCAAGTAATTAATAATTTCTCAAGTAAATTAATATTATATATATTTATCAAGTCAAGTCACAGTCCAAGTCATCAAGCATCAAGTCAAATCATAGTCTGGTCAAGTCATACTCCTAGTAAAGTGGTGGCAACTTTAGCAGGAGCTTGATGCTTGGAGTTTCAGAAACAACACGAAATGAAACGTTTCACCATCATTATACCACTTTCCCATACTCATGCCTATAATCCATTGTATAGGAACTGCAGTATCCTATACTGCAGTTCCTATACAAAAGCAATGATGTCAGCCGTATTTGTGCATTGCTATCACAAATCGTGCAGGCACTTATAATAACGCGAGGTTTGCGGATCAGATTTCAAAAACTTTTGAATTCGGACGCCCTCCAGCTAGATAGGGGGATAGCTGGTAGCAGCTTAATGAGGAAAAGTTGACTTATACAACTTAATTATTCTTGGATTTAAACTTTGCTGCAGTTTCCGCAAAACAATTAAAAATGTAGGTACACATTAATTACAGCCAGGTATTTGTGTTCACAGCCACGTAAAATTATTTAAATTGAGCTCAATTTAATGTTCTTTGAGCAACAAATATCCGAATATTTTCTCCTATAGTATGTTAACAAAGAAATCACACCAGTATGGACTGCTTCCACAAATCCACAATACTGATAAAAAACGACTAGCATGACGAATTTTTCATTTAAATGTTATAGTGTAGCAAGCTGTATTAACAAATAGGAGCCAGTACCCATCATCATCATCAGCCTGAAGACTTCAATTGCTAAAGAATTGAATTTAGGCCGTAATATTCCTACAGCAGGCGTAACAAATTAAATACGTGGTTTGGGAACACAGTATATATTTGGAATCCATTCAAAAACTTATGTTACTAACATAGCCTAGAAATCTTACTTGCTAACTACCTACTATTTATACAATATTATTTATACTGTTACCCACATACCCTACGAATATGAAAACACTATAAATAAATAGTCTAGTGTGTAATATATTTGTGAGCATGTGTCGCATGCTAGCACGATTTTGGTTGTCTACTTCAGCAATATACTTCTAGCAATGTAGTTGCAAAAACTATACCGTTCACGGCTGGTTGATGTCGATTCCATATCTCCAATTGACTTGAAACGTCGCAAGATTATCTACTAGTTGTACGTGCCGCTTGAATTTAATTCCCGATTGTAAATTTTAACAATACAATGCTGCATAAACAAAGCCTTATCTTTTAGACTGTTACGGCGCTTACTACTTAACGGCCTTATAATTTTACACTAAACGCTTGCTTGTTGAAAATTTTACCGTGGGCGTTTGTTAATACTCGGACTGAACTGATGTTTTTAACATTTCTCGTTGGGAAAGTAACATTTAAAATCGAGGCGCAAAAAGGTCTCCCCGGAATTTCACCTAATAATCCCTCTACAAATTGCGCTTGGTGGAACGTAACTATTGTAATAGAACTGATTCGTTGAGAGTTATCTGATACGACTCTATTTACTAATCATTTAATTACTATCATTCTAATATTGTATCTATCACTTATTTTTTATTCTTGGACATTTAGTGATTGTGTCACATACCACACAAGTACTTAGGTACTTTTTCTAATGTGTCGTCAGAAACAAATCTTGCATCCAGAACATAGTAAAACTAATAGAAAAGACACGACCGTGCTGTATAATATCATCCCGGTCACGATCTTTAACGACTAATAGATCAAGGGGTGGACCTTCTAGCAGATTAAATTAACCTTTTGTTTAGATTGTGGAAGTTGTTTTTTTCGTAACACATTTCATAATTACTGTAAGCAGAGTAACTGACTTCATCACATAGATTCAATGTAATATAATTCTAATAGAGAATTCGATCCTGTGGTGCTTTAAAAAAATGTAATGATAATGTCAACGTATTTTTTAAATTATTATTTACAAATAGTTAAATAGTTAACCCTTTTTATTCTTAACCCTTCAATTATATGTAGATGTAAAACATACAGTTGCCACCCCAATATATCAACTAAACGCTTATTATATATAATTCCCTCTATCAAATGCACCTTAATTATTTAGTAACGGGATTCCAAGACCATTAGGCAGAAATTAATCATGCAACACTATGTCGAACCTATGAACTTCACTGGTGAACTTTTGCAATTTAAGTGGGGCAAGGACTCTTTGATATTTTGCAGGGTTTCTCGCATCGTGCAGCATAGTTGCGCAGTTAATTAAAATGCATGTAGCTTCTACATTAGCGAAAATTAAATACACAAATGTTACGTATGTTTTCGCGTATGTTATGAGTGATAAAACTGATTACATGGTTGATGGGCAGTATGCTACAGAGGCATCTTTAATTTTACTCAACGAGCTCATAATCGGTTAGTATCTGCGGAATTTAGAAACAGCAATAGGAAGACTATCGATCGAGGAAAGCTGTAAATTCACTTCTGTAGGTAATGTCGGAACTGGTAAATTACTTTTTCTGCATTATATTTTGGCTTATATACACACTATATGTGGATTCTCTAAAACTCATAATTGAACTATTTATTGGAAAAATATCAATGAACAACAATTATATTTTTGAAAGGTACCGAAATTTGAAAATCATTTTGAGATTATCTTCTAAAGAGGTTTTATTATAAAAAAATACTGATTCCTATATTCAGTTATTGTTAAAAAAATAGATTGAGGCTAAACAATAATCGACCTGTGAAGCCAAATTTGTGCCAATGACTGCCATTAAAAAGACATTTATTTCCTTCTGCATTTTAGCTGAAATTTTCATTGAGCCACATATTATTATCCAAAAATTGAAAACATCTATAAAATTTATAAAACTAATAAAAACAGGGGGTCGAATTGTACATTCAAACAAATTAATTATCAGCGTTTAAGACATGAGAACGTTTAAAGATTTTGTTAAAATATTACTCAGACTTTGTCATATACTTTAAAAATATCCACTTCATTGACTTCGGTTTTGAATTCTACGACAAAATCTAGTCCTTCCTTGCCGTTTCTAAAATTATCCGACATGTTAACTTTGATACTTGTTTGTTGCATAATGTTTGGTATTGTTGTCTTTATACGGCAACAAACCTAGGGCAGGTAATTATGAATCAAACGAACTTACCTTGTGATGTTTGATTCCAATTATGCGAGGGATCTCAACCGAAGACGATGTGATATTACTATTGCAGCATACGTGAGTTGGTGCTATCTTCGTCACACCTTCAAAGTCAAGGCTATTAAAAGAAGAAAAACTATGCCCCGTCTCGCTTACACGCCGGCAGCGACACCGCCGGTGCGCGGCCGCGTGTGCCTGTAACTTGTCATTAATTTTAGAGCCAAATAGGTATATCTACACTTATCACTTTTTCTGTTCTACCTCAATGAAGGGTGTATTTTTGGGTGGGTGGGAGTCACATCGTCTTCGGTTGAGATCCCTCGCATAATTGGAATCAAACATCACAAGGTAAGTTCGTTTGATTCATAATTATACTTCGGGATCTCAACCGAAGACGATGTGATATTACTATTGCAGATGTTTAGAGTGCATGGTAGAAAGAAAAAGGGGGGGGTATATAATTTAATTATTAAAAGTAATTTATAATTTAATCTTTCATTTATTTTTGACGTATCTAACGCTCAGAAAATAATGATATAAATAATTGAATCTATAGGCTGATCATGGTATTTATGGTAATCAAGTAACATTTATCTCAATCTTAACTAAATGATTAGTCAATATAATAAACGCATCTGATACCGGTTTAAACAAAATAAATTTAAAAAATCAGGTTTGATTAAATACAGCATTGAAAAATTCGTTACCATCGGTATTGACAATTTCTCTATTGTAATATTTTAAAAATATATTGGATCTATCGCTCCACCCTGCAGCCTTCCGAACCACTTCCAGGTTTACACCAGACCTGTGAGCCGCTGATGTAGATGCATGGCGACTGCTGTGAGCTCCGAATATTGATATATCTATACCACTGTCTTTGAGTACCTTTTTAAGCCAATGTCCAAGAGTTTGCGAACCTACTTTTTTATGAGGTCGTCGGAGAGCAATGAAAAGGTGATCGTCCAACTGATTATTACGTAAAAAGGCTGTATTTTCAATATATGCTTTTATTGCTGTTGCTGGGCATATCGACGGCTTTTCCCGAATGAAAGGTAACCTGATGATGGGTTGGAAGGTTCCAGGTCTAGATGTTTTAATTATATCTGGTACTTTAATTACAATCTTATCGGTTTCTACACAGATGTTTTTTAGCTTTATTAAACTTAATGTTTGCATTCTCTGTGCGGAAGCAATTGCCAACAAAGCGATACATTTTCGAGACAAGTCATCAAGACCAATATCAGTATATGGATATATATTAGATACATGAGTTAATACCTTATTTGTATCCCAGGTGTTGGCATATTTAGGATTAGGAGGCTTTAACCTATATACACCCTTTATAAATCTGTTAACACAATCGTCTAACGTAGTTTTCTTTCCAAGTATTATTGATAGGGCGGACCTATGTGTATTAATGGAACTATAGCTAGCGCCGTTTTCAAATTTTAACGTTAAGAAAGAAATTACTTGGGCACTAGATGCCTTGAACACATTATAATTATTATCTTGGCAAAACGTCCACCACGATTTTATGGCTGAATTATACTGACTCAAAGTTTGCGTTGCAAATGAGGCCATTACAATATTCAGAGAGGCTTCTGGAACTCCTCGATCTAACATCGATTGCCTGATAATCTGGCTGCTACCAGGATAAGATCTGCGTGTAGCGGATGGTATATTCTGAAAGGTGAATACAATAAATATTTGTCAGGCCCAAAGAATAATTTTTCTGATATTATTAATTTTGTCCACAGTGGGTACCAAGGTTGTGAACGCCAATAAGGTACCACTAATATTCCTTCCGCTTTATCTCTTATGATTTTTTGCAAGACCTTAGTTATGATGCTAAACGGGGGAAACGCATAGAAAAAAATGTTTTTCCAACTAAAAGTAAAGGCATCTACTATTTCACAGTGTGGATCAAGTTTCCATGAAGAATACCTCGGGCATTTATAATTTTGTGAGCTAGCAAATAGATCAAAAACTGGAATTCCAAACATATTTTTAATATCTGTAAATGCATATTCTGCAAGTTCCCATTCTGTATCTAAGTTAATTTTGCGGGACTCGTAATCAGCTATATTTTCCGATGATTTGACATATGATGCAAATATATGAATGTTTTTAAGCTCACACCATGACCAAATATTTCTAGCTATTTCATTCAAATGTACATGTTGCACACCCCCCATTCGATTTATGTAACAAATTGCTGTAATATTATCGATTCTTAACAGAATGTTGCAGTCTTGAAGCGTAGCGGCGAATATTTTTAAACCATAAAACGCTGCTTGTAGTTCTAAAGCATTAATATGCATCTTAAGTTCTGCTTCTGTCCAGTTACCATGTGCGCTTTGACTATCGCATTTTATCCCCCAGCCAGTTGTCGATGCGTCACTGTATATTGTAAGACAATAGTCGCTATTACGAATAGGACAGAGAGAATCAATTATATTATCTCTCCACCATTCAAAATCTTTCTTAAGGGAATTTCTTATCATCATAATTTTACCATAGTTGTGTGTATTATCCAATGCTAAAAATTTTTCACGTTCGAATAATTTTGTATGTGCCCATCCATATTTTACAGCAGGACATGCGGATGTCAACAAACCTATGAATTTTGCAAAACATTTAATCGAACATTTTTTCTTTTTTGATAATTCTAATGTCTCATTAAGTATGCGTTGTTTTTTCTCCAGAGGTAAATAAATAGTCATATCTATGGTATTAAAAACAAAACCCAAGAATTTACATTTAGTAGAAGGCGTGAAGTTACTTTTCTTAAGATTTATGATAAAACCTAATGATGATAAGACATTTTTTGTTGTATTAATGTTGTCAGCACATTCATTATAAGTTTCTGCTATACACATAAAATCATCCAAGTAATTAACCGATATAAAACCATAAGAACGCAAGTATTTAAGCACAGGTTTCAATATCTTGGTAAAAACAAAGGGAGCAGTGCAAAGGCCAAATGGCAAAACATTAAACTGGTATAGCTGGGAGTCCCATTCGAAGCGCAACCTCTTTCTATCACTATTACTAACTGAGACTAAAAAGTAAGCGTCTTTTAGATCTAAAGTTGTCATGAAATAATTTTTATTTAACAACTTTATTACCGTTCTATGATCTTCCATCTTAAAATGTTCTAAGCGAATAAACTTATTTAGAGCTTTGAGGTTTAAAATAAAACGATGCTCTCCATTCGGTTTCGGTACTGTAAAAACAGGAGATAAAAATTGGCCTTCACATGGAGTACATGCCGATATTATGTTTGAATTTAATAAATCTATGATGCAATGGTCGATGATCTTTTTCTCAGATAGCGATTTACTAGAATTATGAAGAGGTATTGGTTGTACAGGTTCCGTTTTAAACGGTATGCTGTATCCCCGTACCCAAGATAACACTATATGATCGTCTGTAATATTACGCCATTTGTCATAAAAGTATTGTAATCTGCCTGCCATAGGTACCTGTAATATCGGTGTTACTGCCTCCTGGTCCTCTGACGCGCAGAATTGTTCTGGCGGTATTTGGCACCGTAACGGCGATCCCGCAATGCTGGTGCTTGCCTCCGAGGAACGGGGTTCTGACGCGGCTCGGTGGCTGGTACTCGCGGCATCCCCCTCACGTTTAAAGCTCCTCTGTGGTTTTGTGTGGTTGGAGGCGGCTTGAATGCGGTACGTTGCATAGTGTTCCTCATCTCTAGGCCTGATCTCGAAACTGCTTTCGAAGATTTTAGATGCTCGGCTAAATTTTCTCCGAATAAAAATTCATCTATTTTTGTAGTTTTAATAATATCTCGAGTCTGTTTGTTAAGGGTATTAGCGATTGCATATCTTCTTGATTGTGACTCTCTATAGTGGCTGTCGCAAAGTAAACGTCCGGCATCACTTAGTGGTTTGATTATTTGTTGTGCTTGAGGTAACACGTCTTTAGAAGATAAGGCCCAATTAAGGACTTTGCCGATAGCAGCTAATGAGCTGGAAAGCTGATCTTGTTTGCTTTGGCTATATAGGTCTTTTTTAACGTTTATGACCGATGAAGCCACTTTGATTTCCAAGTTGAGCTTTGGTGCCTTCATGTTAGCACAGTTTTTTGCCGGTAAGTATTGTTTTTGTAGATCCAATTTGTTTTCTTTAGGTAATCCGTTGCGTAAGATATATGACCATCTAGCTGTAATATCTTTGTGCAAATTATCACCATAGTCATTCTGAGTTGCAGGATCGTCACCAAGCATCATTAAAATTTCTGGGTCCAACACTTCGTCCATCTTTTCCGAAGTTGATGGCCCTGGTTCTTCTAAAGACGCAACGTCTCTTATTGGTGTATCTGTTAGGTTAAGTTCAGCTTCGTTTTGAGAAAGATCTTTTTCTGTGAACGAATGCCTTTATTAGATTTTTGCTAAAAGCTATCACTAAAGTAATACAGTTGACATGCCCATATTAAGTCTTAACACGATTTACGTGAAGAATGTAATCAAGTACGATTTACGTAGGGTAAAGTATTACAAATGTGGTTATGAGAAAAAAATATAAATATTTAATTGATTAGACACATTTGTATGAGGGTAGTATTATAATTTTAGCCCAACTTAAATACGCTAGTTATAAATTATGAACATAATCATAAATTTTTTGAGAGTAGGTAGTGGTTAATATTGCTTCTAAAATGTTTAAACTGCAGCCCTAGCACGGTTAACGTGAGAGTTATCTCAGCAGTCTCAACACTTGGTGACTCAACACGATTTACGTCGAGAATTTATGCCTCAACACGATTTACGTGGAGAATTATGCTCAACACGGTTCAGGTGCGTGGAGTAATATGATGTTTTAACACGATTTACGTGAAGAATATGGTGTCTCGACACGATATACGTGGAGAATATTATGATGCCTCGACACGATATACGTGGAGAATATTATGATGCCTCAACACGATTTACGCGGAGAATATTATGATGCCTCGACACGATTTACGTGGAGAAAATCAGTGCCTGAACACGATTTACGTGGGCACGTAGGTAGCAATGAACCAGTCATTTTTACCACATCAGCTTAAGAGCCTGAAGTTCTAATTATACCGATAACATGGTTTAAAGTATTTAAATTCATACCTCCACGATCACAAAAATCCTCATCATTAGACGATTCCTCACTTCGTCGGGAACAATCAGTGTCCGATACTGAACTACTCCGTGGTCTATATTTCTCGAGCTCACGTTCAAGTTTCTTCATTTTCTTGCTCATTTTATTATAATAATTGTCCTTATGTCGCGAATGTTTCCTTTTACCCATGTTTATTACAGTAGAATTTTATTTATTCACGAAAAAGGCAAATAACGTAGTGTGATTCCGACAACACAAAAACACGTAATGACAAGTTACAGGCACACGCGGCCGCGCACCGGCGGTGTCGCTGCCGGCGTGTAAGCGAGACGGGGCATAGTTTTTCTTCTTTTAATAGCCTTGACTTTGAAGGTGTGACGAAGATAGCACCAACTCACGTATGCTGCAATAGTAATATCACATCGTCTTCGGTTGAGATCCCGAAGTATAATGACGTTAGCCGCTACAATGTACGCCCCATGTATCGCTCCAAATGGACACAAAATTGGTACCGCTTTTGACGCAGCCGAGTGCGGTCTCCGTTAATTCAACTTGTATGTCGATGATTGGCCAGGAGTCGGGAAGCCTTTGGGTGCGAATCTTTTTGAAAACTGGTTAGCTGAAACTTGTCAGGCTAAATTGCGATGTAATGAGATTTGCAGTTAGTCCAGTTAACTCCAGTTAGCGGTTAACAGTGTTATTGAAAGGTTTTTCATCGGCGTAAAGCGGTTCTCTTCAAGACCTTAATTGTTCTTAATTATGGCTCTAACATGGGTTTTGCTGATATTAAAATACAGCTATGTTGAATTTTGAATTCTTAATTTAGGTTGCGATTTAAGGCCGTCTTTCTAGATCGTGTTGTTTTAAGGTTTTAAATAATAATAAAATAACTGGGATATAGCGTTTATCTTGCAACTGAAAAATCGGCCTTGGACTCTTAGATATTTATGTTTATCTTACATAAATGTCATAAAACCATGACTCATAAATGAGTTATTAACATTGATGGTGAATGAAAATCATGAATTATGTAATTCTATAAAAGGAAATTACATTCTGAAAATATTGGATTCGGTAGTTATCCTATCAACACTGAGGCAGGCGAATTTAATTTTCCACTTGGCGCGTTGGCATTGAACTCACTCGTTCGCTTACCGCTAAAATAACCTAATGATCTCTCGTACAATAACCGTTTTGCCGTAATATACAGAAGCGAGTCTAATATCAACAATATTAGTTGATACGTTGAGACGTTGTGCATTGGACGAGTAGCTAGATTAGAATTGTGAAACTATCGATTGGAGTTTTGGCGGGAAAACGAAAAAGATCGCGTCACCGCATTGTATTATTTTCCAAAACTTGTGTTATTTTCAGTGTTAGTGCATAAAATTGGTGGCATTTTATTCGTTAAGTGCTGGATTACAGGCACGAGTGTGGGAAAGTGGTATAATGATGGTGAAACGTTTCTTTTCGTTTTGTTTCCAAAACTTCATAGAAGCAAGCTTAGTAAAGTTTCCATCACTTTACTAGGAGTATGACTAGACTATGACTTGACTTGATGACTTGGACTGTGATTTGACACATATCTACATGAAATATAATTACATATGTTGATATATTATCAATTACTTGACACTAGCTAAATACACAAAAGTGTGGAGCCAGTACACAAAAAAGAAACTATCGATGGACTTATTATTCGACCTTGTAAATCATGAAAAGTGTTATTTTGTTTCTTTAAGCTCTCATATGTTATTAGGTACAGAAGAGTATGACACTAGAGTAAAGGAAACTGACTAGATGCATAAAATGACGTATTATGAATGTCACCTAGGATAACGGCTAAATAACTAATGTGACGAATGGTCATCGGTCATCCATAATAAAACAGTCAACTACTAACAAGTAAAAACATCTCCCAAAAAACTGACCGGGTGGGTGACCTTATCGCTAAAAGTGATGTCTTTCGGGCCATTACTAATCACTTTAGTATTGTCTGTGATAAAAAATATCGTTAATTTTATTATAGTTACAGCACGCGGGGCCGATAAAAGGCCACATTGACGGCCCGCTGGGGTTATTTAGGGTATTTCCCCCTGTCAGCCTAATAAACCTAGACAATCCAATTCCTTAAACTCCTTATGTATTTATCATAATTAAAATTTTGATGAGCACTGCTTTTTTACATCTATTCCTTTTATTATTCTTTATTCCATCCCTAAAAGGGTAAAATGGGTGGGTGAATTATCTTTGAAAAATTGTCTTTGATTCCTATAGGTCACTAGGGCGAAACTGCGGGCAGAAGCTAGTTGTGTAATATTATGTATTATGTTATCTGAGATCATAGGCATGCATCATGCTAATGCGTAGGTAATTGAACCAAACTTAATTTGAAAAGGGACAGCATGTGCAGATAATGAATACAAAGTTCTAGTAATAGCCTAGTAAGAACTTTAGTACTTATACGTTGATAATTTGCTTAAATATAGTTCTAATTTACTTATTTGACGTGACGACTAAACATACAAAACATTTTGGTGTTAAAATACATACTTGATCTGATGCCCCACACGATATGAGTGATGGATAACGTTTCAGATAAATGCCTGTAAATTAGACCAACAGACACATAATATCAAATCTATTTTTTTCTATGTTACCAAATGACATGACTAGCTAGTCGCTCGCCTGATGTTAAGCGACACGACTGCCCATATCAGTTGCAGTAACACTTGAAACTAAAGAATAGTTTCGCGTGACACTGCACTGCGCACGCCATTCTGAGACATCAGCACATTCTAGCAATAAGGTTACTAGACTGTGAGATTAGGTCATTTACCCAGTACTAGCTACAGTGCCCTTCAAACCGGAACACAGTAGTGCTTACGCACTACTGCTTGGCGGCTGAATAACTGGCAAAGCGATGGTACTACCTAGACGAACTTTGCAGAAAAGTCCTACCACCCAGTAAAAAGTTTAAGTTGTAACACTAAAAATGAAACGAAATTATTTGATGGATTTATAACATTTTTACTGATTTGTATTGAGGATTCTTAAACAAAGCTTTTAAAGCATCAGTCCGGTGCTTTAGTAAAAAACTATTAAAATAAAAATAAAAATATTAAAAGCGAATTACATTAAGAAAGTTGTGAATTTCTTAATGGACTTCTAGACAACATTTTTAATGGACTAAAGATAGCTCTCTATCCCCACGTTTGTTCGTAAACAAAATAAAACAAACGAAGAGCACTTTAAAAATATTAGTTTGAAAGTTTTTAATAGTGCTTTTGAAAATAATCGTCTTATATTCGTGAATTGAGTTTACGCTTGTATTTAAGGCTGTATCCATACTAACATAATGGAGTTAAGCTTTCCATGTATAGTTATTAAAATACAATAGACTGCCGCCTTCCCCTATCACGTTAATTGAAAACTGTACTGCGCCGCCAACAAGAATTACAGTACCTTTGTGCATCTTCAAAGTAGACACCTATCTCTTTCATTAATATGCTGCTGCTACTTAGTAGTAAAGCAAAATTAGTTTTTTGAAGTAAAACTTCTTTAGGCATGCTTGACTTTGAGGTAAGCTAGTGAGGTGAACGGAAGTTGAGAGGGAGATATATCTACGTGAAGATAGAAAAAAAGAGTTACGTTTCGTAATTAAATTTTACACACAATTTTGCACACTCGCTTTATTTATTTATTTGAATACAATGTACAATACAAAGTTAAGTCACTGTTTAAAAGTACACAAAGTACAATAACAGCTTACGGACCACAAAGCATTTCAGATAGTTTCAAGATACAGCCTTTTATCTAAGTAGACCACACGCGTGGACGGCATCTGGTGGCATAGCGACAGTAAAGCTAATTAAGGAAACTGCTGCATTTTCATTATCATATTATTATGCCGCAATGCAAAGTTTACCCGGTTTAAAGAGTGCTCTTCGAGTAAGAATTCTCTTGAGAAAGTTGCCACTTCTTCACTTCAAGCCTGTAATAATTAGCAAGTTATTTACATTTAAATTACTACCAAACTGTATGCTTGTTGTGATTTATAAATAACTTATTCCTTAATTCTTTTTCTAGTTATCTACGGACATTGGCATGGTCGGATTTATTAAGCATGTGCCTTATGATTTTTTCAATCTTACGTATAAGTATTATTTATTATCTTTTCTTTTATTATAGTGAATGATGTGACGAGCTAGTCGTTTACCTGATGTTAAGCGACACGGCCGCCCATAACCGAACAGCACGCGCACATTATCCTGAGATATCAGCACAGTCTGGTAAAAAGATTTGACTGACTGTGAGAACAGAGCATAAAGTCTCAATTGCCCAGTAATCTAGTGAGACTACTGGGAAATTGAGACTTAATGCTCTGTTCCTTGTGACTTAATGCTAGTGAGCCACAGTGCCATTTAACTGAACAAACTACTGCTTCGCACCAGAATTAATGGAAAAGCAATGGTGCCTACCTAGACGAACTTTACAGAAAAGTCCTACTACCTAGTTATCTGTGGTATAAGTATTTCAGTCACGGTCACACTCACAGTTTGTTGTTGTTGTAATTGTTATGATGTTAATCCTGCGTACAATCACCCAATTATAATATTAATAATAGTAATAATAATAAGACCAACGATCACATACATAGATCCTGGACCCTAACTAGGATTCCGTGTCTAGGGAACCCAGGAACTACGAGGACCATGATTCCACAACACCCAGACTCGGAACAAGTATTTGCGTTTCTTTTTCCTGTGCACAAATACTTGTCCTGCCGCGGGAATCGAACCCGCCAACTCCGGGTTATGAGCCGAACTGCTCAACCACTACACCACAGAGGCTGTCGAATTCCGTTTGATCTCATAGTAAGCAAACTGTATGTTAGTAAGGAATAACTTTTATATTTATTTACACACTTATGCATAATTTTAATTATGTTTTTTTTTGTTCCAGTGCGCAATGGCTACTCCTGCGTTCCAGTGGCACTATCTGATAGTTTGGATATCAAACTGGGGATGGCGGTGACTGACATCTCGTACGCCGGCCCTGGGGTCACAGTGAAGGCTGTCAACCCTCGAACGCCTAACCAGACGCAGGTTTTTAAAGGTAACTTTTTAAAGCTATGCTGGCCGTGTTCTACGCAAGGACTATGGCTTATCAGAATAAATAGTAAGCCTTCTTCAAGGACAAACTATCTTCATGAATTAAAAAAACTCCCAACATTCACATAGGTACATAGATCCTGGACCCTAACTAGGATTCCCTGTATCTAGGGACCCAGAAACTACGAGGACCACGGTCCCACAACACTCAACCTCGGAACAAATAAAATTCATTAATATTAGTATGGCTCTTAAGTCGTGAAAATGTAATAAACAGACTGAGATTAGAGAAAGGTACGCTGACAGAATTACTTTTGTATTAATCCTCGACGCAAACAGCACTCCGTGGCTCATCTGTGGCATCGGAGCTCCTTAATGGAAAAAAAGATTTTTCTTTGTTTGTATAGTAATCATCACCATTTGAACAAACAAAAAACACTTTTCTTCCAATTGATCGAGGCGTTGGAGGTGTTTATTGAGACAGGGTGTTATAATTTATTGTTTTAAAGATTTCTTATAATAGTAAACGAAAGGTTGGTAATTATTATCATATCATCGCGCTGAGCATTACGCCGATTTAGAAACTATTCTAGTGAATAGACTACGAATTTCCAAAACAAAGAAACTCACTCGTTTTTTTTTCCGTATTTCCGGCACTTGATTTGTTATTCGATATCCTTATAAAATTTAAAACAAACAAGCACGAGGTTGAAAAATTATTATGAGAAAATAAGGTAATTAATAATAAAAACTTAATAAACTTAAACTTAAACCTTAATACTAAAAAATCATAACAGAATTTTTTTTAGTGGTCGGGTAAAAAAATGTATAAAGGAGTACTGCAGACCCGTAATCTACTTATTACATTCTAGCAACTATACACCGTTGTGTGCGTTTCTCGTTCATTTCCACTAGGCGCTACATTTTATTAATTCTGCGTTCCTTCATTCTACTCTACGTATGTATGTAGCTTCAATAGCCCACGAGATGGTTCTACATACATAATACACATTTCGTTTGAATAAAAGTAAAAAGGAATTTATTTTAGTCAACTGGTTTTACTGGAACTTCATCAAACGAGCGCATTAAAGAGTAATACGCTCGTTCGCATCGATTTTGGCCCGAGAGCGCTCGCTTCATTGTGCTGGCGTTCGTATTTTATGTTCTAAAATAGGAAATTCATATGGCCCCGATTATCAAGAGGGCGAGCGGAAAAATATAACATGCCACCATAATGAGAAAAGTCCACAACGCCCGACGGGATCCTTGTCATTTCTTTGTCGCGGAATGATTTGCAATTCTAACGCGTTAATTTTACTTTGACGACGAGCAAAAATACGATCGACCTATGTTGGGTGACCCGTCTCGCATCCTCTCTTTTCTCCCTTCGTTTATAGTTCAACACAGTACCGATACAAATCAGTAGCGTATGTAGCGCGGTGTTTGTGGAGACATCTAGATCTTCATTCAACTAATTATAACTGCTAGTACTTTATTGGGTTTTGTGAAAATGCCCCTGTATTTCAATTATTATCAATCGAACTATCAAATTCCTATCATATGAACCTGGAATTTTTTTGTTTTATTCCGTATCAATAAAAAGTATTTATAATTAATCGTCGAAATATCGTTATTACTAGATATTAATGTTGGTATTTCAATAATTGTGAAACGCATTATGATCGACAATAAATAAATTGGTTTATTGAGTTACGCAGGTTTGCGTTTGTAGGTACGAGTAGGTTAGGTACTTTCTGTAATATCGGGATAAAATAAACAAACACCAAATGTGATCCGCTATTTTCAACATTAAACAAAGCCCTGTAGAGCCTCCTAAAAACGTAAAAGTTTGGCTTGCATACCACCTTAATTTGGGCTTATATTGCCGCTAAAATAATTATGCCTATTTTAGCTTGCCTTGCACACATAATAGATACGCCCCTAATTCCAAAGATGATAAAGAACAATATACCTTGGCCTATTATTAATACAGAAATTAAACTAAAATGCCTTATTAATGAGTGAATATATATTATTTTAATTATACTGTTAAGGTACCAGTATGATGACGATAAAAATTAGGATGAAAAACTTCAGCATGATCGTAGATTGAGATATTTTCTCTCTATTGCTAATTGTAACCAGATAGCCAATATCTCGATTCCGTGTAATGGAATCTAGATAAACACACGCTATCGTAATACATTTCGGTGTTGGTTAGAAGTTTGGATACTGTCAATATTGTATTTGCGGCCTGCGGCTCTTCCGGCACATTTGCATACGGGCGGAGTCTATCGCAGATGAGGCAGTTAGACGGTAAGAGGCGGTGCTAACGTCTATAGATGCGCGCACTCCAGATTGTACGAGTCTTTTATAACTTACTGTAGATATCTTTTCGGCGTAAATATTGATTAAATAAGATGGTCAAGTTTAAATTTTATGAATCTTATTGAGGTGTAACTACATAAGAATAAACACTATTACGTATAAAAATGGTTTAAAACGGCGAAGTGTATATTACTATTAAGTATATTATTTGAAGATACTGTATGCTATTTTAACTTTTGTTAAGTATGCAGGCAAGAATGAATGTTTGACTAACAAGACGTATTCTGAAGTTTTCTCTTGAAATTATTTCTGTTGCGAAAAACGTTATCTACTTATAATCAGTTACCATGATTGAACTAAAGTAAACATTAAAATTAAACCCTAATGTTTATGGAATAGGTCATTAAATTTCAACCTTAATAAAACCCCAAATCACATAATTATAGTACACTTTCTGCTCATGGCTCTGCCGATTGTAGATAAACAAAAAAAAAATGGCAGAAAAACCTATGTCCTTCAAAAACAAGGGTTAAACAACTTCAGCAGCCTTCAAATTAAAAACAAAAAACAACTTTATTTGCTGTAGATGTTTACCATTTTGTTGAACAAATTTCCATCCAAAACATGTGTGAGAACATTATTCACAATAAATCCTTCCCCGTATTACTTTAGATTCATTTCGCTCACCGGTCAAAGCTCTATATTAAGCTGAATCCAAACAAGACCTTGTATGTTCCGGGAATAGCAGGTATTGTATCGTTTACCAATGTGATTGTGGAATGAAACGGTAGCTAAGCCCACTGTTTGCCGGTCCCCGGGGGCCTCATACAATCGTATGTACACACTCTTGCCTAAAAGCTTTCGATATTACGATACGCGTTTAGGGAAAACGCATGTTTATAACAACATAAAAATATATCGGTACATGAATTTAACAAAGATACCGGGTAATGGTTTCGAATGTAACTGAGTTTCCTGGGAAATGCCAACGTTGAATCGCCGTCGATTCTACTTTATTCAGTTATTGGAAATACTATACCATTTAGCTTGGAGTTATTAATGTTGTATTAATAATTTAATGTTTTTGAATAAATTTAGTATGAATAATTCAAATTTTATTCATCAAGGAGATTACGGAATCAAGTTTTTTTACAATTTTCTACGTGCTACTTCCGTAGTGGTGTAAACCGCTGTACCTAAGCACATCGCCCAATAGAGGCTATTAACTCAAAAATATGCAGAGATATAATTGAATCCATGATCTAATAGCGATGTATGTAGTGGCTTAAATTCGTTGGGTAGTTTTCAAAGATCTAAATAGTAATTTTAGTAAAGACTTACCTAACTTACTTGTATTAATAAAGAAACACACATTCTCACAGGCAGCTGAACTAGAAAAACCCCTTTTCTACATAAATTCTGAAATCCCGACCACGCAAAGCAATGAGAAGTAGGCGAATATGCGAGCACTACAAAAAGCGCTTTATTAAACCTTTTCTAGTTTAAGGTGGGCTTTGTAGTTATTTCAGGATTTTGATGCAATGTTTAAACAGTAAGGGAATTTCCTTATGTTTAGTTCCTTTGAAGTAACTACGTCTAATATCTTCAAAGGAACTGCTAAGTGTGATACTGAGAAAAATATATTTAATTTTACAGACGGTCAAAATTTTATATATTCCAACTACTATAAGTTATTATAGTAATAGCTTCTCTGAGATTTTTTTTTTGTAAGTCGGCTTTCAATCTATACAAAATCAGAAGTTTCAGTAAACTGCAATAAGATCGGATTTGCTTACAACGCTACAAGCTTTTAACGTAAGTAGGTATATTTATATTGAAAACACAACCTTGTAGGAGTAAATGTATATATAATACCTATATGATATATTGAGTAGCTCTCACGTTGTTTTTAGAATAAACGTATTTTGTTTCTATACACGCAGGTTAGATTACACTGGTTAGACTACCTAATATAGGCTTAATTTTTTAAATCTCTGATAATAAATCATTTCCGCGAAAAAACGGAAAAATGCGGGTAAAACAACGCGTTGTGTGAGATATATAATAATATCATGTTTATTACTAGTATTCATATCATCTGTGCTACAACTTAGAGATAACTAAAAGTACTTTTAGAAAAAAATTAATCATTTCAGATATACATATGAATGTAAAGTCCTTACTGTTTCTATTGTTGCTATTTGGCTTTCAGTCTGATTGCTTCCTACCTTTGAATACCGCATCTTAACCTTAACCCTTTTTTGTAGCCAAGGACTAAATGATGGCCTCGTGGAGTATTTTTTCCGCCATCTATTTTTCTGAGATAAATATCTTTCGTCTGATTACATTGATGCCATTCGCATTAATGCGATCTCATCGAATCGAATAAGACCTATAAAATCAAGATTGATTTTGACCATCGACACAGTCGGGTGATAAAATTGGATTTAAAAAATAAAATTAGAAAACACAGAGAGATTGATTAATCCGATAAAACTTGCATAAAGAATAAATTTGCTTTATAATTTTATAGCAACGTCAAGTATTAGTGCCTCGGGAGCTGTTGATGATATTAATTGCCAGTGACAGTATTACGATTCTGTGAGATTATTCCCCGAGGCGCTGAGTCCTAAATAATTTAAGTAAGAATTTATATAAGTATTTATTTCACGTAGATTTTATCTAAATTTTTACTTTGTTCTCAGGGGACGTTATACTCTGTACGCTGCCGTTGGGAGTCTTGAAGGTGGCTGTAGCAAATAATGGACAAAACCAACAGAACTTTGTGAAGTTTGACCCTCCGTTACCTGACTGGAAGGTAAGCTTGAAGCAAACGTACCTATGTAATACTTATAGGTTGCCTGTTGATCGTCGGCTGTGTCAATAAATGAGCGTACAGTATTTGACATGTAAACTAGACATGAGTTTGAAAAACATAACGTGTACGGGGCTAGGGATATAAGTGTAAACTTAGGAGCAAAAACTTTAGTAGAGACGGTCACTAGAATAAAATAGACAAAGATTTATTCCCTAATTCCCTACAAAAGACAGGAAATAACAATGTTACGTTGGTAATTTCCATAGGCTACGGTGACCACTTCCCATCAGGCGGGCCGTATGCTTGATTGCTCCCTTTAACACAAAATAATAATAAAAAACCAGTTGATAATGAATTACTCTAAGACTTTTAATGTTACCTGTAGATTGCGGCTATCAAACGTTTAGGATACGGAAATTTGAACAAGGTGGTTCTATGCTTTGAACGCACTTTCTGGGACCCCAGCGCCAACCTTTTCGGCCACGTCGGGACCACAACCGCTAGCAGAGGTAAGCAACTTAAATATGTATGTTTTAAAAAAGAAGTTTTGAAAGCTAGAAATCGAATTGATTACTTTCAACAACAGGAATGGAATAAGTTTGTGAACTTGCATGGTGAGCGAAGTCGTAACGTGAGCCTTGCACTTACGTTGGTAGAGTTGAAATTCTAATTGATTGAAATTGAAATAGTTTATTAAATATCGAGAGTATTTACTACATTCCTCGTTGGATTTTAGTTGTTTTTTTAATTATTCATTTACTTTCGCGGGCACCCCAGAGATGGCAGGCACGTAAATTATTTCCCGATGTAAATAGTGAACGCAGAAACATCGGTGGCCCGCGATAACGAATTAAAAGCTGAATAATTTAACGCAACCGAGGGCGCGACGAGGGTTATAAATCACGGGGAACGCGCCGAGACAAGCTTTTTTAGCGTTATGCTTTAGTTAACCTCCCTGGTTCCTTCTTTGTTGTGGCACAGTTTAGGATGTAGCTTCTGTGGTACGTGCTTTTTCTAACTTCATTATATTGAGTATAAGCTGCAAACATTCTCTCATTTAAAGCGGTAATTTTCCGAGACTACGGAAAGATTTTGTAACCGATAATGGTTTGAAAAACATAACTGTTATTTTTTTACAATACTATCACGGGCGTTAGTTATGGTTAATATTTAGTAAAAACTATCGTTAATATTATGGTTCATAAACACAAATGTCTGAACACGATATCTGAATTTTCTTGTCTTGCCTTTGAACTGTTGTTGTACTTCCTATGTCTAAACCACATAAAAAATCATGTAAGAAATAGCCACCGATAAACGAAAGGATACAATTTTAGTTCTCGCCCAATTACAGATACTTATTCCTAGGAAAATTTACTAAAATGAAGCTACGAATTAACTAGAAGAGTTATGTGAGAAAATACATCGTTCTTTATATGTATCGGAAGAATCAACCAGACGCTTTTATGTTCCAGTTAAATGTTCATAAATGGTTCAGCATAAACGTTTTCATCTCATAGGGTAGGTACTTGAGTACTTATGTACGCGTACATATCGCTTTTTTTATGAATAAGCTGGTGTAAAAGTACATGTTATTAGAACATAAAATCATATTTTTTTTTTTTTTTTTTTTATTTATTTATTTATTATTTCGTCAGGAAATTAGAGAAATTATGGGTATTCTATACTTAACTGGAATGGGCAGAAAATAACCTTATCATTATCATCATCATCATCATCATCGTCGTCGTCGTCGTCGTCGTCGTCGTCGTCATCATCATCATCATCATCATTAGTCTATAGACATCCACTTTAAGCATAGGTAAAATAAGCTTCCCCTATAGTAGAGCCAGTTTGAGTCGCTGCTTTGCTTCTTGCATACAACAGCTCCCTGCGTTTAAGACCAAATCGTCGGTCCACCTAGTAAGGGAGCCAGAGTATGCGTTGTCGCCACTCGAAAACCTTACAAGTATACAATAGTCGTGGAATATAAGGAGCTGACTGATTTCATAATTATTTTCATCGCGATATCATTGTTTATTATCCATCAGCATTATTGACCTTTCTCAAGCTGGTTGTTAAATTAGAGTCGAATGTATTCTGTTACAGGTGAACTGTTCTTATTCTGGAACCTCTACAGTGCTCCAGTGCTCCTCGCCTTAGTAGCCGGTGAAGCGGCGGCTGTTATGGAAAACGTCACTGATGACGTCATCGTTGGCAGATGCATAGCTGTGCTGAAGAGCATTTTCGGACACGCGGCTGTGCCTCAGCCTAAGGAGTGTGTTGTTACTAGGTAAGAAGTATAAAATTTTTCAGCTGTTACGCAGCATCTTGCGCCGTCTGCTTACGCAGCTGCTGTCACTTTTAAACACGGCTTAAAGCGATTATAAAATATTAAATTATACTAATATTATAAAGGCGAAAGTTTGTATGTGCGTTTGTGTGTCTGTTTGTTAGTCCTTCACGCTCAAACTGCTGAATGGATTTGGACGAAATTCGGTACCAAGATAGCTTATACACTGGATTAACATATAGGCTAGGCAACATTTTATCCCGAAAAAGTGAAATTTTCCCGTGGGGTTAGCAAATAATTAAATCCATTCAGCCGTTTGAGCGTGAAGGAGTAACAAACATACACACATACAAACTTTCGCCTTTATAATATTAGTGTGATGTGATTAATTTTATAGGCAAGATTTTATTGGAGTAAAACTATTATAAACTATAACTTAATGTGGTATTCAAACAGATGGCGTGCAGATCCCTATGCTCGAGGCTCGTACAGCTTTGTCGCGGTGGGTTCATCAGGAACTGACTACGACTTGCTGGCAGCACCGGTGCCAGGGTCTGATGGGGAAAATAGACTGTTCTTTGCTGGTAAGTATTAATACCACTATGTCACTTTTCAGACCGACTTTCAAAAGGGAATCAGTCGGCAGATTTTTGTGAAAAATAATTTCAATATATACCAGCGGGAGTTGGCATATTGCTTAGAACGCTGAAAGTCTACAAAGCTTCATACAAAACTGAACCTTTTTTTTTTGTTATGGCTCCACACTTTTGTGTATTTAGCCAGTGTCGAGTAATTGATATTTTTCGAGTTAAGTAATATATATGTATGTCAAGTCAAGTCAAGTCACAGTCCAAGTCATCAAGTCAAGTCATAATCTAGTCTAGTCAAGTCATACTCCTAGTTAAGTGGTGGCCACTAACCAGAAGCTATCTATGGAGTTTTGGAAACAACACGAAAAGATACGTTTCACCATCACTATACCATTTTCCCACACTCATGCCTGTAATCCAGCACTTTACGAATAAAATGCCACCAATTTTATGCACTAACGCTGAAAATAACACAAGTTTTGGAAAATAATACAATGCGGTGACACGTTCTTTTTCGTTTTCCCGCCAAAACTCTGAACCTCTTTTTGTGTAACTTTGATATTGTTTTCATTTCGTTTTTTTCACCCACGTTTCTTTATACAATTTATAACACTCCGTTGATTTGATTACAGGTTACATTTTTTAAATCGTTTTCAAAGATATTTATTTACCATCACCCGTACACGTACACACCATACGACTCAAACCGCCTAGACCAATATCAATATCTAGTCTCCCTAGATATATATATTTTAAGCGTGTCTTCCTGTTATGTCATACGGGCGATGGTAAATAGATGGCGAGTGAAGCACACCAGCTCAATAATCTACATAAAAGCTCAGGATGAAGCTTTATATAGAATACTAAGTACTTAACAATGCATATACAATGTGGAATTTGATTCGTTCTTTTCCTTTAATGTATGTTTTCAGTCCATGCTATAGAACGCTCCCATATAACTAAATAAAAAAGTACTTATGAAATAAAACTTAAATCTAAGTATTATCAAATTGAATTCTAAAGAAAAGTTTTGCGGCATTGAACAAAGCAGGTGTTTTATTGCCTTCGAAACATTTACAAAGCACTCAACTGGTGCCCGCGCTGTGTGTAGCGTTAAATCGACCTTTGGACTGTCATGCAGTTATTTTAGGAGGCTTTAAATACTCAAACAAAACCAATTTTTTTTATTGGACCTTGTACAAATATTCTATAGCATGGTCTGAGTACATACATTTAAGGAAATGAGCGAATTCAATTCCACCGTGTATAAGACAAGGTTTATACTCTCGCTGAGTGCATTCTTTCATTCTAGTTTCTCTCAACTGCGAGAATTTTTCATTGTCCTCTTCCCTCTAGAGCTTCTAAATTGAACTATTAAGATAGCTTTTGCTCGTCGTTTTGTGGAGCTGAATAATTACTTTTGAAGGAGCTCCTACGTCTCGTCTTTGATTATTTCAAACCCGTTTCTTGAATAAATAAGGAATTTAGTTGTTTTATGAGTAATTAAGATGTCTCGCAGATAAATAATAAATACTGAAAACAACTTCTCAAACTTATTCATATTTCAGTCCTAATTTAGAATATCTTTATTACCATAATTAAATGTTCTGCGCCTGAGTATGATTTAGCATATGCTTTGTGTAAAAAAAATATTTTTAGAATATTTAAATTCTTTTGTATACATATAATGGCCAACGAAGATCCCCGTTAAAGGTATACATTACTTGGGTGGCATGCTCGGAAATATTTATAAGTATCTGGGTACAAGATGATAATTTATTTATACTTCAATATATTTTAGACCTCATTTTCATAAGATTTATAGCAGCTTCGCTTGCAACAAATTAATTTCAATGTGTAAAGAAAGAAAGATTGTAAATGTTTAGGTATTTTGGACACGAGATGTGTGATGTGTGATAGTTAAGCATGTCGGTACTTCTTCTGAGTCTGGGTGTTGTGAGACGATGGTCCTCATAGTTTCTGGGTCCCTAGACACAGGGAATCCTAGTTAGGATCCAGGATCTGTGTATGTGATCGTTGGGCCTTATTATTATTATATCCCAGCTTTAGTCTTTAGGGCTGCACACGGCGTTTTACGTTTTAACGTATTAACGTTTCGCGAACTCTCGCTGTCTGCGCCGTTCTAAATGTCCAAAAAGATAGTGAATGTTTGCGAAACGCGCGTCGTCAACGCTTTAAAAATACGTCGTGAGCATTGGCTCTTGGGGGCTGAAGGATGCGAATACAAATCCTTTGCATTAAATTAACTTTTATCAAAAAGATTGGGTTCTTCCTTTAGTGCTGGTTATGTGTTGGTGGTGGGTGGTTAGTTATGTGTTTATGTTAGACGGGATCTTATACCATAGACACCTACTTAGTTATATTTATATGTGACGTTTGTCCTGTATAGGTGAGCATACCATGCGGAACTACCCGGCGACGGTTCACGGCGCATTTCTCTCAGGACTGCGCGAGGCAGGCCGCCTGGCCGACCTGCTGCTGCCGCAGCCGCCGATCACCAACGCTAGTGTGGCGGCCACAACCGCCGCTGCACTCGCCCACGGATCGTAATCATTGTTGTTACATATCCTATAGAAAATGCCAGGAATGGTGGTTGAATTTTTAGCTGACTTCAATAAAAAACGAGTGTGTGACTGAAGTAAAACTTCTTTAGTTTAGCTCCATCTATCGGTCGGTATAACTTTGTGTTTGCTTTGTTTAATGTTAATGTCGCCATCTCAACAATTATACATTGTAATTTTACCGCACACACCAATATAATAATATAAATTTGAAACTGTGCTATGTTGACAATGGAGATCTACGTGAACCAACCTCAACTTCCGTTCGTCTCGCATTCACAAGCTTACTCCCCAAGTCAAGTGTGCGCAAAGAAACTTTTACTTCAAGAAGTGTATGTTTTTGTTTTTGTTATGTTCACCAATTTTTCAAAGATTTTTTTTACCGCTTTACTCGTTTTTTTTTTGTTTGATCGAAGAACCTTGCCCAGTGGTCTACGTGAATTTAGTGAAGATCTTTTGAGACAGACAATGCAATTTCATTTACTACTCAAAATTATGAAATATTTTTTCTTAAAAAGATATTTTGAACCTGTTTCAAGTCCGTGTATTTTTGAATTTCACAATTTTTGTTGTTTGTGAACGTGGTAAATGTCCCAAAGTTTCAAGCCTTTTCGTGTTCTGTTATTCAAGGCACAATAAAGTCTTCAATAAAATATCCACAATTAAACTGGGGCATTTTTGAATTTGACAAAGCTTGTGACATTACCTTAACTTAGCCGTAATATATTATTTTTCCACACTTGACAGTGACACTGGCAAATAAAGGCAAAAAAAAGTTTAAAACCATTAATACAAAAAGAAGAAGAACAGAACAGAATACGCGAACGATTACATAAGTTGTGTGTGCCCGTGCGACCTTAATGCCTGCGTAAAGTTAGCTCCTATGTTCGCACTTATTCCTCTGTGACCCAAATGCATAGCAGTAGGTATGTCAGAGGGATACGTGCGAACTTAGGCTCCTAAGAGCTGTCAAAATTTATCAAAGGGCATAAATAATGATGGGCATAAGTATTCTATGCATCAGATACAGAACGGCCACCTTTTGTCCATTCTGTCATGATCTTTAATATTATACTTAATTAAATATTAATTGATATAATTTGTTTGCCTTACGTTATCAATATTTTGAAATGTTTTAAACGCTGATTCTGAATATTTAAAGTTTAATTACCTACCTACCTATTTTAATTAGTTTAATTATACCCGAATATAAAAGACCTCATTAAAAACTCTGATCCAAATGAAAATCGATATCTGTGAGTCATCAAGGAAAATGACCAACATTACACTTTTCTTCCCTTTTGCGACTCCTTTCGATAAAAGTACCGTTCTATGGCAGCCATATTTAAAATTGATTATTTTCCTTGAGAAATCACAGCTATCGATTTTCATTTGGATCAGAGATTTTTTTTTCAGAGGTGACACAAAATTAAATACATTTTAATGTTTGAAATTATACAATAAGTTATTGTTTTAGTGTCAAGAGAAATAAAATAAAATAAGAATAAATGGGCTGCATAAATAATCTATTGTTTTATTATAAGCTGTTTAAAATGTCAGTCGGTTGAATCCATCCATTAATACAAAAATTAATATATCCTACCAATTATTTTTCCAGATTTATCCCTTCACTAATAACGTACTACATAGCAGGGGAATAGTTACTCAGTTTTTCTCCTGTTTTATCTTTGCTCAATTCAAACTCAATAGAAAGAAACAAAACAATAACTATTTCCCCGCTACGCAATTTTCATAAGTAAGGAGGAAAGAATGTAATTATATAGGCCTAATAAATTACTTACATTGTCTGTTCGTTTGTAACATTTTCAATAAATACCTTTTTAGACAATTACGTATTTCTTTTATCCTTCTGTCGTCCAGACCAACTGAAAATGTATTTTTCAGAAATAATGAATGAATAAGAATAATGTTATCAATGAGAGTAAGACAGAGATGGTATGATCATACCAAAGGATACTACGCCCATACCATCATGCATTATTAACTTGAAGAAATAAAGTACTAATTAGGTTATATGCTAAAATATCGCATTCACTTGTACGCACTATAACGTGTAACGCGTAAGTTAATAATGGTAATATAGTACAGCGCTATCTAGCAGAAATCTTGGGAAACTGGTACGTGATCCATTGCGCGTGCGACGCTATACTAGCGCCTCTTGCATTATACTGTAGTTTAATGTAACATTCATAGATGTCACTTTCGTTAATAAAAATATTGTTTTATTTCTCATCATAATATCGGTATTTAAATATATTATTACAATTGTTTTAACTGTTAATTGTTGAACGGTAAAATATAAAGTAATAAAAAAAAAATCTGCAAGATAATGAATTATAAAAAAAACGAGAGTGTGCTTTAGACCACAGACTGAAGTATTTTTTTTTACTTTAGCTCCATCCATAATTCATACATCCATAATTGTCAATAATTGTCAATTTAATAGATATACCAACATAATATTGTAATACGATTTTTTATTTTGTTATGTTGGCAATGGAGATCTACTCGTACGTAAATCAACTTCCGTTTGCCTCGCTACGCATTCAGCAGCTTACTCCCCAAGTCAAGAGTACGTAAAGAAATTTAATTTCAAAAATAGAAAGTGCTCATAGAATGTGAATTCCAATCAGCAGATCATAATCTGACGACTGAGTTGATTGATGTAACAATGATCATATTTTTTAAATATAAATAAATAAATAAAATTCTGTGGCTTTCTTATTAGTTTGGACCTAGGTAGCGCTGGGGCTGTGTGAAATCTCACAATTATTTATTTATTATTTCAACAACTAAAGACTCTTCCGTAATTTTGATATCAGAATGTAAGGCTACAGAATAACAATAAAAATACTCTAAATTTATATATTACATTTCTTTTAAATTAAGACATTATTAAAGATTCTTAAGACCGGAGCTTTTGGACTGTCTAGTGTCTACTGACTAGTGAACTTTAATGTCTATAGGTCAGCGACGGTTAAATAACTATAGGAGGATACAGACAATGTTTATAGTGTAATATATTATTGTTACCTAATTATTTACTGATCACTTACTTTACTTATAATATTATAAATAAGTTACGATGTGCAATAACTATTAGTTAGTTACACCTTCAAGGCATTCCTCAGCTAGCACAGATTCCCCAAATACATTCCCACCTCTGGTATTATTTTTGTGATTCTTGATTTTTCTATATCAGTCCGAAATTGTTTTTTAGATTACTTAAGTATTAATATGAGATAGTTTTAGCTAGAAATTATAAAACGAACCGTTCCTTTACTTACAAATACCCAATTATATATTCAAAATATTATAATTACTTATGTATATCCAAATATAATAAAATAAAAAATGATAATAATAACTTAACCCTGGCAGTACACAAACTCTAATTATGTATATCTAAAAATAATAAAATAAACTATAATAATATTAATTCATGGCAATACTCAAACTCTGTAGCGAGTAAGATGTAATTTTTAAGCCCGTCCCCTCAAATCCTTCCTAAAAAACCCTAATCTTCAAGAGCATCTTCAATCAAAGGCTAACGAAATGTCCCTTCGGTGCTCGTCAAAGGTTCGCAAATATAAAATTCATTACTGCACCTCTCTCGCTAATTTGTCCTCCCCTGCAGGGGCTGAGGGTACCTAATACACTTTAAACCTTGAAGACGTCAAAGGCGATCCTCGAGACGACACTTGTCTATTTGTAATTGAATATGAATATCTTTTGCGCCGTGCGAGGGCTTAAAAAGTGTAAGAGATAGAATGTGCTGGAAGCGACAGAAAGATAAATAATGTTAGATAATTTTGTCTGGACAGAGCTGTCCGATAGTTGTTAGGTGCTTTTATTAGAACAAAGGTTGAAACTAGTAAGTATGTACATCTTTTTTGAGGTATAAGCGGCAGTATTGGTATGTATCACTGAGGTAGTACAACAGGGGCCTTACCGCGTAAGTCTGGTGGAGATCGTAATCGTGTTCTCTCTTGCTCGCACTCGTGGACTTGTTAATAGGCGCGTGCGGGATGGCAGGCGAAGCCGATTCCCAGAACGGTTACACGGTAGGGTATCAGATTTCCGCAGATTTTCCTGCTCTGTAACTACCCTTAAGGTGTACGATTCGATTTCTTTTGGTTTGTTGGAGGTTCAACAAGCTTTTGACTAGATGTTATTGGTTTCGTCACGTAAAAAGGTTTTTTATTTCCCGCTTATTCTAAAGTACTAAACTGTAGCTAGTAATGTACCTAATTATCTTAATATATAAAAATGAATCTTTATTTCCCTTGGCCATCACGGGTGAACAGATAGAACATTTTCGTTAATTCTTTTTTTTATTGTGTTTATTATTGTCAGAAGGTTCTTATGAAAGAAAATGTTAAGAAGGTATGGAAAATTATCACAACGCGGGTGTAATCTCGGGGCATAACTTGTGTAACAATTACTGTAGAATCATATTCCGTACATACAAAACACTATTGACGCCAATAATAAACATGCAGAAATAAGAATTACATAATAAGATAAATACAATGGGGGTCTTATCGCTAAGAGCGATCTCTTACAGACAACCTTTCTGTCTCGTTCACAAATAAAGAAGTTTCAATGATTATTTTGAGTTTGCTAAGAATAAATTTATAACAAACAAAATCCAGTTGACTGTCTCTTCCAGATATCTTTCGTTATATTTCTGTTGACCGAGACGTAGCTTGTAGTGAACATCGTCGGCCCTCGTCTGGAGAGCGAGTGGAGCCACGCTGAATAAAAACTTCAGAATCTCTTTAAATGGGATTTATAATTCAACGCAGTCGTCTCGTTTTATGCATCGAGAAAAATAAATTTGCTGGAGATAATTATATTATATTAATGGTAAGTTATTCTTTGAAAATAAAAGTGGTTTCAATGCTGTTAAGATTAAAAATTAAGAGAGAGGTCTTTCATGGGACTAAACATAAACTAAATCAGATTTTTCGGATTTAACTTTGGATCTCTGTGTATATTTTACCGCCCCTACAATGGGGAATGTTCTGAGGAGCTATTCAACCTGATCCCGGCATCGCATTTCTTCCATCGCACCTCTCGCCACCGCAAAAAAGCTCATCCACATATTTTTGAGTCGTGGAAGTCTCATACGACTCGATTCATGCGTTCGTTCTTGCCGTACACCTGCAAAATGTGGAACGAGCTCCCGCCAGCGGTCTTTCCACAGAGATACAACTTGGCTTACTTCAAAAGGAGGGTTAAAAGAGTCCTACAGGGTAAGCAATGCATTGGTGACGCCTCCTCCGGTGTTACAGATGTCCATAGGCTGCGGTGACCACTTCCCATCAGGTGGGCCGTATGCTTGTTTGCTCCCTTTAACATAAAAAAAAAAACTATTAGTCATCTATACGCCTAATTGAAAACTTCACCTGGGTTCAAAGGTGTGCAGGTGAATTTTTTCAATTGGGCGTACGCATACAGTACAACGCTCAATGGCGTGCCTTGGGAGAGGCCTATGTCCAGCAGTGGACTAACACAGGCTGATGATGATGATGATGATATAGTACAACGTATATAGGTGTATACTACTAGGTGGTAGTACTTTCTGCAAAGTTCATCTATGTAGGTACAACCGCTTTGTCAGTTATTCTGCCGCCAAGCAGTAGTGCGCAAGCATTACTGTATTCCGATTTGAAGGGCCCTGTAGATAGGGAAATTACTGGGCAATTGAGAATTTATGACCTGATCTCACTGTCGAGTTATTCTAGCAATATTATTTACCAGACCGTGCTGATGTCTCAGGATGATGTGCGTAGTGCAGTGTCAATAAAGATAGCTAATAAAGATAAGTATTTTTAATTAACTTAGTAAAAGCCTTTACCTATGTTGGCAGGTACTTTAAATATAATTATAGATATTATCCCTAAAACAATAGGCAACTTCACTTCAACGCCATTAATTCTAGTTCAGAAAATCCCTTTTTTACAAAAACATTCTTATACTACAACATTATATATTACCTAGATATTTTTTTTACAAGTTTAGTCATTCCAATAATAAAGAGGTACGAGTTGAAAGTTTTGTTTGGGCTTATTTTCAACATCAACTCCCTTATTCCTATTGACATTTTCCTTGGAAACTTCGGTTATCTCACTTTGCAAACTTTTGTTTTGAGTTCTGCTATTGATGCTTGAAACTTATCTTCGGAGATGTTTCAGTTCAATTAAACACGGTACATTGAGATTAGTCTCAGATTAAGGTAACTTTATAGCACTCAATCAACATTCCTGATAGGTAAAGTAAAATAAAAAGATCTTCCCTGAATGAGTAAATATATAGTTTTACCACATGATTGAAACTAGGTTTTCTAATCTGTGGTTATTACTTAAGTTTTCAAAACTGTCTAAATATTTAAGCAGGAACTGTCTATCAAATAAAAATGTGTAGTGTTATAGTGTTTGGTAATAGATTGTAAAAGGGATGGTTATATAATTATTTACCTAAAATGGATATGGAACCATACATTACCTATTTAGAAACTTCCATCAAGTTATATCATCTACAAAAGTTATATTATTATCGTAGAAGCTAAACTTTCCAGACGTTTGATCGGTAAGCCACTGACGTTTATTCCCACATGTTACCAAACACGTTAGTTACAAAATCCTTGGGAATAGTTTTTGTTTGGCAGAAATGGAGAATATCAACACGCTATTCTATATATTACAAGCCATCAAACAATATTTGAAGGACTAGGTACCGATTTTATTATTCGAAACCGCTAATCATGAACAAGTGGGTTCTATAATGAGGCTGCTTTTTATTTCCATCTATCTCGACACAAGTCACGTCATAAGCCACGACATTTTAATAACTGATTGAAAGCACCTTCGCGGTTGCTAATTACATCGCAAATCAGCGTTGAAAAGCTTTTAGTATAATGCTTTAGGCTATCGAACCAATTTGTGAATTTTTTGGTGCATTATTATACCGTCGTGGTCTACATTATATTCTTATTTCCATGAAGCGTTTATTTCATAATCTTTGTGTTTACTTAGAATTAGATATTTTTAATGTAGTAGTTTTGACTCAAACCTAAATTTTTCTAGCACCTTCTATTTCGTTTATGTAAATGGTGTTCTCACCACCACAAAATTAAATCGATCAAGTACTCATTAGCGATCGTATAGAGGCTTCCGTACGTCGCTGCACTCTCCTTACACGAAGTAATGTTCACATTTAACAACTTATTTAAATTTTTTTTTATTATTATTTTTTACATTAATTTTTAAATCAGATAATGATAAGGTTATTATCATTATCTGAGTCTAATTATTTAAAAAATCAGCAGTAGACATGTTCCGGCAAAAAATAATAAAGACTGCATTTAATTGAATTTCTTATCTAGCGCTAAACTGTAAGAGCTTGTTCAGATAATGATTAGGGTAAACCCTAACCAGGATTCCCTGTGTCTAGGGATCCAGGAACGTGGACCATGTTCCCACAACACCCAGATTCAGAACATGTGTTTGCGCTTTTTTTCTGTGTACAAATGCTTGACCTATAGCGGGAATGGAACCTGCCTGCATAGAGTACAATTATTTTATTATAGAGCCTTACATTTTTCCATTCAAAACTATTCCGTTATTTAAAATGATATGGGAAATGGTTTTTGGTAAAAATTCCTGGGTCATATCATAGCATATGGACGGATAAATATTTTCAAAGAGTTTTCTCATATACGGAACCCTAATTAAAGTATTCAGAAACGCTCAGAACGTTTCTCGTACCGAATATTTACAAACAAGCCGGCATTGATTGACGTGGGGTACTTTTAAATAACAGTAATTAAACGCCGGCTAACGATCGGTCATCGCGGCATCACTTGCTTGACGTTTTAAGTGAGTGCCTTTTGGTATGGGAGCGAGAGATCCAGTAGAATGACGACCTAGACAACTCTTAGTTTACACAATGAAGTAACCAGTGGGCGTACCTACTAGAATAATAATTGAAGGGTTGAGAATAAAAAGGGTTTAACTGTCAAATTGACTTTAAACTTCAACGGCGTCATTTTAATGTAGAGTGCTTATAAGGCAATAGAAAAGGTTTATGTAAGTTTCAGTTGCTTGAAAATATCTTAATTCTATTTTAAAATACTAAATGTTCTAATTCGTACAATTACTGTAAAAATATAATATAATAAAATAAATATAATAATGTTTTTATGCTAAGCGAACTGTATTCCTGTGACAGATAAACCGTTTTTAGACTCAAAATCTCGAGATTTAAGCCTCATTTCGGTATTTTGAGGATGTATTATTGTAGATAATTTCACGCTGAATCCAACGATGACCATAAGTCATTTTGTGAAAAAAATCTGTTAAACCCTTTTTGTTCTCACCCCTTCAATTGTTCAGCGCGTTTGCTTATCCTTGAAACACAATACAACAGGGTCGTGTTTTGAGAAAGATTCTGATGATTGCTTTGCATTTTCTTCTAAATAAATGTTTGCGAGAAACATAAATAAGAACTTGAAATAGCGGCTTTAGGTTTATTGCTTTAAACTTTTAATATTACAAAAATCACAGTCTTTCGTGAGGCACACAATATGAGAGTAGAAAAGCGAGAGAAAAGATATCACGTCGCAGACTATGGATATGATATCGATAACACAGACTAAAATAAATACTAATACAAGGCAATTTTAGACGATCTGTAGTTTTATAAGAGACGAGCTTCTGCCCGCAGCTTCGCCCGTGGCGTGGCCTATAGGAAAAAATTCACCGTCTTAAGGGTGGAATTTCGTAAAATCCTTTCTTAGCGGATGACTACGTCATAACATCTACCTGCATGCCAAATTTCAGCCCGATCCGTCCAGTGGTTTGGGCTGTGCGTTTATAGATCACTATATCAGTCAGTCAGTCAGTCAATCACCTTATAGTTATATATGTTTAGATGTTGCGTTTACATGGAAACAATAAGCATTGGGGCAGTTTGAGAACAAACGACACTGAGCCGACTTTACTTACAGTCATCGTGTAACTCCCGCTTAGCAGTTTCTTATCATAAGGTAAACGACTTTATGTTTTTGTTATATTGTGTTCTAATACGATTTGTTTAAATACTGCTGACTATGTTATTATATTATTTAATAGACATAGATACTTTGAGTTCCTTTCGAACTTTCTTTAGCGTTACGTAGCACGTTGGTACGTACTACGTAACGCTAAAGAAAGTTGTATTGAAGTCATAGTACTGAAGATTTGTGATTTACGTGTATTTAACATTATCACCTGCTCACTTCAATTGTAATTATTGAATAGAAGCGTGCATAGCTTAATAATCAAATAATACTTAATTAATTAACATTAATTAATTTGACAGCCTCTGTGTTGCAGTGCTTGAGCAAGACTTCTCATAACCCGGAGGCGGTGGGTTCGATTTCCCGCGAAAGAACAAATTATTATGCACAGAAAAAAAGCGCAAAAATTTGTTCTGTTTCCAGGATATTTAAGTATGTGATCGTTGGGTATTTATTATTATTAATTGAAAAGCATATCTCAGATAAAGGGCCGGATGGAAGTCGGTTCAAATACCGTTCGTGATTAATTGAATATGAAATGAATATGTAGTACCTAACGTTATATATTTTGTGGTAGTATATATTATATAAAAATACAATTTAAATAGCGAGTATATTAGGCACAAAATTGCCCTGTTTACACATTAGGCATCTTTGACATAGGTAATAAATACCTCAGTGAAAATGTAGGCGTTTTGTAGTAAGTTGACAGAGAAAAATGAGCTCAAAACTCTGGCTGCAGGAGAGTCGTGTATTAAAAATCATTTATTCAGTATTGTCTTTCCCCAGAGTGTGATCTCGCGGCAACATTGCCGAGGTATGACATCTAACGACAGCAATAACGCGGGAATGACCGAAATTGAATGGAAGGTAGAAAATTCAGGGGTAATGGACCGGTTAAATAATTGAGGCCAACCTTGGTAAAAGGAAGAATCGAAAATAAACCAATTGGAACACGGGCTGATATTATTTTTTAGCCATATAGGTATGATGTTGGACGGAGCGGCATGCATTTGGCATCAATACAATGTTGGCAGTCTCTGCTATACAAAAACTTTACCGTTTAAAAAGAAAGTAACAGTTTCAGCTTATTCTTAAAACTATACCATTTTTTGGTACCTATAGTTTTAGGAATAGGTGGTAGGACTTTACTACTAGGTGGTAGGACTTGACTGCAAGTTCGTCTAGGTAGGTACCACCGCTTTGCCAGTTATTCTGCCGCCAAGCAGTAGTGCGCAAGCACTGCTGTGTTCCGGTTTGAAGGGCACTGTAGCTAGTGATGATTACTGGGCAAATGAGACTTTATGATCTGATCTCACAGTTTGGTAATCTTATTACTAGATTGTAGTAATAAGATTAGATTAGTAGATGTTTCGCGTGAATCTTATTCTAGATTCACGCGAAACTTTATACTTTAGAGTTCCGAGTGACACTGCAGCTGATATGGGCGTTCAACATCAGGTGAACGGCTAGCTCGTCACGTCATTCATTTCATTTCATTTCATTTCATTAACATAAAAAAAATAAGCGAAGGTATAATATAACTATTTAAAAAAAAACTGTACAATTTCTTGTAGCTTCTTCTTTACAGCTGTAATCAAAGCTTCGGATCGGAGTTTTCTGTTCTGCACTGTGCCGGAGTCCTTGCACCAGTAGTGATAAAGAGACCTTTTTTTAAATTCACGTGTTATACTTAATGGGCTTTAATATTTGACAGTAAGCACTTAGTAATTTTATATGCTTAGTATAACTTAATTTTAGTCGGATCAAAATGAGATATTTTTTGTTATTAGAGTGCTAAATATTCCATATCCAATAAAATCGTTAGACATTGACTTTGACTATATACAAGCTGAATTTCTCCTGAAAAATAATTCGACCACAAAAACAAAAAAAACCACCACTTCCAAATAATTTTATTCATGAAGAAACTCGTCGTAAAAGCTCAAGTGTTGCCATTTTTATAATAAAAAGTAACCGTTCAACATCACACAACAAAAACAAAGCAATGAACGAGTAAATTCTGTGCCGTGGCCATAATAGCCATAGTTTGAAAACAAAACGCCGAAACACAATAAAAAGTTAAAGCCTACGGCCGTGTTAGGTTTTATCTCGACAGCATAAATAATCCAGAATACAAAAATAGACAGTAACTCAGATTAGCTTCAAAATATACACTCACACAATCAAGTCATTGCAATGCAATCAACCGTATCTGACTCTCTTACTCGTAATACTCTATATCACTACTATTATATACCTCTCTCTATACTATACTACTATACTCTTTAGTATACGCCTCAGACATCGCCAAGCCATTGTAAGTATTTTGACAATATTAAAATTACAACTAGTACACGGCTAACACTCACGGCATACAGTCGAATAACAAAATAATAAAACTGTTAACAAATATTAAAACTGTTTAAACCTAATTATACAGATAGCAGCCTAAAAAGAATGTATAGAATGACCATACAACGTATGCAATAAAACGCTGTGTCATATGAACAGCGTTACTAAAAAAAATGCAAGAGATTACTTACTGTTTAAATTTTACATCGCGTAAATATTGCTAAGTTGGGAGTTTACTGAGAACAATTTTAGTTTGTTAACATTGGCGGGACAATAACAAGCACGTTAATTATGTAGTTAATAATTATCGACCGCAGTCTCCAGCGTTCGATGCACCGTGCTTCACTAGAGTTGTTCATTGGTCGTCAACATTTTGCCTGACGTTCATTATTATACTTATTTCATAGAATATCTAATAGTATCTTCTTATGTATGTCTAGGGACACACTTGTTTAATAACTTAAACAAGTGACGACGCCGGCGCCGACCTATATAAAGGGCATGAGATTTATAATTAAAAACAGTTGCATACCTAAGCAGTTCTAAGACGGTCGCATAGAAAATTGTAAACGGGGTATGTGCGTCTTCGCACATACTCGGGCCTTATTCATTTAATGAGTTATTTGTAGTTCGTGTAGACAATACATTTGGTGAAAAGTAATAACACTTATTTATCCCATTCTAGTAGTGTAGCCATTAATAGTCATTATACGGTGAAATATGCACATAAACTATGTATCGAAACTGTTAAATCCATACAAATTTGTGTTTCTATTGGTTGCAATCAAAAGGAGATACTTAAAAAGAACAACTATGGCAACAACATAAATACATACTCATAAAAATTGACTAAAATATTTAAAAAAAAATTATCGGCGCCTGCTAAGACTTGTGCGTAAAACATAGGTGGCGTGCGGCGTGGTGCAAGAGAGGCGCTCGCGCACTAACTCTAAGGCTCGATTGGAATCTACCACATCAGGGCACCGATAAATGGGACCGTAGGCTGTGAGCCACAGAGTAAGATATATAGTTTTTGTGTGTACTAAACTAACCAGTATTGAATGTAATTAGAAGAGATTATGTACAATATTTTTGTTCTTTACCTTGATATAGCGTAGGCAAAGAAATTATGCTTTATCAAAATCACCAAAGAAAGAAAAAGGTCGCGCGATGAAAGCCAACAAAAGTTGAAATGAAAAATATGTTTGAAATACATTTGGATAAGGTAATTAGGTAACATTTACAATTAGTAAATTTACGACTAACCCGATAGCTCAGTTGGTAGTAACCCTGCCTTCTGAATTGTGGGTTGTGGGTTCGATTCCAACCCAGGACAAACATTTGTGTGATGAACATCGAAGTTTGTTCCGTGTTTGGGTGTTATATTGTATTCTATGTATGTATTTACAAACAAAAAGTATCTAAGTTTTGTATCAGTTATCTGGTTCCCATAGTACAATCTTTGCTTAGTTTGGGGCTAGATGGCGCTGTGCGAAATGTCCACACATATAAAAAAAAAAATTGTATGATTACCTGGCTCCGATAAAAAAATTTTAATCGCCCAATTAAAAAAAAACTTTAATATGTAATTTTTACGGTTTTACGCTGTAGTTGTCGCGCTCCACGGACTCTTAAATTTAATTCATTATTTTTTATACGATTTGTTAATTTTTATTATATTGAATATAGGAGCACCATTGAGGCCCTAGATTATAGCTCAGTGTGTCTAACTATAATATACAATTAAAACCGGAGTCAACGAGGCCTAGGATGCTGCTGGGCACAATCTGAGCACGTCTTAGAGAAGCAAAACTTTGTCTTGCAGAGCTAATATAGTTTGGCATGCACTTTATCCGACACGATATTATCACAGAATAAATAATAGTACTAACGTCAGTTCTTCCTGATTTCAAACCGACACAAGATAATAAAATTGTCTGCGTGTAATCAATCATCGGTTTTAAATGAGAGGTAAATTTGTATATATATGTATATTTGTATATGCTGCAGGTTTCACACAATCTGTACCTACATTGAATTTGTACGCATATAGATATATATGTTTACCTTTACGATAAGAAATATGGACAAAAACAGGCAAATCTTTGTTTAAATAAATAAACTTTTACTGTATCTGGGTGTTGTGGAACCACGGTTCTCGTAGTTCCAGGGTCCTTAGATACAGGGAATCCTAGTCTAGGATCTATGTATGTGACCGTTGGGCGTTATTTATTTGATCGTTTTACATCAAATATGTTTTATTTTTTATTTTAAGGAATGATATGATGGGCTAGCTCGTGATGTTAAGCGACACTGCTGCACATATCAGTGCTACCCCGAACTCTAAAGTATAGAGTTTCGCGTGACACTGCACTGAGCACGGCTACGTTTATCATAATAAACCTCGACCAAATCAATATCATTTCGCGCGTAAAGGTCAAAAGCATTGTAACAAATGTTATAAGTACAGTTATTACTTTTTTAGCGTTTGAAAACGATATCGTATCTGATTATTAAAAAGGCTTCTACGGAGCTAGATTTTCAAGTTACGATGTGCATGTTGGACATTAATTTATGTCCTTTGTGATTTAATTTATTAGGTGTTAAAGAGTTAAAATTTAGTACATTACGTAATATATCTAAAATACACCAGCTTTTAAACGTTAGTGTACCTATAACTGTAAGAAAATACAACAGTATGGGTAACTATAATGTTTTAAGCCGCCTGTTCACATATAGATGCAATAGAATTAAAGAATTATATTATGGCCGACATCAATCTTGCGCCGCTTAAATTGTAGAATAGATATTTAAACAAACTGAATAAAATTTCATAGGTACTGAGAAATACTTGTTTTTATTTCTATATAATTTTCAAGTTGTTTTGGTTTAAAAATCAAAATAATGAATAGATTTTGACATAATTTCTATGAGAACAATCTAAAAGTATATCCATTCAAATAAAAAATAAAAAAACAACAACTTGTTCAAACAAACGTTTTCGAAAAATTATGCGTATTATCCAAATAACTGTATCATCATTGTTATTTTTGGTTCTTTTTTTTTAAATTAAGTGATTTGTTGTAACAAAATTGTTTCCTGTTATTTAGCCTCCGTTTGTGGAGATTAAGCGATTGTTTTATTAGTTATAAGATAATTTTGATAAGTATACTGTAGGTGCTTTTGTTCGTTTGTCTGTTTTAAAATGTGACCGTTGCGTGAGTTTGTTACATTGTTTTTTAACGGACGAATTGCCTTTACTTAAGTGATTACTACAATAGTATAACCACTACTACTAAATACTACTAGCTACGCTACGCGACAGGATTCGAAGTATTTACGCACAAAAAAAAAAGCGCGTATATTTGCTTTATTTCCAGGCGTTGTGGGACCATGGTCAAGGGTGGATTAAAATGGGGGGGGGGGGGGGGGGGCAGACGGCATTTTTGTGTACTGTGGAGATTCCATCACTGTACATACTTAGAAGCAAATACTTGAACATGTAGAAACAAACTTGACTTGAAGTATTTATAAGTTGTTTAAGTATACTTCAAGTTTATTTCTAACAGCTCTTATTGATTTTTTTTGCAGGCTGCCCCCTTGTGCCCCTCCCAGAAAAAAATCCTGTATCTGCCCTTGACCATGGTCTGTGTAGTTCCTGGGTCCCTATATACAGGGAATCCTAGTTAGGGTCCAAGATTTATGTATGTGATCGTTGGGCGTTATTTATTATTTATTAATTATTTATATACTTGCCACGATGACCTTTGACTTAAAGACAATCCAAATGCTCCAGCCCATTGGCGGTAAACTGGTACAAACATTGTTAACAATTTTATTGATATCATTTGTAAAATTTAAATATTTTTTAATTATTGTGTGTCTAAGGTGATCTGTTGATTACGTTACTCCAAGGAATGTTAGGTGGACGCAAACATTCTTTTTAGTGATTAATCAATTGTTATGATAAGCGACAAAATCAATTTAAAAATCATTTTTTATAACTATTTATATAAAAGGATTTTATTTGAAGTTTTTAATATTTTTATTAGCCTATGCTAATTTTAACGTAATTGTACAAGGCAATATCTGAATTTGTAGTGAAATTACCGCAGAAGCCACTAACTAAGATTCAATTTAATATCTGAATGAAATACCTATACACAATTTATTATTCTAAGCATAAAGGATTCAATAAAAAATTTAGAATATATATAATATTTAGAATATAATATAATATCAGAAATATGAACTTCAAATATACTATACTAATATACACTACGCTGCTTGAAAGCTACACATTACATCGTTAAAAGTAATACAGTAGAATTCACAGCAATTGCAAGTTCGGATTTCAAAGCACTGCGCAGTAAAGCAAACAGTCTTGGCAGGAGAAAAATGGACTTCACTGTAAGAAATCCGGCGTGTTTCCACCGCTAAATACTTTAGCCACTACTCGAGCAGTAAATATTTTATGTGCCCACCTGAAACCTGGCGTACTGGCGGCACTAAAGCCATTTAGTTATCCTGAAACAAGAATTTATGTTGTTTGGGGGTTGATTTGATTCTTTCCTAGTTCAATTACAACTGATTTTTACGACTGGTTCCTTATTAGTTTTGTTCTTGATTAGTTTAATGGTGAAAAGTGTTAAGTAAAATGGAGCTCGGTGAATCGTAGTTTGTGGTAAGGCCTTTCAAATAAAGGTTTTATGGGTAAGATAAATAAATTGTTTGTCTAATCGTTTTAGACTCAAATCCTATTAGGGTAAACTATCTAATAACTGGCCACTTTAGTGAACTGGCCAGTTTCGTTTTAGTTCGTGCTAGTTTCCATACGGTAATAATTGTGAACTAATATGAAAGCTCATAGATAAGGTAATGTTAAACCATGATCTCAGGTGGCGTTATGTGAATTTAAGTCTTATTTCATGCAAATGTGGTAAATAGTTTTTTTTCATGTATTTATCATCATATATGCTGTTGTAGTATTTATCTTTTGTTTAACTTTTTTTTGTCTTACCACAATGTTGCAAATGTTGTAAGCACCTGTTAAGGGTATATATATCAGAAAAAAAAAAATAGTTTAAGATCTACTATAGATAATATTAAATATATATACTGTTGGTGATTCATAATAAATAAATAAATAAATAAAAAATAGTGGCCAATAACTGATAGCGGCCAGTTACACCAAGTTTTACCCTACTGTAGGTAAGTTGAGCGTCCTAGCCATTTATTGTGTTATTTAATATTTTGTATAGGATTTATGCCCATCTGTACTAAAGTTTGATAGTTCTAAGTTCGCACTTATTCATCTGTGTCATACCCAAATGCATTGCAGTAAGTATGTCATAGAGGAATAAGTGTGAACTAAATAATTAAATATAGACAGGCATTAGATTCTTCAGATTTATTATTTTTAAATTTGTTTGCGCGTGCGCGTATCGTGTTCTAATATACTTCTATTTTAAAGTCATCAAATTTAGTAAATTAATAATAATGTAGTGCTTACTTATCATTATCATCTTTAGCCTTTTCGCGTCCACTGCTGAACCCAGGCCTCCCCCATTAGGGGGCTTACCATAATCACCACGTTTGACAGGCCATCTTGGCGATCGCAGTAGATAACAATGCAGACCGAGAAGATTACTGCTGCCCATCCCGAACGGTCTACTGTGCTGTGAAATGCTGTCCCTTTAAATCTGATCATAAAGCTATTTTGAATGGAAGTAGATGGTAAGCGACAAGGAATTTAGTCCCATGGAGCTAACACGTTGTGTAACTAAGCTAAATATGTACCTAGATACCTTATCGTAGAATGGATTTCAAAGTGTAAACGAAACTTAAATTTTTTTAGGAACTATAACAATATTTATTTATTTATTTCATTTTGGAAGACCAACAGCTGTTATAATGATATAAATAGATTTACAAAGCCAAGTAAAGGTCCTCACGGATAGACAAAAAAAGAGTACAATTTATATGAATTAATAATATCTTTGTATACCCTGCCTGTGATAACACCTAGTTTATGAAATATTATATATTAATGATTGCATTTATTTTAATTTGATTTGAATTTTTTTGATGAATATATAATAATGAAATGATAAATACCTAGGTATAGTGAGAATGGCCTTCGTGGACACGATTGTAATACACACATAATTATGTATGTAGTGAGTAAAAGTATATATATTTAAAATAAAACAAAAATGGCTGTGAAGTAATGAAGTGTCTTTTAATTCCCCCTAGAAATTGCGTTAGGTTGTGTTCTCCGTCTCTCGCTAACCTTTCCGCTTCACTTTCACAAAGAACTTTTGAAGTCGATGCTAATTAAACGGACTGACTTGATTAATAAGTCACCCTTAACTATTTAACGAGCTACTATTGTCTGTTTAGACTAGGGGCTACTGATTAGTTTTATCTCCCGCGAATATTTAAATATCTAAGGCGCAAACCATCGTATGGTACTAAAAAAACGTGTCTACTTTAGACTGTGGTCTAAAGTGAAGTGAATACTTTTTTAGCTCCATCTCTATTGCCCTTACAGTTATATACGAAACCTAACTCTTTCTTTCTATCTTCACGTAGAGAGGGAGATATAAGTACTCGTATATCCCCCTCTCAGCTTCCGTTCCCCTCACCAACTCAATCTTTTTTTTTTTGAAGGGGAAAATGCCGTTCCGTGAATTGGGGGGAAATGTCGCACTTCTCTGCCACCACCCCCGTGGGACAGAGGGAGAGGGTATGTGGGACTTGAACCCAATAAAACCCCCCCCTCGTGTTCCGACCGCCGCCGGCATGGGGCGAGATGGAGACGCACTGCTTTAACCATCTAGCCCCGGCGGTAGGCCCTTCCGGGCCTCTGCGCCAGTGGGTGGGCAACCAACTCAACCCTAAGTCAGCGTGTCTGAAGAAATATAACTTCAAGAAGAAGGCGTTTTGTAGCAGCACGGAAAAGAGAGAACAAAAATGGTTAAACAAATGACAATTGAATGAATGTCGTGGTTTAATTCTTTAACCGACTCTACAGCACTGATTACAATAAGAGATCGTTCGGTACTATTTTTGTGGTGGGACCACACATCTAAACACTTCTGCACTACGACAATAACTCACCTGATGGTAAGTGACAAAGTTATCTAAGGTGGAGCACGCTTGCCCATGAGGAATTGCCCATATAGGTACTTAGCAGTCCGTGGCTTACAAATAATAAATAAACAAATTTTGATTGTGGCGTTTGCTTTCACTAAAGTAGATACAGATATGTACAAAAACATGGTTTCTTATATATTAGACTGGCCCGATAGCTCAGTTGGTAGTAACTCTGCCTTCTAAACTGTGGGTTGTAGGTTCGATTCCCACCCGGGACAAACATTTGTGTGATGAACATAGGTGTTTGTTCTGTGTCTGGGTATTATATTGTATTCTATGTATGTATTTACAAACAAAAAAAGTATCTAAGTATTGTATCAGTTATCTGGATCCCATAATACAAGCTTTGCTAAGTTTGGGGCCAGATGGCACTGTGTAAGATGTCCACACATATTATTATTATTATTTAGGTTACATTGTTCCAGTGATTAAATCTGACAGTTCCTCCTTACCTAGCAATTGTCTTCTCATAAAAAGAGGAAAAAGTAGCTGACTCGGATTAAAAGAGCGGAGATATTCAAGGCTTTAATTATACTCTGTTTAAACAAATCCGAGTAAAACAGGCGATGTTGCGGAATTCGGAATGGTCGAATTGTGGGTTCGACGAGAGGTCAAATTAATTTGTGGCTTCTAATTAATGTTTACTAAGAGTTCAAAGCACTGTTGATCGGTAGGGAAACACGAATTGGATTTAGTGTCGGTTATGATCTTTCTCCACAAACGTTTTAACTTTTTTACTGTCTACTTTTTAACCTTTCATACTTTAAAAAGGAGGATGTATAGCTTGGCAAAATAGAGTAGAAATTAATAGGGGCGCCACTATCGCTAATGAGTCTAAACGCTAGCAACCCCGATACTACGACAGCGTAATTTTGATACTTATAAAGTAAGAGTGAGTAAGAATAAGATTTTTTTAATTTGTTCAACTAAATACCTTTTAGCCGTTAACAAGAATAAACCCAAAAGCTTTACTCGTATAAATATAACAGTAATGTTTATTGACTATACTGTACAATTATCAATGTTGTTTTATAAAACTGGTTCGCTGTTGTTGTCGTGAGTATGAACAACAAACAACACTGGTTTATATGAATAAACTAGTTGCGCCCCGCGGTTTCACCCGTGGATAAAAGTATTTTCATTATTTGCTCATCCCACGGGGAAATTTCATTTTTCCGGGATAACATGTAGCCTATATGTTAATCCAGTGTATAAGCTATCTTGGTACCGAATTTCATCCAAATCCATTCAGCCGTTTGAGCGTGAAGGAATAACAAACAAACACACATAGAAACTTTCACCTTTATAATATTAGTGTGGTAGGAAATCACATAAATCAAGACAAACTAAATATCCAGTTTATCATACCTAGCACATGATTGTAGTGAATAAAAACAGATGGTTTTAAACATTTTTATTCGGTAAATAAATATTCATCTAAATAATCAATTCCTGAAAAGTCTCCTTCCATTTCTTAAATTGAGCCGGCCGCAATATCATTTTCAGATTTAGATGTTTCTGCTTCATCACTGCTACTATAGTTTTGGATATTTATTACAAGGCGATCACTGTTATCATAAAACGTAATGCGTCTCTCGTAATACTCATTTTCTATTTAAATAACATGTTTGCATAAACTTTTCCAATCATTTGCAGAAACATCTTGAAATGCTCGTTCCACTGCTTCCTAAAACAGAGGAACAATACGCATCATTACTACGTAAAACATCACAATAAATAAACGTATACTTATACATAATTCTATCATTAATTATATACCTTCATGTCAATCAACCCAACATTTTGTGAAGCTATCTTGTGCATGGCAATTCCAGAAATCAGCTCTATTGGATTCGAGTCACAGTGGTATGGATGCCACGGGCTTCCGAAATTTCGTCAATAAAAAAACCATATGAAATAAAGATAATATTCTATATGCACGTAGTATTCGAACAAACATTGTTGTAATGCAGTACACGCGTTATATTAAATTAAAAAGTTTATTTGTTAATAGACTTAGTAAAGGGCTTTTTAGTCTGTAAGTCACATTACTAAATACTATATATAAGCTCTTTGACTGTGTCTTATAGTTATAACATTATTACGATAAATATTGATTGAATAAAGATATTTTAAAAACAAAAACAAACAAACAATATATACAATAATACTTGTGTATTTACGTAGATTATGATCATAATATACGTAAATACTTAAAGACCAAATAACGAATAATCCATCCAAGATTGGTTTTAAATTTTTTTACCGATTTAGTCGTACATGACGTTAAGTATCAATTTAGTTTATGTACACTATGCGCACTTTGTCAACATAACCTATATTGTTTACCGAGGCAAATATTACGAAAACATCGTAAGTAAGGCCGTTATAACACTTTACAATAATCAACAGACAAATTATTCGATCAAAAAAAGCAGAATACATTATAACAAACCCGTCATATCGGTAGTTCTTCGGTAATCGTCGTCGAGTTTCGAAAATATAGTTTGAGCCTCCAAGTCAGAGACAAATCGCTGGTAAACTTTATAAATCACTGCTCGTGTGGTACTGCGGATAGTTTTGTTAATAATTAATTACGTTTGACGTATTTCAGACACTTGTATCGCTGCGAAAATTAGAATTTAAGTAACTAAAATCACTTTGTTTACAATCTTCAACAAATAGACCATAGACAAGATAGAATACACGAACTATTGCCAGAGAAAAAAAAAATTAGTTCCGTTTCAAGACTTTTTTGCCAAGCTATAATCAGTTCGTTTTTTTATGTTTGTTACCGCAAAACTCCGTCGTTTTACTTCTCAGTATAAAATTAAGGCGATTATAGACATTTTAATCTGCTTAAACAGCTGGGTGCCAATATGAGATTGCAATTTCCCCCACTATAAAGGTTGATAAAGACCAACAGGATTAACTCGTTAAAAAATGTGACCTTTTAAAGAGTTCCCTATTTTACATCGGTAACACCGACGTAGTTTTACATTTAAAAATTAACCTACAATTAGGCTTTTTTATCTCTTCCCCACTTCCTTTCACAATGATCCGGCACACTATTAAATGTTTAAAAAATCTTAACTGCTGAGTAAATTGTGCAATTACAAGGGCATGTCATGAATAGAAGTTATCAGAGTGAATGAGCGGCGATCTCAAAGGCTACCGGGCTACGTGGTAACATTCCAATACACCTTGTGAGTGATCTTTACGTATAAGCAGTATGGAAAATTCCACTTGCACTACGAGTTATGACTAGTAAGACAAAGCTGGCTCAAGAAACCCTTCCGCAACAAAATACTTCATTTTGTGTTATGAAAACTATGACAACAGGCACACACACAAATGAGTTAGTTGTCGGTCATGATGGCTCGGCCCGTGGGTCCTTAATGCGTCTGGCAGGTTAGTTTCCAAGGATGAGCCAATCGATGGGTCCACGTCTTCTAAAACATAAACAAATAATTTTTATTTTAATCAAACATATATGACGGCGGCAACGTCCAGTTATAAACTCTATGCGCAGCGGGCAGTACCGTAATTTACCCTGTGGTAGCATTTAAATTTATTACAGTGGCAACACCGGCAACTGTCATTGCTCCCCCACCCATCTGGCTATATAAAGGGAGCGCTCGGTGTACCACGATAATTCTTGCTCCAGACACGGCCCGGTGCGCATGCTGAAGGCCTATAATTATATAGGTTGCAACCTACGCATAAACCCGTCACCTTATATATACAATCATTTGAATACTTAGATGTACACAATCCGAGACAAAGCTATGGCTTGTATTATGGCTCTACTTTAGCTTGTTTAACCTACACTAAGAATAATCTTGTGTCGTAGGTTTCAGCATACTCTTCATAACAGTCAGTTTCAGCAGTCTCTTCGGGTCTCACGTATAAACTTTTCAATAAAATAAAACATTAAAGGTTTATAAACTTGGTCGTTATAATATCGTAACGCCCATACTGTTAGTGTGTGTTCAGTAGTGACTTATGTAACTTGTACCTAAGCTGTGTCTGGGAACAATTAGCGTATTTCCTCAATGATGCCGGCACATAAATAAAGTAGTTTTATCGCTGACGTGCGATTATGGAGCTTTATTATGAGAAACTTTATTGATGAACCCGAGAAAAAATTATGATAGACATAATAAACGGCTTTTAATATACACAATATTTTGTAATATTAATTTGTTCCAAGATTATGTTTAATATAATAGGTCTTTACCTATGAAATTGCCGTATTGCAGTACAGACTTTTTCAAACAAAAAAAGTTTTGATTGGCTATGAATTCTAAATTCAAATTAATTTTGTTTTAAAAATATGACATTCTATTTACAATATAAGTCTTTTGTTTATTGATTAGCGTTGTATTTTCATTACATTTCAACATTTTTCCTCATAATGGATACTTTGAAATTTCGTGTAATTATGGAATATGAGTTCCGTCGTGGCACCAACGCGGCACAAACGACACGTAACATCAACGACGTTTACGGAGAGAACTGTACAAACGAACGTACAACCCGTTATTGGTTTGCTCGGTTCCGTTCTGGGAATTTTGACTTGAAAAATGAACCTCGTGGTCGTCCGGAAACTTTGGTCAACAATGATGAATTAAAGGCGATTGTGCAAGCTGATGAATCTCAATCTATAGCTGAGCTGGCAGCAGCTTTTGATGTTAGCATCAAAACAATATTGGTCCATTTGCGACAGATTGGCAAGATAAAAAAGCTTGATAGATGGGTGCCCCACGAACTTAACGATCGCCAGCGCAACGTACGCGTCGAGACTTGCCTTGCGCTGCTTAACAGGCACAGAAATGAAGGAATTTTGAACCGAATTGTTACGTGCGACGAAAAATGGATTCTTTTTGACAATCGAAAGCGCTCAGCACGTTGGTTAGATCCTGGTTCGGTACCAAAGCAATGTGCAAAACGAAAAATGACCCCTAGAAAGGTGATGGTCACAGTTTGGTGGTCTAGTGCTGGTGTGATTCATCATAGCTTTTTACAAAACGGCGAGAGCATTACTGCAGATGTGTACATTGAAGAACTGACCACAATGATGGCGAAACTCGCACGTCTGCAACCAGCTTTGGTCAATCGGTCGTCTCCACTGCTACTTCACGACAACGCGCGACCCCATACTGCACAACAGACCGTCTCTAAGCTGCATGAGTTGGGTTTGGAAGCTCTCCCTCATCCGCCATACTCACCAGATCTTGCGCCTACCGACTATTACTTTTTCCAAAATTTGCACAACTTTTTAGCGGGAAAAAAATTCAATTCCCGAGAGGCAGTACAAAACGCCTTTGAAGAGTTTGTTGTCTCCCGTCCTGCTGATTTTTTCAAGAAGGGCATCCATAAACTGCCACAGCGTTGGCAAAGATGCATTGATTGCAGGGGTGATTACTTTGAATAAAAGAAATAAATAAGTTCGAAAAAAAAATACTTTAACTCTTTTCAAACAAAACGGCAATTTCATAGGTAAAGACCTAATATTATGCAATATTTTTTAATAGTATGGAAGACTCAATAAAATTGGTTTTCAAATGTCACGTAAGTAACTATATTGGTAAAAGATAGCATCGTGATGAAATCGGCATGTTCATAGAATCACAAATACGAAAACATATACGTTACCATTATTTAAGGTTCTATTTGTTTTTTCTAAGCAATAAAGATATTCTTATTCTATTATATAAGTAAAGTAAAATAAATGTAACGAAAAAGGTGAATACATTTAATAGCTACCCATCCAATGCACCTTTAATTTTCATTGTCACAGACTACAAGTATTCACGTAGACCTTACATATTTACAATACTAATAAATGAATTATTTATTTTTATTTATATACTTCGGTAGAGCTCTCTCTACGATAGCCAATTACTTGTCTAGGTTCTGTAGAGCCGGCTGCGGCGGCTGGCGTGCACATGCGGTTTTTGCTGGCAGCTAAACTTTAAACGCAATATAATTGGGAGACAGTAAACAGCAAACTCACACCCATATTCCCATAACGTTACTTACTTGTCATGTTTAGTCCATTAAATTTGATGACTAAAAATATTGTACTGGTTGGCAAATGGTTTTGTTTTTCTTCAGATGCTCTAGCCCCAAATTAAGCTTGTACAATGGGTACCAGATAACTGATACAATACTTAGATACTTTTTGTTTGTAAATACATACCTAGAATATGAAACAATATAAACCTACGTTACTGCAGCTTCAATATTATATATCTAGCTGCCCATCATTAGGTCAGACGTGCAAGACCGTACAGTTATTGATGTGAAGATGGTATTTGCTTGTAATTATATTAATAGGTGCCACCTTGGAGCAGATGATTTTGCGTGAGAGCATTTTGTTAAGGTGTAAAAATAGATAAATAATTTGTGTGGATTGTGTAGTTGTATAATCGCATGAGTGAAATAAAAAATAATTCTATGTACTTACAGCTTTGTTAATTTTCTTCTTTCAACATCTTTTCATATTTTTTTTAAATTTATTTATTAATGCGCCTCGCACTTCGTTGTCCCTTCGTAAGCTTCTTTCTTTCCCTTTTTTTTTCTCTTCCTTTGAAGAGTAATGGCGTCGCACGTTTTGTGCATTTGCCAGCACAGACCAAGTAGAGGATACTATGTATCAGACAGGAATCTTAGAACAGCCAATAAACGACGTATCACAACCCACATGACATTTCTTTTTTTTTTAATTTACCTGCACTCTATATTGGCTTATGCCATAAATAGTATTACGCTCCGTGGCAGAAAAAAAATGCCTTTTAAATACATCCTATATTATTATGTAATTATTGTAATTACTATAATAATGAAAGGTTCAATAAAAAATAAAACGAATGTGATTTTATTTGTTATATTTTTCGGAATGAAAATTTATAAAACCAGTCACCAATAGCGAGCGGAAAATTTGTTTAAATGAATGGCAACTCGGATCATTGTTTCGAAAACTATACACTCTCATCTGCCCTGAAAAAAATTCCACAGGATCGGAATTAAAGTATCGTGGCTGTAATACTTAATATCCCTTTTTTGGAAAAAATGCGCAAAAGGTTCTTTAATATGGTGATAAAATTATTTCGCGAAGGCACCATGGATTATTTACCCGTTTTATATATGAATCTCATTTCTTCCAAATTTTTGATGGCGTTCTTCCAAAATTGATCGTGCAGCGACGTTCTTGTAAACGCTTGTTGTAGTGGTTTTCTTTGGTTACTCTTTTTAGTGTAGCCTCAATACAAGAATCAAAGCAACAGCTGTCTTCCCAGTATCGATTAGTGATGGGCTCAATTTTTCTCCATTGTTGTAGCAAGCTACAAAATAAATATATATTTTTTATTAATGTTTAGTGACTATCTGTAAAACTTACAAAAAAAGTCAAAAATGTTAAAGTAAGTAAGAATTCAACCAGTTAGCAAATAGTAGAACACTTAAAATAAACACTTATTCAGGTGCTTTAGTTATTAATCGCATGAAATTGGTGTACTTACTTTAACACTTAGTACATAGTAGGTAATATAACATAGGCCTATGTTCAGCGGTGGACGTCTTCAGTCTTTTGGTGATGATGATGATATAGTAATATAATATAATGTGTTTGTAGGCAATAATCGTTGAAAAATGCGATCCGTACGCAAGTATGTACATCCAGACAGATAAAAGCAAAGGCGAGTTGAAGCAGACTTTCGCTCACTTTGTAACAATAACAGTGAATGTAAATAATCGTTTTGTACATAAAACAAAAAATACTTGCCAGAATCATCGTGTGCTGGTGCTGCAGAATCTCAGCAGTAAACAAGGTGGGATACGCCGATACGTGCAGGCGATCTTTGATAGTAGCAATTTTTTGAAATGTTTGTCGCAAACACAATGTTTGCGTAAGTCTTGCGAACTTAGCTCATTTCATTTAGGACAATTAATTTTTTGTTACCAATTTTTCAGTCTGCTGACTGCTCTCATGTTTTGCAAAGATATGAAAATTAATATTTTGCCCGTTTGCTTTCACAATTCGGAGCGCAGCAATGGTTCCACATGGTAATGGGCACAAACTAATACAATAAACGGTCGTCGATCATTCAATTATATAAACAAATTCCTTTTTTATTTTAATTAAACCATTAGACCACGATGTAACAAACAATACAATCACAGACTACTTTGTTATGAATCAAAACGTAGTGGTTATATGCTCTTTGATGAATCAGTCATAGTGAATGAACTAAAGTCAGAGCACAATATTTCATGTTTGTTCATTGTTCATCTATCTCGTTCTAGTTGTTTACTTTCTATTTGTTAGGCCTTGTCTATGGACAAAAGAACGGGCTAGATCTTCTCTATGAAGATTCAGAGCAGTGTTTGCCAGAGTCTGTTTTATTCGCAGAAGTGAAGATTCTTTCCCTTCTCTCTCCCTCACATCGTCTCCTTTATTCACTCATTTTCTGTCAGTCAGCTGTCAATGTCATTTTGCATTCTCTTCAACTTGTTACTGGGGGTCGTAGAAAAAAATCCAAAAATAACGTTACGTAACGTTATTTTAATAACCCGTGTATGTTTGTATTTTAATGTGTGATAAGGGTGGATTATTATTAGAACAATTTACCAACGCAGCCTGCAGTAAAATATCCAACATTTTACCGTGGAATTTTGACAAACAAAATAAGACTTTGACATAACGTAACCGCATAAAAATTCCTTACTTGACATTGGCAGAATTATTGCTAATAAGCGATAGACAGCCATTAAACGAAGAAAATGAAAATAACTTCACTTTACTTTCATTTATCACCACAGACTATATAGAGGTTACGTTCCATTCTACGCTTTTTGTTCCTAAATCTATATAGATGATGATATTAGTACCAAAATATCAATGAGGAATACGAGAGCTTTTGGAACGGTTTAATCTTTAAAAGCTACAAGTGAGAACCTAACCTAAGCCCAATGAAAATTCAGAAAACATGAAAACAAGTTGGCAGCGGAAGGAAAATAGCCATAGATCAGCTCTAGTAACTGCTCGGTCTCTATTGAAAACCTGTATTCAACCGGAAGCTTTTAGAACTACGATTCTTTCAAATTTACCTTTTGCCAAATTTAGATAACCACAAAGAACATGTATACAGCTTTAAAGTTTTATAGGAAATAGATATTACATTAGTGGCGTACTCGGAGAGCTCAGATGATTTTGATTGTCAACCATTTTTGACAGCCTCTGTGGTGTGGTGGTTGAGTTGGCTCATAGCCCGGAGGCAACGGGTTCGATTCCCGCGGTAGGACAAGTATTAGTGCACACGAAAAAAGAGTACAAATACTTGTTCTATGTTCAGATATACATCGTATATATATATCATATACAGCCAGGTGTTGTGAGACCATGGTCCTCGTAGATACAGGGAGTCTTAGTTAAGGTTCAGGATCGTGTTTGTGATCGTTGGGCGTTATTTATTTATTAAAAATTATCTGGGGGGTGATCACAAAACTTTGATTGCAATGCAACAGGAGAAATTTCCTTACAAACTTTGAACATAAACTGCGTAATCAAACTGTAAAATCCATTCAAATTTGTGTTTTTAACGGTTGCAATCGAGTTACGTAATAGCCCAGCTGAACTTATATTCTGAATCGCAGTTTTAAGTAATCAATAATGAACCTCTTCTACATTAAAAATGTAATTTTAATATGCATCAAGTAATACGCGAATAGCCAAAGGATCCAGTCAAGCCTCTTAATTCCAGTCTGCTCCATTGTTTGTCCGAGGAACCTTTTCGCAGATATTTCCCTCGGGAGAGTCCACGTCACTTTCTTATTTCCATGGCGCAGGAATATTCAAACAGATTTATATAAAAAAGGGAAAATCGGGAGATGTTATTAACGGCAGTGTTTAACTAGGGAATTTGCAATTTTGCAATTTACCGCCGGTGCAGTATTCATCATTACGATCATTTTATTTTTCAAAAACTTACTAATATTCTAATTTCAAATAAAGTTATAAATGGCACATTGCCTTTATTCTTTCAACTTAATACTACAATTATATAATAACTAATACTCAACACTACCTACTACAAAAAAAAAACATTATTTACTGTTTCAACACAATATTTTATACTAAAGCAGAGTACAGGGTACAGGGTTGTATTACATTTGCAATAAATGTTGAAACAATAAATTAATAAATGTTAAAATAAAGTGGAAGAGCCCTGCGCTTTTCAAAGCATTAAAATCCTTTATGTGTATCTAGCGCATACGCTATGTCCATTTCAAATTACATTGAAATTCATTCAGCCGTTGCGGATTACTTAAAAAAAATATATTTATAATATTAAGTATAAAGTGAAATTATACGTACTTATCTACTTTCCACTTTAACATTTATCTACGCGAGGATGCCATATAGTTTATCATTTCAGTTTGTGTAAAAGCAGGTATATAAAATGACTCAGGACTCCTATAAATTAATCTATGTAACTACTGAAATAGTTTTTATAAAATTTGGAATGGAGATAGCTTATACACTGGGTTAACATATAATACATTTTATCTGCGGGTGAAATCACGAGAGTGCAAATAGTAACATATAATTTTATTTCTATCATCTCTTTATTATTATTATTATATTATTATAATATAAACCTCTTAAAATGTATGGTGACTAATATTGGGAATGCTTTTTGTCTTTGCAAACATGCTAGCATTATATCAAGCAAAGCTATGAGAAAAAAAAAAGTATATCAGATATTAAAAAACGTTTTTCCCTATCTTGGTAGATTTTTACTTTCTAAATAAACAAAGCTTATTGCGACCGAAAACATTCCAAGAAACATATTCGTCTGGAATAAATTGAACGTTTTAACTATGAAAGTATACAAACTTACAGGGGATTGCATTTGGTGGAGAGGCAACGGTCTTTGTACTTAAGGTTACATTGATAGGCTATACTCCCTTCAAACACTTCAAAGTGTATATTTCACAGCTATTATAGATATATATAGCGTCCACAGTTTCATCCGTTATTCCGCGAGAATTCTCAACTTTCCGAGGAAAAAGTAATTATTTATCCGATTCGGTTCAGCCGCTTTAGCGTGAAAGTCATACAAACAAGCAGTACAAGAAGTAGGGATAGAGATTGGTACTCTAATTTAGATAGATAGATAAACTCCTTATTGACACCAATGTGACGAAATACAAAACAAGAAAGCTTATAAGTAGGGTTCAATGAGCGGTTCTGTTAGTAGAAGTAAAATATTTTTTTTCAGTGGTTTCAATTTAGAAAAATACATTAGGAAGTATAAAAATGTTTTATTCTTTTTAATGTTTCTATTTGTTTTCATTTTCTTATAATAATCAAACTTCAAACTGATATTATAAAAGCGAAAGTTTGTGTGTGTGTACGTGTGTATGTTTGTTACTCATTCACGCTCAAAAGGCTGAATGGATTTGGACGAAATTCGGTACTAAGAAGCTTATACACTGGATTAACATAATTATATGCTACATTTGATTCCGTAAAATTGAAATATTCCCGTGGGACGAGCAAATAATTAAAATACTTTTATCCGCGGGTGAAACCGCGGGGCGCAACTATTAATCAACTAAACCATGTTTATGATTAACCTATCTATGCGATAGAATCTTATTTAAACTGACCGTTGACTCTTTGACTATGCTGGCTGCCGTCTGGTAGTAGGGACTCGAAATTATACCAAGTTAATACTATTTTGCATTTAGGTCCACAAGATAAGATTTATTCGGGAATATGTTTTACAGTGTTGTCTTGCTTGACTCCCCTGTGGTTGAAACTGTGTTTCTTGGTAGATTTAATGTAAACAACTTTATGAATAAACGAAACAAGATCTCAAAAGTTAACTAAAGAGTTACTTGCACTGGTTTTAATTTAGCTTGATTCTTTTTTTATATTAATGAATGCCGTGACGAGCTAACCGTTCGCCTGATGTTAAGCGACTGCCCATATCAGTTGTAGTGTCACTCTAAAGTATAGAGTTTCGCGTGACACTGCACTGCACACGTCAACCTGAGACATCAGCACAATCTAGTAAGATTACTAGACTGTGAGATCAGGTCATAAAGTCTCATTTGCCCAGTAATTTTCACTAGTTACAGTGCCCTTCAAACCCGAACACAGCAGCGCTTGCACACTACTGCTTGGTGGCAAAGCGGTGGTATCCACCAAGACAAAATTTGCAGAAAAGTCCTACCACCTCAATCAATATCACCTATGAATCAGATACAGAGATTACTCATTGGTACTCATATATTGTAGAAATTTGTATACAGTAAAGTTACTGTAGCAGTTAATTAGCGAACGCGAGTGGTGGTTAATTATCAAAATCGTTATTAGACTAGACTACCATTTATTCTGGCGAATATTTGTATGGATGGGGGATAATATTTCGTAATATAAGTCTGCATTAGCGTTAAATTGGGTTAGCGCGGCAGACCACTATAATTTCACCTTAACGATTCCATTATTAAAACATAATTGACGTTCATAATTTGACAGCATCTGTGGTATGGCGGTTGTGAAGGTCGGTTCATAATTCGACGCACGCTAGGTCGACACACGCTAGTTCAACACACGCTAGTTCAACACATGCTAGTTCGACACACGCTAGTTCGACACACGCTAGTTTGACACACGCTAGTAAGACAAAAGGCAACATCAGTCTAGTTCGATATCCCGCTTGTTCGAAACCATCAACATACATAGTTACATAAAAAACCGAATCATTTTAAACCTCTCAACTAACGAGTATATTTCCGCACTAAAACTCGTTTCTAGCAAGTTTTATTTTAAGACTTATGAAACCCGCGTAGTTAGGAAGTTTCTTATCCCGGCCGCGCAGCTTCTGCGAGTCGCGACAAATCGGAGTTAAAGCTTTTTAAGTTTTCTGCTTATATCAACTCTGTAATATTTTTTTATGTTGGTGACATTACTTTTATTACTTAACAATTCATACAATCTTTTGTATATATTAGGTCTTTACCTATGAAATTGCCGTTTTGTTTGAAAAAAAGTTAAAGTATTTTTTTTTCGAACTTATTTATTTCTTTTATTCAAAGTAATCACCCCTACAATCAATGCATCTTTGCCAACGCTGTGGCAGTTTATGGATGCCCTTCTTGAAAAAATCAGCAGGACGGGAGACAACAAACTCTTCAAAGGCGTTTTGTACTGCCTCTCGGGAATTGAATTTTTTTCCCGCTAAAAAGTTGTAAAAATTTTGGAAAAAGTAATAGTCGGTAGGTGCAAGATCTGGTGAGTATGGCGGATGAGGGAGAGCTTCCAAACCCAACTCATGCAGCTTAGAGACGGTCTGTTGTGCAGTATGGGGTCGCGCGTTGTCGTGAAGTAGCAGTGGAGACGACCGATTGACCAAAGCTGCTTGCAGACGTGCGAGTTTCGCCATCATTGTGGTCAGTTCTTCAATGTACACATCTGCAGTAATGCTCTCGCCGTTTTGTAAAAAGCTATGATGAATCACACCAGCACTAGACTACCAAACTGTGACCATCACCTTTCTAGGGGTCATTTTTCGTTTTGCACATTGCTTTGGTACCGAACCAGGATCTAACCAACTTGCTGAGCGCTTTCGATTGTCAAAAATAATCCATTTTTCGTCGCACGTAACAATTCGGTTCAAAATTCCTTCATTTCTGTGCCTGTTAAGCAGCGCAAGGCAAGTCTCGACGCGTACGTTGCGCTGGCGATCGTTAAGTTCGTGGGGCACCCATCTATCAAGCTTTTTTATCTTGCCAATCTGTCGCAAATGGACCAATATTGTTTTGATGCTAACATCAAAAGCTGCTGCCAGCTCAGCTGTAGATTGAGATTCATCAGCTTCCACAATCGCCTTTAATTCAGCATTGTTGACCAAAGTTTCCGGACGACCACGAGGTTCATTTTTCAAGTCAAAATTCCCAGAACGGAACCGAGCAAACCAATAACGGGTTGTACGTTCGTTTGTACAGTTCTCTCCGTAAACGTCGTTGATGTTACGTGTCGTTTGTGCCGCGTTGGTGCCACGACGGAACTCATATTCCATAATTACACGAAATTTCAAAGTATCCATTATGAGGAAAAATTTTGAAATGTAATGAAAATACAACGCTAATCAATAAACAAAAGACTTATATTGTAAATAGAATGTCATATTTTTAAAACAAAATTAATTTGAATTTAGAATTCATAGCCAATCAAAACTTTTTTTTGTTTGAAAAAGTCTGTACTGCAATACGGCAATTTCATAGGTAAAGACCTATTATATAAGAATATTTACTAGCTTCTACCAATAACTTATTATGCTTTAGACGTGTGGTGGTGTTTAAAGTTACGTAAAAATAATTATAATTTTGACAATTTATTATTTGTTTGTGATCCAAATACAAATTCTCTCATCTTTATTCCTATCCATATTTAATATACGTATTTAAGCTAATTGTTGTTTATTTTTTCATGTTTACTTCTGTGCTTACAAGCCAAAACTATTAAACTGATAGGGATTGACTTTGACTTTGACTTTAAGCGCATGACGACTTACCTTATATACCTAAGAACTATACCAAAATCAAGCTGAATACTTAAAATCCTCACTTAAAAAATATATAATACATAAATATTAAATGGCACAAGTTTCATAAACTAACGCTCACTAATAAAATTTAATGATATCAACAAGCTCGCAGCTGTAATGTTTATACAATTATTTTAAAAAATACAAAATAATATATTGACATACATATTTTAATAGTAGTTTATGTAGTGAATCTACAGATTCTTGAACTAGTGTTCACCGTGTTTCAGGAGTCATATACCATACCATACCTTTAATATATCGATTGTACTCGTAAACTCAGTATTCTGTAAACTGATTACTTATTTTTTCAACGGCTTTTAAAAAACAGTTTCCATTTCAAATGAGTGAAATCACAAAGTAATTCGTAGACTGGAAAATTTGTGCAGTTTACATGCGGGCAGTGTAAACGTAGGATGGGGTGGGGTTCTGCTACATATAGACTTAGGAAACTCAATCAGAGTTGCAAGTCAGATGTTTAAACGTAGGGGAGGATGATTATCGACTTTATTAGAAAAATTTAAAGAAAAGGAATTTTAAATATGATGCGATGATTTATAACAATCTATCTCATTTTTATTTTTTTTCATTCGTATGAGAAAACGAGACAAAATACGGAAGCCAAAAAACTTCCTATCATCTTTTGTTTCTTTTTCCTACCTTCCTTTTTATTATTTTTTTTACATTCAAAATTAAACTTTATTTCACGTGTATAGGTTACTTGGAAACATGTTTTGAACCTGCTATGGGCTGAAAGTAGTCATCACCAAGACATTATCACAATATCACTAGATCACTAGCTATTGAATCATCATTGGGAAAACACGATAAAAATGTACACATTACTTATTTTTTATTATAAAAAAAACGATTTCGGATATTATTCTTTGTTACGCATTTATAGTTGACTATAGTCAATATTCAATAGAAAGTCAAAAGTAATTTTTCATATAAAAATACACGTCTGAAAAATAGGTACATAAAAAATGTACTACTAGGTGTAATACTAGGTGGTAAGACTTTTCTGCAAAGTTCGTCTAGGTAGGTACCACCGCTTTGCCAGTTATTCTGCCGCCAAGCAGTAGTGTGCAAGCACTACTGTGTTCCGGTTTGAAGGGCATTGTAGCTAGTGAAATTACTGGGCAAATGAGACTTTATGACCTGATCTCACAGTCGAGTAATCTGACTGTGCTGATGTCTCAGAATGGCGTGCGCAGTGCAGTGTCACGGGAAACTATACTTTAGAGTTTCAAGTGTCACTGCAACCGATATGGGCAGTCGTGTTGCTTAACATCAGGCAAGCGACAAGCTCGTCATGTCTTTTCGTAACATAAAAAAGTGTACAATGTTGTAATGTGTACATTTTATACATCACAAGATATCACTAGATCACTCGATCGAATCATCACTGGGAAAACATGATAAAAACATTGTGCACTTTTTATGTACCTATTTTTCAGACGTGTATTTTTATATGAAACATTACTATTGACTTTCTATTGGCTTTTATATATTGACTTTAGTCAATATTCAATAGAAAGTAAATAGTAATTTATAGCTAAAAGAAACATGACGTATACGTATGCCCGTACCTAGTTTCGGATGTATAGAATTAGAGTAGACGTAATGTTTGTTATTACAGACCTATAAATAACTGCCGAAGTTTAAGGAAGTCGTAAATAGGGCAAATTTAGGAAATAGCAGGTCTGCTGTAGTTATTTCTAAAGGCTATAAATGTTCATCACTGTTAGGGGGCTTAGTAAACAAATGGAGGGCACAGATACGGGTGGTCGAGTAAAATGCGCGGAATGTTGATACGTCGCCACTCGCCACCCTCTGAGGCTCGGACCCTTGGTTTATATGTGTGTCTAGTGTCTATCGATGATTCTCTAACTGAAGTTCATACATCATGAAGCAGAATTTTGACGTGGTAAAATGATCCTCAATGCAGCAAAAAATTCATAAACAACTATTACACGGCTAACTCTCACAAGATACAGTCGAATAACTCGACCGTTGTTCGGGCAATATAGATGTTCATCCTGAAGGAGTACGTCTCGCCACCGCCGCCTCTCTATATCACTCACTACATCGCCTACCTAGTGAGTGGTAGCCGTGTAATAGTTGTAGTTATGAGTAATACTCACGTCAGTTTTTTTTTTAATTTTTGGCTCCACACTTCCTAGTATTTAGCCAGTGTCAAGGAATTGATAATTTATCAAGTTAATGATATTTCACGCAAATATGTATCAAGTCACAGTCGAAGTCATCAAGTTAAGCCATAGTCTAGTCAAAGTCATACTACTAGTAAAGTGGTGGCAACTTTACTTGAAGCTTCTATGGAGTTTTGGAAACAAGACGAAAAGAAACGTTTCACCATCATTATACCATTTTCCCACACTCACGCCTGTAATCCAGCACTTAACGAATAGAATGCCACCAATTTTATGCACTAAAACTGAAAATAACACAAGTTTTGGAAAATAATACAATGCGGTGACACAATCTTTTTCGCGTTCCCGCTAAAACTCTCACGTCAGTTTCTTTAGGTCTTTACCTATGAAATTGCCGTTTTGTTTGAAAAAAGTTAAAGTATTTTTTTTTCGAACTTATTTATTTCTTTTATTCAAAGTAATCACCCCTGCAATCAATGCATCTTTGCTAACGCTGTGGCAGTTTATGGATGCCCTTCTTGAAAAAATCAGCAGGACGGGAGATAACAAACTCTACAACGGCGTTTTGTACTGCCTCTCGGGAATTGAATTTTTTTCCCGCTAAAAAGTTGTCCAAATTTTGGAAAAAGTAATAGTCGGTAGGCGCAAGATCTGGTGTGTATGGCGGATGAGGGAGAGCTTCCAAACCCAACTCATGCTTAGAGACGGTCTGTTGTGCAGTATGGGGTCACGCGTTGTCTTGAAGTAGCAGTGGAGACGACCGATTGACCAAAGCTGGTTGCAGACGTGCGAGTTTCGCCATCATTGTGGTCAGTTCTTCAATATACACATCTGCAGTAATGCTCTCGCCGTTTTGTAAAAAGCTATGACGAATCACACCAGCACTAGACCACCAAACTGTGACCATCACCTTTCTAGGGGTCATTTTTCGTTTTGCACATTGCTTTGGTACCGAACCAGGATCTAACCAACTTGCTGAGCGCTTTCGATTGTCAAAAATAATCCATTTTTCGTCGCACGTAACAATTCGGTTCAAAATTCCTTCATTTCTGTGCCTGTTAAGCAGCGCAAGGCAAGTCTCGACGCGTACGTTGCGCTGGCGATCGTTAAGTTCGTGGGGCACCCATCTATCAAGCTTTTTTATCTTGCCAATCTGTCGCAAATGGACCAATATTGTTTTGATGCTAACATCAAAAGCTGCTGCCAGCTCAGCTGTAGATTGAGATTCATCAGCTTCCATAATCGCCTTTAATTCATCATTGTTGACCAAAGTTTCCGGACGACCACGAGGTTCATTTTTCAAGTCAAAATTCCCAGAACGGAACCGAGCAAACCAATAACGGGTTGTACGTTCGTTTGTACAGTTCTCTCCGTAAACGTCGTTGATGTTACGTGTCGTTTGTGCCGCGTTGGTGCCACGACGGAACTCATATTCCATAATTACACGAAATTTCAAAGTATCCATTATGAGGAAAGATGTTGAAATGTAATGAAAATACAACGCTAATCAATAAACAAAAGACTTATATTGTAAATAGAATGTCATATTTTTAAAACAAAATTAATTTGAATTTAGAATTCATAGCCAATCAAAACTTTTTTTTTGTTTGAAAAAGTCTGTACTGCAATACGGCAATTTCATAGGTAAAGACCTATTATATTATAGCAAAATATTCATGCGTATGGTATAAAGTTGTGCATCTTATGCATCTTTAAGGTTAGATTTTTAAAGTGAAAAATCATAAACAAATCAATAATAAATATTAAGATTTTTTTTAAAATCATGATCGGTATTAGAACCCTTATTCATCCGTCCTAGCCGGATGTTTTCATGTCCTTTATCCTTCACGGGTTAAGAACTAGTCATTATAAAAGTTTATTTAACTGTGATATAACGATTCTCTATTTTCTCTCAATGGCTCATATTACATGTTATAAAACACAATTTTCTTCATGAATTCATCTCGTTTATGATGACTTTTTTAAATGTTAATGAACAGCAATGGTATTAGAAATTCCATGAATTCTTAAAAATGCCCGCTAATTTTCTCCGACTCCACTCAAAAATTATAAATATGTCCCTCGGCAATAGCAAGAACGAATAAAAAACAAAGGGGACCGTGTTCATAAGCTGTGTTGGCAACTAATTTGGAAAATTGTCGTGGATATTAATTAATATTGATATATTGTTGTATAGATCACATAGATCACTTCGTGAGATGTTGTTAAACGTATGCCCATTTTAGCATTAAAAATAGGTACAGTTTTACGTAATAGATCATATTGCCATGTATTGCACTGGCTCTTTGGTGTGGTGGTTGAGCAGGTCGGCTCATAACCCGGAGGCAGCGAGTTTGATTCCCGGGCCCGGACAAGTATTTGTGTAACTAAAAAAAACGCAAATACTTATTTTGAGTCTGGGTGTCGTGGAACCATGGTCCTCGTAGTTCCTGGGTCACACATACAGGGAATCCTAGTAAGGCTCCAGGATCTATGTATGTGATCGTTGGGCGTTATTATTTATTATTATTATTTCAACGTATTGGCTCGTTAAAAATAAGCTAGTCTGGATCAGTGATAGCCCGGGTGGCTTTCAAACGGATGCACCTTGTTTGAGTCTCGGCGCTGTTCCTACTTTCAAGTTACGTGCGTAATACGACTTATGTTTGACATTTTATCTATCATCCATCAAACTGCACATGATCAGCATTGTAGATCATGGTCCAAGCTATCTCTGTGAGGGAAGTCTCAGCTGTGGGAATGAATGGGCTAATGATTAATGCCCGCAATAGAATAGCTATCAAAAAACCTTTCAGAAAGCTATATCACCAAGTGATTTACCTTTTTCCTATTTCATAGACTCTGCTTTTTAGCTATACGAGAAATATTTGAACCAGCAACCTACAGTACGATTGTACATTTTATGCTGTTTCTTAGCAAAAGCTCTATGGTTGCACAGGTTTATAGTTATATCAGCAATAGCTAACTTCGTGCTACTTATCAAGTCAAACAAAACTCTCGTAACTTAATGATTTTAATGAAAAATCTGCTGGATTACGTTGAACCATAATTTTTACGACCCCTAATAACGAGACGAGGGTCGTTGTGATAATGTTAAACAAAAAACCGGTATATATGATATTAATGTTAGAATATACTTTTAGGATTCATTAGTGATTACAGGCAATAGTATAAAAATGGACGTACAAACATTGTAATTTAAAAAAATGCAGATATCCGCATGCTTACTCTGAGCTCAGTTCAGTTTCTGCCGGTTGTTTTCTACAAGACCTGAAAGAAACTGCGTAATCTCTACTAATGGAGCTAATCAACATCGATTCTTTAAAAAAATGGCCAACTCCATGCCATTTTGGATCAATGAATTTGTCCTTCAGCTGCTTTGATTTTCTGTCAGATTACTACAATCTAAAATAAATTATAGGTATGACCTAGTATCTGTTCTAATTAATAGTCATCACAACTTTATGTTACATGAAAAACAATAATTGTGCATTTTATTCCCTTTCAACCGACTTCGAAAAAGGAGGGCTATCTCAAAGCGATTGTATTTTTAAAAAATGTTCTCAGACATTTTTATCCGATATGGATATTTTTATTTGAAGTGATGTAATTTTTTTCAGATTGGTCTCATATAAAGTTCATCAAAATAATTTCAATAGTTGGGTTTCTAAATCAATAGAATCGGTAAAAACAATGTCATCCAAGTTTTGCTCAGTTTGAAATTAAGACTATTGAGGGTGATTTAAACCTATTTTTAAAATGATATTATTAAAAGCTCTATTTACATACATCGGAACCTACGCAAACAATTATGTACGAATTTTCTGGATAAATTGCCAATAAACTATTTCCAAGTAAATTGTCAAAGGTTCCTATATTTTTTGGGCATTGGGACTTTGTCAATAACGAAAATTAGTTTTTCCAGGTAATGTTACATAACATAAGCAAAACAGAGTGGGAAGAAAGTTTAACAGTATTTGTTTTACTCTTAAATTAAAACCAAACGAGAACTGTTTGCCAAAACAGGGTATGTACAATAATTTTGTATTCATCATCATCATCATCATCAGCCTGAATACGTCCACTGCTGAACCTAGGCCTCCCCATAGAACGCTACTTTGAGCAGGTATTTACCTCCTGTATTCATTCGCTCCTCATAATTTTGCCCAAGGGTTTGGATGTAAATGAAAACTTGAAAAGGAAGTTCTAACCAGGTCGTCGGTCCACTTAGTAGGGGACCAGCCTATGCTGTATATTCCGGTTCGTGGTCGGTACTCGAGAACCTTTCTTCAGTTGTCAGTCTTGCAAGCGATGAGGCTTGCCCACTGCCGCTTAACTTGCTAATTCTAAGAGCTATATAGAAAGAAAGAAAGAAAGACAGAAAGAAAGAAAGAAAGAAAAATGAAAGAAAGAAAGAGAAAGAAAGAAAGAAAGAAAAAGAAAGAAAGAAAAAGAAAGAAAGAAAGAAAGAAAGAAAGAAAGAAACGTGAAAGAAAGAAAGAGAAAGAAAGAAAGAAAGAAAGAAAGAAAGAAAAAGAAAGACAGAAAGAAAGAAAGAAAGAAAGAAAGAAAGAAAAATGAAAGAAAGAAAAAAAGAGAAAGAAAGAAAGAAAGAGAAAGAAAGAAAATACAATTATTCAAGACATCACAAAACATTACATTTTTACAAATAGGCGCTTATACAACATAAATCACACGAAAAAAAAATAGAGAAACTAAAAAATATAATGTTGCGAGACGTCATGATGTAGTCCCGACTCAGCATGCAATTAAGGTCATAAGACCTTAATAACTGATTTTCAGTTGGAACTCGCATTCATATATTCTATATCGCTAACTTAAGTTTCCCTGTGAATCTTCTCATTTTGGATCTTATCTAGCTAGGAAACTATGAGCATATCTCGTTGCGCGACTTTGAGATAGCTGTTAATGAAGCCAACAGTAGTAATTTGGTATGACGAAATCTTTATTCATAAAAAGTTGAATTAAAATATGAGTATGGTTTTTCTTCAGCATATTTATCGAAAAGAAATGAAGTCACCCATTATTGCGTATTTCTATCAATGATTGGCCAGAGATAATGATCGGCCGTTATCGGAGCCGGACGCATCGGATTTCGCATCACGTCGTGTTGATTGTGGGACGACAAACCGGGGCCGCCGCGCCGCCGGCGTTCCAATTACCACAGCCATAGACACTCTGCAATACTGTATGTGAAGAATATACTGAATTAGTACACATTCAGTATATTCTTCACATACAGTATTGAAGTAGGTACACATTGATACCTAAAGATAGATAGTTTAGGTATCAATGTGTACCTACTATTAGCAAGCCTCTGTGAGTCTACAGAACATTCGGGTAAAGAGCACGTACAATTATATGCCTAAAAACTCAGAAACACTCACTTTTCAACTGACTTCAAAAATCGAAGGCTTCCTATATTATAATAATAACACGCCATACGATACATACATCTTTGACCTTAACTAGGATTCCTGTATCTAGGGACCCAAGAACTACGAAGATCATGGCCCCTCAACATCCAGACACAGAAGCAGTACTTGCGCTTTTCTTTTTCTGTGCACAAATACTTGCCTGCTTTGGGATCAAACCCACTTCCTCTGGGTCATGAGCCGGTTTGCTCAAATACCACACCACAGAGGCTGTCAATGTGTAATTTTATGTATGTATTTTTTTAAGTAAAACTTCTTTACGCACGCTTGACTTGGGAAGTAAACTGCTGAATGCGAGGCGAACGGTAGTTGAAGTTGGTTCACGTAGATCTCCATCGTCAAATCCGTTGTCTCCATTGTTAACAAAGTTAAAAGTTTATTATTATGTTGGTATATCCGGTAAAATTAGTCAAGAGGGCGAAATTAATATCAAACAAAGCAATAACATAGTTATACTGGCCGATAGATGGAGTTAACCTAAAGAAGTTTTACTTCAGTAAGTGGTCTAACGCACACTCGTTTTTTACGTAGGCATGTGCCTTGGTTTCTCCGATATTGTCAGATCGGTTTATTTTTTGTAAGAATTTTGCTCTGTGTTCACATGTAAATTTGGTGAAGATCTGATAAAAATCTTTGGAGATAGACAATGGAGCTCCTTAATTCCAGGTTTCTCAATATTTAAGGCGATTGAAGTCTGTTTAATTTAACCCTTTTGTTTCAAAATGATATTGTACTGGTAAATATAGTTGATTAAGATACGAAGGTTAATCGAGACCACATTCCCACTACTGGGACATGGGCCTTTTCTCACAATGAGTGTGTGTGTGCAGGTTGGTAGGCATGGATGACACATGTTCTCCAATTTCATTATTATTAAACATACCCAGTTTCCTTTATAATCCGAAAGTTTTGAGCTAGGCCGAGTGGGATTTGAATCTGGGTGTGTTTTACAGTCACACAGTATGTATCCTATTTTTATTACTAGTATGAAAAAGAAATGACATACCTACTTAGGCATAATTACTGATCAGTCAATACCTCAAAATTCATATCTGCAACTACTTATTCTATGCCATTTATCTCAATGCCCCTGTTCGTCACTTATCAGGACTCGGCTAATACCACCGAAGGGAGCTGCCCAATCTACCGCTTATCTCGATTTAATGGCTTCCCTATGTGTACCGGTTTTGTCTAATTCAACGATTCCGCCTGGTTCAATGGATCGGTATAAAAGTATCTTGTTATCATCAAAATGAAAAAGACGCAAGATTTACGAATACGTCTCTCTTCTTTAGAAGGATTTTTAGTTGGTAAGAAACAATTGTGAACATTGCTGCACAGACAAAGAAATCTATCGAATTAATTCTCACATAATCATCATGCGTTATTATCCTGAAGATGGGCATACTGAACATATGCCTCCCACTTGAGGATAGGAGGAGGACTCGCCATTTTTGCGCCGGTTGCGTGCCGCTAGCAACGGCTCTCCGCAGTAAATACCTCTCTTTCTGCATCATGTGCAGGTAGAAATTATACATATAAATCATTAAACAATGATACTGTTTTTTATTTCCGACATTGAAAGAAAACGATTAAAACCACTTCAACAGAATGCGCTACACGTGTTTTGGAAAGGCGAATATTAATGAACTCGTGTAAGATACGCATGTAATGCTAAAAGATAGGCAAAAGTCAAAGGATTCAAAAATCTTTTTTTCTAGATACATTAAATTAAATTCATAAATAAAGCCCGAGCAAGGGTGCCTCATTTGGAGCGATATCACGTTTACCCTCAAATCAAAGAAGCGATATAATCCTCGCATTTCCGAAAAGCTGGCGACAGAGAAATTGTGAGGCGAAGCCATTGTTTCCAATATCCGCAGAGGGGAAACTTTTATTGGGCACAAAGTGGGTATTATTCACGAGGCTCGCGGGTGGACGCAATCAACCGGACACAGTTCATGTTTTATAAACAGTAGAAAAGCTTGCGCGAATCAGAACTAAGTTGATCCTAAAAATGGAAAATATTAGTTTCACACTCTCGTTCATTCGGAAACTCTTTATTTTTCAGAATAAAAAGTACTCTGTTGATCTCTGTAGTGTAAACAAATTTTAATCTAAATAAATTCGGCCGTTTGGGCGTAAAATCCACATTAACCAACAATCACAAAGTTTTACTTCTATATTAGTAGCGACAATGCTTACTTGTCAGGTTTAAAATCCGATACGCAGCATACGATAGCCTCCTTCTAAATAGTATAGTTGGCAATACATATACCGAAATAGGCATCGTTTCTTTCAATAAAAAGTCATGTGTAGTTGTCGTGTTGAGATCAGAGAGCTCGGTGAGCTTGCATTTATGCTTCCAACCATTTTGGCAACTTAGTTTCGCAACTAGCTGCAAGAGTGTATTGAGTGGATTGAGCAATTTCTCTTGACAGTTATACCAACACAAACCTAATGTTGTTTGAATAGTTGTTCAAGTGGCAGCACACCCAACTGGCTCTAGAGCCATTTTAATAGCAATATTATTTTATAGAATCTTTTTCACTGTCTCACATTACACTGACGGTCAGCGAACTGACCGAACCGGATGCGTCGTTTCTGAATGTAAAGATATTTTTTCCCAAATACGGGCAATTTTCAAAGGGTTCTCTCTTATAAGAAAGCACGACCTTTTTCGATTACCGGAGACCTGGATCAAAAGAGCCGCAATTAGGAGATGATCGGAACTGATCGCGAATCACTTTGTGTGAGAAAAGTGGATCAAAATTTAGGTTTTTAGTTAGGTTAAACTTCTTTACCTTTTTGATCCTCAAATAAATGAGTAAATAATACTTATTGCTTGTATCACGTCTAATAATAATAATAATTTTAAAAATAAAACTAAAACAAACCAAAATTTATTAAGTGAAGAGAAATCTCTGCCCGGTTAAAAAATTAACACTTTTATCCAACAATATATTTTATTCATATTGAAACGTATTATGTAGGTATAGAAAAGCCAAAAAAGACTTCCCCGCGCAGGCTATAAACTTCGTATAACGATGGTCCACTCATCTACAGCTATTTCGGTTATTGCCTGCTAGCCAATGCCACCCTAAAAAGGAGCTAGTACCCTAAGTTTAACTTGATTTATCGATCGTAAACTGAAAATGGGCCTTCGAGAAGATAAGAAACTGACTTTATTGACTGACTACTTAATGATTTATAAAAATAAGCTCTAGAAAATGTGTGGAAATATTGGTAAACGGTTGTTAGAAATAAGCGGATGAACAAACGATCCTATAGAATCAATCAAATGTTAAGATATACGATCAAGTTATTGTTCCCTCTACGAAATCCCAAGAAGTTGGTTTGATTAATTTTTGTAGTATACTTAGTGCTTCTGTCGGTGTTCACTGTATGTATTGGTATATAGTAATTTTATAAAAAAAATCTTATAATATAATAGTAGTATAAATATAATATATATATGAAAAAAAGTCGTGTTAGTTACACTATTTATAACTCAAGAACGGCTGAACCGATTTGGCTGAAAATTGGTGGGGAGGTAGCTTAAAATCAGGAGACAGACATAGAATACTTTTTATCCCGTTTCACCGCGTTTTACTAATTCGCCCGTGCGAAACCGGGGCGGGTCAACTAGTAGAGTATATATATCTCATCAGATTTGCCATCATTTACCGGAAGACGCTTACAAAAACAGTTGCTTAGTAGCAATGCTCCTTTACGAACCGTGATACTAGTCTTAAAAAGTTTGAGATTTTTTTCTATTCATCTTAGCGAAGTACATATCTACCTTGCTTTGATTTACAGCATAGCTTTGTTTGAGAGCTAAAACGATTGCTTATCGAGTCGAAATTCCTTCCACTACACATTCTGCCAATATTTTCAAGCATCCAGACCGGACGCGTATGGAATCACAAATATCAAAACCTGACCCGCGCCGTGCACTTTTAGAAAAAGGTTTCAGTTTTTTTCTTCTATTAAATTTCCTAAGATGTTTACTAAGGATTACTAGACAGTTAATTTATGAAGGGTATTGAATCTGTGTCTAAATTGTACAATAGTTGCCAAAGACGTTGTATAGTATGAGCGGTTAAATCGTGTAGTTCTTTATTGAACTAACAGATTTTACCTGATTACTTAATAACAAACGTTTACATTCATAAAGACATCGGCAAACAATAACTAAACTAAAGCTCAACATGTTATTCTATCAAGTTAAGTCAACAAAAATAAAATTAACCTTTGGTGCATATCTATACATCTTGTTTTCCAGTATAATAACGCGCAACGATCACATACATAGATCCTAGAACTAGGATTATCTGTATCAAAGGACCCAGGAACTACGAAGTCCATGATCCCTCAATCTCTGGATTGTGTGACCATGGACTTCATAGTTCCTCCACAGATCAAGTGTTTGCCTTTTTTCCGTGCACAAATACTTGTCCTGCCGCGAGATACAAACTCGCCACCTTGGGAGCCGATCCGCTCAACCACCTTTTACTAGGTGGTAGGACTTTGTTGCAAAGTTCGTCTAGGTAGGTACCACCGCTTTGCCAGTTATTCTGCCGCCAAGCAGTAGTGTGCAAGGTCTACTGTGTTCCAGTTTGAAGGGCACTGTAGCTAGTGAAATTACTGGGCAATTGAGACTTTATGATCTGATCTCACAGTCGAGTAATCTTATTACCAGACTGTGCTGATGTCTCAGGATGATGTGCGCAGTGCAGTGTCGCATGAAACTCTGTTTTAGAGTTCCGAGTGACTCTGTTCTGTAATGGGCGGCCGCGGCGCTTAACATCAGGTGAACGACTAGCTCGTCACATCATTAACTAACATTTAAAAAAAAACACCACACCATAGGTTGTCAAAGTCAAGTCGAGTATGTTAGTTTTCTAACAGGACCGCAGTTCTTAGAAGACATATAACCACATGTGCGTAGCGGCACCTCGCCATGGCACGTGGACATTTGCATATCCGTGGGCCTTCTCGCTAAATTCTACGACCAACACCTTGTGTCTGAAAGACCGGCTAAGGCGGAATTTACACGGGTTTCCAAATAAGTGATTTGAATAATGTCGGCAAGATTAATTTCTAAGTTTCACGAAACTTTGATTGGAATGCAACAGGAGAAATTCCCATAGTAACTATGCACATAAACTGCGTATTAAAACTGTCAAATCCATACAAATGTGTGTTTCGATTGATTGCAATTGAGTTACGTGATCACCCAGCAATTATTGTAAAACATCGACAGTTGCGTTGAAAATGTTCCAATGTGGGATGGAATTTATCTTTTACTATATTCAGTTTATAGTCATATTTTATTGTTCATAAATGTTTAAAAAGAAATAGTGCTTTTATAAACAAGTTATTTAAATCGACTGCATTATCTTGTGATCAAAGTATGCTACTCAAAATAAGATAAGTAACGTAGAAGATGATGACTATAAAATCATTGTCGCCTTTTAAATAACAACTGTAACTGAAATAAATTGCAAGTAACTACGAGGCGTTGTAGCTAAGTAGACCTAAGAGGTGATCGCGGAACATTGATTGTAATAAAAAATTCATTCCTAATTTGAATATTTCCATAGTAACTATGCACATAAGCTGCGTATTGAAACTGTCAAATCCATACAAATCTGTTTTTCTATTGATTGCAATTAAGTGACGTAATCGTAGACGATTCCGTGACGAAGTTCCGTGATCACTCCACAGCTAGAGCTGTGGAGTGATCACGGAACTTTGCTTGCAATGTATTAGGCGAAATTCAATTCTTAGCTTGGAAATTTATATATTAACTATGCACATAAACTGCAATTGACAGCGTCCGTGGTGTGGTGGTTGAACAGGTTGGAACAGTACAAGTATTTGTGTGCAAAGAAAAAAAGCGCAAGTACTTGTTCTGTGTCTGGGTGTTGTGGGACCATGGTCCTCGTAGTTCTTGGGTCTCCACAGGGAATCCTAGTTAGGATCCAGGATCTATGTATGTGATAGATAGGCGTTATTAAAAAAAAAAAAAATTGTGACTTCCATACAAATTTCACCCTGCTAGGTGACATTCTTCTGGTGACGCTGTAAAGGTCAGTAGACTGACCTTTACAGCGTCACCAGAAGAGGGTTTCTAACCAACAGCATAAGCACGCTCAAAATAAAACCATACAAATTTGTATTTCTATCTGTTGCATTCAAGTTAAGTGATCACCTAGTCAGTCTTGCTCCCGCTAAAATTCCGTTCCTCATATTACTAAATCAATGTTTGTGATTGTAAACCTAAACCTTACTGTGTTATTGTGCTTTAGATTTTTCTTTTATTTTAATTTCTTTAAATCTAAAGTTATTATGAAACTAAAACGCATTGAAGCAATTGGTGTAAATAGCCCTTGTTCTTGGTGGATTTAGTCCTATCTCATGATATATCAGCATTACATCGTCTCGTGTACACCTCTCCTAACTAGCTTTACAATGTGCAAACAAGTGTCACACACGTACCCACACTTTACATTTTATGGGCTCGCGGCCAAGCGTTATATTATTCAAAAACAAACACGCTGAGGGTAGGCACAACTATTTCTCTTTATTATTTAAACCAAATAGCTTTGGGATATAATTTAATTAATAAAGCTTTGCGGATGTGATTTGTTTTTGCCGGATGTTAGAGGAAAATTGTTTTTTTTTTAATACACAGAATCTTTGATCAGTTAAAATTCGAAAGATACATTGCTTAAATCATTAAAGCCCAACATGGTTTTAGATGGTCTGTTGATGATCCATGTTAGAAGCGATCTATTTTGACTTATTCTATGATTAGCTCTGCGTGTTTTGATCCAACCTGACGCCTTAATCAATACTGCTCTATTATGCTATATCCATTGCAATAGTTTTTTATATTTTTAATAAAGTTGTATATTTTAGTAATCCTACTCATCTGTAGATTATTATACTATTCCAAAGCTAACCCAGTAGAGACTTAATTTTAATTTGTGCCACTCACATTTATTCCAAACTGCACCCCTCCGCAGAAGAGGGCTACTAAAATATTTTCCGCTCACTGCACGTTTGACTCGACTCTGTCTTGAATACCGCATTTTGCTGTGATCTTCCACGTACTCTTTGCACCAAACTTTGCTGTTCAATTGTGAGCTCTATATCTAAATGCTTAGCTTTCTTTTACTATCCAAACTGGATACTTTAGTTACTTTTTGCAATACTAATTCGTTTGCTCCAGAATTTTTATGGTGCTCTAAGTTTGACTACTGCGTTGTCTAAAATAGACGCTATTTTGAATAGCGTAAGGTTCGTTTTGTTCTAAGTTTTTTAGCGAGTTGTTAGGCTTCTTCCTCTTCAGCTAAGGTCCCTAGAGGCATGATCCCGAACTCCTCATTTATCATGCTTGTCACGCGTTGACCATCCCTCGTGTACACACTACATAATATAAGTAAGTGTGGATATAAATCCATACTTTGAACCCTAAAGATTTGACGCCTTTTGACTCTTTACTGTCTTATTTTTAGCTGTCTTTGATCTTTTTCTGACCCTCGGTTGATTCGGCTTTTGCTTACTTTGTGGATGTGAATATTTTATAGCGAATAAAGTGGCAAAAGAGCTTCGTCAAAAGTATAAAGAAAATGAACGGGTATTTTATAAATACTTTACGGTAGTTATGACAGGTTTCTTAGTAAAGTTTTTAAACGCTCAATAACATAACAGCGCTGCTTGTTAGATCTATTAAATATGCTATCGGAAACTGAAAAGAAACAAAAGTTTTCAAATAGCTGTATTTGCTATTAAATAATCGATAATGCTGTTTGTTTCTCTGTTTATTTTTTATCGACAGCCTGAATACATTCACTGTTGAACTTAGACAAGCGTCACTTTTAGCGGGCGCTGGCGTCCTGCATTTATTAGGTCTCCTCGGTTTAGACCTGCTGGGCGATCACGTAACTCGATTGCAACCAATAGAAACACAAATTTGTATGTACTTGACAGTTTGAATATGCAGTTTATGTTCAGAGTTAGTATGGAAATTTCTCCTGTTGCATTGCAATCAAAGTTTCAATTCCAATTCTGAGAACTATATCAGTCACCTTAGTTCTCTTGCAGATTCATTTCGGATCTTATCCCGCAGGGAAACAAAACACCGAACATAGTTAGTCGAATTTGGACTTGCCTAATTGGACAGTACCTAAATAGACGTATACGTCGATAACGAGAGTATCATTCCCAACAATTACCGATATACGTGGAACATGGGTATTAGACATGATTTTTCTCCATGTTCATCTTAAGTCCAACCTGTTGGAAAAATCTACTGATATCGTTGAGCATGGTGCTAAATATAAAAAAATTCGGGTAATTATAACAAATTACAATTACTGGAAAAACTGTTTTTTTTTACTTTCGATGGGATTGCGTTTATTTACATCTCACCTGATGGTAATGATGAGGTCAAAGGTTAACTTACCCAGAATTAAGAAATCATAAAACTACACGAAATCTATTTGAGCTATTTACCTTTTATCTTAGTACTCTTAAGACGTTTATCTTTCTTGGTTGAATATCACATATACCAATTAATATATATTGTCAAACTACCCATGTAATAATAACTTCTAAAATTCGTTTATATATTTTAAGGGTTTTTCGTTACCATGCAACAGTTGTTGCGCGTGCTTGTATAGAAAGCGAGCATTTTGTATTATTACTTGCATGTATTATAGTACTATTACTGTTTGCAGCTCTTTCGTATCTTAGCACACACACTGTGCTAAGATCGAAAGCCTCCAAAGTACCCATTATGCACTGGATGCCAATGGGTCTAAGCAGAGTGGTCCGTCCATACTAGCTCCATTTACATCCAGAGACTATGTTTTATCTGTCGTGTGTTCAAAAACAAGTGATTGTTAACCTCTTGTTTTGGAGTGCTTAAATACCAGTACTATACAATTGACTGAATCATAGCAGCACCACACGTAACATACTGGTACATATCATTCTACCAAACCCGAGTGACTCAACACTTGTATTCACCGTCGTGTCACAGTTGTGAAGTTATCCAAGTTACGGTTCCGATGCAATCAATATTATTAAACTATCGCCTTCTCATCCAGTGGGATTCTGTGATGCATTAATCATTCAGCGTTTCCATTAGATGATGTTTGACTTTGGAACTTCATTAGTGATTAAGATGTTGGTTATAGGATATATGCTGCGGTTGTGCCGCCTATATGTATTGGGATACAGCACTGGTTGATTAATTTTGGAACGTAGTCGCGGTTCGTAGACCCATATTTACTATACATACTAAATTAACCAACTGTGCATATACCTATTATTAGGTTGAGTTGGCTGTTTCGATTTCAGAAGGTAATTTGTATTTTTAGTTACCTCAATGCGGCTTATTTTTTCTTGAACAATTTACTTATGATGACGTTCAACATTTGGTGTAGTATAACAAGCTATAAATGATATTTTTAAAATTTTCCGACACCAAATAATCAAAAAGAATGTAATTCACCATTTTATGGTGGTTTTTACCTTTTAAAAATAAAATCGAAATCGGTTCATCTGTTCGGGATTTACTATGCCCAGAAAGACACAATACACACACAGAGACACGTGAAACTTATAACACCTTATCGTTTTTACGTCAGGGGCTAAAAACAAAAATAAGAGCTTTCTTTACACAACGACATTTAGGTTTCCGTTGCTGATTTAAGCTCTCACGGTTGATCACTACATTGGTACATGAAAATGAGCGAAATATCGGGAACTCAATTCCCATGAAATGTCCAGAAATACTAATAAATTAAGAAACATATAAACATATCTTTATAAATTCAGGATTTTTAGCGCTATATTTAATTACATGTTATTCTTTTTTTTAGTTTTGGGTTGCTTATTTCTTTTTATTTTTGGCACGAAAAAGGGAAGTTTTAAACTTTTATACAACCTTTTCTCGTTTCTCATCAAACAATTTCCAAGGTGTCGGAAGCAAGGCACAAAGCGAGAAATAACAACGTTCCAACCACAATAGAAAAGCGAAACCAAATTAAGGATTCCAACGCGAATATCTTCTTGTGAAAAAGGAGGCCGAAATTACGGTGGTTGTGATTTGAATTTATTACCCTAAGGCTAATTTTATTTCGCTACTGTGTACAGTCACCCCATAAATACGTTTCCATCTAAGTACTTTATCGTTGGAAGAAAGTGCGATGTTTTTTAATGAGACAGCGAAATCGCTACTGTGTTCGACTATGACATGGAAGTAAATGTGAACAAAGGCATAAATACTCATGAAGTAAGCACCACGGCTCAGTTTGAAGAACTTTATACAATCAAATAAAAACACGCAAGAATAATTTGAATCCACAAAAAAAATTTGAATTTCAACCAAATCACACTAATATTATTATGGCGAAAGTTTGTGTGTGTGTGTGTGTGTGTGGAAGTGTGTGTGTGTATAGGAAGCACACACATACACATACACATGCAGCAACGGCTGGACGAAAATGGATTGGAAAAAACACAGTGACTAGTATCTTATTACGAAGAATTGTTCTTTTACCGTAACTGGTTACGAACCACCGTTTTTGTACTTGACCGAAGGGGTCACTGCCCCCGGTGTGGTAAAATCTCATCTTAAATGTTTCACATAAAGCATACTGAAAAGATGAAAATACACCAATGTTTTATGAACTCACGATCATACCAAGCCTGTATCATTCCACAGCTGGATAATTTGGTATTGGCTTAGATTTATATTAACTGCCTACATTATAATATTCTTGTAATCATTATCAATTTTGTCATAATAATTATCAAGAACTACGTGTGTACATAACCTTATAAGTCTAGTAATGGTAAAGTAAGGCATACGCTTCCGAAGAGGGAAGATGAAATGGAATGATTTTGCGTTTATTTTTTGGCTTTACATTATATTTCTGAGCATGTGCTCTGTTCTCTAAGTCTAAGGTTGCTTAAGGGTCGAATATTATTAAGCAAAAAGCACTCAGACTTTGCGAAATGAGCTTGAAATATTCACGGTAAACACGTCGTTACTACATCCTTTTTACTTAATTCCAGTACAAGTTAGCTCCTGTTGTTGCTTACAGAACTCGATAACTATAAAGCTGGAAGTACAAAGTGCCTTCTGCGCATCGAGTGTACATTCAAAACTTACATCCGCAGGTAAATGCGGCCTCTTAATAATAAAAAAGCGGAAAGAGGGAAAACTCCGGGAAAACGGGCAATGTTTATCGAGAAACAAAGGCAACTGAGGCATACAATATGCATAATGATTGTACTAAATTAGAGAACAGCAGTCCCTTTTACGCGAACTCAAATTGCTTATTGTGTACTGGGTTTCGAATACTTTAATATTTTAGGTGCGACTTGTTGGTAGGTTTGTAAGAAGAAAGCATCGAAGTGCGGTAATATAAATTTGATAATTATACGTACGACATTAGCCCAATAATGTTCCCGCTGCTTCCGAGGGGCCCTCTCTCACCAGAGATACTGTAAACATCTACAACGCTGGCAAGTCCGAGTCGACAGTCTTGAAGTTTTTGATTCTTAAATATGATAGTTTTCTCGAGATGTTTTTACTAACCTTTGTGATAGCGAGGGCAACTTCCACTTGAAGTCATTGATGCAGGACTGAGAAGGGTTCGAAACATGCATCGCTTTGAAAGTCGCACAAGCTAAAGCTGTGCCACAGCCAATACATCGCTTTGAAAGTCGCACGACCTATATATATATATATATAATTGGCTGTATGGTCTTTCCTGTATTATGTACTAGTTGCGCCCCGCGGTTTCACTCGCGGATAAAAAGTGTTTTAATTATTTGCTCATCCCACAGGAAAATTTCACTTTTCCGGGATAAAATGTAGCCTCTATGTTAATCCAGTGTATAAGCTATCTTAGTATCGAATTTCATCCAAATCCATTCAGCCATTTGAGCGTGAAGGAGTAACAAACATACACACAAACGCACATACAAACTTTCGCCTTTATAATATTAGTGTTATGTTCATGTTAATAATAGGCTAGTAATTTTTATATTCATAAATATAAAAATTATTTAACAAAAAGCATGGACCCAGGTGTCTGTGGAAATGCAGATTTAAAAAAATAAAAAGCTGTGCCACACTTTTGACGATCAATAATAATAAACTGAATAATTGAAGATTAAATAAATACAATTCTGACCAGTATAGGTATCTAAAGTACTTATGTAGTGAATCAACCGTGTTTTAATAGTAAACTTTTGTTAAACAGATTTACGAGACTTCGCATGTTTAGGCAATTTTGAATTTATTAGTTGAAAAGTACATTAAATCACTTTTTATTAGCTACAAGTACATTAAGAGTCAGTGCAGTGAACTTTCACTCCATCCTATCTAAGGCTCGGCATACACTATGTTTTGACAGCCGAAGTAAAATTTATGAGCGCTCACCGGACCGATAAAACCGCCTTTGTCACAGGCCAGCTCGATACCAGCAACACTCTCCCGTTTACGACCAAATAAATTTCAAACACTATTATGATTCAAATCGTACCGGACCCACAAAATACAAACACCCCTTTTTATCAAACGCTCAATATTCACAAAATATTTTCACAAAAACATTTTTTTACTTCTTTTCTCATTCGATCGTGTCGTGGAATTGTTTACGAGTTTTATTTAGTCAAGTTTATGACTTGCATTCGTGATTAATAAATTATATTGGAGTTATGATTTTTTATTTTATTCATGTGGAGGATTAAGGAGATTCTTAAGTGAGAAATGTTTATGACGTTTAACTAAATGGGAAGCATAAATAATGTTAAACATCTGTTGTCATTTGTCAAAGCGGATGAGTTACTTAACTGCATACTTCCGAGTCCTATAACTATAACTGTACTCAAATATAATGCATTTAAATACCTCATAATGTATTTTATGTATATAAATGAAATTTCATGTATAATAACTAGATGTGCAGTTATTCTTAATTTTTTAGGTTAAATGAAAGCATTCTATATAGGTACTAAGTTGATGGCGATAGTGTCGCCAATTTCTAATTCTATTTGAGGGTGGTAAGGCCTGCACTGACGTCCCGCATGGGGTGTATTGTGCATTTCCCCCTGCCAGCAGTTACCCAAGCCAGCCCAGCTTCTTCATGTAGCGGAGCACTGCCTTGGGTCGCTGGCACTACTGTTCCAGTGTTGTCGCATGTGATGGTATGGGTGGTTTGGAGACCAATTGCCTTCGATCCCGTGGTCGTTGTTCTTGTTCGTTCAGTTCACCAATTTATATGTAAAATTTCTATTCATTTCAATTAATCTTCAATATGTTCAACCATTTTGGCGTGAAAGACAGACAAACAAATATGCAAACAAAAACGGGCATTTATTTGATACAACGAATCAGCATTGTCATTCTATGGAGCAATGCTTGATCGTTATCATCGGCCGGAAGACGTTTATTGCTGAACATAGGCCTCCCTATAGAGCGTCACTTTGATCAGCTACTTGCTTCTTGCATCCAGCGGCTCCCCGCGGTCCTGACCAGCACCCCTACCGCGTAACCGTTCTGGAAATCGGCTTCGCCTGCCATCCTGCACGCGCCAATCAACAAGTCCACGAGTGCGAGCAAGAAAGAACACGATTACGATCTCCACCAGAATTACGCGGTAAGGCCCCTGGTCGTGGCCGTGGCCTACAATGACTTTTCTGGTTTGTGGTCACCACTTGTGAAACTTTATTCCCTATAGGTTTCGAGCGATGTAGCCTATGCATTGTTATTTCAACCTATTAAAATATAATGAAAAACAATAACGAGCCTTTAAGCTGCTATTTTTCCAGAGATCCATAATTTCATTCCTAATTCCACGAATATTCAGTACAGTTTACGTAAACACGATATTATCTAATTGTGAAGTACGAATACGCTACATACTGATACTATACGATATATAATAGTATACAAATATATTTTTATGTAAAACTAAACCCAAACTTTAAATAGATCTCTAAATACTTATAGAAAACCGTACACTGAAGGGAACTTAATCAAACAAACCACTACCAGTAGGCAACGTGCCCAATATGCTGGCAGCATTGCCACATTGAATGGCAATGCTCAATCTTTGGCTGAAGTAGAGGCCAGCATTTTGGTCACGAGCAGCTAAAAAAGCGCAAATATAGTAATCTTGGTAGCGGTTTTATATTTGCGCCTTTTGCAGTTGAGACACTGGGGCCTTGGGGACCGAGTGCTCACCAAATATTTTAAGACCTTTCTAAACGTCTGGTGGAAGCTACACTGTAATTAATTTATAAATTTTTTTAACTTGTTAATTATATACATATTTTTATTTTTTGTTTTTAATTGTATAGATAGTAGTATATGTTAGTTATATTATTAGTTAGTTTGTTAAGTTTTGGTCATTATCTGTGGTGAATAATTATGATGAAATAAAAATGTATATATTTTTAATTATATTGACATTTGCCTTGCTATTAAAAGTCGTAGCGAAAATCTCAATGATTAAGCAAAACAAGATTACCAAGCCAAAATGAACCTTACATTCAAGTCTTGTCCTAGTTCTTAAGATTAACACATGAAAGCTGTAACTTCTGATACGTCGAGTAGTACAGAGGAGATAAGGTAAACATGGCCACGACAGGTCGAGAGAGGCTAAAGTGTCTAGTCTGCGAAAGACCAGCTCAAGGAGACAGGTGGGAGCTTGGATCAAAGGGCTCCATTGACCCGCTTGCGGGTACTCTAAGCATTTGGCTCTTACTACCAGCTTTGTAGACACTTCTCAGAATAGGTTTAAGAATTCTATCAAAGTTTTTTAAAATTAAGTTGATGTTATGAAATCTTTATTAGTTTCAACACTTTTGAATTGGGCCGACAGCTCAGTTGGTAGTAACCCTGTCTTCTAAGCTGTAGGTCGTGAGATCGATTCTCACCCTGGACATACATTTGTATGATGAACATCGATGTTTGTTCTGTGCCTGAATGTTATATTCTATTCTATGTATATATTTACAAACAAAAAGTATCTAAGTATTCTATCAGTTATCTGGTTTCCATAGTACAAGCTTTGCTTAGTTTGGGGTTAGATGGCGCTGTGTAAAATATCCACAAATGTTTATTTATTTAAATCTGTACGTGTTTTCGGTGTAACATGTTATGTGCAGTAACAATTTTGCGAGCGAGAGAAAGAGAGAGAGATATTTTATTAAAAAAATATACACGTTATTGTCTATATTCCTGCGCAAGGTTTAATGACCTTAGTAGTATTGTATCTCTGGCTTACTGATGACTTAACTATCTACTTATTTTTTATTTCGGTGTACTTTTTAGTGGCTTTTGTTTTGAATTACGTGGTAAGGGCAACGAACAACAATTTTAACATAACAAACTAGGTTCTCTGAAGAGATTTCGTGTGAAGATGACTGGTAGAGAGAAAGGCGATATGCTCTAGAGTAAATTTACTGAAATTATCATGATGAAAATTTTCCTCGAAAGCACGAACTATACCTACAACCCTGAACAAATTGAGTCAGACCAACCAAATATAAATATTAAGAAACTTACAAAAAATTTTATGGTTATGATAAAATGTTCTATAGATGCTTTGGGCTGAAAATATCTTTTAGCTGCAATAAATGTAAAATGTCAGATATCAGCGTAGTGGAATTAAATACTTTTTCTTTCATAAGCCTGTCGAAATGCACTGGTATGTGCTTGACTTGGTTTACGTAAGCACTGGAAAATGCCTTACGACCAAGTATAGTTTTATAGCGATGTTCTCTTTTAATGAAACTCATTGACTAATTTGAACCTAAGACCTATGCGAACCACAAGTCAACATTTTTCAATTTTCCATACTTATTTCATAGAAAACTAACTAACAAAAGTTGTAACAAAAGTAGAGTTGTTTCAAAAAACGAGAAACATTTGGGAACAGTTAAATTCGCGCAATGTTACAATACTAAATCAAAGTGATTTGTTATTGAAGCACTAAAGCAGTTTACGTCGATAGACCCGCATAAATCTAAGCGACCAAGGAAATTATATGCGCCTTTGCTACACTATTAACAGTATGTCAACACGCAAAAAGCACAAGCCGCAATGAAACAAAAATAAAAAGATATTACTGTGCCCATAACTTTAATTATTCTTTATTCTTCTAGAAAAATAGTATCGACAATAATGTATTTTTGTAATCGCATCATTCTTTTTCATATTTCAAAGATAAACTAACCGTAGGAGTATATGTATAAAGTATAATAATGCAGTGTTTACATGTCTGTGTATTGTTTAAACACAATGCAAAGAATAAATAAAAAAAAGACAGCAGTACATGAAAGAACTAATTCGAATCATTCGTTTTTAAAACACATTAAACCTAACCCATCACTAATTTCCTATTGAATGTATGCATGCATACATTATTTATTATACATATACATTATTTGACATTTCTGTCAAAACCAGTTTTTTTAAATAAAGCTACTAATGCGATTGAATTTAGTAAAAAAATAGTAACTGACTGCAGTTGCTATACTAAATCCAAGAGTTGCCATTGTAGAACTAAAAACCAATCAATACAAAAGTTATGTGCTGAATGTCAATCATTACCAAAGTAGGAATGATCTAAAAACGAAAACTGACTTGTGTCCTTACTGGGTATATATTTGTTCTACCTTTCGATTTAGAATGCGAGTTTGCTACGTACGCATGCATTAAACTACTATTGGAAACTGTTTGAGCATTAATTGAAATCTAAGTTATCGGAGAGCAATATAAATTTTGAAATAAATTTTCACCTGGACTGAGGTTTATATATACTTAGGCTATGGTTCTTCAAAGCTTGATTATCTCTAAGAATTTTCTTTGATAAGATAAAAATAAAGTAACTTTGAATTTTAATTACAGTTTAACATAATTTTTATGCATTGATATACTTCTATGACTAAGTTTAAAAAGGTGCTTGTTATAACTGATAATTATTTACATTCTTCCACACAGCCTCCGTAGCCTCTGTGGTGTGGTAGTTGAGCAGGTTGGCTCATGATCCAGAGGCGGTGGGTTCAAAGATTATTAAGTTCAGATTATTTTGTCGCCGTTGATGACGGGTCCATCTAGATTCGCAGCATCACCACCGGCTTAACGAACATATTTTAGCTTACATTGTACACACACAGCCACAAAATATATGCGTAGTATGTGAAAAATTTAATGTTTATGCAGTAGGTACTTATCAATAATTTCTCTTTATAGTTACTATCTTTAGAAATGTTAAGCATACAAACGCATTCATTGGCACCACACCAATATCCATACGATTACAATCATTACACAGTTTGGTGGGACATTGTCAATAATGTACGAGTTATATTATCTGATTTGGGCGTTTTATTGGTAGAATTGACGGTCATCTTGCGCCTAGCTTTGAAGCGATGGTGATGTGAGACTGACGCATGTCACATGTGCTTGCCATGTCGAAACATAAAACTTGTGGGCTTAAAGGGTGTTCCCACTAGCAGGATATCAAAATATTTTATATTAGGTTTTCAATGGGAATTTTCTGCAAAGTTTATCTAGGTAGGTTGATACCTACCTATGCGGTCCGCTTTGCCATACAATCTGCCGCCATCCACTAGTGTTCTAGTCTTGACGACACTCGTAGCTAGAAATAACTGGGAAAATGAAACTTTATTACCTGATCTTACGTGTAATCTTATTGCTAGACTGATGTGCTGATGATTCAGGATGACATGTGCAGTGCAGTGTCACGGAAACTTATATTTTGGGGCTGTGAGTGGCACTGCATCTGATATCGGCAGCCACGACACTTAACATCAAATGAAACACTAGCTCGCACGTCATTTATTTATATAAAAAACCTGTAGGGTGCAACCGCACATTTTCCCGCGTCAGCGTTTTGGATTACTTTTTCTACGTAAACGACAGTTTGCTTCAAGCGTCGTTTGCTGCTATTATACCTATGTTTCATTTCTAGGAAGAAACATGAAGAATTTAAGCCTGATTTTATAAACGTGAAATTGGTTAAAAATTCGTTGCTGGGCAGTAAATCCCAACGCTATCAAGTCTGTTTTTAACGTGAAATGAACAAGAGCCGTTCTTAATCATTTTCAGTAACATTTTGTATTACTGTTCCGAGTTTTCTGGCGTTTTTATGCAGACCTTCCTTCTACCTAGCCATCGGTGAGCAGCACCTTGCACTATGAAAAGATTACACAGAGTATTCGATAGACTAAATTTGTACAGCCTGTAAACAAATAATACAGCAATTAATCACACTCTTTACTATTCTAGCGGGCTTTTAGAGTCATTTGCGGTATCATTTCGTGAAATTCGATACTGCCTTCTGCATTTTATATTTAAATATTTTTGCTGGGAGAATATTCAACTTTAGACAACAGTATATTATACAAGAAAAAAATCTAAATATTTAAATATTTTGTTGAAAATTTAATGGGGTTTTGTGGATGGTAATGCTTTTAATATAAATAAATAAATATGTGTGGACATTTCACCCAGCGCCATATAGCCCCAAACTAAGCAAAGCTTTTATTATGGGAAACAGATAACTGATACAATACTTAAATACTTTTTTGTAAATATATACATAGAATACAATATAATAAATATGAGTTTTTGAGTCTAAGAAATACTACCGTGAGCTTTTATTCTTAAGATCAAGTATTTTTAGTAAACAGTTTTAATCAGAAGTTATAATCAAAATAAGTAAGCCCGGTCGCGGTGTTTAATTAAATTGACTCTATTGGCGAACATTGCTATTGTATACTAAGATAGGCTAAAACTAAGTCAACTTGTCGTAAAGTCATATATATTTATATCTATTATTAAAACACCAAAAAGATAGGTACGAAAATTCAACTAAAAGAAACATTTCAAACACACACAGTGGTTCTATTGATTTTTTTTTTTATTTAACTTGTCTAGCGTATGAATACGTATAGGTACGTTTGTGTCAGATACACAGAAACGTATATTTTCATTGCAACCAGGAAAATTTTTGCACAATTAAAAATCAAAATCAGGATTTTAATACTTAATTCAAGATAATTCTAAGCATATAAATAAAATTACAAAGTGCACAGTGCTTAAAACTCAATACTGATACGTCAACCAAGAACTTACAAAAGCTTTTACTATAAAACACCCCTTTATTACAAATGTGAACTTATTATACCTTTAATTCGGGTTATTCTAGTTGTACTCCAGCTGTGTGCTTTCATAGGTGTAAACGGAATTTTTGTTCCCTGTTGCTCAGTTTATTAGGAGCAAAGGCAACTATAAATTTCTTTTTGTCCCGCAATGAAATATAAAAGTTCTCTCAGGCTTAAAAACTCACAGCTATACGCATTTAAACATTCGCCGACTGCCACTAACCATGTGAACCAAATCCAGTTGGTACGTATAAAAGAAAACAAAGAAAGCTGTCGATTTTTACAACAGATATATTTTTTATCCTCCAAATATATCGCCGGTGGCAAAATATAATTGCACTATATTTCAGTGAGTTTTTCCTTCAATTATTGAATTTTATTGTTCGGGCATCTGCCGACGCTTTAAGGACATTCTTCAGTAATGATTTCTAAGCAAACTTAGCTTTGCAGTCTTTTATAGATAGCATAAGTACTATTTTGCGGTGGCAAACATATTTACCAGCTATTGTTTTACTAAATTTAGAAAAAGGTGGTAAAGTAAAGGTTTTGATTTTTGAAAGAAATGGTATTATCGGAAATATTCTAATAATAGTTGCACTGAACGTTGGAACGCACTTTAAGGTTTTATTCTTGTCAATTTCAATAAAACTATAAGTCTACCGGTAGTCAGCGAGGTAGGCATACTAGTAATATGCCTACCTCACTGAAGGGGTGAATAGGGGTGAATACCCTAGAGGAGTGGAGTACCCCCGTGGAGTAGTTACTCCACGGGGTATGGTGGAAGCATTTATTCAGGAGTGAATTCTGGTTAATAATGATGTTCACGATGATGATGATCTAGGTAACAACTAAATGATTTGATCATCGAAAACAGCATTTCTTATATATATATATATTTTTACCATCTCAAACCCAGTTCTAAACGTATAGCTTGCGCAAAATTTTATGAGCACTCGGAAGTTAGGCCCGAGTACCAAACTGCGCATGGTCAGTTGAGTGCATTGTAAAAGCAGCCATACATTAACTATAATATGCGTACTGCGTAGCCATCCGCGCTAACTTCCGAGAGCTCATAAAGTTTTGCGCGAGCTATACTTAGCACATCAATTTACTTCAATTTTAATTTTAACGTATTTTACAGACTGCAAAGCAATATCTGCAGCAATGTCAAAATATCTACCAGCGCCTTTGTTTCCTGAAAAATATAATCTAGAAGTTTCAAGGTAAGAGTGCACCGGTCTCTTCTATAAGTAAGCATGTTCCATCGTCATCTGCGTCTTTACTTACCATTAGGTGAGAGTGGTCAAATGCAGGCGTATCATAGGTAAAAAAATTAGAGGATGTTTATAGTTGAAAAAATTTGTTGAATTAATTTTCTGATTTTATCACTTACCTCTCTTTGTTATCAGGGGCTATATCAAAAAGCCCACCGGCACGTCGCACTGCATCAACGTTGACGCTGACGTTCGACGGATCCGTCACGAAATTAAACCCTGGATTATAAAAAAGTTTACATTGTAATGCCAGTAGATTTATGACCATTCACTGTCGGCGGAAAATGTTTGTTGGGTTGGTATGTGTTAAAAAATAGTTAATTTTGGCAGAGTAAATTGGACGGACGACGGCGACGTATTCTTCTTTAGTAACTATATTTTAGTTTGGCTTGGTTAACTCATTCTTGTTTTTTTAGATAGTGGCTAAAAATAAAATCATGAAATAGAGCTGCGTTAAACAATATTTTTCCGATAAAAACCATGTCATGTGGTGTAGCGTAATAGTCATGCAGCAATCAAATATACTTACCATCTACTTTATTTTTTAACGGGCTTTTTTTAAGCTTCCATACTTGGTAATTGAATATTATTAATTCGAAAATATTGAAGTTTTAAAATGTTTGTTATTTGTTTATTAAAAATGATAATACATCAAAGCATTTCATGTTTTTTTTAAATAGCAGATTCCCATTTTACCTCCAACACCCTCCTCAACTCTCCAACGCCTGATGGTAAACAATGGTATGACCGAAGATAGACCACGTAAATCTGGAAGCTACCTATTCACTCTGGCTTTGAAGACATCTAGGCTATATTTAAAACTTTTCAGTGTTTTCAAATCTAGACCGTATTATATATACCTAACGGCACATAACACAAAGTGTAGATAATTGAACCTAATGTAAAGCAAAATCGTCCATACATTAACCATTTTACCTCCGAAGTTCACTCAAAATTCAACACACAAATATTTACGTGTTCGCTAAAAACAATTTAAAAACGTATAAACTGCACTTTGATATAGGCAGATAAAAAACGGTAACTGTACCAGGATCCGACTTATTTTATTAAAATAATAACACCCACGTAGTCATATGTTCGCAAGTCAATAGCGCGTAACCAACATAAAAAGACCCTGCAGTCTTGTCAGGTTAGTTTTGAAAATGTATGTAGTGATAGGTCATGCGTTAGAAGATACAACGGTCGAGTTATCCGACCCACGCTCACTGCTTTATTGATCGGAATTGCCTCTAAACGTTACCAATGAGACGTTTGTTGTTGTATATTTACGGCACCTTCATACTGCATGGTAACTTCAGTTCCGATACAATAAAATGCTTGATATATGAAGGTCTGACCTGAGATCCCAGTACGTTTAAGTATGAAACGCACTTATGTACATTATATTTTTATAATAGTTCTTACTACACACACGTATGTGCGGGGAGTTTTATGTATATGCGAAGAACAATGGTGCGACGTGCGAATTTTTTTATAGACTCGTCAGTTCGAAAAGTCATCATATCGAAAAGCAACCGACTTTAGCTCAAAACTAGAATGTACAATTTTTATTTAGATAAGTTGTATTTTAATAGATTTTAGCGCAGACAGGTATTAGCATCTTTAGCATAGGCACTTTACGGTGCTCAGATAATGGTATAAACCATCCATTATCTTGTACTATGTAAAATAAAAAGGTACTGTTTTGTTTAACACTGTGACAAATTTTTTGATATTAATTTATTAGCAGGCTCATCTAATTTTATAATTCTGAAATTTTTGAATTCGGTATGTTGGTGGACTTTATAATATAGCACTCCCTCTCCTGTCTCTTTCGTCTATACCCTTTTTCGTCTGTCCCCTTACTTACACTTACTAACACTGCGTAACAACGGACTAGCTACCCAGGGTTTTCTCTTGTACTTTTCTCTTGCTTTTTTCAAACAAAACACTAAATTACTATTCTTTCGCTATTTATTTATTAAAATATAAGAGGGTAAGACGTGTTTTTTTAAATCAGGCCCGTAGTTTTGAATGGATGAAATCATACAAGATGCCACCATGCATTTCGCCAACAATTTTGGCTCTCGTGCGTTCATACGATGAATATAAAGTAACTAGGCTAATATCAGGACCAAAATTTATTATCATTATTTAACTAGATTTTAAGATGTATATAGAGTTATCCATATACATCTTAAAATCACTTTCAGAACTAAGATCGGATTTTTATACAGTTTATTATATATTATGCTAAATGTTTAATTCGAAGTTATCACGTAGCTATGAAGTAGAAAACGTTGTAATCTGCGAGGAGCAATAATGAAAAGAACGGAGATAAATAGCAAGCCATATTAGGTAGGTTTAATTGCAAAGTTAATGAGCAATGTCAAAAGTTTATGGGCAGTAACCTTGCTTTGGTGTGTCAAAATTACGGTTTGGGAAGAAAACATTTATTCCTCCTAATAATTTTGACGCCCTAAAGCAAAGTTTGTTTTTTATTAACATTAACGTACCTGATGGTATAATAAATAAATACATAATAACTTAATAATAACTTTAATAACTTCTATTTTTAGTTAGTATACCTAAAGTCTATCATAGTCATCATATCTTATCATATTATATTCGGAATGTTAGTATAAAGGTTAGGTTTTTTAGTTCATTTACATATATTATGGACATATTCACTTTTGGTGCTCTTTTAGACATTGTGATTTTAGATTATTTATTTTGATTCATTGACTTATTTGCGTGTTTAACTTACATAATTATATTTTAATCCATCAGGTAACTGGCAGAACAGAATACTCCCCACCGGTTTCTTACCAAGGTGTCGTAATAGGCGGCTAATGTCACCGATAGATGGCAGGATTTTGATTATCAACTTCGTAGAGGAGGGAATTTTTTCATAGTCAAGCAACTTGGGAGAAGCCATTTGACGAAAATGACTACATCATCGGGAAATCTCGTCTAAAGAGATGGTTTTAAAGAAAACCGGAGATCCTTTTGGAAGTTAAAGATTTTTACGGTTATCTCTATGCATTACATGCTTTTCTACCTGACCTTAATTCAAAGGACTTTAGAGCTAGATTAACATAACACTACACAGAAAAGCTGCCTGAAGTCAGCCAGGAGGAGACCTTTGGTGGCCCTTGATAGCTCACATGTTTGAACGTGGAGTGTGTAGGTACTTTTAATACTTATACCCAAATCAATACATTTTGTCGCAAAGTTGTGAACCTAATAACTAAAACTTTAGGATCTACGCCTTTGCTGGCTTGTTATTAATCTACGACATTAAACTTGAACAAGAACTAAGATTTAGACGAAATGAATTAAGTTTACAACTTTAGCTGGATTAACTCTGTGCCGAAATGATTAGATTCGAGAAAATTTAAATTGCTGGAGTCATATTTTCGTTACAAATTAAACAGTACCATATAACATTGTCTTAAAGATTAGTTTATATAATGAGTTCGACTTATCATACTGCTTTATATTGTAGTTCATCATCATCAAAACCCAAGAACGTCCACACCCAAGATACGTCTTAGCGACCCGGAAAATCATATAGCAGCCGTAGTATTGGCTGCGATAGGATCACCGGACCAGTATAGCCCTTTTTGCTCGAGTACTGCTTATGACACTGGTATAGGATACCCGCGTAACATAATCAGACACCTATCCCGCCAGCAAGGTCAATGTAATTTTTTTTAATAATAGCAAAGTGCCTTTATTTTTTCACTAAAAACTACTAGCTAGCTACACTACCTACTACAAAAAAACACATTTGGACTATATACTATTAATAATTGATGTGAATAATAGACAGACGATCTTTTAATTTTTCTATATTTCTTGTTTTTTCACAGCCAGCAATTGGAATATGTCTTGATGCCTCTGCTGACCACTAAACCAACCTGAACTTCACTGAAAGTCAGCGCGAAACACATTATGCCTTTCCATACTAGCACAATGTAAGGTTAGAACAGCAGCACGTTTTTATCTATCATCTTTCATCAGTCGTTGTTATGCATTCGTTATTTATATTAAAATAATGATAATTGACCCTCTCTACTTTTTATAATATTTAAATTGGAGTGCCCTACACACAAGCAAAGATTCCTAATATACGAAACTAAATAAAGGTTTGTATAGCCACCCTTTATCTAGGACCAGTAAATAAACAAAAAGGGATGCTAATGTAAAACTATTTGATGTTCTCTTTGAGCCGGTTATTTGTATAGAGTTCACAGAATATATTTTTTGAGACGTGCTCCTTTATTCCTAGTACCATTAGTTGTTGTTTGCACAATTTAGTGTGTTTATTATTCAGTAGTGTTTGTTTGTGAATGGGGTGTAAAGCATATTATGGGAGATCAAGGTTGGAGGTGCGGTCTGTTTGGCAGCGGTTATACATTAGAATAAATTGGAGAGGATAGCGATAGTCATCAATAAGATTACCTATTATTTCAGGCTTATTCAATTATTTTTAAAACCACCTCTATTCATTTTTGTCATTGATTTTTATACATATAACCTGACATAATTATTGTAAGCCATATAAAATATATTTATTATTCTCCATACAAGTTCAACCCACAAAAGTTATAATGTACGCTTCGCAAAAAGAAGAATGACCAGGTATAATATAAATCTAGTTGGTACCTAATTGAAATAGCCGATAATATGTAAGCAAGATATCTCTTTAATTTTAATTATGAAACTTTGGGGACATCGTTTTTTGATCATTTAAGTGGGTAGGTTATCAACTTATCCATTCAGTCTAAGACACATGTTATTATAAGATATATAAATTAATATCTTTCTATGTCACTGATAATTCAGGCAAGGCGTGGATTGAAGGATTTGATGAATATAGGCTTTCTAGTATATGAAGTCAGCGTTTGTAATAATTAAATATTTTCATGTGTATGTTTATATTACTTATCAATTTTTATCCGTTTTTCAATTTTAATTATCAAATTATGATTATCCTTAGTTATTATCGTTTATAGCCCAAGATCATCGACTCCAACACCCAAGTCTATACAATCAGTGCCGCTGGAACAACTGTGCCAGCAACTTAGAGCAACTTTCCGTTATTATCAAGGACTTGGGATGGCTGGCTGGCAAGGGGAAACGCACATACACCCCAAGCGAGACGAGACTTAGGGTGTCCCCAATCAATGGCAATTAGACTCTTTTAGCCTTTGGGCTAAATAAAGATCTGCATTTTAGTCACGTTTTCTATGTTTTTTATATTGAAGTAAGTAAGTTTGTAATTAATATTCAAAGTAATATAATTAATACTATCAACAGAAAAGTAGCAGGTTTTCTGACACGAATATATATATATCACACTATAATATTATAAAGGCGAAAGTTTGTATGTGTGTATGTTTGTTACTCCTTCACGCTCAAACGGCTAAATGGATTTGGATGAAATTTTGTACCAAGATAGCTCATACACTGGATTAACATATAGGCTACCTTTTATCCCGGAAAAATGAAATATTTCCATAGGTATATAATTTAAATACTCTTTATCCGCGGGTGAAACCGCGGGGTGCAACTAGTTACAAATAAATACCCGATTGAGACGAAACTTTCAAAATAAAACCTACACAAAAATAAATGAGTCAATTATTTAACGTAAATACAATAACTTTCGTCAGTTTAGTAAATTATAAATTAAGAAACACGTAAATACTTAAAAATTGAGAATCTTAATCATAGCAACATTAAAGTCTTAATAAAGTTCTCTCGAACTTATCACATCTCGTGGAGAATAAGAATAGAAGCCTAGCTGTCAGCTCATCGCCTCTCGCTATTAAACAATCACGCAGCCCATTATAGTTGTTTGTTGTTATCATGATAAGCCTTTGACGTATCCTCATCCTCACTCCAACCTATTTTAACATGTTTACCTTTTGCAGTTGCCATAGTTACGGTGTTTACCAAATAATTCAATGTTTTGTTTGTAGCCTAAATCCTTCTTACCCTTCGTATGTTTAAATTGGTTACACTTATGAAATAATATTGGCCAATCTTTGTGCAAAGTTCTATTAGGAGAGACTATGAAAAGTCGCACCACCACGACGCGACTATTCTATGACTTTAAACACCCCAGTGTTTAAACCGTGTGTTTATTTAATTCATGCAGTTTATATTGCAAGATTTTTTTTTTAACTAAAACTTCTTTATGCATGCTTAACTTGGGGAGTAAGCTGATGAATGCAAGGCGAATGGAAGTTGATGTTGGTTCAGTTCAGATCTCCATTGTCAAAACAACAAAGTCTAAAATTGTATTTTTTTTTAATGTTTTGGCTTCACACTTTTGTGTATTGAGCCAGTGTCAAGTAATTAATAATTTATCAAGTTAATGATATTTCACGCAAATATGTGTCAAGTCACAGTCGAAGTCATCAAGTCAAGTCATAGTCTAGTCAAAGTCATACCCTAGTAAAGTGGTGGCAACTTTACTTGAAGCTTCTATGGAGTTTTGGAAACAACACGAGAAGAAACGTTTCACCATCATTATACCATTTTCCCACACTCACGCCTGTAATCCAGCACTTGATGAATAAATAGAATGCCACCATTTTTATGCACCAACACTGAAAATAACACAAGTTTTGGAAAATAATACAATGCGGTGACGCAATCTTATTCGCATTCCCGCTAAAACTCCAATTGTATTTTTATGTCGATATGTCTGAGAAAATGACAATTTATAACTGTCAAGATGGCGACAGTAACATTGAACAAAGCAAAAACAAAGTTATACCGGCCGATAGATGGAGCTAAACTAAAGTAACTAAGTATCTAAACTAACTTTCACTTCAGTCGTGTGGACTAAAGCACACTTGTTTTTTTTTTAATGTATAATAATAATAACACCCAACGATCACATACATCCATTATTATTATCATTTTATTTTATTTATTATTCCATTCATTTTTGATGGAATTCTTATTATCTTTTGGTAGGATATTAAATATCATTCAGTAATATGAAAATTGCTCGTTAATAACATTTATTTATGTAATTGAAAATTATTATAACTTTTATATTTTTATTCCACATAAATCTGAAAACAAATGATAATTTTAAATATAATTTTGTCAAACTACCGTTGCATTGATGTGTCATAATATGACGTCGCTCAAGATATTTAAAATTATCCTTCCAAATTGTCTTCCTTCTGTGACGAATCATAGTTGCCTTTTGACCTAAGTAGATGACTCGACTTCAAAGAACTGTCACAAGTTCGAGGTCACAAAGACATATAGCGACCTGTCGATATATCTTGTTAAGTTCATCGATCAGTACAATTAAGCTCAAAAACAACGCCCACTCGTCACACTGGGAACAAATCGAATAGGCGAGGAGTTGTAGAAGCTGATTATTACTGTGGATAAAATTTGTAAAGAAACTTTAGGCAAAACCGGAGGGAGCCGATGTATGTAAGAGGCAAGAAGCCGCTCAAAGTGGCGCTATATGGGGGAGGCCTATGTTCACCAGAGGACATCTTTTAGTTTCTTTTAGTTGTTCATGATGATAATGATAAATTAATATCTTACGTATTTGATAGGCGCAAAAAATTGTTTCAATTTTTTTTAATAGTAATTATAGTAAATATATATTACTAGTTGCGCCCCGTGGTTTCACCCGCGAATAAAAAGTATTTTAATTATTTACTCATCCCACGAGAGCATTTCACTTTTCCGAGGCAAAATGTAGCCTATATGTTAATTCAGTGTATAAGTTATCTTGGTACCGAATTTCATCCAAATCCATTCAGCCGTTTGAGCGTGAAGGAGTAACAAACATACACACATACATACAAACACACATACAAACTTTCGCCTTTATAATATTAGTGTGAAAACTAGCTGCGCCCCGCGGTTTCACCCGCGTGGTGATGAAAAACGGTGATGATGATAATGAAAAATAGGTAACAACCTATTCTCAGACCTACCAAGTGTTAATATAAGATTTCATCAAAATCGGTTCAGCCGTTTTGGAGGAGTATGGTAACAAACACCAAGACACTAAATTTTTATACCGGATGATATATAGATAAATATAATCAAAATTAAAATTAAAAGCAATGCAGTAACAAAACTTAATCTAAGAATCCGGTACCAGTAGGCAACTTGCCCAAAATGCTAGTGGCATTGCCCCGTTGAATGACAATAATTAGAATCTAGGCTACAGACTAAATAGAGATCAGCATTTTATTCACGTGTTCTATGATTTTTAAGTATGAGGTAATAGTAGTAAGTAAGTTTGTAATTAACATTCAAAGATAAGATAATATATTAGACGAGATTCTTATGTCGTAGAATATAGTAATGGTTTTAACCATTCTAAAAGACCCTTAACAACTTGGAAATACTAATTGGAGGTATAAATTAATACTAGCAACAGACAAGTATCGGGTTTTCTGATAATTACAAATAAATATCCCTAACAATCAAGACGAAACTTTTTAAGCAAAGCTTACAGCAAAATCAATAAGTCAATTACTCAACGCAAGTACAATATTTTCGTGAGTTTAGTAAATTATAAATTAATAAACACGTAAGTAATTAAAAATTAAGAGTCTTAATCATAGCGAAATTAACTATCTTAATTAAGTTTTGACCGTAAAAAGAGAACACTCTTTTGCTATAACTTACATGGTGCATCGCAAAAAAATAACCACTACTATCGATTGAAACCGGGCGTATTCGAATAATCCATTAAACCGTAACGCTGGAGTTTTGACAGATGACGTGCGAGCACAGCGTCGTTTGAGTGATGTGACCTGGCAAAACTAGCTGTTACTATTTGTTCTCGAACCTTCTAAACTATTTACTTATAACCATACTTTAAAATTTCTTTATAACCTTAATTTTTTAACCATCAAATTGCCTTTGTTCTTTTAACTTGGTGTTGTGGGAATAGACATTTAAAAAATTGAATAATAGAAAAAATTTATAGGTACTGAGAAATACACAGCCTCTGTGGTGTGTTGGTTGAGCTGGTCGGCTCATAACCCGGAGGCGGCAGGTTCGATTCCCACAACAGGACAAGTATTTGTGCACAGAAAAAAGCGCTAATACTTGTTCTGAGTCTGGGTGTTGTGGAACCATGGCCTTCGTAGTTTCTGGGTCCCTAGACACATTGAATCAATGAAATTACAGATTGCGTAATTTTTTTTGCATTATTCTGTGTGTTGTGGTTGAGCAGGTCGGCTCATAAACTAATCATTTGTTTCCCGCGGCAGGGCAAATATTTGTGCACAGAAAAAAAAGCGCAAATACTTGTTCCGTGTCTGGGTGTTATGAGACAGTGGTCCTCGTAGTTCTTGGCTCCCTATATACAAGGGATCACTTTACTTGTCACTTTACGGAAGAAAGAGAAGGTATAATATATAGAAAGGTAAGATATGTCACTAGAGCGAGACAGATATTCTAGTATAGGAATACTAAACATGAAGTTTAAATAGTGTTGAATCAAAACAAAATGTCCTTTTAATATTTTTTTCAGTTTATAGCTGCAGTTAAACATCAGCAATTGAATTTTTTAACATCAAACTTATGTAAAATTTGACCCTTCTTGAAAAAAATCCGAAAAATAATGTTGTATCAACTAACGATGGTAAGGGATGTGCTGTGACCCAAATATGTCAAACACGCTGTGTTACCAGTATCCTCTAAACTAGTACGATGTCACGTGCAAATGCAAATACTTAAAATCCTGTTACATTGATGGCTGTACCAATAGTAGGTTACGTTTTTAATACTTTGACGCAACTATTTCCCAAATCGTTCAAAACTACTAGGAATGTAACATTCGAATATTCTAACTTATATAAAATCTCTAAAACTTAAAAATGGGAATAAGTAAAAACTTATTTTCATTTCTGTAGGATAAATAACGGCTCACGTCTATTAAAAACTTAATATATAAAAATGAATCTCTATTTCCCTTGGTCATCGCATCACGGATGAACGGATACAACATTTTCGCTAATTCTTTTTTATTGTGGTTATTATTTTTAAGGCTTATGAAAGAAAAAGTTAAGAAAGTATGAACAATTTTCACCCAGTCCAGGCCCAGCTAGTTTATTATATATTTCAAACATATCATTCCATCACTGTTAAACAATAAAATCGTAACCAATAAATATAAACAAAAATAAATGTTCCAAATTTTGATATATAAATATGGTAACCTTTTTTATCAAATTATTCATCAAAAAAATTAAATAGGATTCAACGTTACCTACCCTGCTGTGGGCAGGGTAGGTAACAGCAACGACACGTGTCAAAGTAAGCACTTGCATGAGCTTATTTAAATTATCTGTACTTGAGCCGATGGCTGTTAGAAATTCGAATTGATCGTTTAACATGACCTTTGACACTGATTTGAAGCGTTAGGCCTTTGTCATGTTTTCGGTGAAGTGTCATATAGATGCGGCATTTGATGTCAATAGATTTTGACGCCTTAGTTAGGTATGACAAAAATTGGGTGTATCTGGCTTAAATGTACACATATTTTTATTAAAAGTGGCTTTGCAACTTTTGTAGTAAAACTTTATTACACTTGATTTGGGGAGTAAGCTGGTGAATGCGTGACGAGTTGAACGGAAATTGAAAGCTGTTATATAAGCCTTATAAGCACTCTACATTAAAATCCGTTGATGTTTAAAGTCAATTTTCTCGAAACTGTCAATTTGACAGTTAAACCCTTTTTATTCTCAACCCTTCAATTGTCAACATAGCAACATTAACATTAAACAAAGCAAAAACAAAGTTATACCGACCGATAAATGGAACTAAAATAGTTTTACTTCAGTCGTATGGTCTAAAACACACTTGTATTTTTATGAATATATATCTAATAGGTACCTTTACATCAATTTACGCTTGAATTAGCAGCAGATTTCGAAGTTAGCATGAAAACAATATTGGTCCATTCGCAAATTGACAAGGTAAAAATGCGTGATAAGTGTTACTTTAATAAATAAATAATAAAAAAAAAAAACAGAAAATACAATCACGGTAACTTGATATAAAGCGCCAATTTCATAAAGACTACAGGTGCACTATTAAAACAAAAGCAAGCACCCACAACGTATTTATTAGCATTATATCTTGGTTCGTAAATAAAACGAAACTGTATAGAAGAGGGAACAAGAAAGCGAACTACCCCGACGTTGTTTACAATGAAAACTTTAGGTTTCATGAAACTAAATTATAGAGTTCAAAAGTTTCCCCTTATTTGTACTAGCGATAGACAATGAAATATTCACCTATATAGATGAGCTAGTCTTTAAATAGAAGTAGAGCGTCATTGTATAGAATAAACAGTAACCGAAGTCTGTGATTGACTAGCATAATAATAATAATAACGCTCAACGACACATACATAGATCTTGGACCCTACAACACCCAAACTCAGAACAGGCATTTGCACTTTTTTTTTGCGCATGTAAAGATGTTTTAGAATTTATTAGAAACTCATATAAGTTCATCACATCCGTCTGAATATTTTCCCTGTAGCTTCCAAAGGCACAAAATAGAACCAGTCTTTTTTTATATGGGTTTACAATGAAATGTTCTTACAACGGCGATTGTTCAAGAATAACAAAACTATCAATCCACACTTGAAATATACCTACAGTTGAATATTATGTGATACCTAAATAGATAATAAATAAATTAATATATACAAATAAAATTATATACAATATTTATATAGACGATTAAAATAAACATAGTACATGATCTGTTATGGGGGGCCGTGTCGTTGAACATCGGGCGAACGACTAGCTCGTCACATTATTGATGAACATAAAAAAAAACATGCTTCATTTAGATCAAATAGTAACAAAGTTGATGTTGATAAAAAGTTAAATAAACTTCAAAACCACAAATAGGCAATCAAAAGCGAAAAATAAATTAATACAATTATTATAAGGGCTACCCACTCATCTATTTGAAGTCAGTTCCAGCCAAGCCAAGTGGGTAGTAGATAGGTACTACCTACCTACAAGTATCTACCTACTTATATATTCTTAACCTTTTTGGTTATTGTTACTAAACTTAGATAAGTATGCAAAATTTCAGCTTAATCGCAAACCGGAAAGTGGGTCTAAATTGACTTCTAAGATTTTATTACATTATTAGTTAGCTATTTTTTCCTCGATTTCCTTGACATGTCATCATCAAATCCTAACTTCATAATAACGGGAGCACCTCGGGAGTACACCCTTTTGAAATAAAAAAGATTTTATGAAATTGGGTCACAATTAGCGAAAATATCGATGAACATACACAAAAAAAAAACATACAGATACACTAACAGTACATACACAGTACCTCCTCCATTTTGGAAGTCGATTAATTAAAAAAATAGGTGAATGCAGATTTCATATAATAAACATTATTCACAAAATCTTCAGTAGCTATGCGCTTAAAGGTACATAACTTTGTGTCAAATGAACCAACATAAATACAACCCTCAACCTATGACAGTTAAAGTTCAGATTACATTACTTATACTCACCCTCGCAGCGCTCCACTAAAGTAAACGATTCGTATGAAATTGCACTACTGTCTTGATTCGAAGCGTGGAAGTGTTATTCCATACTTTCTCTTACAAACTTCGTTATTGGGTCTTCGAGCACTAAACATTCAAAATGCGACTTTATGTTACGTGATAGAGGATAAATGTCTATTGCTTTTAAAAGCCGGTATACGTAAAGTGCGAAGCTCAAACTGTCGAAGATATAAGTTTTGATATCTCTTTGTACTTTACTATCGAGTGTATTGAAGCTTTAAGCTTGGATTATGGCACTGAGGGACTAAGAAGTTTTCCTACTACTGCCCGTTTTACAGAATTATTCTCAGTCGCCAATTGATGTTCTAGTAAAGATTTAATTTTTTGTATTTTCATTATATCTATTTTACTAGGTGGTAGGAATTTTCTGCAAATTTCGTCTAGGTTAGGTACCACCGCTTTGCCAGTTTATTGTCCGGCGGAGGGCATTGGTATGCCAAAACACAGGTTTTCCTAGTTTGGGTACCAAAGTTTTCCAACCAGGAGTAAACTATTCGTATTTTTCGTAGACTGTTTTATGTTTAAACCGATATTTGTAAACATTTAATACACTATTTCACTGTAAACATTTAATTTTATAAACTATTTCATTTCATTATTTCTCTACTGCTAAGCAGTAGTGTGAAAACACTACTGTTACACTTATTATTAAACAAAGTCAAATTGTATTATTGTGTTGGTATATCTATTAAATATGGCGACATTAACATTAAACAAAGCAAAAACCAAGTTATGCTGATAAATGGAGATAAACTAAAGAAGCCTTTTTTGCCTTTTTGTCATGAATAAATATTTATCACCATTAACTACCATTACCATCCATTTTTTGCCATACCATAAACTACTATTTTCTACCAAAAACTACAGATTACCTTTTCTACCATACACTACCACAAACTACCAAAAACTACCACATACTACCAAAAACAACCGCAAACTCCCAAAAACTACCATTACCTTTTATTAACCTTCCATAAACTACTATTTTCTACGTAAAACTACCATTAACTCTTATTTATTTTTTTATTTTTTACCAATAACTACCTTAAAAAACCCTTTTCTACCTTAAACTACCAAAAATTACCATAAACTACCACAAACTACCTCTTACCTATTATTTACCTACCATAAACTACATTTTTCTACCACAAACAACCATAAACTACCATTTTCTACCATAAACTACCACAAACGACCAAAAACTACCACAAACCACCAAAAATTACCATTACCTTTTATTGACCTACCATAAACTACTATTTTCTACCATATATAACTATTTTATACCATTAACTACCATTTCTTAGCATAAACTACTGTTAACTACCAAAAACTCCCATAAACTACCATTAACTCTTATTTTCTACCAAAACCTACCATAACCTACCATTTTCTTCCATAAACTAATATTACTACCAAAAACTAATATTTTCTTCCCTAAGCTACCACTAACAACGATAAACTACCATTTTCTACCATTACTTACTGTTAACCAACCATTTCTCTACCATTAACAAATTATTTACAAACTTATTCATTTACCTCAGAGTCCTAGACTAAAAGAATAAGTTAGAATGCACTTGTATAAGTTGAAAACGAAGCCATTTATCTCTTAGATATGATTGTGACTAAAGAAATAAAATTTGGAATGAACTTCTGAAGGGACTTTCAGCAGAGCTATAGTAGAAGGAGTACTTTAACAGAAGGTTAACAAAGTCTTGGTATGACAAATGTATGATGAAAGTACCTAAATGGTGAGCAATGCATTTGTATCGTGAGATTCATATTACACAAGCTTATCTTAGGCTGACAGTAACCGCTTCCCATTAGGTGATACGGAAGTAGCCTTTTTTGCTACCTAAAAATATTATACCGTATTGCAAAACTAAGCGCCTCCACTTGCAGTATTTCTTCTTTTACTTTTAAGTACTTCTGGTATAGCTTCAGCTTCTAGCTCTAAACGAGACGTTTGTTACTCTGTGGTCGTAACTTTAATTATACATGAACACCTTCCAAGACTCTCAAGATGTATACTGATTACAGACGACACTTCTTTACAATTTATTATGCGGTGTCCCACGAGGTCCATTTCGAGGTGACATTAAGCCAATATATGTAATTAACTTAATTCATTGGGACTGTGTAAATCACAGATTAATATTAATTTAACAGCGTGGGGTGGACCGTCAACTTTTATTAAGTTGATTTATAGTAAACACACAGGTAAACCTGTATATATTCAGTTTGGCCATACTACTAATGTTAATTTGAACACCAGTATTGCCTACTAAAAAGGTGATATTTTTTATTGCGTTCATTCACTTTGGAACTACAACAAAATAAGTCTCATTCGATGTATTAAAATAGTTAAAGTCGTATTCTTCGTTATTAACCTTGTTACTCCTACGGAAGTTTTATAGAACCCATGCGGAGATAATAATATTGTTCCCTGATTACAGCTATTCAAATAAGCATAACTTCTTGTATTCCAATTTATTACCTTACCAAAGCAGTCTACTAAAAATCCTACAGATGTAGTCACTTAAAAACCCATAAAACGACTCCACTCACGTGGGCGTCTGGTTTGTATATAAAAATTACAGTCATAATATTATAAGATGTTAATCCAAATGTATATCGTGATTTTGCTAAATTTCGATGTATGTTATGACATTATAAACATAATATCGTGTTTCTATATGAGCATAATATCTTTAGGTTTTATTATTTTGGAATAAAGCGTTTCCTATAGAAAGTGTTTGCACTAGAAACTACTTATTATCTTTAATACTATTAATACCTATCTTTATTTGTTTCTTTGAACTTGAATAATTCTTTTCTGATTTATTTTACGTGTTCTAGTCTTTCTCAAGCTCTGCAAATCTTCACGACTTCCCGGACCCGAGCCCGACTCCAATGTCATCAGATTTATCAACAAAGTTAGATGAAGTTTGTCTGTACTATGGACAAATTCTTAAATATACCAATTTTATACCAAGAACAAACTTGTTTCAATTTTTCACCAAATTAAAACAACAACCCACAAAACTGGCCAAATTACAGAATAATGTTCGTATTAAATGAAAACGTGTTAAAATTAAAATTCCTCCCCCAGACGCTCAACTAACAAAATTAACATATCCACTGTTTCATCTCAACTGGTTCCCACTTTTGAATTTCCTATTAGTGTTTACAAAGGCAAAGTCAATATGCGGTAGCCGGAATAACGTGCTCAGCTAACGCTAACATTCAAATTAAATCTTTAAATCAATAGTAGAAGAGTTTGTAATTGGTACGGTTGTGTTATTATGAAATGAAGATCAACACGCTTTTCTATAGTCGTGTTTACAAAAATTTTTGGTATTATTGACTTTTGCGTGAGAATTGGTCTCTAAAGTCCGTAACCCTGGTACATCTCCATCGACATTGCATACTACTGTTAAGAATTTTTAAAGAGCTTTAGTATGTTATTATCATGCTAAACATCCTTTTCATAAAATTGCACGATGAATATCATTTTGCGAATTATTACTTTTGCCTTACTATATACATACATATACTCTCTTTTAAATTAATGTATTCTTAAGTATCTAGTTTATTATTTACTACGTATGATTTTTTAAGCTTAGTTATATATATAGATAGATAGAGTATAGATAGATACTTAGATAGATAGATAGAAAATTCTTTATTGCACAAACAACAATAATTGAAGGTACATAGGCGAATTTAATGCTATAGAGCATTATCTTCAGCTAACCCTGGTGTATTGTGGAAGTGCAATTTTGATGGGACATAAAAAAAAGAAAAAACAGCAACTTAACTATATGTCTAAACTGGTGATAATAACTAAACTTTACTAGGTGGTAGGGCTTTGTTGCAAAGTTTGTCAAGGTAGGTACCACCGCTTTGCCAGTTATTCTGCCGCCAAGCAGCAGTGTGTAAGCACTACTGTGTTCCGGTTTGAAGAGCACTGTAGCTAGTGAAATTACACTGGGCAATTGAGACTATGATCTGATCTCACAGTCGAGTAATCTTATTACCGGACTATGCTGATGTCTCAGGATGATGTGCGCAGTGCAGTGTCGTGCGAAACTCTATGTATTAGAGTTCCGAATGATACTGTTCTGTTATGGGCGGCCGTGGCGCTTAACATCAGGTGAACGAATAGCTCGTCATATCATTCATTAAAAAAATATAAAATGTAGGTGAATGTATGTTATCGTTAATCACCGTAACTAACTACAGAATCAATTTTGATGAAATTTGGAATGCAAATAGCTTTATAAGCTGGGTTAACTATAGTTTAGTTTTTGGTTAGTGGTATAGTTGTGTAGTAGTTGTTATTTTTATTGTTTTTTTTCCCCTACATTTTTGGGTTGTCTGGAAGAGATGGCTGTAAGCGATAAGACCGCCCATTGTGACACTTAATTCTTAAGTTTGTGCCTGTAAATTGTTACTACAATGTGGTGTTTCAATAAAGAATTTTATCTATCTATTTATCTATAGTTGTGTTGTGTGTTTGTGTAGTAGATACGACTTAAGGTACTTTTTATCCGCGGGTGAAACTAGTTCTCAATAATTGTAGAACTAATATGTTTTACTCGTTGTTCAAACATCTTCAAAGTTATCACACTTCTGTGTTCCTTGTTAAAGATAATCAGGCTGTTCCGGAATAAGAAACAACTCTTCCAAAATAGAAAGCCGTCCACACTAAAAAGTATACCATTGTTATTAGTACCTTCTATATTAATACAGCTCTAACATGTTGATTACTTAGCTCCTGTATGTTCCTCATTAACATCCGAGAGGTATGGAGTAATGAGCATGTCGTGAAGTATTAATTGCTTCCCAAGTTAATTATGAGCTGGAAGTTTACCATGATTATGAGGGGATTATGTTACCGAAATGTGAGTGGGTTTCAAAACCATTAATGATTTTAAACGTTGTAGGCTTCGTTTTAGGAGTTTAGGGTTCGTTGAGCTATTGTGACCCAGTGGTAGCTCATGCTACTTTTGCACCAATGCACCCTGACTCAAACCTCGCTCGGTCCTGCACCAACTTTTCAAGTTATTTGTGGAATTGGCACTTGCTCATACAATGGTGAAAGAAAACATCAAGAAACAGGCATGCACAAGGTTCACAAAAATTCAAGGATACGTCATCCAACCCGCACTTGGCCAGCATGGTGGATTATGGCCTACACAGAGAAGGCATGTATCCCAGCGGTGGGAACTGATTTAGTTGATGACGTCACTTGGTAATGTCAGCCTTTTATTAACAACTTTGTCTACGGAAGCGATGGTAAACTTTCAGCTGTTGTGACATTAGCTCGCGAACCGTAAGTCGTTGGTTCGAATACAGTATTGAGCTGGAGCTTTCATTGAAAAATAAAAACATTGTATTAAAACCAGCCATCGTAATGGTGGTCGCCATTTTTATGTTAACTGATGTTCTAGTGATCTCCTAAACACTACAATGATATAATAACTAATACTAAAACTACCTACTCCTATTATTACAAAAAAAAAAAATTTTGGACTGGCCGCGATGACCTATAGACAGTCTAAATTCTCTAGCCCACTAGCAGTAGGTAGCGTACCCAACATGCTGGCAGCATTGCCCCGTTGAATTGCAATGCTTATTCGTTATGCCAAATTGATCTCCTTAGATTTATATTTTGCACGAGCTTCTGCCCGCAGCTTCGCCCGCGGCGTGGCCTATGGGAAAATAATTCAACCACCCATTTCACCCTCTTAAGGGTGGAATTTCTAAAAATCCTTTCTTAGCGGATGCCTACGTCATAACATCTACCTGCATGCGAAATTTCAACCCGATCCGTCCAGTGGTTTGGACTGTGCGTTGATAGATCACTATGTCAGTCAGTCAGTCAATCAGTCAGCCAGTCACCTTTGAGTTATATATATTTAGAAGATTAATGCCTACGAAATCTACGAAAAATTGAATGAAATATATATCGAATGAAATATATACAAATCAGCGAGTAAAGCTCTTTACTGCCACGCTGCCACGCTGTATATATCCTATGTACTAATTTCACGGCTAGTTACGAATCGTTTTACAAATCTAATCAGTCACATCTGTTTGGTTTGGTTTGCTTTGACGCAATAGCTACTAATGTACCGGAGCTTCTGTGATACGGAGTTTAATCGATTTGTGTCTACCTTTAATTTTGACCGTAGCCAAGTAAGTATACGAAGTTCTCATAGATTGAGTATAAAGTAAATATAAAGTAAATATTCTAATTAAAACCATGATGGGAGAATTGATTTGCAGTAAGTATTGAGTATTGGTAGTTAAGGTGTTAAAAAGGTATAGCCATTATTAGATTTACGCACTTTCATATTACACCACCAGATGGATAACTGGAAGGCTAAATAACAAATATTATGTTCATCAAAGGGAAAAGGAAGAAATAAACACGAAGGGAGGGGAGAAAGAAGAAATAGGGAACAGTGCACAAAAAAGATAAATAGAGTGAGATGCAGCAAATGGGTTAAGGATAGGATAGAAGATTAAATAATCCGTGCGTAGCCGGGGCAAGTGAGATATTTAAAAATATTTGACTCAAACTAATGATGACTTCAATTTATTTATTTCTTAATTCACTATAAGGTTCTACATATATTAATATTATGTACCATAATTATTCTACCTATTATAACGAGTATGCTTTGTAGTTAGGTAATCTTTATAAATTCATTGACCCCCCAGTCTTCGGCGTCATCTATCGAGAAATTCTGGAGAGGCACTCTAACCAGTATGGTCAAGTTACGTCAACACAGGCCTTGTGTATTTTGCATACCAATCATGTCATGTTACAATACGAATTAACAAAGTGATTCCCTCCTACTTGTAGTAGTTTTGAGCATTTATCGGTATAACGAAGGCAAACGGGATGATACGGTTTCACTATTTGGTATTATTTTTGATTAGTCTGGGCTTGCTACGCGTATATTTGGCTACTGAAAAGCTTAACAGGCACAGCGTTTCGAATCAAACAGAATTGTAGAGGAAGTCATGCTGATTAGAGTAGTAATCCTAAACGCGGTGGGTCTCGCACATGCGACGGTAAATTCGTTTTGGGAATGATATTGCACTCTTTGACTCCCTGATCTCGACTAACTATTTGTTTTCTATGTCGAGTTGAGAGTTGTGAGTTCGTATTATGTAGGTATTTTTTAATCTCCAACGTTGAAAAATTAGGGGTGTTAACTTTGGGTTCTATTTTTGTCTGTGGTGTGTCTGTATGTACATGCAGCTCCCAAATGGATACATTGATTTCAATTAGTTTTTTACTAAATTCATTTCTCATCATCATTACCATCATTGGTACTGAGTTTTTTATCACACTTCCCGTGGTTTACCCACAATTTGCCCGCTCTCCCACGAGAATTGCTAACTTTCCGAGACAATAAGTACCTAATATGATCTTGTGAGTGTAAGCAATCTATGTGAAAAACTTCATCAAACAAAGACACAGCGGTCACTTTTAAATATTTCTAGGATTATGATTATGAACTATAATTTGACGAGAGAAATAATACAAGCATTTCGATGAATATAGCATTTCATTATGAACCCACTGATACAAATTATATTTTAATCATAGAGGTTAAATTAAACAGTGATTATGATAATTATTAAATACACATAATAAACATTTGACATGTAGTGACTTAGTACAAATACAAGAGGTATGCGACAGTTTCGAATACTAAACACATAACTTTAAATCTGTGTATCTAAAAGCATTTCAAAAGATCGAATGTTCGAAAAAAATTAATGTTAATAACAAACTATCTTTTGAAATGCTCTTATCATTAAAAATCACGAATAATATTAGTGACTGCTTTATATCTATTGTATAATTTTTCATTGTAGTTTTATATTTCGTAGATAAATATTTTTTTGAAACATGTTTTCTTAAATGTGTTTTTTAAAAACAGTGTTTGGCTCAATATTACCTACGCATTCGAAATTGTCGCCTAGAGTTAACTTAACTTGATAGATAGAACAACACCCTAAAGATAAAATACAATTAAATATAGGTAGTATAATAGAGACAGATTAGGTCTAAACAGCAAGTAAACGTTACAGCTATCGATACAAAAATAGTTTACAACAATAGTTTTTTTCAAATTAATTTCGTTTAATATTTTATCCACCAGATTAAAGGTATTTAGAAAAAAAAAAGAGTTTTCAAATTTAGATTAATATTTACAATTTTTTATGATGATCTTCATTAATATGACATAGGTAAGTACTGTTAACAAAAATTCCACTTGACCACCATAAGGGTCAATTTTACGCAAAGTGATTGTACTCCGCACTGATACCTTTTACGGTTATGTGCAACAAACCGACCTGTTCGTCGATTTAAAAACTTTATTTAATATAAATGACGTGTTTTGTTTTATTTTTACATTAAATATTGTTATCAGTGTAAGTACTATCAAAACACTTTAAATCTTTTTTTTTTATAGAATAAGGCTTCTTTAGTAATATACTATTAGTTATTTATTCAATGAAGTATCGCCTTTTATCTATTCAACAGATTCTGATGTATTTTATCTGACGATCAAAATCTACATAGTTTTTATAAAAATATTTTTTTGAAAACAATATTAAAAGAACGGTTGCTAGTGGACATTAAATCACAGCAAATATCAAACACCTATCTACTTTAATAATGTTCTATCTATTTAATATAACAATCAATGGTGTCATAAATATTTTAAAATTCGTTAAATTAAGTTTATTTACATGAAATGTCTTGTTTTATTCTTAACAAAATTCGTTTTCCTTAAATTAACAATATAAATTTTACATACTAAAATTAACGATTATCAGTAAGTGTTGAAACAAATGTTTTAAAGGCTAATTACTAATTAGGGTATTTGCATTATTTTTTAGTTTATAATAATTTGTACACTAAAATAGGACCAAAATTATTTTAGTTTGAGCGTTCGTAATATTTTATTAATTTTACGTGACTAATGTCTGTGTTGGTGATGTGTTTTATCACACTAATATTATAAAAGAGAAAATTTTTATATGTGTATGTTTGTTACTCCTTCATGCTCAAACGGCTTAATGGATTTAAATGAAACTTGGTGCCAAGATAGCTTATACACTGGATTAACATTTAGGCTACATTTTATTCCGGAAAATGAAATGTTCCCGTGGGATGAGCAAATAATTAAAATACTTTCTATCCGCGGGTGAAACCGCGGGGCGCAACTAGTATTATATAAAACATATACCTACATCTTTGGTGTGGGCGTATGTACACCCTTGCACCGTCACCTCTTTCCGGAAAACAAAATAGGGCTGGTGCGTTGGCGGATTCTGCTGAGCAACTAAAAAGGCGCAAAGGATAGCGGTTTTATGTTTTTGCCTTTTGCAGTCGAGACGCTGGAGCCTTGGGGACCGAGTACTCACCAAATATTCAAAGATCTTTCCGAACGTCTGGTCGAAGCAACACGTAACCAAAATGGTGGCATCTAATTTGGCCAAAGGTTTAGCATTGTCATTCAACGTGGCAATGCTGCCAGTATATTCGGCATATTGTGTACTGGTAGTGGTTAGATTACGTTGGTTTTCAATTATGCAGCTTATAGTTTTGATTTTCTGGTAATTTAGTTTTAGCAGAGCAATTATTTATATATGATATAAAATGAAATGAAAATGAAATGAAAATTTATTGACAGAAAAAAAATTTAAACAATCATATAGGGGCACCTGTTTCCCGTACTAGGCTCAAGACCCGTGACACAAGAACCAGGACTCTTCCGTCGGAGACATATAAGTGTAACATTGATTAATAATAACAAAGGAATAACAAACAAAAACAAAATAATCAAATCACCATTGCACTACCAGATTACTAGACGCTCGGCTAAGCGCCATCCTTTCGTGGTCGAAATACCACCCATTCGTACCAAGCGATTTGATTCAACGTTCTTAATTAGAACGGCTAAGGAATGGAATGCCCTGCCAGCGTCTGTGTTTCCGGCGAAATATGAACCGGGCGTGTTCAAGAGAAGAGGGAATAGGTATTTCCTTGGCTAGCATGCTACACCTTCGATCGCATCGTCACTTCCCATCAGGTGAGAGCGTGGTCAAATGCTAGACAAGTTTGAAGTATAAAAAAAAAATATAACAAATATATTTGTGTTCATTTAAAATCCACCTATTATATTGCTTTTAAAATAATAAGTAATTTTGAGGGTATTTCACACAACGTGACTAACGCTCAAAATAGTCTGTCAATATTTTGCTGTCGCGTGTTTTAAGGGGGACACTCAAACGACCGACCGACTTTGTGATGGAAAAGTCCGAGGAAAAAAGAACTTAATTAAGCGGTATTAGTGGGATATTTTCAAAATGTATTGAAAAGAGAAATTTTAAGCCAACGATACTTTGATAACGTGACATTGTTAACTTTTTGTTTCCATTAAACGTCATGCATCCTAATTCACAATCCATTAGAAAGGTTCCGATTCGGAATCTACATCGTCGTTTCTTACATCGTTAGTGTAAATGACAGAGACAGAAAATTCGGTAGGTACCGAAAACTTGGATTGTTAAATTGGGGTGCAGTTTTGTATATTAGATCGAATAGTGAAACGTTATTGTTTTTTATGTATCTTCTCTCGATAATTGTCCTAGAAAGTAACATATCTACTATTCTTTGCCGTTTGTCTATTACGAACTAACTAACAGACTAAACAATGTCTTACGTAAGTAGTCAAAGAGTAGGAATTGTATCGAAACAAAGTACTTCAGTGATCCAATTTCGTTCGATAAGTCGACGGGATACATTCTAACTTTGTCCATAAATGGCGCATTACTCGTTGCCAGTCATAAATATTCATTTTCGGCAAGCAGGAGGAAGTTTTCACGGCACTCTTTGGTTAGACTCGGAATATTAGTAAATTTATGAGCAAAAATATTCCATACTTAGCAAAGATTCTTCGCCGGGCAGACAAACTTCGTAGATTTCTTATCTATCGTTGAATTAATGTCATATGGCTGTCGATATTGATTGAAAAACTTTGGCTTTTTAACTTGAATCGAGAACTTGAAGAAGTATCATGACAAATTTTTATGAAGTCTGAATTTTGACAATGGAGGTTTTAGGTGTCGCACATACACCAAAAAAGATAAATATTATCTAAATTGTTAAATTTATCTTGTTTTTATGTACAAACTTTAAGTTATATAACATCTATTTAATATTTTACAAGATATTTCCAAATGACGGTCAAGAATTTAAATATGCATAGTTTAGTTACTTGCCTACTTATATAGCAAACGTAATAGTAAATATTTATATTTTATTATTAAAGTAAATATCAAAGAATAAAAACTTACATTACAATATAAAATATCCAACAAAGTATCCATTATGACTAGGTTTATTAACGCTAAATAAACAAACATCGGAATGTCTCAAGGATCCGCGAATGCATCATCTCTATATCGTTTTAAGTTTCACACAGTTATTCACTTCAAGTCTTTTTTGTTTCACTTCAGAGAGACAATCAATGTCTTATTATTTCAAAGTTATAAAAGAGCTTCCTCGAGTTGGTTCGAAGCGTGCCATCAATCGCTCTCGTAGACCGTAGAGTTGGAACTCCTCCGGCGAGTGTAGGGAGAGCAGAACTCTATCCTGGTGTCCGGCAGCCAGGTATACGCAGTGCGCTCCGAAGATGCACTGCAACAAACAAAAACCATTAAATCTAATACATCTATAAAATATACCTTTTGGACTTCTATACGACTTTATTCAAATATTTACGCTCGATAAAATATTTGTATTCCTAGTCTGCAATAAAGACTCTCTCTAGCTCGCAGGTTTTCATATGTTTGTCAAACTCGTGTCACTCCACACTCCATACTGTACGCTCATTGGTTGAAGAGCGATGATCAAACGGCAACCAATGAGTGATCAGTATTTGGAGTGTTAATTTGACATGAGTTTAACAAACGTACGTGATCCCGGAGGAAAGTATTGCCTTTCTATAGGTTCCACTCTTTTAGTGGACGTAGTCTTCTCGATTCTTTTATCCCAGTTATGGCCCAAAAAGAGGCTTGCACCCGAGGGATACCCATGAGCTAATTGCCTCCCACTTTTGACGGCTGGGCGCCTTAATTGCCCTCCCGCCCGGTGACGCTGTAAAGGTCGGTAGAGACCAACACCATCAGCTCTATCAAAAGAAAATTAATATTGTGTTGCTTATCTAAGTTGTATCTTAACATGATTTAGTGCAATCAAGCATTAGTTGGCCGCTAATAACATTGTACTGAATTTTATGTAAATATTCTACTTACTATACTTGATACCGAGTACAGTAATACTTATATATATTTGAGTAAACTCACAATAAATATAGATAGATAATGTCATTCTAGGACAGAAATGATTTTATTTACATCATATAATGAAAATATTAATAAAACATAAATTCCATTACGCGCATTGGTTCCTATACGATTTTGACAATTCAAAAGGAACACTTATTCGGGAGCATTAGAGTAGGTAAACCTTTCTTATTAAGATTGGTAAGGAATTTTAATCTAATAATAATAATAACGCCTAACGATCACATACATAGATCCTGGACCTAAACTAGGATGCCCTGTTACTAGGGACCCAGGAACTACGAGAACCATGGTACCACAACACTCAGACTCAGAACAAGTTTTTGCGTTTATTTTCCGTGCACAAATACTTCTCCTGCCACGGGAATCGAACCCGCTGCCCCGGGTTATGAATATAATTAATCTATGGCAATAATTAGCCCAATAAATTTAAGTATAGTAACACGGTAGTAGTGTTGATTTTTAATGTCGTAGGTCAATGGCTCCGACTCCTGCGGCTTGTCCAGGGGGAAGCGAGGGAGGGTGGGGGTACCGTTGGGTTCAAAAGGCATGCAGCTGCTTAAGGTCTCTATGGGGGAAGCCTGTTCAGCTGTGGATCCCTTTAGGTTCATGATGAACATTTCAACGATATAGTAAACTTCTTTGACAATTTTTCAAGTGTTATTTTAAATGAAAATTCAACTTTGGCTCTTATAAACGAGCCAAAGTTTATTCCATCAAAGTTAATAAAGCTAAACTTAAACAGAGAGATAAGTAATACAAAAGTTTAATTTAACAATAATTCGATTAAAATAACATGCTTAATCCATTTAACCTTTGAAAACTGAAATGACAAGGAAAATTACGAACGCCTTTGAAACAGCGTTAACGATAATTTTGCTTGCTTGTTTGTCTTGTCGTAATTTTATGACATTTATCCATTAACATAGTGTATATATAATTTCGTATTTACAATATAATTTTAATGAGATATATAATTTCTAAATATTAACAGATTAGAGAAATAAGAATCTGATGAAATTTATGCGTTTATATCTTGAAGTAGGCTTAGAACTTTCTTCATAATTTGCCCAGGAAGGTGTTTTTTTTTTTTTTTTAATTTTGGGTTAATTTGTTTTTGTATTAATGAAGTTTATGGGAATGTGACATATTACTCCTACTAGCTTTACACATGTTTTCAAAGAAATAATTATTTAACTAATTAATTGTACTTTATTCTGAAACCTAGGTACTAGGTACTAGTGAAATTAGTGGGAAATTGAGACTTTACGATCTGATCTCACAGTCGAGTAATATTATTATCAGAATGTGCTGATGTCTCAGGTTGATGTACGCAGTGCAGTGTTACGCGAAAATTTATATTGTAGAGTTTTGAGTTACACTGTTCTATTATGGGCGCGTCGCTTAACATCAGGTGAACGACTAGCTTGTCACATCATTAATTAATATTTAAAAAAAGACTTGGTTAGCCCAACACGTTCCCACTGCTGGGATCTCCTCTCACATGGAGAGAGTATGGACCATAATTAACCACACTGGCCAAGGACGAGAGTTAAATTAATTCCCAAAATAACACATGAAGTGATTGAATACTTTGGTACCGGAGTATGTACCAGACTGCCTTATGACGTCAAACAGCGTGTCCAATTAACGTATACAACCCAAGGCTTTCGACATCACCGTAACTCTGTATGCTTCTAATGGTAATCTGGAACAGCATTACCATCCAGCAACAATTGGAACGTGTTCCGTGAACCAAACAAAGTCGTAACCAGCGAGACAGCAGTTGTATTGCAACCTCATTGTAACAACGTAACTTGTGTCCATGCCTAATTTAGAAGCTAAATATATATATTAGAGGGTCTAAAGAATTGAACAGAAATGAAGATTTTCATCGAAACATTGAAACAAGATGAAAAAAAAATGTGATTGAGACCACACGACTGAAGTAAAACTTCTTAAGCTCCATCTCTCTCGCCCCTACAGTAGTATACGAAAGGTAATTCTTTCTATCTCACATAGAGAGAGATATATATCTCAACTTCCGTTCGGATCACCAGCTTAACCCCAAATCAAGAAGTTTTATTTTAAAAATCGTTTTGTTTTCGCAACTTTGTTAACTTACCCAGAATAATTTTTAGGTGACGTATTTAACGTCCCTTATCAAGCCTTTATAATAATATATATTATTATAATAACGCCCAACGATCACATACATAGATCCTGGACTCTAACTAGGATTCCCTGTGTCTAGGGATCCAGGAACTACGAGAACCATGGTCTTACAACACCCAGACATAGAACAAGTGTTTGCGCTTTTTTTTCTGTGCACACGAACCCTCGATTTATTAGACGTACCTATAGAGTGTCATCTGAACCTTGAACTTGATATAAAGAAAGATAAACGTTACAAAATAATACGCTATTTATGTGCTTGTATTAGATATATTATTATATATTTACAGATTTTATTTGATTTTGAAATTTCTTTAGAGAAAAAAATAAATTTCGTATTTTGTAGGACAGCTTAGTGTTTAAGTTACAAATTCATTAAAAAAATATATATTGTTTTGTAGGCTGAGGGCGCCTCTTAAAACTAATATTACTTGGCAAAGTTTATGAATACAAAGTTCTATTTAAAGCATACGTTTTTGCGTAAAAGGAAAATAAAAAATACTTTACTTTGCTATGTGTTTTTGGTATTATAACATAAGTCTGTTTCACTGGTCCGATGGCTTAGTTGGTAGTAATTTTGCCCTCAGAACTGTAGGTTGTGGGTTCGATTCCCACCCAAAACAAACATTTGTGTGATGAACATCGATGTTTGTTCCGTGTCTTTGTTCGTTATTTATATATATGTAATTTATATAAATGTATTATATATATGTATTCTATGTATGTTTATACAAACAAAAAGTTTCTAAGTATTGTATCAGTTATCTGGTTCCTATAGTACAAGATTTGCTTAGTTTGGAGCTAGATGGCGCTGTATGTAAATTCGGCAGATATTTAATTATTTATTTATTTAATTATATTTATATTCAGCTAATAACATAACCAAGCCCATTGTTACGCTTTATATGTACATATAATTATATTTTTGTAAATTTTATTATTTATTACGCTCAAACGGCTGGAAGTAATTGGATGAAATTTGGAACATAGCTGGCATTATATAGTGGATTTACATACAGGTTTATCCGCGGTTGAAATCGCAGGACGCAGCCATTATATTATATATCTATATATATAAAAGAAAGTCGTGTTAGTTACACTATGTATAACTTAAAAACGGCTGAACCGATTTGGCTGAAAAGTGTGTGGGGAGGTAGCTTAGAACCAAGTGACGGCATAGGATACTTTTTATCCCGTTAGATCACGTTTTACTAATTCACCCGGGCGAAGCCAGGGCGGGTCAACTAGTACAGTTATAAACAAAAGATCTCTTATTCAAATTCAATGAAAACATATTGCATTCGCATCTTCAAATGCGGCCTACGAGCACTTGAACAAACAGAAGCTCTGTTTAACTTACCTAAGGTGATGTTGTTTTAAAGACCCTTATGGTATAGAGGTCAACGTACTTGACACGTTTTGAAGGTTTAAAACTCTATACGACTATATTTAGAGCCAAGACTAGGCTGAGTTGGTAGTCAAGGATGTGTCGGAGTAGGAGTCCGGAGCATGGCTATAACACGCCCTTCTTATTGCCTTGAGCACGTTACTGGGCCACAAGTTTTGACGTTAAATAGTGGTCCTATATACAAACCTACATAAATACAAATAATAATGATAATAATAATACTCAACGATCACATGCATAGATCCTGGACTCTAACTTCGCTGTGTCTAGGGACTCAAGAACTACGAGGACCATGGTTCCACAACACTCAGACTCAGAACAAGTATTTGCGCATTTTTTTTGTGCACAAATGCGAGAATTGGACCCGCCGTATCCGAGCTATGAGCCGACCTGTCAATCACCACACCACAAAGGCTGCAAACCAGGAAGCTATCAAGATATGAACACATGTAAAAGCACCTCCTGATCCATGGTGAAGTCATCACGCACTGAGTTTGCGTCGCTGCCAGTTTGTTTTCCACATTTCCATGCCATCGACAACATAAACCGCATGGTTTTCAAATATGCCTATTGTTCTCTGTGTGTCAGCAACAAGCCCCTGTATTACCATGACTCTAGTAGTGCTGCTGGTATATTATACTACATATTGTAATGGGTACTTATACTGACACGGGACTACAAATTCAATTTATTTATCGTAACAACTCAATATAGAACGCAACAAGATATTACTCAATACTTAGAATTTCTATAAACCTAACTAAAAGGACTAAAATTCAATTTGTTCGAACTAAAATTTAATAGTCCCTATCTCAACTATTGAATTACTAAAATAAAATGAAATAATAGATCGCTATTTTATATTTAAATTCACTAGTATCAGTTGAGGTTGGGATAATGGAATTAGGTACAATAACCGTCTGCCTTGACCGATTACCCTTCCCAGCAGTCAGGGAAGACTAACGGCTCAGCTCGATGGCTTGGATGGCTACTGACAGTAGATTAACTGGTGTTTACGATATTAGATAATTTAACGTCACTTCACCGCACAAATGGGTAAATAGGATCTGAGATACTATAGTGAATTGATATGCTCTTTTATTAGTTTCTTAACATCAGTGGTTATCTTAATATCAAGTGGTATATGAAAGAGCGGAGACGATCTGATCAGTGATCTTTCATACCAAGCGAAAATGTTGCTATTTGACGGCAAAGTGACTTTATTTACCTGATATTTCTTTTGGTTTAGCAACTGGATTCCGATTCCTATATTGCCAAGTGCGCGTAGAACGAATATTGGCTCTCAAAATACCGTAGTGATTAGCGTCAGATGGTATTTATTGCAAGGATATATATTGACGATATTATCTTTCGCTGAAAGTGAATGATTCACACCCACTACTAGATTGTCATAAACAAGCGAATCAACGCTTTTATTGAGATAAATAACTCTTTAAAGTAAATGCCGATTGGAAAAACGTGATTAAGCTAATGACACTAAAATAATCCTAGAAACAGCGACATGACTGCTACAATAAAGTGGGTCATAGCAAATTGACACCTAAAGACCAATAGGAAGAACAAGTCGGACATTATTAAAAGGAAATGAAGTCGCCAGTGTCACCACTCTCTCGATTTGAACGAAATCCAATTTGAAATAAGTGCTCTTTGAATTAATCCCGCCACGAACCGGGACCGGGTGAAATTTCTGGTATTTTTCACGTCCAGCAATAAAAACGAGCCCTCTACGCGGGAAAAAGATGAGTAATAGCCTCGCCCAACGCTCGGAGGAACTGCGAGGAATAATAATATTATGCTCGTACGATGGAAACCTTTTTTAATCCGACTGTGTGAGTACCCGGATACGGAAAACGATATTGGGGAATCCGCCGACACCCGTGTCTTAAGGTTGTCTGAAATCAGGCTTGGGATGGTGATAAATGTTTTCTTATTATTTTAATGAAATGGTACTAAGTTATATTAAGAAATAGATAGATAAATACAGAGATAATTCTTTACTGTCTCACCAATGAAATATGCAAATAAATTTATCTTATGGGATTATAGATTCATTTACAACAACGTATGCATACATAGTAAGTTGTTTTTGCATTGTATTTTTTCCTTTTTTCAATCGTGACCTTTTTAAGATGGTTTTCGATGATGCGATATTCTTATTTAAAGCCTTAAACTTTTGTTAATGGAGTAAACTTAATAACATTAATGACAATTATCTTTTTTATCTGATTTTTATATAATGATTTCCTAGGTTTGCCATCTGCTATTCTTACTATCTTCTCTTTTGTGATAGTTTTCATGAAATAGTATAAGATGGCCAATAAAATTCCTCTTCTTGTTTCTATTATTACTATTATACTCCGTTTTTATTTAACGAGGGTTAGTACTTCATTATAATTTTTTTTCTCTCAGGAAAGCGCAATGTGAATCTGAGATGCAGTTCATTTTTTCTTTTATACTATCTATCTTACATACTATCTTATTTACACTGAATAATTAAAGCGCAGTTAACCTTATTCTAATTGGTGTTGCTGCAGTTTGATTAGTTGTACCAACAAGTTTGTGCTTTACCCCACCTGGTTCACAACAACTTCGAGAACTAGATCTGTTAACACCTCATCTTAACGCTTCCGTGAACATTTATGACTGGATGATAGAGTTACACTTTGTGCGGTCTTTAGAGAAATGGTCAACTTTAATTTATCCACATTGTTGGGGTACGTCGTAAATTTTAATATTCAGAAGATTAAAATTTTAAACATTGCAACGGTTATGTCTTAAATACTGAACTGTATTGTAAAAAGAACAGATACAGCCCTGAATTATCTAGCGCTTTGTAGACTTTATCATTTTATTTTATCATTAACATGAATGATGACTTCTGTGAAACTCAAACAAACTTCACGATATGTGACTTATTATTATTAATCTGGTAAATTTTACTTAGGTCATAATTTTGATATATAAGTCCGTATTATAGAACGATGCTCAGTCATCCATCGGTGCTCAAGCACAGATTTCATTCATAAAGTGATCAATTAGTGAATGAAATCTCTGCTTGAGCACCGATCAATGATTGAGCATCGTTCTGTAATACGAACCTCAATGTCGGTGGCCGCATAAATATAGTTTTGGTAGATAGGTTTGACATGGTATCACTGTCATGAAATTTTTAAAAATCATCACTATCTTGTAATCAAATGTATAGAGAAGATTCGAAAAATTCGTTTGTTTTTGAATTACTTTTAATAGGCATTAGTGTGGAACCAATTAAAAATATTCTGTTTATATAATTAATTCTTATTTAATTAGACATAGTGTGGCTTATCTTCACCAACAACAGGCCGCACGTACTAGGCGACCATAAAATAAAGATAGTTGGTGGCATAAGCTGGTGCCGCGAGAATTGTCTGCGCAAACACACACGCAGCGGTCAAAATGGAAGCCCTATTGTGTCAGAATGTATTCATTTGTATGGCAAGCCCAATATTGACATACGGAACTCGTTTCGTGTACGTAAACAGTGTGCCAAAGCGAGTAACTTCACCGCAGCTTTTTCGTGATTAAAATTACCCACATTTTAGTAAAACGTTAGGCGGGAAGTTTTTGCAACATAACGTAATTGAGTTTACTTTTGGTGCAGTTAAACATTCTTTGTCTACTACGTCTTTGTATATCTACTGCTTTAAATAGTACCTCTTTGAATTTTATCTACGCACTGTTATACAAGGTGGAATTTCATTAGTTCTTTTCTTTTAATATATGTATTCAGTCCATGCTATAGAATGCTCCCATAAAACTAAATAAAAAAGTACTTATGAAATAAAACTTAAATCTAGATATTATCAAATTTAAATTCTAAAGAAAAGCCTTGTGACATTGAACAAAGCAGGTGTTTTATTGCCTACGAAACATTTACAAAGCACTCAGCTGGTGCCTGCTCTGTGTGTACCGTTAAAAAGACATTTCGGCTGTCATTCAGTTATTTTAAGAGGCACTAAATACTAAAACAAAATCATTTTTTTTAATATTGTACTAATATTCTTTAGCATAGTCTGAGTACATACATTTAAGGAATGAGTGAATTAAATGCCACCTTGTATATGATTTCTAAGATAAAATATGACTGATAAAAACAATCTAAATATTATTAGCTTCTTCAAGATATTTTTAAATCGACATTATTCAAGTTTTAATCTGTTTTAGCTGACATAAACGTCAACGTAACGAAGTCAAGTCATTGAATAATATAAATTTTATCTTAATAGTTTCCTTTTAATATATTTTATGACAATTAATGCGAACTTAATTTGGGGTATTAAGACGAGAATATCGATGTCAGCATCTTTGGTGGTCCCGCTATGTTAATTAACATTCAACGCTTCAATACTTCCTCGATTGAACACGTTGTTTCTGTGGCAGATAACTTACTATGTTTTATGATGTGTAGAAGATTTAAGTATCAAACAAAACATATAGTAGCTATATTCTCTAAGACAGAAGTACTTAGATTAATTTTTAAATTTTAGGTCTTTGCCGCTACGGTCCTTACGGTTTTAAGCCTTTCGTTGCTGTAAGTACCGTTAAACAAATAAAAGAAAAAAAAAATAGAGTAAAAAGGGAAATGAGTTTTATATTTTTTGTATATTTGAACTACAGGATGTACTTGCTACTTGTATAATAAAAGGAGCAAGGTTAATTTATTTAGTTAAAAATTTTGGGCAATGTATTGTTCAAAAATTAAGTTTATTTGATAATACTCGGAACTCGGTACCCTTACTACACCTAAACTTATCGGTTCTTATAACAGACAATCCAATAATATGATATTACAATGTTAGTTTAGGACGTATCAAATGAGTATCGACCTAATTTTCATATAAATAGCTTTTTAAAAGGCTTAATACGACAGTTCGAGGACGGTTTATTGGATATCCGAAATGTTTATTGAGTCCGCTATGAAAATAATATTTATTTATTGAGGGGATTATGAGAAAATTAGAAAACTATAACTTGTAAGGATTACAACGTTCTCAGGAATATTTAAGATTATGTGTTTTTATACCACTTCCTTGGTTGTGAATATTTCTACAGTTTAATAGCGTTTGTTTATAATAGTAGTTCAACTTTACACTTATTTTATAACAAAGCTTTTATGGCTTAGTGAGCGATAAATAAGATATATGCTCTTTATATCGGAAATATACACGATTTTCGCAGGAAATCAGGTCAATTGCTAGCGAAGCCAATCAAGTGCTGATGATAGCCTCTAATAAATAAGACCTTATTATATAAATATGTAGTTGGAAATACATATACAGTTCTGTAACGGTTGAACGATGATGGTTAATGAGCGGTTGACGACTGTAGTGTAAGTTATGTAGAACTAAACATGTCGACTCTCAGCAGCGCGTGGCGCAATTGGGCCAATAATACATTTACAATAAATAAATTTACCATTGTATTTTAGGTACAACTTCAGAAAACAGTCGTTCACTGAGTCAATAAGGAAGTCGGTCAAAAAGAATGATCCTAGACAATATAAACTAACAATAAAATAAAAATAATAAATAACCTATCTAGTAATGGGAAATTTTAATTATAAAGCCAAGTTTAAGTATAGAGCTCTCCTAACGTTCCTAACTAATGTATAAAATTCTCTCACGGCATAGGGTGCAAATGAGGGAGTGAAAATTACTTATACCGGTCACCACACGCGTTCAGCATGGGAACAAAACTTTGAACAACTTTTGAATGTGATTGCAAGCAATTTACAATCAAATAGATTGTAAACCATTCCACCCCTATAATGGAAGAATTGTTACTGATATAGGGATGATAATATTGTTTGGGCGTATCTAATCTCTATGGCAACTGGGATTGTGGCGGGCAATTTATTGCGCATCTGATATTTCCTTTCTTTAATTTACAAATGCCATGTGTTTGCCACGTCCTAGTAGATAAGATTTTAGTTTAGCCAATAGACTTATATGTTGTTTACACACGTTAGAAAGCCATGTTTATTTGCGAAAATACTTGTGAGAGTATTAAAATATGCTTTAAAAATATCAGTGCCAAAGAAAAACGGCTGGCTTTACGTAAATGCGCTCTAGCAAAAGAAAGAGTAGCTCAGTATTAAAAGCCATTTTATTTCTGGTTATGATTCTTACACTAATTGGAATTTAATTTGATTCTATTAAAGAGGATAAGAGAGGATTAAAGTGGATTGAAAATATAATAACAACAGAAAATATAAGCCGGCCAGTGGATTACCGACGGACGTGGCGGCAAATCAACAAGCAGCATGAGATGGTATATCAATGGCAGAATGTTCAAAGAATTTAATAAGCTACATCCGTACCTAAGCCTATCCTTGAGTAACTTTTTAAAATAATAATAATAACATATGTGGACATTTCACACAGCGCCATCTAGTCCCAAACTAAGCAAAGCTTGTATTATGGGTACCAGATAACTGATAGAATACTTATATACTTTTTATTTGTAAATACATACATAGAATGCAATATAACACCCAGATACAGAACAAACATCAATGTTCATCACACAAATGTTTGTAATGAGTGGGAATTGAACCCACAATCCACAGTTCAGAAGGCAGGGATACTACCAACTGAACTACCAAACCAGCCAATATAATAATAATATATAACACTTTTGATTGGCTGTTTTTATTGGATTTGATGATTATAAGCATGCTAATATAGAGGTCCTATATTCCATTGCTGTTTCATCTTTACGCGGTACAACAGTTGTGTCGTTTTATTTTAAAATATTCCAGAAAAAAAAAAACGAATTGCAGCGCGAATTATTGGAAACAAAATTACATTGGAATTCCTTTCGAAATTTACTTTCAAAACACTGTGCGTGTTCATAATAATAGCGTGATACGTTTATTCATAAGGCACATAATAATAATTTACTGCTTCAAAATTTCATTTCGAAATTTTGGCTTCACAAATCTGTAACAAAAAATACTTTTTTGGAGTCACAAGCTTTTTAAATTTCTCTAAAACGTGATCACAATATATTTTAGAGTAATATAAGTATCCGAAAAGTCGATGTCTTCAGAAGCTTTTTGATTGGTTAAAAGAGTTGATTGGTTCGTTAAAAGTTGGTAATTCGTTATAACTTATCTAGCTAGTTAAAACAAATTTATAATATGATATTGTTTATTTGAATAATTTATTAAACGAAAGATAACACCTACGCTTAGTATTTGCTTTTGCAGAAACTCGTGTCCTTTTTTGCGATAAGAAATCATAATTATATCCAATAGAAAGCGGTAAAATTGATAAAAATATCTATCTTCTATATATATATAAAACTCAAAGGTGACTGACTGACATAGTGATATATCAACGCACAGCCCAAACCACTAGACGAATCGGACTGAAATTTGGTATGCAGGTTATCTTCTATATATATAAAACTCAAAGGTGACTGACTGACATAGTGATCTATCAACGCACAGCCCAAACCACTAGACGAATCGGACTGAAATTTGGTATGCAGGTAGATGTTATGACGTAGACATCCGCTAAGAAAGGATTTTTCAAAATTTCACCCTTAAGAGGGTGAAATGGGTGGTTGAATAATTTTCCCATAGGCCACGCCACGGGCAAAGCTGCGGGCAGAAGCTCGTATGAATATAAAGCTCTACGTCTCTACGTAGAGAAAGTGCACACCAATATTGTATTTACATTTTGTATTTTACTCAATACTCATTATTAAAACACTATGTGTGAGGCTCTGATATTACTATTCTGCGGATTTGATTGAATCCGCAAATAGCTTCCCATGGTTACACGTTAGGGCTTGACGGCCTTCATTTGTTGAAGTGAATAAAATATCGATATCGATATCGATGTATAGACATATTTCTTGTAGATGGTCATTACAGGTATTAGTTATGCAAGCGGAATGAAGCACTCGGGTTTAAGTACCTACTTGATATTTGAACTACCAGGTAACTTTTATTATGTGCTTTCATATTTATCTATTTAACATGGACAATTAATTTTGCCATATTTCAAAACACTTTTTTGTATTTCGTAGATTAGTCAGTAAATATAATTTTGGAAGCGAAAGAATAATGGACGCAGTTATTAGCTATTTCCATGTTAAATTGTAAGATGGTAGGAACAAAAACAACGGACTACAGTTAAAATATTGTAGTATCGATATCTTTATTTTACTCTCGCAGCACATCACTATTAGAGGAAATGACATAGTGCGTGATATGCGGAAACGTATTTAATGAAACGCGAGGGGTTCCCGCTTTATGCGTGGGGCCACACTAGTACACAATACAGACAACAAGCAGTACATCAACCAAGCAAACACACTACAAGGTCATGGTATAAAATAATAGTTCACTTTTATTCTAAAAGTGGACTATGAAATTTCAACTGTAATAATATCAACACCTGAAAATAAGGATTGAGTTAAGTGATTTATGTGACCTTTTTGTAAAGTCTGTTTTTAAAGACTAGAGTCCCGTGGATCACTTTAGTTTTTATACAATCTTTAGAACACCACTCCATTAGGGTTAGTTACCTTTACGCCATATAAATAAGGCACTCTTTTCTCCTTTTTAGTGTTTATATACGTCAAGCAGAAAGTGCTGTACCTATGTTAGTCTGTCAGTAATTCAGTCGGTCACTCATGGCTTCAGGACAAGGTCTTCTTTTATTAATAAAGGTAAATCTATCTAATGATCTTAATATTAGACTGTGTTAATGTTTCAGGATGGCGTGAAGTACGTGCAACTGACATGAGCTACCGTGTCGCTTAACGTTAGGCAAAAGCCTAGATTGCCATGCCAATCTTTAACATCAAAAAAATTATGATGTAAGAGTTAACCTACTGGAAATTTCTTATATTGATATCAAACACAACACATACAGTCACGTAGTATATAATTATGCACCTACAAGTTTATTGTATTGGCTTTGTTTGTGTGACTATATTGGAACGTGTGTGTAATGAACGTTAAAAAATTCTGGTAAAATAATAAAAATATAAGAGGAAAATAGACATTAAAAAAAAAAAGAATTTAATATTTATGAAAAGCGGGTATACGATCTATCTTGATTGAGCTTGCTTATTGGCTTGCATACTTACCTATGTCTGTGTGATGAAGACTTTCACATGCTAGAAACCTAGTTTTAGCATAGATTACAATCTCAGTAATGCAAGCACGTAATAAGGTCGTAAGATTACATCCTTCACGTCTCCGTATGGTATTTAATATAATACAAATAACCGGTGAAATGCATTATAATAAAATGTGCATTGATTGGCCCGATAGCTCAGTTGGTAGTCAGAAGAAGTCGTCAGTAGTCAGAAGAAGTAGTCAGTCAAAAGGTAGAGAGAGACCTTCTGAGCTGTAGGTTGTGGGTTCGATTTCCACCCAGGACAAACATTTGTGAGATGAATATCGGTATTTTTACTGTGACTGGGGTGTAGTTATATTGTATTATATGTATACATTTACAAAAAAAGTATCTAAGGTCCGTATTACAGAAGGATGCTTAGTCATCGATCGGTGCTCAAGCAGAGATTTTCATAAAGTGATCAATTAGTAAATGAGATCTCTGCCTGAGCACCAATCAATGACGGAGCATCGTTGTGTAATACGGACTTAAGTATTCTTTCAGGTATCTGGTTCCCATAGTACAAACTTTGTTTAGTTTTGGGGCTAGATGGCGCTGTGTGAAATGTCCACAAATATTAATTATTATTTGTTAATTATTTTATTCATAGGTACGAAATTATTTTTTGGTTTTCATAAGCCAGATTTTATCCATTATTCTTGGCCTATCTTTCCAAGTACATACAAAGCTAAATCCGTCGACCCAATTATTTCAAACTTTTTCATTTTGCCAATCAGGAAGCATTATGCGGATAAATAATAATTGAAACAACAAAAGAAAATTCGTCTCTGTGATGTTTAACATACCTTTTAAGATGAAAGTACGGACAATACAGAAAACATCCTGCTTTCTTGCTTTCAAATGTGCTAATGGATAACCTTCATTCACACATCATGCGCTTTAACGAAGTGATAACGAAGTGAATCCTAGTTTCTTAGATTATGAAATTGTAAAAAAGTTAAATGTACCTTTAGGTTTGATTATTTTTATGGTGCGTGTGATTAGGATATCTATTCTAATTTTTTTATAAAAAATAATGCGTAACTTGAAATCACATAATTAAAAAAAAAAACAATCTCAAGATCTAACTGATACAATATATAAATTTTTTTGTTTGTAAATACATATTTAGAATACAATACAATACCCAGACACAAAACAAATACCTATGATCATCACACAATTGTTTGTCCTGGGTGGAATCGAACCCACAACCCACAGCTCAGAAGGCAGGGTTACTACCAACCGAGCTATCGGGCCAGTCAAAAATAGTAGAATATTATATAATATGTCTCTAAGCTTTACAGCTACATAGATATTGCAGCAGTAATCGCTTGAATTTTCAATTGATTGAAAAATTAACATTTACATAGCTATAAGATCAAAATAAGTCTCTTCTAATGATTAAAACAACAATTATTTCACATATAAATAAGTTAGACAGAGATGTATAAATAAGTTAGATGGTTTACTGTTGTAATAATTCGTTAATCGTTACATAGCTCAGAAAATTTATATTCTCTCAAATAAATAACAATATCATACAATTCTGCATTATATTCCAAATAACATAACGCTCAACAGGGTACCAATTTTGAATTCCCGAAGCATACGGCAAAATTGGTTAGCAACGAATCATCAGAATAGTTGGCTGAGCTTATTAGCGAGCATATATAGTAATACTTTGGCTAAATAGCTTCAGGGCAAACCTATAATTAGCGGATCGAACCACGGGACGGGACGTTATTTGAAACATTTCTATCGATTTACATGCTGTGATTCTCCCCTAGGAATTACCGATGGTAATTTTAGACGGGTAATTTTCGCCGCTTAGTTCGCGAGCTTTTGGACGATTTGATTACTTGATATGATACTTTTTATGATTGGTATAATATTGCTATTTTCAAAATATTTTTTAAGAATAATCTTCTAAATATATCTATATAACTCAAAGGTGACTGACTGACTGACTGACTGACATAGTGATCTATCAACGCACAGCCCAAACCACTGGACGGGTCGGGCTGAAATTTGGCATGCAGGTAGATGTTATCGAATCTCCATCTATATAGTATATCGAAATTCCACCCTTAAGAGGATGAAATGGGTGGTTGAATTATTTTCCCATAGGCCACGCCTCGGGCGAAGCCGCGGGCAGAAGCTCATCCAAACATAATTTGTTGAATACGACTTCGTATATATAATAGTATATGTGCGGAGATTTCATCAACTTTAATCCAAAACTAAGCAATCTTGTACTAAACTAGTTGTTGCTTAAACTTTTTTAGGAATAATTTAAAAAAAAAATTACACTTTTCTGCCCAGTTCAAAAGAAAATAGGAAAAAAAGAGAGAGGTAGAGAGAGGAGTAGAAAGCTATGTTGGCTGCATCAACCTTAGATAGTTCGCAAAAATTATTGGCCTAGAGATGATGACGGTAACGATATTGTTGATGATTTATAAATATATACAGCAACTCAAACTAAATGGCAAGTAAAATTAACCCCAAGCACACCCAAACTCCAAATATATACAAGTAAAGTACTTTACTGGTAAGTCGTGATATTTCATTAAAGGTTAAAAAAATATGATAAGAATGACGAGTAATTAAAATAGCCACTAACTCTCACTCTATTAGATTGTCCGGCCAATTTACTGTTATATTATTGGGTACGATTAACGCAAGGCCTTTGTGATCGTTGGTTAATTATGTACAGTAGAAATTGTTTGGTGGTATGATTGGAGCTTGTTCGCTGGTAATACGGGAAATTTGAAGCTAGGTAAGCCGGGGCCTTGTTGTCCCAGTTGTGTGAGAGTAGGACCACTCCATCTCTTCCCGTGTGTGCTATAAGAGCCAAAGAATATCTAAAGGATGGGTAGCAACTTCCTCCGCCTGCCAAGCATGGTGATGGCAAACCTCCCCCCTAGGATAAGCGTCCAAAGGTGGCGTTTTATGGAAGAGACCTGTTTTCAGCAGTAGACGTCTTCTGGCTATCGATGTGAAGACGTATTTAGCTTAGAACTTTATTATGGCATAAAATATTAATAACTAGTTGCGCCCCGCGGTTTTATCCGCGAATAAAAAGTATTTTAATTATTTGCTAATCCCACAGGAAAATTTCACTATTCTGGGATAAAATGTAGCCTATATGTTAATCAAGTGTATAAGCTATCTTGGAACCGAATTTCATCCAAACTCATTCAGCCATTTGAGCGTGAAGGAGTAACAAACATACACACAAACACACATACAAACTTACGCTTTTATAATATTAGTGTGAAGTGTGATAGTGTGATAATAATAATAACGCTCAATGATCACATACACAGATCCTAGACCCTAACTAGGATTCCCTGTGTCTAGGAACTCCGGAACCATATTGTCGCTTGGGTACGAAATATTATTTAAGATGTATACAATTTCATTAAACATTTTGGTCAGTTCAGTAATTTTTTTTATAAGCAATGAAATAATGTAATGAATGACGCGATTAGTTTGCCTGCCTCGTTTGTGTTTCAAAGTAAAATAAACTTAGTATGCAATTCAATACAAAAAAAAACATACGAAAGAAAATATGAAATGTTTTGTTCTGTTTGAAAAATAAGTAGCTTAATATTTGTAAAGATTTTGGTAATAAAACTTGTCATTTATAAAAGTTATTCCTATAAACCGTGAGAATAACAAACACCATTAATGAATAACAAACCCATCATTTATACAGTAATAATAACCATTATGGTCTTTAATAAAAAATAATTCATAAAACATGTGCCATTGCCATAACCGGGTGGACTGCAACAAAATATTAAAGCGTAATAAATAATAGCACACCCCTAATTTCAGACGTCGCTGCGCGCACGCACGCTTAACTTGATTTGTACTTTGTACAACCCTACGTTTAAACTTGACATTTAATTCATTGTCACACAAAATGTTCGCAATGGCTCCTAGTACTTATTACGACCCCGCATGTGTCAGTAAAAAGCACAAAGAGATATTCGAGATTATTACATCTTTCCACGTTTAATTGTACACAATGGGTAAACAACAAAAGCCGATGCCTACATTTGTAACAGTTGCACTCAAATTCATTTCAATAGAACATTGAGAGAATGACATTCGTTGCGGCCACGGTTTTCTATATCTAAAATTTGAATGATAAAAGTTAGATGATGACGCCCGACTCGCTCGAGCATGTGAATAAATGAAGATATATTAATCCAGTTGGGGTTAAATTGTTATTAAAACTATGATTAATGATTCCTGTTAATGGAGCACAGATTAAGGAGCGGGCTACACGCAACTACGCTCGAAATTAACGTCGGTTACTCCGTGACATAGTGTGGATTTATCTTCATCATCAGTACGTTAGTTTCGAACGGAAAATTATTAGTTTAACTAGTACGACTACTCTTAATCGCCCGTCATGCATCTAAGTAACTACCTATTACTTGCACATCAAATTATGATGGTACATTTGGCTCTTCAGTGTTGAGCCTTTGGTTTCTTGAGCTCAGTATAGTGAACGTTGAAGTTTGAAAAGCTATATTTTCTTAAATTATTTTTTTACAAACAAACGAAACAGAAGTCTTATAGGTGCATATGCAGGTCTTAATTACGTAGAGCTTTGATTACAAATAGCAGTTATAGATTAATTATATTGGTTTAAAAATATGTGATGACATTAGCGTAGAAAAACTTATGCAACTTAAGAAATAAATAATACATAGATTTAGCTTCAAAAAAAATCTATCATTGACACTAAAAAAAGTTCAATAAAATAATTATTATTCTAATTATAATTTGATCATTTATTACAAATAAATTTAGCAAAATTACCTACTTTTGCTGCATTGCAGTTTACCATTGTAGGACTACTAGACTACAATATACAAAATCCAATAGCATCCGGTGACTCAAGCCCTTTAATTTTATCCAAGACAAGTCGCATCAACAGCCCGAAGACATCCATTGCTGAACAAACACCTCTCTCATAAAATGCCCAAAAAATCACATCAGGATAATACAATCCAAGCATTTGTGGCCAAACACCTAAGCGGTGATAAAACACACACTCAAGTTATTACCAACAGCCGTAACTCTTTAGGTCAACAATCTCAAGGGACCTAAAGACAAACCGAACTGATTGCTGCTGAGATATTTATATGGATAGCAAACGATGCAGCCGAAGTACGAGTATGTTTAATCAACTCATTATTGCTAGAATTTCATTTCACATCCAAGTTTTACCGCCTGTTGTTATACAAACAGAATTATCCGCTTTCATTGCCTGGGGTGGCTGGTTCCCTTCGATTTTGTATAATAAACAAACTTAGAACGATGTAAGGTAAACACGATCGTAAATTTTACTACAGCGATTCGCGGTTCCGGGAATCTCTGAATCAAATTTCCCCACTTTCTCATCTTTACGTCTCTCAATGTTAGATTCACTTTCATCCGATCGAATTGAACCAATATATTCAAATAGAGTTGACATCTTCTATTCCTTTATTTGTATTTATTTTTGAAATAACACTTTTTTACGCCCGACTTGGGAGTAAGCTGGTGAATACGAGGCGAACGGAAGTTGAAGTTGGTTCACGTAGACCCTCGTTGTCAACATAACAAAGTTGTCCATTAAAATGACAATTTACAGTTGTCAAGATGGCGATATTAACATTAAAAAACGGCCTATAGACGGAGTTAAACTAAAGAAGTTTTACTTCAGTCGTCTGGTTTTTTATATGCGCGAGAAAAAAAACTATATAAATTAGTTTTGAAAAAACATTTAAATAATTATACGCATTCGTATATTTGAAGATATATTACACACGAGCTGCGGCTCGTATTTCACCCGCGTGGTTTTTAATACAAACTTTAATACAGTTTAGAAGACAAATTATTAAAAATTATTTTTTAGTTTACACCCGTACCTCAATTAAAAGAACAATTACATATATTCTTAGTCTTGTAGTCAAGACTTCACATATTTTTTTGGTCTGATAGTTAATGCCTTGACTCTACGAGCCAGTCAATCTGTCAGTCAGCCGGATTATATTCTAACAAATACGGCACGCAAAAATAACTACATTATAAAATCATATATTATGTAATTATTATTAATTTAAATAGTCTCACAATATAATGTCTCTTTTCAACAAATTTTTTGCTTCAATCTCGTCTTAGTTTTTATGTATTGCTTAATATTCTTTAAACTTTAAACTGATAAAAAACTCAGCCATTAATTGATTAGCTTGAACCCTTTTATTAGCAACCGGTATGTTACAATCGTTATACACTTGTACCAAAGTAATTGTACAAATTGAAAAATGCGCTCGATCGAAGCATGACGAATTGCATTTCGTTAATAAAATTAGCATAATCAATACACCGAAGTCGATGACGAGCCCCTGTATAGTACAATGATTGTATTTTGAATTTATATAGCGCTAGTTACGGTTCGAAAACGTGGGATATTGCCAATATGGACAAGTTTACTACTACACGTAAACTCATATTGTAGAGATAAAACGCGATATTCGCGTATAAAAATTTCGATGGCGATGACCACGACCAATGTAACTTAGAACGTCGAGGTTAGTCAAAATTATATTTTGATAATTTTTGTACGCGTATAGACCCGTTTTATCTTTGCAATATGAGTTCAAGTTGCGTAATCGTAAGCTTAAAAGTGTTACATGTAAACTTTAACTAAAAACCGCGCATTATGTAGTTAATACAGTAAATTTATATAAGCATTATTTCATGCAAATTGATATGTGTACGAAGCTACCCATTCATATTATGTGTTATTGTATGAAAGACGAGCTTCTGCCCGCAGCTTCGCTCGCGGCGTGGCCTATGGGAAAATAATTCAACCACCCATTTCACCCTCTTAGGGGTGGAATTTCGAGAAATATTTTCTTAGCGGATGCCTACGTCATAACATCTACCTGCAAGCCAAATTTCAGCGCGATGTGTCCAGTGGTTTGGGCTGTGCGTTGATAGATCACTATGTCAGTCAGTCAGTCAGACAGTCAGTCACCTTTGAGTTATATATACATATATATATATATATATAGATTGACGTAAAGATTTAGCCGTTCGCTTGATGTTAAGCGTCATGGCCGCCTATAACAGATTGCAGTGTCACTCGGAAGTCTAAATTAGTCACATTACACACGTCATCCTGAGACATCACATGGTCTACAGTAATTAGATTTCTAGACTGTGAGATCATATCATAAAATCTCATTTGTCCTGTAATTTCACTAGTTACAATGCCCTCCAAGCCGGAACACAGTATTGCTTGCACACTGCTGCTTGGAGCCATAATAACTAGCAAAGCCGTGGTCCCTACCTAAATGAACTGTGCAGATACGAACTTAAGACGCGAGAACGAACTTAGTTAAAAAATTTGATAAATCGTAAGACAATTATGTTTGATTTTTATTAACTACCTAATAAAATTGTGTAGCGGAGAAATATTATACTTAAAGTGTATTTAGTTTCTCCTGTATTGAGTTTGAACTGGGAAATGATAATTTTTAATTATTGAGAGGATTCCTTTATGTTATTTCTTTATAGATAATCTTTTGACGCATATCATTTTCAATTATGTTTTCATGATCTCTATGATTGATGAGGTTGGATTAATTTTAGATTAATCAATTTGAATCTCTGATTCGAATACATTTACATAATAAACGCTATCTAACTCAAACTTATAAAAAAGAGTAGACTTATTTTGTTGTAATAGAAGTAATTTACAGACATTATAAATGAAGATAAACGAGACTGTTTCCTCTGCCCAGTCCACTGTCCAGTTTGTCTAACACAACGTCTAGAAGCTTTGTAACTAAGATAGACATGACCAAGACTGGCCTATATCATTGTCAAAGCCCACAATAAGGCGTATGTCTCGCCATCTCCGGCATTGTGTTTCAATTACTCCATGGTGAACAATTCAGGCGGAGGAAATTTCCTGTTAGCTTATAATAGTTAGGTATGTATAGAGATCATAGTGTTTTTAACAGATTATGACCTTACTGATTCGCGTTGCATTTCATCAATATTCTTCAGTACCTAGTTTTCGGAAAACCTAATTCAATTAATGCTAATAATAATAATAAATACACATTTATGCACATTTCATACAACGCCATCTAGTCCCGAACTAAGCAAAAGAAACCAGGTAACTGATTTCTATCAGTCATAGTCAGAAGACATAGATACTTTTTGTTTTTAAATACATTCATAAAATACAATATAACAACACCCAGACACAGAACAAACACCTATGTCCATCATACAAATGTTTGTCCTGGGTGGGAATCGAACCCACAAACTATACAGTTGAAAAGGCAGAGCCACTACCAACTGAGCTATCAGGCCAGTCAATAAATAGATACATATGTAATTAACTTACATGATGGAATGGATTTTTTAAATTCAGGCGATCCAGACCACCTGAGATAGATATTATGGTACCCAAAATTTTTTTAGCATTTTGCAGGATTTGATATTGGACCTTCCTACTCGCTTGGTTAGACGGTCTCCCAACTCAACTGAGCTATGTCGTCGTTCCTCAGTAGCTGCGAAATAAGAGCATATTTTGCTACGGACCAAAAAAAATTATATATGTACTTTTACTTATTTTATATTAAAAAGGACGAGTTACGGTGAATGTTTTTAGTATATAAGTAATTATTATAAAAAAAAAAATTTAATATTAATTCTTATTCAGTTTTGCGTTATTATTATTCTGTTTAGTATATCTATTTATTTTTTTACTTACACATTTTTTTTTTAGTTAGATATTATAAACTACTATTGTAAATATAATACTTACATATCATAATGGATACGATTACATATATGGGTCTGATTATTTTCAAGCTGTAGTTGCCTGAATTAAATGATTAAAATGATTTGTAATAGCCAAACAATTTCAGCGCAACATCTTGTTCAAGCATCACAAATTCAAGTTAACTTAGGTACCTAATAAATTGATCTGGCCATAACCAGCTATATTATTGAGTTATGTTTGTACCCGCCTGCGACTGTTTCCATTGTCAGATGAATATTTATTGACATACGGAAAATGCATTATGGTTTGCTCAGTTTATGAATTAATTTAGGACATGCGTACAGCATAACTTGTTTTGACAGATTGAATTGTTGATTAAGTAGTCTAAGAGCTTGTTTCAGAATGTGCTACTAATGCTGCTAGTAGTTAACCATCACGTTAATTATGTGGAAGATAAAACTATCGGTTAGCTTACAACGCGTTTCACATTTCCTTGTTTATCATCTGGCTACCTAATCGTAACTACTCGGTCAGCGAACGGCAATGTCGCAATTTGTACTTCATTGGTGAGACAATAAAGAGTTATCTATCTCTATCTATTTTATAAATAAATATTGCATAACATAAAAACTCACCGAATCTTTTCCTTTTACACGTTCAGAATTAAGATGAAGATACATATGATATAACGTAAAACTTACATACCATGCTAAATCGTGCGTGGCATTATTCAAAACAACACAACTACTAGTTTATCCTATTTTAGCACTTTAATAGTTTGAAAACGTTCCCACAAACTTTTCAGTGTAAAGTTTCACGAATGAGATATTTTCGTTACTTCGCTAACCGTTTATAAGGCGGTTTCACATGCCTTATTTTTGTATAGTGGCGCTATATTTACAAAAATAATGCATGTTTTAAATTGAAAGTTATGTATACAACATTTTATTTACTTCTATAAATATACATACAAGAGGTCACTGTCGGTTCTGTGTGACCGTCCTGGATATTTTTCTTGGTTCAAAACTCAATTGAAGGGGTGAGAACAAAAAGGGTTTAACTGTCAAATTGATAGTTTCGAGAAAATTGACTTTAAGCTTCAACGACTTCATTTTAATGTAGAGTGCTTATAAGGTAATAGGGAAGGTTTATGTAAGTTTCAGTTGCTTGGACATGTATTTATTCTATTTAAAAATACAAAATGTAGTACTAATTTGTACAATTACTGTAAAAATATAATATAATATAATAAATATAATAATATTTTTATGTTAAGCGAACTATATTCCTGTGTCAGATAAACTGTTTTTAGACTGAAAATCTCGAAACCTAAGCCTTATTTCGGTATTCTGAGAATGTGTTATTGTAGATAATTTCACGCTAATCCAATAAGTCTTTTTGTAAAAAAAATCAGTTAAATCCTTTTTGATCTCATCCCTTCAATTATTAGTCACCTGTTAAGGACAAGCATGTCAATAGTTTTAGTTTTTTAGAAATAATGTAACATAAAATTTCCTTCAATATTATTAAATTTCAGTCTGATTTGTTTATGTGCTATGTGCTCGATAAGAGCTATAAAGCTTGAAACTAACCGGTACAATCGCGCGGTGAGCTTTACCATGCCCGTCTGTGCCGGGTGAATGTATTTAACAATGTTTAAATTCTCTCTTTAGACACCGAGTTAGATAGCGTGTGTAGAGCCACCTTTATTTACCACACAGTTTGAGAAGTGTAACATTTCTGTCCATCAAAAAACTAATTTAGTATTTCATTTTATTGCAAAGCAATTTTAATACTGTTGAATGAAAACAGATGGATTTAAATCAATGATAAAGCTTTTACATTTTTATACGATCTTTATAGTGCGGTTGATTCAGGAACGCTCTTATTAGCTGCATCTGTGTTTTCTAATAGCCAAAGTATGAAGTTTTCAAGAGGACCGTGGATAGGTTGTTTACAGCATACTATGCGATCAAAGATTTACGTTGACTTTAGGCGAGATTATTATGGTCCAAACGTACTTTTGACGAATTCTGAAAAGTTGGCGCCACCTACCTTACTTAGAACTGAATTCTTTTTTGAATTGTTTGATAGGCTCGCGTTTGACCACTATCGCACCTGATGGTAAGTAACGATGCGGTCTAGGATGTAACATGCTTGCCTAGAAGATACCTGTTCACCCTCGATTTGATACCAAGGTTGTAGCTATCGGAAATACGGACGCCGGTAAAACTTTTCACTCTTTGGTTGTTCGCATCATAAATGAAGGGGTGAGAATAAAAAGGATTTAACTGATTTTTTTGAATGACTTATGTCCAAATGACTTATGAGTATCGTTGGATTCAGCGTGAAATTATCTTCAATAATACATTTTCAAAATACCGAAATGAGGCTTAAATCTCGAGATTTTGAGTCTAAAAATGGTTTATCTGTCAAAGGAATACAGTTCGCTTGGCATAAAAACATTACTTTATTTCTTTTATTATATTATATTTTTACAGTAATTGTATGAATTAGTACTATATTTAGTAATTTTAAATAGAAATAAAACATTTTCAAGCAACTGAAACTTACATAAACCTTATCTATTACCTTATAAGCACTCTACATAAAAATGATGCCGTTGACGTTTAAAGTCAATTTTCTCGAAACTGTCAATTTGTCAGTTAAATCCTTTTTATTCTCAACCCTCCAAATGTAGAGTCAAATCGCTTATCAAATTTTAAGTAAAGCTCCTAAAAAGTGCTATAATGTCGATGCAAATAGCGCCTTTTTACTATAAGGTCAAGACTTTAACTATATCCATGCATTAGACCATTTGTTTCAAAAATGGTCGTTATGTGGTAAAATCGCAGCTGGCGTCGGAAAATATTGAAATAAGGGTTCATGATAATCAAGCTAGTTAACTGGTGGCGATGTGTTCTATCATAATGAAATGAAGATGTAGTAAAAAACATAATAAGTAATTTTCATCTTATTAACATATTAATACGCGGGTATTTTTTTTTTTTTTTTTTTTTTTTGTCTTTTTTTTTCATGTCAACTTCAAACATATGCGCGGCATACACACAACCGCAACACACTGACTGCGCACAACAATAAAAAAAACTGTGTCGTTTTAATTCAAATGAATCAAAGCACCCCAATCATCAAACTCGCGCATAAATAAATAAATACCAAACATTGAGTAAATGTGGGGATGTAAGCAAAGTTCAAGGCATAAAAAACTATAGGCCACGTTGCCATAAAATTGAGATGACTAGATGTGGCGTTAATTTATATTTAAACAAAAATAGTTCTTGGAATTCCGTCCTTACTAAACTTCTTAATATTCAAGTATGTACTAATTTTTATTATAAGTATATATGAAACATAAGTACATATATATAAACGTGAGACTTTCAAGTCTAAGCGGTTAAATGATTTGGATGATTTTTTTCAACTCGGCTTTCATAGAAAATACAACATATTAAGTACCTACGTCATACTTATGAAACCACCATGAATATGAACAAAAATATGGAAAAATTATCTAAGTACTTAAACGCAAAACACACAGTTAAATTATAGATAAAAAATTGTGAATTATGACCTATCCAGTAAAAATTCAGACCACTGCGTGTGAATCCGTACAGGTACTGTCGCGTTCAACACTTTATAACATCGTAAATGCATAAATGGCAAATCATTAAGCCGTCCGACCACCCATCATATCACTAAAATTAAACATTTAATGAGCTAATGAATTACCAACTGTTATGAAACGTTACGACCTCTACGCAAGTTACGTATATTTTTATTATCACAGCCGTGAACGCTACAACATTCATTTATTAGGACTGACAGCGAATTGTCCATAAATAGCGGTATAATATTACTGAAACAAATTTTGCAAGCGAGCGTACCGTATTCGCGTATATAAAATGCACACACAGAAGTTGTTTGTGTGAGTTTGGAAACTTTTGATCCCTGACATAAATCTCCATCTGAAAATAGGGAGGGCCGTAACCGGCTTAAGCTTAACTGTGACTAGTGGGCCCGAACCTTACTTTAAATATATTGTAATAATGATAAAATATACTAGTTAATTTAGACCTCTATTTATTTTGCAGTAAAGAGCTTTTTGTCATAACATCCTGCTGTTTGTAGTAGGAGCGCGCGGGTTTGGCAAATATTTATTTCATATTTTGGCTCTCTTTGCTGTTGTTCTGGTAAATAGATTTATGTTATTGGACCGGGTAATCTTATTTAGTTACTTAGCTAATCTCTTCTTAGCGCTAACTAGCTAGTTGGCCGTTATGTCATCACTTATCGCTAAGTAAGGGTTGTGCTTCTTTTCTACTACCCGTCGTTGGCATGAAATTAGCAGTGCTAAAGTGCTCAGCTACTTTCAGATTATTAGGAATTGGGCAACCGTTTACTTGTTTTTTTTTTATGCTTCCTATATCACTTCACTCATCACTAGTGTCAACTAGGTACATACAAAGAAATACAAAGAAAGTTATAAGAATGTGCAAGCGTATTTTTTTTGTGTAAAACTTTTTATTCCACGCTTGGATCTAAAAAATAAACTATACCCAAGAACTCAAAATAAATATTATAATAATAATAATATGTGTGGACATCTCACACAACGCCATCGAGCCCCAAAATAAGCAAAGCTTGTTTAATGGGAACCAGATAACTGATACAATACTTAAATATTTTTTGTTTGTTCATACATAATATAACACCCAAACACAGAACAAACACCTATGTTCAACTTACAAATGTTTTACCTGTGTGGGAATCGAACCCACAACCCACAGCTGAGCTACTACCAACTGAGCTATTGGGCCAGTCGAATAATAGCCCAGAATAATAATAATATGTGCGGACCTCTCACACAACGCCATCTAGCCCCAAACTAAGCAAATCTCGTATTATGGGAACCAGATAACTGATACAATACTTAAATACTTTTTGTTTGTAAATATATACATATAATACAATATAACACCCAGACACAGAACAAACACCTATGTTCATCACACAAATGTTTGTCCTGGGTGGGAATCGAACCCACAACCCAGTGTTCAGAAGGCAGGGTTACTACCAACTGAGCTGTCGGGCCAGTCGATGGGCCAGAATGCTGGCAGCATTGCCAGGATGAATGGCAATCAATGCTTATTTTTTGTGCAAAATAATAGCCAGCATTCTGGTCACCTGATGCTTCCACCAAACGTTTAGCCAAGAAAAAAAATATGCATATATAAATTCATGATTATTTTTCTAAAAATTCTCAGTATTTATTTTTAATATGAAGGAAAAATCACATTAATCCATTACATTAAAAGATGATGATTACGCTAATAATTAAAAATTCGCAGTATCAGGTGATATTCACAAACACGAAAAAAACCTATTAAAAATACAACTATAGTTACGAACCAAGCTAATTTTGTCTACACTAAATATGAAAAAAATTGCCCCTGAAGACGACCAGTATTGCACACAACCTTTAAGACCATGAACAATATATCACAGCAGAGAGATCATAAATCAAACAATGTCAAAGAGATTCTGCACCCAAATCCTCCTTAAAGTGTAGTTTACTCTTAAAGATGCAAAGGTTGGAGAAAACGTCCTCCGTATATACTACAGACTTCAGAGGAATTTCTTACGCTCGATTGGCAGTCTGAAAGCGTTTACGTTGATTCCCTTGGATGGAACTCGCATCGGTTTTCTGATGTGTAAAATCGGGTTTACGCCTCCTTGATGACGATTCATAAAAGTTTGATTGCTTTGTGAAATGCTTCTTTCGGTACATCTACTTAGAAGTGTATTGAGATTGGGTAAGTACTCTAAATGAACTCGTAAAAACTAAGGCTGGGTAACTGCTTAAAGTGATAACGATATGGGATGAATTTCTTTACCATCGAATTTGTTCGGTTTGGTAGGAATAACCTACTTATAAAGTAGGTATGTCTAACAATTTTAGTAAATAACTCGTATATTGAACAATATATAACTTTTATCTTGTTCAAACATGAAAAATATACAATTAACCATGATTAGGTACTTCGGGTTGTGGAATGACGCGCCCTAACTCATAGTATATTATCTACCAGACTGCAGGCAGAATGTTGGGTCACAGGTTCCACGACAAGTCGCGCAAATGTGTTACAAGCATATATAAATGAAAAACATAATATAAATACAATCAAAGTGATTAAAATTTTACAATAATAATTGAAGGGTTGAGATAAAAAGGGTTTAACTGTCAAATTGATAGTTTCGAGAAAATTGACTTTAAACTTCAACGGCGTCATTTTAATGTAGAGTGCTTATAAGGTAATAGAAAAGGTTTATGTTAGTTTAAGTAGCTTGAAAATGTATTAATTTTATTTTAAAATACAAAATATAGTTCTAATAAAAACTAGTTCGTACAATTACTGCAAAAATATAATATAATAAAGAAATACAATAATGTTTTTATACTAAGCGAACTGTATTCCTGTGACAGATAAACCGTTTTTAGACTCAAAATCTCGAGATTTAAGCCTCATTTCGGTATTTTGAGAATGTATTATTGTAGATAATTTCACGCTGAATCCAGCGATACCCATAAGTCATTTTGTGAAAAAATCAGTTAAACCCTTTTTACTCTCACCCCTTCAATTATGAAACTTCATAATACTAAATGACCACGTTTAGCATTATTTGCAATACATTATTGCAGTGTATTATTAGATTATATCAAAATAAGCCATTCAAAATTTGTTCAAGAAAACGTGGATTTTAAACGTTATGGACCTCACTTATCGATTCCGTTTGAACTTCAGCGCGGCGCTTAGGGCAAAGACCAAAATCATAGTATTCCTACGACCATGGCAAAGACAATGTGTGCGTTGTTTTTGCCTGACCGATTTTGACAGGTTCTAATTAACATTTTTGTTTTTTTTTTTTAATGGTAAAATGTGCATTCGTTTGGCAACAACTCACCTGGTGGTAAGTGACGAAGTTGTCTAAGTTGGAGCACTCATGAGATGCCCATTAACTCTTGACTTATAAAAACCCAGGTTATACTCAGGAGGAAACACTGTTGTTGGAAGAGCATTCCATTTTATGACCGTTCGGACTATAAATGACTCAGCAAGACGCTTTATATTGTATTTTTAAATCTACGAAAACGGTATCACAATAGTTGTTGGGATAACGTGCATTTTGTAAAAAATATCTACGATAGAAACTGAATAAAAGTGGTACATTCAAATTTTTAGTTTGTGTTTCCTATCGAACTAAATTGATTTATTTTGTATTGGGTAACGTCACACATAATTTAAATTTATGAATGAATATATTTAATTCAAAGCACTACATGCTCTACTTTGGCCAAAGAAGTGCCCAAAATCACCCTTCGCCTTAATGACATCATTTACCGATTTATAATGCTCAGGGGTACCATATTTGGTATCCACATTACGTAATAAGCATTTTAGGGTTCAGTCTCAAATATCGATAATCCATCCTAATCTGGTTCAAAGATTTGCCACTATTTATTTGTTTATTATGTATATATATGATATTTTGTTTATCTATTTTCATTATGTATATGTGGGCAGGAACGGTTTGTAGGTAGGTTGCAACCTATAAAACTATAGGCCTTCAGCATGTCCACACCGCGCCGTGTCCGGAGCTAGAATGATCCGTAGCGCACCAATCGATCCCTTTATATAGCCAGATGGGTGGCGCAGCGACGACAGTTGCCGGTGTTGCCACTGTAATAAATTAAAATGCTACCACAGGGTAAATTACGGTACTGCCCGCTGCGCATAGAGTTTATAACTGGACGTAGCCGCCGTCATATATAACACTTTGTTTCATTTTTTTATCATTTATCTTTTTAGATATACTACTCAGACAAATTTTGATGCACGCCTACATCCCTCTTTCTCAAACTATATATGGATGACTGGTAAAATACTTTAGAATGACGTCCACCGTTTGTACTGTTTTTAGTGCAATAAAGAATTATAATAATGATTCCATAATTGCCAATTTCTTCCTTGTGTCATTTTAAAATAAGCTTAGCAGAGGATGTTTTTCAAGTTAGAGGATATTAAAATATGACATGCAGCGCTTGGAGTAAAATTACATCGTGGACAGATCTTTAGACCAAAAGTTAACTCTGTCCTACCCAGCGGTCATTATGACGGCAATCTCATGATAATTTAAAAATGCGAGTTGTGATCTTATCGTATAAAATAAGTAAAAACAAAAAAAAATCACCTATGTCAAAAGAAGCCAAATGTCTGTGCAGGGTAAGTTAGGCATTAAGCGCAGATAGATATTTTAAGTGCCCCTATAAAAGTCACATGATCTGTAAAAACCCAAACCCTCTATAACAAACGTTTTAAAAAAAATATAATGCGCGTATTTTATTTTTATGTTTTCGTATGTTCGCGTATTTGATTTTCGATAAAAGGATCCATTGGAATAACTTTATCAAAAATACGAGCACGCACAGTCGGTAGAACTACGAAATGAAATGGCAAAGAATACAACACACATTTCATTTGGTTTCAAGAACTACCCAACCATGAATCTGTCAAAAACGATTTTAATACATGCTGTCAAATAAAAACAAAATACGAAGAACAAAGTTACTTACGCATATATATGAAATATGTACGGAACCATCAAAACACGCGGATCGATTTAATAAAACCACATAATTCGTTTTTCTCGCCCATTTGACAAATATTGATGTGGTTAGGATGACTGATCATTCACAAAACGTTCGTAACAACTGGCCATAATACTAGTCTCCATTGTTGTAAGCCATAAAAATGCTTTCTATGTTTCAATCACAGCTAAATTATTATTTATTGACATTAGTTTTGGGTGGTGAACATCACCCCACAACGTTTTTATGCATCATAAATACTTACCGCTCGATACATCGAGGAATTTCCCATTTGAATTGTGGCATGCTAGCCCACGAAAAAGTTTTAATACCAGTCTCATAGAGAACTTTTCCAGCGAGTTGCTAGGGGCAATGGGTATTGTTGATTGGGCCTCTACATTAGAGAAAATTTTATTTCTGCAATTGGTTTTTGTAAATATCTTTTTAATTAGTATATATATTGTGGCTGATCTGAATCACATTTTCTTTTCTTGTCCCAAATTTGATCATAGTTCATTATTCAACTTGTTACTTCATTATATATTTGCATTCCCAGTTCACATAGACAATATTTTGTGTAATATAGACTTTATTCAATTGATATATTATCATCTTTTATTACTGAAAATAATATTAAACTGTAGTCGTTATCATTTAACACATTTATTTAATAATGTTCATTCTTATGTTATGATTAGTATTATTTAATTACCTATGTTTTTCTCATGTAATGTAATGTATGTAATATAATGTAATGTAGTGTAGTTTGTAGTTATAGGATATTTTTCTTTTGTTTCAGATACTCAAAATTCAAAATTCCGTATTTGATTCTCTTTTGACATGATGCTGGCAAAAATGTGAAAACAATTGCCATAAACTAAAAAATATACATATATATATATATTGTGTACAAAGCTAATTGGCATATTATTAAAAACTGCTAACCCATGGACTAATATAACCAAGTGTGCCTAACCACGCTTTAGAATCATCAATATTAACGACCTAAATGTGATTATGGATTTTTTATATTAACCATATGAACTTACGTGTACGATATTTCTCCACTGTCATACACACCATCACACGTAATCACGTAAATGCCACTTAATAGGCCTGTATTGTTTGTTGCTCGTGATGTGGACTTATACACGGTGTTCAATAGGCTTATGCTTGGCACTCGGACACCTTGCCTTGGATTGCCTTAGCGACGTATTACACTTAAGTCCATAATGCAATAAACAAATAATGGGTCAATATTAATAATGTATTTAGAAGCTCGTTATATCCTTCTTATGTTGATGGATGACGTGACGAGCTTGTCGTAGTCGTAGTAGTCACGGGAGTTGCCATAATCCACGCTCGGCAGTGTCTTCTTCTTGCAGGTCTTTTGCGGTCGCAAAATATTTAAATGGATCGGAGAGAATGTTGCTGCCCATTACAGGGTATTCGCCCGCGGGAGGAACTAGCATGGTCCTCTTCGAACACAACCACCACACGGAAAATTATTTTATTTGTTAAGTTGTAAATATCTTCAAGCATCTAAATCAAGGATTATTATAATAATTGAGCACATCAAGTGAATTTTTCGATTGATTAATAATTATTTCACAATCCATCACACTAATATTATAAAGGCGAAAGTTTGTATGTGTGTATGTGTGTTTCTGTGTCACACTAATCACACTAATATTATAAAGACGAAACTTTGTATGCGTGTATGTGTGTTTGTGTGTATGTTTGTTACTCCTTCACGCTCAAACAGCGAAATGGATTTGGACAAAATTCGGTTCCAAGATTGCTTATACACTGGTTTAACATATAGGCTACATTTTATCTCGGAAAAGTGAAATATTCCCGTGGGATTAGCAAATAATTAAAATACCTTTTATTCGCGGGTGAAACTGCGGGGTGAAACTAGTTTACAATAAATTTCCAACTGAGTTCGTTATTTAACATGCGTCATTATTAACACCAAGAAGAATATTACGTGTAAATTTAATATTGACACGTACGGTGGTATAGCACAGTAATTATTTTAAGTGGTCACCGAACTGGAACAGTTATGCGGGATAATTCAATTTTACAATGCAACAATAAACATTTAATTATTTTATATGAAGGGTGTTTTATTAATAAAATGCGTGGTAGCTGTATAGTTTTATGATCAGCGTATTTTTATTAAAGAAATACACAAGTTCCTAAAATTTTATAATGTTTGAGGTACGTTATTCTACTACGAAACTAAAAAAAAATTAAACTCATAACTCTATTCATATGTATTTCCAGTACAGAAACAGTTAAAAAAAGCCAGCGCTCTATACTGTCATTGCTGAGGCTATACCATTATAGATCACAAAACGCCGCGTCTACAATTCGGCGAGGACAAGTCTACTAGACCATGGTATTGGCATTACGCTGAATTTTGTTATAAAACAATCATCATTATCACTATTCGTTTATATTAGGTCTTTACCTATGAAATTGCCGTTTTGTTTGAAAAAAGTTAAAGTATTTTTTTTTCGAACTTATTTATTTCTTTTATTCAAAGTAATCACCCCTGCAATCAATGCATCTTTGCCAACGCTGTGGCCGTTTATGGATGCCCTTCTTGAAAAAATCAGCAGGACGGGAGACAACAAACTCTTCAAAGGCGTTTTGTACTGCCTCTCGGGAATTGAATTTTTTTCCCACTAAAAAGTTGTCCAAATTTTGGAAAAAGTAATAGTCGGTAGGCGCAAGATCTGGTGAGTATGGCGGATGAGGGAGAGCTTCCAAACCCAACTCATGCAGCTTAGAGACGGTCTGTTGTGCAGTATGGGGTCGCGCGTTGTCGTGAAGTAGCAGTGGAGACGACCGATTAACCAAAGCTGGTTGCAGACGTGCGAGTTTCGCCATCATTGTGGTCAGTTCTTCAATGTACACATCTGCAGTAATGCTCTCGCCGTTTTGTAAAAAGCTATGATGAATCACACCAGCACTAGACCACCAAACTGTGACCATCACCTTTCTAGGGGTCATTTTTCGTTTTGCACATTGCTTTGGTACCGAACCAGGATCTAACCAACTTCCTGAGCGCTTTCGATTGTCAAAAAGAATCCATTTTTCGTCGCACGTAACAATTCGGTTCAAAATTCCTTCATTTCTGTGCCTGTTAAGCAGCGCAAGGCAAGTCTCGACGCGTACGTTGCGCTGGCGATCGTTAAGTTCGTGGAGCACCCATCTATCAAGCTGTTTTATCTTGCCAATCTGTCGCAAATGGACCAATATTGTTTTGATGCTAACATCAAAAGCTGCTGCCAGCTCAGCTGTAGATTGAGATTCATCAGCTTCCACAATCGCCTTTAATTCATCAATGTTGACCAAAGTTTCCGGACGACCACGAGGTTCATTTTTCAAGTCAAAATTCCCAGAACGGAACCGAGCAAACCAATAACGGGTTGTACGTTCGTTTGTACAGTTCTCTCCGTAAACGTCGTTGATGTTACGTGTCGTTTGTGCCGCGTTGGTGCCACGACGGAACTCATATTCCATAATTACACGAAATTTCAAAGTATCCATTATGAGGAAAAATGTTGAAATGTAATGAAAATACAACGCTAATCAATAAACAAAAGACTTATATTGTAAATAGAATGTCATATTTTTAAAACAAAATTAATTTGAATTTAGAATTCATAGCCAATCAAAACTTTTTTTTGTTTGAAAAAGTCTGTACTGCAATACGGCAATTTCATAGGTAAAGACCTATTATTTATCTACTGCTTCAATATAAGCATCTCTTAATGCACGTCACTGAGCCATAGCCACTCTGCGTCAATTCAAGGCTTTACTTAAGGAAACGTTTGCCAACCATTATTGTCTCAACGGTTGCTTGTTCGCTGAAGCATTTCAGTCTTTTGTTCTTAAACGAAAAAAATCACGACATTCAAAATCTTTATTCTCTCACATTTTCCCAACTAAATCTCTTCTGAGACAACTACAAACAATTCGAAACACCTCAAGATATCCAGCGGGGACTGTTATATTTGCGTCTACAAGCAAAACGCGTAACGTCGGGGTGAGTCCGCCAAAATCGTATTTAAATTCACGATCGGGTACCAGATAAGCAAAATCATGAGTTCGTTCGGAAGGGTTATAGAATCCTGCCGCGTGAGGCCGCATAATTCTGTCTCCAAGGGTGTCCACGTTTCAGAGTTATCGTGCACTTAGTGGAATGAACAGATTTGCTAAAAACCAGAGGATTTAGTATTGTGTAGACCTATATCACCAAAATACATTCTCTAACTCAATTTTCTATGTTGAAATTTGATACCCAAAACTTAAAAATATTTTAAATTAAAATATAATCTAAGTTTCCTATCAAGCTAAGTTTTTTATTTTTTATATCAGTCTTGCATTTGAGCACGTTAAATCACAAATTACACCACCATTCTTGTTTGTATTTTAGACTTCTTAGTGCACAATTACACCAAGTGTCAGTAGGTACTTATATATTTAATGGGGAAGGTCTTTAGCGTCTATACGTGGTTTCTTTTAAATGTCTTCAAACGACAGTCTTATCGGAAGATCGTGAATTTGTTTGCGTGTGAGATGCCACAGAATACGAAATAGTATTACGTGATGTTACGTGTAAACGTCTGGAATTTTCAGGAGAAAGTTAAGCTAAATCTTTTGGATAATTAATGCGTTTAGGGTTAATTTTAAACTTGTTTTTCGTTACTTATAATGTTTTGGTAATCAGTATTAGGATAAAAGGGTATTTTCTCACTAGGTAATCTTTTATTTCAAAGAGCTTTGGTCAAAAAATGGTCTTTGGAACATTAAATACATTGTATTCTAGGTATATAATCGTATAAAAAATGGCATCGTACGAACTCTTCTAAGTCAGAATACTTTTTGTTTATGTGTTTTGTACAAAACATTTCCCTACTGATTATGTTTTAGATTATTTTCGTGAAGGTACCTGAACACTTCCAAAATTTAATTTAAAATTTTGCCAATTCATTTGGACCTGTCAGATTTTTCCTTCTTTATCCACAACCCCACATTAATTTAGGTACCCTAATCCACTGCTCTACGGGGTGTCGTTTTCGAAAGGGGTGGCTACGGGAAAAAGTAAGGGTGATTAAAGATAAACAGTTACGTGAGGCCACGATTGCTGGTGGTATAATTTGCAATTGTACTATCTTTGAAAGTTAAGCGGGTTTGCTTGAAGGTGGAAGATATGTCAAAATAAATCGTTTAAAAGATGAGATAAAAAGATAGAGTGCAGGGGAAGTATTATTATGGGGTTAAATAGCGCGAGAAAATTGGAGAGATTTGTTGCAAGTTGCTACAAAAATTAAAATTATATGCCCTCTTCTAAAAAGCTAAAACTATACATAAGAGTGTTTCTAGATTAACCCCTTTATTCCTATATTAGCCTTATGTTTAACGCTGTTTTGATAATCTAAATTGGATGTTATAGGATAGGATGACGTTTTAGGATAGTTCCTAGAATGTCAACTGTATAACATCAATCGCGTATGCTCGTTGAAGCTAGTGACTACAGCAGTGGAGTATATACTATTTGGCTTCTACCCTCGGATTTATATGCGTAACACGTCACACGCATGTACATGGATAAAAAGTAGTGTTAGGTACACTGAAACACTATCTATTTATACAATTTATTTATGGTGCAAAAATTTCCATTTACACCCAGCTTAACTGGAAGATAATGCTCTCAGCATTAAGTTCGCCTTTGTACATTTGTTGTTTGTGCAATAAAGCATTTTCTATCTATCTATCTACTTGAATATTAAACGTTGTCATAACCCGTTCAAACCTTGTAATAATAAGTTTTTACCTATGAAATTGCCGTTCTGCGGTACTGGCCATTTCAAATCGAAAAATGTTTTGTTTGGCTAAGATTTTTTTATGTCATTGAATAATGTGACAAGCTAGTCGTTCACCTGATGTTTAGCGACACGGCCGCCTATATCAGAACAGTGTCACTCGGAACTCCAACATGTAAAGTTTCACATGACTGCTGCACTGCGCACATCAGCACGGTCAAATAAGATTACTCGACTGTGAGATCATATCATAAAGTCGATCGCCCAGTAATTTCACTAGCTACAGTGTCCTTCAAACCGGAACACAGTAGTGCTTGCACACTACTGCTTGGCGCCAGAATAACTGGCAAAGCGGTGGTACCTACCTAGACGTACTTTGCAGAAAAGTCTTACCACCTAGTAAAATCTGTCATAACTACTACTACTATGGTGGTGAAAGGGTGCGTTCTAGTTTGATTTTTAATAAATAAATGGTTTTAATGGTGATCTTTACTAAGAGGTAGCACATAATGCTTTTGAAGAATTTGTTGCCACTAATTTAGAAAAGTTGCGTCTATTGCACTTTGATTAATAGAAAAAAAAATCTAATTTCATAATAAATAAAGGGCAATTTCATAAGTAAAATATATCCCCTGATGCTGTTTTGTTTGCTAATTAAGTTAGCTTACGTTTTGTAGGTATGTTTTTAATATCTCTTTAATAAAAAACTCCATCAATTGACAGCACATGTTCAGAATAGACGTTAACAATTCCATGGTATTAACAGGAACATAATACACTGAAACGCGCCAGAAGTTGCTTTGTTCTATTCCATCCTAGCTTTCATTTAGCGCGTATCGATCCAATGGGCATTGTTTTCCCATTTATTAAAGAGAATGAATTACCATTTGTTTGAAACGTACAATTTACAATACGTGTTCCATATTAACTTTATGAAGTTGTTTTGTTGTTGAATGTAGGTACATTCGTTTTATATGGGAAACGAAATAATAATGTCATCGCTTACAGGCTTTTTATAATTACCACGATTGGCAGACGTCTTGAGAAAGTTGTTGCACATTTCTTAAGCCAGCTCTTATACCGGGTGTTACAAAACTACCCGTAAAGCCGAAAGGAGGTTAAATGGGGCCTTATAACGAGTCTATTAAAATTATTTAAGGACCGTAGTAACGCTGTATAACATGCCCAAAAAAATATATTTTCACTCATGTGCAAAGCCTATTTCAGTAAAATTAAACAGTAAACTACGCAAAATGTACCAACTTTTCTACCTAATTTGCGGAACGACATACATTTTAACAGATCTAACAAATCAACCTAAACGAACACTTACTTTTTTATAATACCATCGATAAATCGTTGCCGATACAGTTTGCGAGCACGATTTCATGGCCTACGCATAATTTTAGAGATATTTTTTTCCAATTTGACATTTTTTGAAGCCAGTACTTGAGTGAGTATCATGACATCTTTGTATTGAGGTAGAAAACATTTATGAATGAAAAATAGGGAAACTATTTAAGTGGACAATGGTGTCGATTCTGTGTCGCATACTCTAAAGCTAAACGAAATTAACATATTTCCGGCTTTTTCATTTCCTCTTTATAAGAAAAGTACCGCCATACTTTAAGTTTACTTTAGTTTTAGAGAATGCGACACAGAATCGACACCAATTATTAGGTAAAATAGGTACGTAGGCCTTTCTGTTAAATAATCTGGTTCCCTGACATGACAGCTTAGTAGGGTTGATGAAATGTTTGGCTTTGATAATTAACTGTATTTTTCACGGGGTATTTGTACGACGTTGTATAGTCTAGTCCTATTCCTACGGCAGGACCACACGGCAATTTATATAGATTCCGCTGCAATCATATAGAACCCTACGTACTTGATGGTATATATTGATCTAAAGCACATATAATCTAATAAAATCTAAGTACCAATAAATAATAAATTATTTTCAAATATGAAAGGTAATCTACGCACGACAACGTAAATCAGATACAAAAATAAATGACAAAGACAAACATTTGCGTAAATATTTCTTTGTGTACATTTCATCAAGTCTCGTCGATTCCTCCTGAGAATACGTTCTATGAATATTTTTATATGTATGTAAGAATTTGTGTCATAACCAAAGAAGATGTTTCATATTCCATCATATAAAAGCGTATTATAAACCTTACGGTATAGTGTTAGAGGTTGAATTGCAATGACTCTTGCTTTTATATTGCCTCTAATATTGTAGCTGCATTATTTTTGTAAAGAAGTAGGATTATTCGGGTGTTTCTTCCCTCTGAGGTTTGTCTTTTGTTCTTGTTAGGGAGGATTTATTTGGGCATTAGGATGGGATGGTTATTTTAAGCAAAGATTTTGTTTCCTTTTTATTTGTATGGTTTTTCCGGTTTATCGGTTTCTAAAGCATATTAAATAGGACAAATTTTCATTGATTATTTAGTTGTTTAGCTAAATTATGAGTATTTTTAATTGATTTGCTTTAATAAACATGAAATAAATTAAATTCGTTATCGTGGTATATTTATATAATGACACTGTTCTGTTATGAGCGGCCGCATCGCTTAACATTAGGTAAACGACTAGGTCGTCACATCATTTACCATCATAAAAAAAATGATTGTGTCTAATATAAAAAAATGTGTTATAGTTTCAATTAATAGCATGCATTTGATAATAAACATTTAAAAAAAACGTTTACGTCGCGTAATTATCGAAAATAACTTGTGGCACGTATACAAAAAGCAAATATTTTGCTAAAATTCTTTATTCAATATATTTTTGAGCAATAAATGGTTGCTTCTGCGGTTGTCAGTTTGAGAGTAACGCTTTTATTTTCCCAAATGATTTCATTCTGTCCCAGAGAATACAGCTAACATTACTATGATTATTCATACACTCATCGTTCGTTCCGGTGCATCTTGTTAGCACACCGTTATGCGGATACATATTTATCCGCCCGGTGACGCTGTAAAGGTCGGTAGAGAGAAACAGTGTTAGCCCGTTCAAAAAAAAGGATACATATTCGCCACGATGCGGTCACTATCGTAACCATCTGCTAGACGATTACAAAATGTATCTAGGGAAAGAAAACGGTGTTATTCCCATTTATTATGCCCATTCCAAAGTGAATGGGCATCTTATGGGCAAGTGTGCTCTACCTTAGACAACTTCATCACTTACCATCAGGTGAGTTGTTGGCAAACGCATGCCTATTTTATCTTTAAAAAAAAATGAACATTTTCGAAATCTTGATAGCTAAGTCGGTAGTAGCTCTGCATTCTCAACCGTACGTTGTGGGTTCGATTCCCTCCCAGAACAAACATTTCTATGATGAACATAGGTGTTTGCTTTATATTGTATTCTATGTATGTATTTACAAACAAAAAAAAAAACATAAGTCTTGTATCAGTTATCTAGTTTTCATAATACAAGCTTAGTTTGGGACTAGACAGCGATGTGTGAAATGTCCACACACATTAATTATTTATTTATTATTATACCTTTTTGTCGAATTTTGATCATTTTTAAGCAAATCCAACTGGCAATACTAATAGATGTCTTTGTATTATTAGTTTTGGAATCCGTCCTTAGAACGGGAATAGCGGTAGAGTACCGGGAGCTCAGTGTACCGAAAAATACCACTGGGAGATATTTTGTCACCATTCCATGGGTGAGGGTGGAGAGTGGAATTATTTCCGCTGGCAAGTAGACTAAGATAGCGGAAACTATTTCCTCCACCGTCCGTGCTAGGGTGCAGATGTAGATAGTCCTCGGATAAAGAATATTGGATCCTAGATATAAAGATAGTTTTATATACATATATGACTCTAACAGTGTGGTGTGGTGATTGAGCAGCTCGGCTCATAACCCGGAGGCGGCGGGTTCGATTCCCGAGGCAGGAAAAGTATTTGTCACAGAAAAAAAGCGCAAACTCTTGTTCTGAGTCTGGGTGTTGTGGGACCATGGCCCTCGTAGTTCCTGGCTCCCTAGATACAGGGAATCTTAGTTAGAGTCCAGGATCTACGTATGTGATCGCTGGGCGTTATTATTATTAAATGTATATCTTGTAATCTTTGTAACACGTGCTGATATCAAATGCTTAATTGTATAGTGAAAATACTGGTCTAAATATAAAATAACCGCAACACAAACGACCTTACTTATTACGTCTTGTGTCGTATTAAAAATCCATTTGCAATACTTAATGTTATACGTAACATAAAATATCTGTTACGGGATGCCATTATTTGTAACAAGTTTGGAAGTAATTTAAATATGAATACGAGCGATGTCCGGTCGAGTTATATAGTAAAAAATGTTTTTTTGATTGGACCTGCTGTAATGGGCGTCCTAAGATGGTGGAACTTATATAGAGCTATCATGTTTAAGCGAAAATTGACCCAATGGCTCTTAGAGAAATGTTTTTACGGTTTAAATGAACACTTGACTTAAAAATAATGATAACGTACCAAAAATTGTATGACCAGCTATTAATAAAATTAAAATTGAAGGGGTGAGAACAAAAAAGATTTAACTGATTTTTTTTCACAAAATGACTTATGGGTATCGTTGGATTTAGCGTGAAACTGTCTACAATAATACATTCTCAAAATACCATAATAAGGCTTAAATCTCGAGATTTTGAGTCTAAAAACGGTTTATCTGTCACAGGAATACAGTTCGCTTAGCATAAAAATATTATTATATTTATTTTATTATATTATATTTTTACAGTAATTGTATGAATTAGAATTAATACATTTACAAGCAACTGAAACTTACATAAACCTTTTCTATTACCTTATAAGCACTCTACATTAAAATGAAGCCGTTGAAGTTTAAAGTCAATTATCTCGAAACTATCAATTTGACAGTTAAACCCTTTTTATTCTCAACCCTTCAATTATAACATTGTTTTTCAATTGTCAATTGCAATACCAACGATTTATGTACTACATTCTGTAATAAATTATATTCTATTCTACGTTACTGAAAATTATAGATTTGAGAAAGTATTTCAGATATTATTCACAGATATCATCAGATATTATATACATTACTTTAGAGTTAAAATTTCATAATAATAGTTATTAATATGGGTCTCATATAAGAAAATAAATTTAAATATTTTCCTCTTTAGTCTAAGGGAGCTATTATAGCTATATATATATGGCTTACTTAGTTGTTTGGAAGTTGAAATTATATTAGAAAGAAGCTAATGTTTCTTTCCATTTATTATGCCCGTAAGATTATCAATAAGTTCGATAAACGCACTCTATTAATATAAAGTCACCAATCAGTCATGAATTGACCATAAGTGGCTAAAATTTCTAATTTTATTATGTAAAGGTACTTAAATAAATGCATTCACATAAATAAATAGCGATTTAATAATGCCAGATAATAACGCAATATTGCCCTATTCACAATGTTATAATTATATTTTTAACAAGCTATTGTATTTTTTAAGACTAAATATAAATAATAATAACGCCCAACGATCACAGACATAGATCCTGGAACCTATCTAGGATTCCCTGTGTCTAGGGACCCAAGAACTACGAGGACTATGTTCCAACAATACCCGGACACAGAACAAGTATTTGTATTTTTTTTTTTACTATGTATTACTTGTGTGCAATACTCATTCTGCCGTGGGAATCGAAACCACCACCTTCAAGTTACGAGCCAATCTGCTCAACCACTACACCACAGAGGCTGTTAAAATATACAACATAATAATCGTCGTTTATATTATATTTATGATGTATATTTAATTCCAAAAAACATTGTACCACGAAATTATAAACATTTTCAACAATAATAATATTATATATAAAGATGTAAACTCCTCTATATACATCCTTCGCCAGACGAAGCCATCATGACTCCAATTGGGACGACCCACTGACGGAAACCGGCACATGTTATTGACCTTACCCTATTGTTAGCCATATGGCAAACGAATTTACCTCGTGCCCTCAAATTAGCAAAAATTTCCCTTTAAACTTGTGAAACTGTTGAGAGGTTCGCAAAATTTACGAGCTGACGAGCGCATTTTTGCTTTTTTTAATCGATTGAATCGTTTACGAATGGCAATAATAAGCTGTTTGTATGAGGTTTAGAAATTTAAAAGGTAAACATTTTTGTTGAATCTGGATGTAATATATTATATACTCATATAAAAGTCACACTAATATTATAAAGGCGAAAGAATGTATGTGTGTTTGTGTGTATGTTTGTTACTCCTTCACGCTCAAACAGCTCAATGGATTTCGATGAAATTCGGTATCAAGATAGCTTATACCCTGGATTAACATATAGGCATTTTATCCCGGATAAGTGAAATTTTCCCGTGGGATGAGCAAATAATTTAAATACTTTTTACCCGCGGGTAAAACCGTGGGGTGCAACTAGTAAATCTCTATTTCCCTTAGTCGCGTTGCATCACGCGTGAACGGATGGAAGATATTTCGCTAATTATTTTTTGTTGTGTTTATTATTGTCAGGAGAAGGATCTTATGAAAGAATAAATTAAGAAATGTGAACGGAAATTAGAAAATGTTCACCTGTAACAATCGATCTTTAACTCATCGCTTGTTAGTTTTTTGTCTGTTGTTTTGGTTAGCTCGCCGACAGAGACAGCCAGTGACATCGGATTGACATTGACAGCTGGCTGGAGGGAGCTGTTCTCCATTTCGTACCCCTCTCGGTGCGCGTACTCCCGTGTTCTCTTCCCTCCGGCTCCGAGGACACCATCCGAGGATCAGAACACAAGTAACTCTTTTCCCTAGCCCGTCTGGCTAGGGTGGCGCCCTTTTTTTACTTTTGATATTACAAGGAATCCGTACGGTGAGGCTCACTGACCCACCCCTTGATGTTAACCGCTGAGCTGGCCCTTTTTTTTGTAACGCTGGTATCCGTTGTGGCTAAAGCTAGGTAGGGTGTATAGCTTAAGACTTAGAATTAACAACTAATTTAGAGAGGGACCTGCGATGTACTACCACCTAAGCTAGGAAATAAACTATTTTCGTCAAGTTCCGACTCCTTAATTTCTCGCCCCTATACCCCCCCTAGGCTAGGTAGCGTACCACGTGACACACCATGCGGGTGAAACCGCGGGAGGCAGCTAGTCCATACATATAAAAATGAATCTATATTTCCCTTGGTCATCGCATCACGCATGAACGGATGAAACATTTTTGCTTATTCTTTTGTTGTGTTTACTATAGTCAGTGGAAGGTTCTTTTAAAAGAAAAAATTAAGAAAGTTGAGCGGAAAATCGGAAAACCAAAGCCCGTTTCTTTAAGTTCATTTATCTATTACTAGCTGCACCCTGCTGGGTGCAGGGTGCAGCTAGTAATAGATAAATGAACTTAAAGAAACGGGCTTTGGTTTTACTCTACTTTGCTATTTAGAATACGCAAAGTTGCAAGTATATTGGTTTTCTATTTAATTTAACGTTGGCCATTTATTTTTATTTCAATAATCGTTAATACAAAACTAAACTAGACCTCAAAAACTAAATTATACCTAAGAATTTAAAATAAATAAAAACGAAAAATTTAAAATAAACCGTTGGTCGAGGGGAAAGTTCCAAGAATGCTGGCAGCATTACCACGTTGAATGGCAATGCTTATTTTTTGTGCAAAATAAAAGAATACATTTTGATGAGTAATGGATATTGTACAATTTTATTTCCCAATTTCTGCTCCACCATTAGGCCACTAGACGTACGAAATCACGCCTTTCATACATGGTTTCCATCGCCTATTCAAACCAATCGTTTAATTGGCTTTTGTAATGCGAACGGCTAAGGCACGGAACGCTTTACTAGCGTTTATACGTGTTTCCAGCTATAAATCTGAAGTTTTATGAAGAGAGTGAGTAGATTTCTTCTAAACAAGCGTAGACAAATATACTACACCTAAAAAAAAATTAAAGATTGTGGTATTAGTAGAATACATCATCTTATATGTTCTCTAAAATTAATTTACTCAAAATAAAACATTAAAAGATCGTTTAATGAAACTGAGTAAAATACACCATCTTGTTTGATATGTTAAAATTAATTTTACAATACATAATAATAATATTAGTTTAAATTAAACCAGTTTAGTATCAACAAATACTATTAATCTTTAGAAGACAGGCGCGGTCGTGAAAAACTGATTATGTATGATTAGTCGATAGTTTCAAAATACGCGCAAGAGACAAACACTAGGAATGTTCAAGAAAGGGATTAGTAAAGTAAAAATAAGGCTCTGTAGCTGCTGGAAGTAAATGTCTAAATTGATGGTTAAACAACAAAATTAGTCTATCATGCATATTACATATTATTTCAAATAAAAATCACCAAAGTGGCAAATATCAAAAATATTATACAATCAATCGATGTATTCTCTTCTAGATAAATTAGTATTTACTTAACAAAAATAGCATGACACTTTCATAAATTACCAAAATATTTTTTTTATGTTCCTGAATGATGCGAGCTAGTCGTTCACCTGATGTTAAGTGACACGGCCGCCCATAACAGAACAGTGTCACTCGGAACTCCAAAATGTGAAGTTTTGCATGACTGCTGACGCACATCATCCTGAGACATCAGCACAGTCTGGTAATAGAATTACTCGACTGTGAGATCAGGTCATAAAGTCTCATTTTCCCAGTAATTTCACTAGCTACATTTTCTTTAAAACTGGAACACAGTAGTGCTTACACACTACTGCTTGGCGGCAGAATAACTAAATAAAAAATATCAAGATTATTTTAATAAAATTAAAGCCGTCTACGCTTCTAAGTCGATGCTAGCCAAATGGCCATCCGCGACATATGCTTCATGATAATGACACGGAATTATGGTCAAACAACGGTCACCAATTACCAGCGATAGACAAGGGTAGACGTGATAAAAACAGATCTTCTAACACGTAATTACGTAATTGTGCACCCTTGCCGCCTCAGGTACGACGCCGCACGAATATTCTCGACCGAAAAGTAAAATTGTATATTGGTGTTAGATGAATGTGGATAATCCTAACGCTAGCCTAATATATCTTGAAAATATATTTGAAATGACAAATTTTGGACGTTTGTTGATTTAAAAAGATTATAATGAAATATTCATGAATGTTAGTGAAGTCTAAGTAGGTACCACCGCTACTAGGTGGTAGGACTTTGTTGCAAAGTTCATCTAGGTAGGTACCACTGCTTTGCCAGTTATTCTGCCGCCAAGCAGTAGTGTGCAAGCGCTACTGTGTTCCGGTTTGAAGGGCACTGTAGCTAGTGAAATTACTGGGCAATTGAGACTTTATGATCTGATCTCACAGTCGAGTCATCTTATTACCAAACTGTGCTGATGTCTCAGGATGATGTGCGCAGTGCAGTGTCGCTCGAAACTATATGTTTGTGGTTCCGAGTGACACTGTTCTGTTATGGGCGGCCGTGTCGCTTAACATCAGTTAAACGACTAGCTCGTCACATCATTCACTAATATAAAAAAAAGTGAAGCGAACAAACAAGGATAGACGCGAATGACGTTCATATCTCTTTGCTTTGACTAAAAATGTGTATCTACGGAATGGTGGTATTAAAGTAGTAGTACGTAATAAAAAGTTTTGATGAAATTGAAATAGTGAAAACATAGAGAGATGATTTTGGATATTTAACAGTACAATAAAGTCACAAACTATTAAAACATACTATTATTAACAAGTGCAGCATTAGTTTACATAAGTTTTGACGTGTGTAAAAAAGGTAAAAATAAATACGACCAAAATGCTGGCCTCTACTTTGGCCAAAGATTGAGCATTGCCATTCAACGTGGCAATGCTGCCAGCATATTGGGCATGTTGCCTACTGGTAGTGGTTTGTTTGATTAAGTTCCCTTTTTATTGTTTTATGTAAAATACACTCGCAGTCCTAAATCATAATCAAAAATTGTAATGATTTTAACACTTTTGCGACAAAACAACTTAAGTTATGAATGCAGAAAAAAATACTTAAGACTGTGTCATAGCATGTTTTTTGTGACGGGGTCATAGAACTCTGTTAAAAGTTGAAAATCGCAGATCATAATTTAATGTCAAACTTAGTCAGCGCATGAAAATGTGTTAATTTTGCGGGCTTTTTATGGATTACGGAAAACATTGATATCAAATAAATATTTCATCTGGTCATTCCTTTAGAACACACGTTTGGCTTTAATATGTAAAATGCATTGTTTTCACTGAAAATTTATACACCGTAAAAAAATTTTTGGGGTCATTAAAACGAATTTATTTTATAAAAACTATAGAACTTAGCTAAGTTTTGTTTGATCCTTCCTGTTTTTCATTTTATTTTCTATTATTTTTTTTCCATATTATTATTACTCGTCACGTCACATTAGTTATTTTTGTTAATTTTGGGCTCACACCACGTTTTAAGCTAAATGAAGCCACTATTAGCCATTGTTCTTTGGAAATCGATAAAACTTTATCCATACTTTTTCTCCAGCGATGCGTGAACACACAGAACAGAAAGGGCCAAAACAAGTTTAATAAGAATGTGGAAGTAAAATATTTTCTGTGCCGGAATCGTTAACGCCGCCGCCGTTGCGGTTTGATGTTCCGTCTGACGAATCCTTTTAATTTGAAGCCTGCGCAGGAGTTAACAACCTGCCTAATTATAGCTTAGATCAAGAACAAACAAGATTCGAAGGCTCGTTATATGGATTGTTATCGAGAATAGGGATGTAATTGTTTTTAATCTCATGGATAGAATTATTCTACTACAAACTCCTATGTGCATCACACAAATGTTTGCCCTGGGTGGGAATCAAATCCACAACCTACAGTTCAGAAGGCAAAGCTACTACCAACTGGCCCGATAGCTCAGTTGGTAGTAACCCTGCCTTCTGAACTGTGGGTTGTGGGTTCGATTCCCACCCAGGACAAACATTTATGTGGTGAACATAGGTGTTTGTTCTGTGTCTGGGTGTTATATTGTATTCTATGTATGTATTTACAAAGAAAAAGTATCTAAGTATTGTATCAATTATCTAGTTTCCATAATACAATCTTTGCTTAGTTTGGGGCTAGATGGCGTTGTGTAAGATGTCCACACATATTATTTATATTTACCAACTGAGCTATCAGGCCAATCAATAAAATACTTTTTATTACTTTCTACAAGCAGAAAACAGTAGACCTACTTAAGGTTTACTGTTTACTGCCTGCTTGTTTAAATGCAACAAGCTTTATTTTCTAAGAATACTGAATCGTCATTATTTAACTTCTCTATCTATTGTAGTAGTAGCTTAGACACCTCTGTATACCTATCAATATTCTAAGCTCAAACAGCAATTTCACACCTCTCCAGCTCTCAAGTTTACAATAAGCAACATCCCGAAGCTCAAACTAGTTACAAATTAATGCGCAGACGAGCCACAAATGCTAGCGCAATAAGCCAAGCTCCATCAAAGATTTTGAATTCATTACTAAGTAAGTTCCCTGCTGAAACTACCCACTCTATTGACGATAGTTGGCTACAAGGTCTATCCTTGTGCTATGCATATTAATGAGCGTGCATGTTATTAAGATGAAGTGATATGATCTCTGCTCGGGATCATCCTTTGCCAACTATCATCACCAATGAACTCCGTAGAGTATTTAAATTTTAAATCTGTATCTAATTCATAACGGCACGTAATATCAAGTTTTTTAACTTATATCTAATGGATGAAGGTTTAAATAATCTTTATGCCTAATTTTCCCCCAAACGCAAAGGTATTCATGAGACATTTTAATTAGTAGATCTTATCTTGTCAAGAAATATCTGCTGTGAATTTCAAATTAGAACACATTTCGGGTTTATTTACTGTAACGAAATTTTCATGAACATTAATTAGGCTATTTAAGTTTTGATGTCTGCAGGCGACCGACAAAATTACAAGTTAACAAAGCGCTTTCATTATCTTTTCTAGTCACTTTTTAGCCTTTCGAGTAATTACGAGTCACAGAAACAAACATTGGGCATTCATTCATAAATATTTATATAATTTTATTGGACTACAAATATCTGTTTGAGAATAATACAACTAAGTAACATAAATCTTTAAGTTTCTCGGAAATGAAATAACAATTATAATAATTATCACGCCGTCAAAACTTGTCTCTTTGACATGAACATAACTAATAATTAAGACCGTAAAAATTCTTATCTCCAAGAACCAGTAAAGTTCAAACAAGAATAGTGAAACTCTTAATTTTAATTCAATGGCCAAGGTTAAAAATTATTCCTTAAAACTTGATACTTATTATGAAGCCCTTTGAGTAGAAATTACCTTGCTACATTTGTATTCTACAGGGATAGAGCCGTATCTCTGTTCCTGCCGTTTCATAAAAGATAAAGTATCAAATTCTCACAAGACCATTATGGTATCAAAATGAAGAAGCGGTTACGAGTCTCTTTTTTCAATTCTAATTAATTATAATTATAAACAATTACGGGCTGATTTAATGAATAAACAAAACACAGTAGTAGATGTAGAGGGAGACGAAGTGCTGGGCCACAAATATGTGGAAGTAAGACATAAAACAGATAACGCCTACGTTTCTTTCAATGCATGATTCGGTGAGAGATAAAAATCGTCGGTCTTATTCGCCAGTTTTTTAATTACCGAGGGGGTCTTATTTCTGAACTGACAGCGGCCATTGTGTGAAACAAATACGACTTACAAACGAAGCAAGACATGGACATTGAGACGGACAGCGTACAAAAAGATGTGCAAAACCTGCACTCACCATTGTTTATGTAAATCAATATACAACAGTGACAAAGGTTTAGCAAGAAGCTCAGCGACATAAACTGATATTACATAATGACATTTGGTATAAACAAACAGATATTTAAAAAAAAAAAAACAGAAAAAAATTTAGCTAAAAGTTTTTAAACTACATTTCAGTCTCTACAATATAAGAGCTAAGAAGCTAAAATTAGAGAAAATGCTCAAGAAATGAATACATAAAAGCAACGCTGTGTAAAAACTTGATTCAGTTCAACCAGCAATAATGGTTTCAATAATTAGCTAATTAATTTAAATAGCTGCCACAAGGCACAAAAGCTATCATTAGAAAACTTTATCAGACGATAGCAATTTGTCTTCTCTTTCGAAATTCAACAGTGTAAGTGGTCGTTATTCCTGTATAATAATTTGCATGAATTATATGAATGTTAACGCCGTACAATCAGCGCTGCTGATTCCTAGTAATACTGATTAGCGATGCTAATTGGAAAGCTTATTTATAAAGGTTTATTTTTCCTTATAAATTTTGCAATCGTTGTTAGTCCTTCCGACAGAGGAGTTTTTGTACTTCGATACTTATACTTGTCATCGAACAACGGAGTGACAGTTGATTTTATGTAGTAACGAAACGATGTTATTTTTTTAACTCTTTATTTTATCATAAATACATTACCATTGTATAAAAGCAGGTGGATAAACTCTTTCACATGGGATATATTTAAAAAATCTATGGATTCAAAGCTATTGAAGTAAATTCACAATAGAGAGGATATGTGACAGACCAGAGGACCAATGCATAAGTTTTTGAGTGTACAACGACTAAAATAACTTTGCGTTTAAGCTTAATTCTACTTCTCTTATCGCAGTTATAATAGGGTTGAAAATAAAATGAATAACGAGCTTTTATTGATATGAATGAAATATATCACGAATGACATGTTCAAAAATGTCTCCGAGATAGATTTTTTGACAATGCATTGTAATTGGTGGGTTGGGTACCTGGGTTTCGATGGTTTTGTTATTAACAATGGCTTTGAAAACTACAAAGGAGCATACGGAACAAGAATATCGAAGTAATTTGCTCACTGAATTTATTGTAATGACTACCGTCGGTTAAATGAAATAGGTTTGATTGCATAATACTTCAAATTAGAAAACGAATTCAAAAATATCTACCAATTCATAAAAAAGTTTTATATAGTAAGATAGATAGGAGGCACTGACCTATTTTTAATCCATATATCTAAGTAAGACAATATAAAGAATATCAATATTAATATTAATCATTAGCGACTATTCTCAAAAAAAATTAAGTAGATATACATCTAAACAATGTTTGAATTGTGCTCAGTTCAATATAGTTAGTAGTTTTATAGGCACACCTATAAAGTTAAGGTTCCTAACTACAGGCAAAGCTTTTAGTTACGTCGAAAATCGCAGACCGCAACATCTGGTGTATCCTCTACCACCAGAATTCCCGTAGATTGCATTTCATCTACTTTCGTTTAATAAACTCACTCCATTCTCTTATCAACTTTAGCATCACTGAATAAAGATTATTTTTGCATGCTGCTTCTTGTCAAATTTTCGTTGATGTTATAACCTTCTGTTACTAACAGTATATTCAATCTGTGGTCTCGTCTGCTTTAGTACTATAGCGCTATTTGGTACAGCTACGAGACTACTGCCAAAAATAAGAAAACTTGATTTACTTGATTCAAACTTGAAACACTATGAAAACAAAAGAACTTGAAAACAAAATGAAAATAATAACACATCACAAATTATGTACATAATGGACCGAATGGAGTTTTTCAAAGGGTTAAACAACGCTAAAGAATCTTACGACAGAAACTTTTCAAATCTTTTTTGATTGAGAAAAACAACAAGAATGTATAAAATAAACCATACTACTACATTTATCATAATATAGATCACAAAATATACTTATTTTCCAGCAACGAGATTCCTTCAGTTTGCCTAGACATCCATGCCAAGATACCGAGCTTTGAGTTCAACTAACAAAACTGTCGCAAAATTACAAAGATTAATATTTCAATAACATTTACATTGCTAACAATAGCGAAAATTGACTTATATGTAAAGCAAGTTGTCAATAACTGGTTTTTGTTAATATTTTTATTCATTTTAAGATACACAAACAGTACACTAAAACGATATTCTTAAAACAGAAAATATTAGTCTTATAATGTAAGTAGTTAATGTACTAAAATCATTCACCACATAATAGAAACAGAAATGTACTGAGACAATGGTTCAATACGCCCATCAATTTTATATCTTATGTGATATCTATTTCTACCATAGGCTTTAATAAATCAAGAGTTATACCGTATGCGATTGTTCCGATTCGTTATTGTCTCAAGTCGATAACTGGTACTGTTTACACAAGAACGGTAGGCGTGTATGCTGTATATATTATTATAATATCTCTGACTATACTTATATCATTATGCAGACGATTTATGATGTGATATTATAGCATGCTATGATATTTTGTGATAGATTGTTTCATAATAATAATAATAAATAATAACCCCCAACGATCACATACATGGATCTTAGACCCTTACTAGGATTCCCTGTATCTAGGGACCCAGGAACTACGAGGACCATAGTCCCACAACACCCAGACTCAGAACAAGTATTTGCGCTTTTTTTCTGTGCACAAATATTTGTCCTGTTGCGCGGATCGATGAGCCGACCTGCTCAACCACAACACTACAGAGGCTGTCAAATAAAATTTCATAGAACTGGTAATCTAAAAATACGTTAATAAAAATAGGTTAGTTTATAAAAAAATTTACATTTAGACGAACAGCACTTACGATAATTTTTCTGTAACTGGCAATTCTAATGGTGCCATTAAATCTTTGATACAGATGTAATACAAAACATACAATAAGTGAATTTACAGCTCAGTGCGTAATTTTATTAAGCGGGTACTCACATCACCATTCCAACATACTTCAAATATAGCCGAAGACACTCCACTTTCTTGGTCCTAAGCAAACATGTTACCGTCGTAGTAATTGCTTACTTTGTTTACAGTCTTTTATTGTGTATTGTAGTTCAAATATTATCTTTGGATGCATCACTTGTCTTACCTACAGCTGCGATGGTTATACGAGCCGAATTTTCGGAAGTTAATTTAGCGTTGATTTCTATTATATTGTGTTTGAGAAGGATCAGTTCAATTTTTTTGTGTGTGATCAATGATAGTAGGCTTTGGCCAATAATATTGTAGAACACAGACATGAAAATGTGTTAATCAACTAAACAAAGTATTTAAAATAATACAGAAAGTGCGTCTAACAAAACTTGATGACGATATTGCTTTTACTTTAGATTAAAAAAAAAATAGAAAATATATTTTATAAAAACATATATTACATACCCTATAAAACTAAAAGCTTAACAAAGTTGCAAAGAAACCAATCTATCTTCAGGTGAAAACAAAAGATGTCAAACCAAATTATGTATCCGTTTTGAGAATTTATAGCTCCTTGACTCCAGACACCATAAACCGATGCCTACCCGCCCATAGCTACACCCATCAACAAACTACTGAGTAGCCGCTTCAATCTGGACGAAAAAAATTGCGAAGAGTAACCTTATATGAATGAACGGTATCTACCTTTGGCGCTCTAAAGTTACAACACTACAAAGACGCTACCGTGTAATTTGAGAATCTAAAGGAAACTAAGGCGACAGTCGTCAAACTGGGACATTAAAAAAAACACTTTCAATCGAGCGAAAAAGAAATTCAATATGCCATTGCAATGCAGATTAAATTTTGCACAATCTTGAGCCGCAATCGACAGATGTTGCCAGAAATTTAGCTAACCACTCAAGTGATGAGACTTCTTAAAGACTTTGAACTTCTACAATTTTGACAAAATCAATTAAAGATAAGGCCATGGTAAATGATAGAACTTTTTACAGAAACCAAATTAATCAAAACTGGTGAAACGACACATGAACTTTACATCCTTGAACATAGTAATTAAGTCTTTGTAATAATGAAATCGTAATCTATACTATAGCGCTATATGTATATGTGGTGCAGCAGTTAACAGTGAACCATACTATAATGCTATGTGGTGGTGCATATACATGTGGTGCTTTAGTATCGTACTATGTAGCGTTTATATCAAAGCATCAAGTCTTGATTAGCCATTCTTATGACCAATCGGTAAAGTTAAGCAACGTTCGCTGCGATCACTATATATGGATTAGGATTAGTAACTACCACAAAAAGTAGTTTTTGTAAGTGAGCGCGGCTGTGCTACGGAGGGCACAATCTCACAACTGTTGTTATAAACGTAAAACAAGTCAGGTCTATAGTATTCGGGCTGCCTAAAAATACTGACACAGGGTTGACCACTAGACTACAGGATAAGAAAAAAAGAAACTATACTTAAATAACTTTTTGGTGAGAGGTCCTTAATTCTGTAGGCATTAAATTGTAACAAATAAACAGAAATTCCAATACTAACAACAGAACAGAATATTAACAAAAATTGCCCTATAAAATTTCCATTACCAACAAGCACTGGAAGGAGATATTCGTTGTTTATCTAAGCCGTAGCGGATGCCAGGTTTTATGATCGCTATAACATCAGTTTTCAATAAAATCACTGTGTCATACTCATATATGGAAACAAGGAGTAAGAAATTACCATATCATAGCAATAAAATGAAAAAGTGATTCATGAAGACAATCCCGAAATTTGTAACCATTTTATGATCAAACTAAACATTTTGACGATATCAAGAGTAGATTTTGACAGTAAATAAAAAAGTAAGCAGTGATATCAAAGGGAAATAAATTATCTTGTTCGTGAATGTCAAATAATAAAAGTCTATATTGATTGACAAAACCCTGGTTCTCTTTGTCCAGTAATGTGAGATGTGTCCGAGTCACTAAAGGGGAAAACATTTAGTGAGTAAATAAAGCGAGGAACACGGTACGGCAAACAATCAACCAGTCTTTGCAGACGTGTAATCGGATACAAAATGGTCCTTGCTACCACTCAAGACTATAGCGACTCAACAAACAGTAGCATCTCTTAAAAGGAAATTACACAGAATTACAATTTTTATACCTGTATAGAAATATAAAGTGAACATATAGTATCTAAAGAATATCTTTTGTTTCTATCACTAGAAATACAAAGGAGATGTTTGTTTGAATATTGTATGAGCTTTTGAGAAATGATAGGTTTCAGTTAGTTTCTGATTATTGAAACCGTATCTTATTACTCAATCTTAGTATAACTTTAATGAATAAACTATTTAAAATATTACCTTAATTTGTAGGCATACACCTTGCACTCTACTCTAAAAGACACCCTTGGCAGAAATGCTAAAAATCAGAGTTTACTTTAGTTAATTGTTCCACCTACCCAATTACTCAAAATATTAAGACAATAAGATCATTAATCACAAAATATTAAAGACAAAACTTGTGTCATATTTTTCTCAATAAATGCCATTGATCTCGACTCGGTGTAGTGGCAACTCAGCGATTTTTGATACCTTTCAAATAAGAAATGTCAGAGACTGTAGTCAGTAGTCACAGACCGTCGTCGGTTGCCTTTATTATTTTTCCCTCGAAAGCTTTTTACTGCAAACGCTCTCTCGTAATGACATTGAGTATCCTTTGTCTTGAATATAAGAGAAATTTTTATTTGAAGTTGAAAAATATTTCAAGTATGGGTAAATGATTTAGCAGTATGGAAGATTCAGCGCTATGTATTGCGTTTCTATCTTCGGTCGACACTGAATATGCAATTTTATGGTTATTTGTCTGAATGGTTCGATTGGTGGCGTAATCTGCGATGATGGATAGCCAATGTGACTCGAGGATACCGGGTGAGTGACTCTTCAAAAGGATGTCAATTTACCGGAACAAAGAAGTCTCCGATTTGATTTCAGAAATTAAAATTTTTCTCTCTTTATGCAGACTCATTGAATTAAAAAACGGTTCATATGAAGACGTGGATCTTTGAACCTTACACATTTCTCACCAACTGTTTTTTGTAATCAACTAAAAAGGTTACTCCTTTGATAAAAATCTAGCAGGCCTTAGTGACATATCGAAGATCTTATCCACACTAAACCTTTGCACAATGCTTGTTAATAATGGCCACACAAAAAATGATCGGTATCAAAAAGCAGCAGTAAATGGGGACAAAAATATCCACAATGCACACATTTGAGCATAATAAAAAATAAACATTGTTTAGATGTGTGTGTGTCACCAAAGGGTTTGGGAGTTTGGACCTATAGATCTGTAAGATTGAACGGATAAAAAACGGGCGCACAGCAGTGAACGTATTTATTTGAAATGTTTAATAACAGAGCGGCTCGTAAAACTAGCTCTATTTTTCTTTTGCGTTGTCAATCTGATCTTTAGATGCGATATCGTCCTCGCCTCGGCCACTCTCGTTAATGGGGTACCTATGAGGCCCAACCCGCATTGTATGTACACGGGAGATTTCTATACCAGCGACCCTACGTGACAAAACTTTGTCCCTCCCTACATTCAAATATCTGAAGGAGCAATTGAAATCGGAGATGTTAAAGAGAATTAGAGCGGGGTCTTTTTCGAGCGTTCGTTTTGTTTCGTGCGCGTTTCAAAGCGGGGCTTCTTTTGAATCTCGATCAACCATCGAACTGGAAGTGGGGGGACGTTTATTAGGATTCCCAATGGCCTACCAATCGGCTGATGCGACATCGTAATCTAATAGCTTATTAATGAAGGGGAAGTTTTTTGGGCCCCTTTTTCTATCGTAGTTTCTAAAATAATTGATTGCGTCTCGCTCATTTTATTTATCGTTAACTTATCATACGGTATCGCCGTCTTGTTCCTGCATCGAATACGCATCGCGAAGTGGGAAGGTGGCCGATAGCTCCTCCCACTAAATTTATAATACAATAAATGAGCGAAGACGCGGTGCGGAACCGGCCGCGTAGATAACACGTAATGTGAGATTATTGCGTAAAAACAAACGGCAAAAAAGCCGTCAGTGAGAGAGATATACTGTTTCGCTTTGCGGACCTTTATGATCCGAGCCGGAGCGAATATACGAGTGGTAGATTCACGCCATGGATTATATGTGCAATAAAGAGGATAATTTAAAATTACGTTAGCCACAATCTTGCTATTAACCATAACCCGGTGAAACATACGAGATACAGGATAGCTAACATTGTTAGATACTGCGTGTATTACACGCAAGCATTATCTTGTATGATTTTTTTTTCTATTAACGAGTAACTTTGTATAACAATGTGAATGTTTTGGCGTAGCTGTAAGTTCACAGTGTATTTAACAAATAATTCAATAACCTTAAAGCCTACTTTTAATTAAAATTTTCATATTTAGATATTGAAATGAAAATAAAAATGATTAATTACAAAAGCAAAAGATACACAGCAGCATCTTTACCTACAACAATTACACTTTATAATCACGCACGTATAAGACAAGGGTAAAAATTTTCAATAGCACAATTTAAAGACCTGTTTGATCTATTAATATACATAATAATAATAATATCATATATATATATTGAAACTTCTTAAGTTTAGCTCTATCTATCGGCTGGTATAACTTTGTTTTTGCTTTGTTTAATGTTAATTTCCCCATCTTGTAAATTATAAACTGTCACCGGATATACTAACATAATAATAAAAAAAAATTACTTTGTTATATTGGCAATGGAGATCTACGTGAATCGACTTCCGTTTGCCTCGCATTCACAAGCTTACTAAATATATATATATATATATATATCAGTTTCCTCACTAGACAAGCCTGTATCGAGGAATACCTGAAGCCAGTGTATCTTTAATTTTATTGAATCTGAATCGACAATAAGATAATTACTTATATATGTATCAGCTAGTACAACTATTTGAATATTTCTTATTAATATTAAAATAGTAAAAAAAAATAACAGGCTAAATATTGCAATTCAGCACATCACCTTCAAGTAGGTCTTATGCCTTGTAATATGTAGTATAGCCAGCCATTGATTACAACAAATTTTGTAGAATTGTTTATGCTCTATGATTTTTTTAGAAATAAAGTGAAATATCTAAATCTTGAAGGCTCAGAACTTAATCATATTATAAACGGTTGAGCTTTCATTTAAGAAAGGAAGTGATTTGAACATTGTTTCGAAACCGTGACATCTTAAATTGATTTCTTGTTGTATTCAATTTTGAAATACATTGATAGTTAACGTACCATTTAATTATGGATCACGAAGACCACCCTTAAGTTTTAACGGATTTAAAATTGACCTTTCTGAAGAAATTCGTGGTAATAGATGCTTGAACCTTTTTTTAAAATAACTTATGGACGAAATGCTTGTCTTTGTTAGCTCTCTAATTTACAAATCAAAATGAATATTTCAAATTAATTTACTATTATTTTAACTGACGACTGGCCCGATAGCTCAGTCGGTAGTATCCCTGCCTTCTGAACTATAAGTCGTGGGTTCGATTCCCACCCAGGACAAACATTTGTGTGATGAACATCGATGTTTGTTCTGTGTCTGGGTGTTTATATTGTATTATATGTATGTATTTACAAACAAAAAAGTATCTAAGTATTGTATCAGTTATCTGGTTCCCATAGTACAAGCTTTGCTTAGTTTGGGGCTAGATGGCGCTGTGTGAAATGTCCACATATTATATTAAAAAAAAAAAAAAAAAAATTGGCAAATTGTTAAAATTTATCAAGAATTATAATTTTGAGGGATTACTCAGACATTCATTCCTAAGTACTATTTTAAATACACACCGATCAAAATCGTAACCATCCTTTACTACTACTTATCATACTTATCTACTTTGTTTTTGCTTTGTTTAATGTTTTTCTTGTTTGGTTTTGGCTCCACACTTTTGTGTATTTAGCCAGTGTCAAGCAATTGATAATATCTCAAGTTAATTAATATCATATAATGTGTCAAGTCAAGTCACAGTACAAGTCATCAAGTTGTCATAGTCTAGTCTAGTTAAGTCATATTCCTAGTAAAGTGGTGGCAACTTTACCAGAAGCTTCTATGGAGTTTTGGAAACAACACGAAAAAAAAGTTTTATCATCATTATACTACTTTCCCCACTCATGCCTGTAATTCAGCACTTAACAAATAAAATGCCACCAATTTTATGCACTAACACTGAAAATAACACAAGTTTTGGAAAATAATACAATGTTGTGACGCGATCTTTTTCGTTTTCCCGCCAAAACTCATTGTTTAATGTTAATTTCCCCATCTTATAAATTGTTAACTGTCATCGGATATACTAACATAACAAATATTTAATTTTATTTTACGTTGGCAAGAAGATCTACGTGAATGAACTTCCGTTTGCCTTGCATTCACAAGCTTACTCCCTAAATCAAGGGTGTTTTCAAGTTTTACTTCAAAAACTATTAAGTTCTTATAGGGACACGTGTAAAGAAATCTTGCGTGCTGTTGACTTAAAAATGGTATGAATAAGTTACCATACCATTACATACCTATTTTCTTTACTCCACTAATCCTTAATGGACTTGTCGTGTTATGGTAATAACATGGCGATAACATCATGCATCATAATAACGATTACGTAAGAAATGCCACCTATGCACAAATCCAGTGGGTCCTTCCTTATCACTTCTTGATTAATGTTGCTAAGAAGTGTTTTGGAGTCGATAAGAAAGATTGGGATGAGAACTTTTAATTGAAGGGGTGAGAATAAAAAGGGTTTAACTGATTTTTTTGACAAAATGACTTATGAGTATCGTTGGATTCAGCGTGAAATTATCTTCAATAATACATTCTCAAAATACCGAAATGAGGCTTAAATCTCGAGATTTTGAGTCTAAAAACGGTTTATCTGTCTCAGGAATACAGTTTGCTTAGCATAAAAACATTACACACATTTATTTTATTATATTATATTTTTACAGTAATTGTATTATTTAGTAATTTTAAATGGAATTAAAACATTTTCAAGCAACTGAAACTTACATAAACCTTTTCTATTACCTTATAAGCACTCTACATTAAAATGACGCCGTTGACGTTTAAAGTCAATTTTCTCGAAACTGTCAATTTGACAGTTAAACCCTTTTTATTCTCAACCCTTAAATTGTGTTTGAATAGTTTTACATACAACGCCGTATGGGACCACACGGCCCTGTAAGTTGCCTACGCCGTACGGCCAAAGTAGTCTTGGCCTTGGCCGTATGGGCGTTGGGAGGTACGGTTACTTAGCCGTGTGCTTAGAGGAATTACGCTTATTTCTATGGCCGCATGGTCCTGGCAGTGGGAGAATAGGTCTCCACATCACACGGCCAAACTGTACGCTAATTCTTTCCGTGGGTGCTGTAAGAATCCAGTAAGGGAATATCTAGATTGTAATAATTATTTACTTTATCAAAAGCTTCGAAAATAGTTTACAAATAATTAGCTTACTCTACTTAAATATTTTCGAGGAATTGAGATAACGTTATATTTTTAAAGAATTATATTTTCAGCCTTATCACTTGTATAGTGTTACTGACCCGCAATATTTCGATGTTATCAGATGATCTATGGGCAATAAATAGGTCACTTTTATAGTTTCGAGGATATAATTAAGTGTTGGATACCAAATTTGAAAACGCGGTTTGATAACCTATCTTTTTTAAGAGTCTTTTGATGTTGAAATATGCTTAAAAATGTACAATTAAAGTAGACGATAGAGAAAGGGTAGATAAATAAATCTATGATTTTTATATTGAAAAAGACAAAACGTATAAGTGACGTAGTTCAACAAATGGACTTAGATTATGTAGAAATGGTTTGTAGGCAAGTAAAAGTCAATGACTTCGATAATCTGAGCCTGAGTATAAGCCATACACCATTATGGCGAGGTGCAGGTGAATGGTGGTAAAGCGAACTCACGTTTCTGATTCTTGAACTAGTCAGTTTTCCAAAAATGATTTTCTTAATTCGTTGAAGAGCGGGTGCAAATTCCGTACATGGCATAAGAAATTATTGGCCGAGTGGGATTCGAACTGTGGTGACACGAGCTACAGAGACAAATTCGGGTACAAACACACTGGAGTAGTATTCTGATGCAAATAGAAAACACCTCATAAATAAAAGTCGATATTACCATAAACTAATAGACACTATCTAAAACGCTCACGTATTCCTTTCTTATGTTCGAGACCGAATGAACGATGATTTTCAAACTCAGACAAAAACAAAACGGGCACTTGTGAAACAGTACCTGTTTCAATGTGCTTTAAGTGCTCACGCGTACTCTTTGACAAATATGCAGCTATTGTTGAATTACCACACAAGAAAAGACAAAAGACTCACGTAATGTGAAAGGGTCGTGTATACCGTGCAATAACAGACTACCCGCAAATGTAGACAGAATTTACTATGCTCTACTTTCAATGTATTTTTACCATCGCGGCTAGTTTAAAGTCCGAATGTTTTTTGGAGTAGGTAGTGTAGGTAGCCAGTATCATTCAGGTAGTAGGTAATTGCTGTTATTGGTACATAGTCAGTTTAAACAATAAAGGCAACTTACCCGTTAAAATATGTTTACCATTTAATTGTGATTTAAACTCGTCTATATATACGAAAGAAAGTCGTGTTAGTTACATATTGTTCGGGCGTCTCCTGAATTTGAAATAAAATTCTGAATCCTTTTTTCGCGGACTCTTTCTCGGTTGTGATTTTTTTGGTAGCTATCACTGTCATTTTTATAACTCAGAAAAATATAAATGAAAACGAATTTGCGTTTATAATTTTCACAAATAAAAGTAATCGCAGTTTTATTTATACGATGCAAGAAACCAACCCGAAACAATAATCAAAACCTGGAGCAGCAGCTTCAACACAACTCAAGAACAGCTACACCGATTTGGCTGGAAATTGGTGGGGAGATAGCTTAGAACCAGGAGATGGACATAGGATACTTTTTTATCCCGTTCGACAAGTTTTAGTCATTCACCCGTGCGAAGCCGGGCGAGTCAACTAGTTTTACATGACTTTATTGTTTTATACAGAAAATATTCTTGGATGTGGTTGAACAGGGTTCTTAAAGCGATAAGACTACCCACTTTGTCACTTGGAAGATTAAAAGATCTAGATACAATTTATTTACAATTGAGTAAAAAGCTTTACTTCAATTTTTATATGATGACAGGGGTCTGGACTTACAGACAAATAGACAAAAAACAAACTGGTCCTGACCTTTTGAAATGGGTACTGAACTCTAAAATATATCTCCTAGAATCTAGTAAGATTTACAGTGACTAATAGATCTAATCATTTCATCATTTCGTCTGTTGAAAATGATTAATATTATTACAACGCCGGATAAAAATCAATCATATTTCACCGTGAAATCCAGGATAGAATCTGATCAAACCAAAAAGACAAGCTATTTTAAGAAGTTAATTTAGAAAAAACAAGTGAAAAGATGAAAACAGCCAATAAAATTTCTCTACAATTTTCGTTGCTTCATAAGGTTAAAATATTATAATGATTTTCTTATTTCATTACGTGGTTTCTCAAAATAACCGGACATTGAAATATTGACCTTTTTTATTATACGATAAAAAAAGGTCGTTGTTTCAATTTATTATGAAGGTCGAATGCTATGAGGGTTATTAGGACTAACTATAATCTATTTTAATAAGATAGGGTAGACGTAATCTATTTTTGAAGTAAAACTTCTTTACGCAAGCTGGAGTTTGGGAGTAAGCTGGTAAGGCGAACGGAAGTTGAAAGTTATTGGTTAACGTAAATCTCCATTGCCACCATAACAAACTCAAAAATTTGTAATATCTTGTTAGTATGTCTGGTGCAATGACAATTTACAATTGTTAAGATTGCGAAATTAACATTAAACAAAGCAACAACAAAGTTATACCAGCCGGTAGATGGAGCTAAACTAAATACATAATTTTTACTTCAGTCGCGTGCCTTTTGCCTCAGAGATCTTTTTCGTATGAAGTATTTGTTATATTTAAATCGATTTAAATCAAATACAGCTGATAATTATTAATCAGTAACATAATATGGTTTATATAAGATAGGTGACATACCTAGTTTTATGAACCTGGAATACAATTGACTTGAATAATTATACTTTTTTATTGTATGTTTTGGTTCCATACTTTTGTGTATTTAGCCAGTGTCAAGTTATTGATAATTTATCAGGTTAATGATATTTCACGCAGACATGATTGTGTCAAATCACAGTCCAAGTCATCAAGTCAAGTCATAGTCTAGCCTAAGTCATACTCCCACGAAAGTGGTGGCAACTTTACTAGAAGCTTCTATGGAGTTTTGGAAACAACACGAAAAGAAACGTTTCACCACTTTTCCACACTCATGCCTGTAATGTAGCTGTAATTTTATGCACTAACACTGAAAATAAGTTTTGGAAAATAATACAATGCGGTGAAGCGATCTATCTCGTTTTCCCGCCAAAACCCCAAAAAAGTCTGTGTCTAAAACTCTTTTTAGCCTTATAATATTTCTAGGGTTCTACAGAGGGCACTTTTGCTACATGTAAACATAAAAATTGTCTATACATAATCAGTTGTTTACAATAAAAGAGGGATGTGAACAGGAAAAAGAATTCATCGAACAAATAGTAGGCTCCTTGATTTTTGATTCATGAAATGAAAAAGTCTAGTATTTATAATCTGCGATTTCAATAATGCATAATAATACGAAAAGTATTTTTATGAGTTTTGGCGGGAAAGCAAAAAATATTGCGTCACCGCATTGTATTATTTTCCAAAACTTGTGTTATTTTCAGTGTAAGTGCATACAATTGGTGGTATTTTATTCGTTAAGTGCTGGATTAAAAGTGTGAGTATGGGAAAATGGTATAATGATTGTGAAACATTTCTTTTCGTGTTGTTTCCAAAACTCTATAGAAGCTTCAAGTAAAGTTGCCACCACTTTACTAGGAGTATGACTTTGACTAGACTGACTTGACTGTGACTTGACTTGATGACTTCGACTGTGACTTGACATATATTTGCGTGAAATATAGATAACTTGATAAATTATCAATTACTTGACACTGGATAAATACACAAAAGTGTGGACCCAAAACTAAAAAAAAAGTACTTTTATATATACAGACTTAATGATTTCTGTTACAGTTTTTCCATCTTAATATAAAATAGGATTATCCCACACTGAACTAATAAAAAAAACACTGTATAATTAACCGTAAAATTTCTATTTAAGACAGCTGACGTAAAAATTCCTCATCGTTTGTTGTATTTTAAAAAGGCGCACGTAATGGTCAAATTTCATAAGCAAGCACGTGACATAGAGATGATCATTCACACATGCATAACATCTAAAGATAAATCGCCGGTCCACACAAATAACTTTTCGTAACAAAAACTCACGGACTATCTATGCTCATCTTGAACTTTGGAACTGTAATTTTTTACACTCAGTTCGCTTCGATCCATTGACTTTTGTGGCTATCCACAGCATCTTTTGTCATCGAGTCGAGAGCAAGCGGCCGTGTAATATGAATTAATAAGCACAAAGAATGATTATTGTACGTTTATTTGTCGCGAGATTCCTCGCCCGCGCCGGTATTGGTCGTATTGTGTTTAGAGACGCAAGCTGTATTCATCCGGAACGAATTTTAGTGTATCGCGTGCGCAAGTCTTGTTGACTTGATGAGTTGGGTAATATAAGTTTTTTTGTTTTTGGTTTGGCTCCACACTTTTGTGTATTTAGCCAGTGTCAAGTACTTGAGTGTGGGAAAATGATAGTGAAACGTTTCTTTTCGTGTTGTTTCCAAAACTCCATAGAAGCTTCAAGTAAAGTTGCCAACACTTTACTAGGAGTATGACTTTGACTAGACTATGACTTGACTATGACTTAACTTGATGACTTCGACTGTGACTTGACACATATTTGTGTGAAATATCATTAACTTGATAAATTATTAATTACTTGACACTGGCTAAATACACAAAAATGTGGAGCCAAAACGTAAAAAAAAGTTGACCAATATCAACCAAGTTACTTGCAAAAACAAAAGATATAAATCCACTGTAGTTGTAGTGTTAATTACAACTTTACTGTGTTTTGGAGGACGTCAAATTGTCAATTTTTCATACCAGACCTTTCCATAAATTATTGTTGTTTTAAATTTGATGTATATGACTTTACAAGGTGCTAATATTATCCATTGATAAGGGATATTGACTCATATTCGTATTATAAGTAGCACCAAGGTTTTATTGTAAAGATGGCTGAGATCAAACCCAGAGGCGCGATACAGAGGAAGCGATGATCTTAAAATGAACCGATTCAATTTGATTGAATCGTCATTTTAACGTGTAGATCAACTATCTATTATAAATTAGCACTTCACGTAAAAGTCAAATATCATTAAATTATAAGAAGGTAGAAAAAAAAACCTACGGAATGTACAACCTGTATGTTGTACGGTTTTTATTAGAACTATTTTTCCAACCCCACCATAAAGCTCGTAAAAACGTACGATGGATGACTAAATTCGGTGACAACTTTTATAATTTCTTTCAAAAATTATGTTGTCTCACAAAATTTATTAGTAGATTAAGATGAACTAATAAAAAACTAATTTAAAAGTGGCTTAGCGTCACATGTGTTGAAAGACAGAAATAAGTTGATGACGCTTTATGATGGAGATGTCATTGTAACTTAGGGAGGTTTTGTATGGAGTTCTTGTATAATATACTATTTTAACACATACATTTAAAGCAAGATATGAAAAGGAGTTTTGGCGGGAAAACGAAAAAGATCGCGTCGCCGCCGCACTGTATTATTTTCCAAAACTTGTGTTATTTTAAGTGTTAGTGCATATTATTAGTGGCATTTTATTCGTTAAGTGTTGAATTACAGGCATGAGTGTAGGAAAGTGGTATAATGATGGTGAAACGTTTCTTTTCGTGTTGTTTCCAAAACTCCATAGAAGCTTCTGGTAAAGTTGCCACCACTTTACTAGGAGTATGACTTGACTAGATGACTGATGATTGACTTAACTTGATGACTTGGACTGTGACTTGACACACTATATGATATTAATTAACTTGAGATATATCAATTACTTGACACACAAAAGTGTGGAGCCAAAACCAAACAAAAAAAAGATATGAAAAAAAAAACCACTATAACGAATATTTATTTGAATCTTGTTTTTTTCGACATTTCGCCCATCTACCATCATATTTGCTCTCCACACCTCTTTAAGAACTTGATTTAGTTTCTAAAGTGGAGCTCTTGTAGGTAAGTCTTGAATAGTAAAATAGGAAAAGCAATATTTATCTATTTTTTATAAATTTACGTACAATAATATTAAAAAATCAAATTCTTTTGTTGTTAAGATTGATATCCTCGGGAGGGTCTTGGCAGGATCCAAGTCGCCGAAGATATTTCGTGCCAATTTCTACGTATGTTTTTGTTTAGTTTATTTAAAGTTAAAAAGTTAAAGACGAGAAGCAAAATAATAGCTGAAATTAAAACTAGCAAAGATAATATACCAAACTTAATAGCTTAAAACAATGCTCCGGTAATACGTCTAATCAAACTAAATTCAACTGCATTTCCATAAACTGAACGTTAGCAATCCAAGCTTTAATCAGTTAAGTATGTGTTCGCAATCAAACTGTTCTCCAAGTGAATCAAACCCAGGTACCTCTCCATCAAACAGTCAATTAGCCTAATAAGAGCACTGAGAAAACAAACAAGCTAAAGAGATGTGGTTTTGTCATCTAAATTATTCACTATGTTTTAAAGTGAACACAAATTCTATTGCAAACTTAGGCTTTGAATAGTTCCGGCCCGCGTTCAATAGCCATAAAAGTATTTAATAAATTACCTCTCCATCTAGAAGAAATAGAAGAAGTGAAAAAATTTACCGTATCCCTAAAAAATGTACTACTGACTAAAAGTTATTATACGTTAGACGAATTCCTTTCAGACAAGTTCACTATTATTGACTAGATCGATTCGTTCTGCACAATATTGCTGTACCCAAGCTGGGTCATTATATAACATACTTAAATATGCTATATGCCTGCATGTAACCAATAATGTTTGCAATAAATGATTGAGTATTGAAACTAAGACAAATAATTATGAGATGATATCGGCAATTGACCGTCGGCTATGGGTGCATCTAATTTAATAAAGAGATCACAAAAATCCTGCATCATCATGTAGACATAGTAATTAGGTACATTTGTACATTATTTTAAATATTGGGCATGGTATCATTGGGCGTTTATTATTATTATATCTGAACTTATTTCATTATCTCGTTATATCATGTGATCCAATAATTTCCCCTTTTTTATTTATTTGGTATTTAATAAAATCATTAGCCATAGGTAGTTATGCGCTACTAGAAATGCTGTCTTGTTTATTAGTATACCTATAATTATAATTGATATAGGTTATGGTAAATTTCTTTTATAACCTTTCAGCGAAACTACTCTCTAGAATGGGGATTATTTCTGTTTATTGGGTTGTTTATTAATTCCGCTTGCAACGATACCAAATTTATTGAAAAATTGTTATACCGGTCTATATTAAAGTTCTGTTTAAAATGATTGGCTTCTGAAAATACTTTTACGTTATAAAAATCAGTAGTTTATATGAAAACAGTAATAAAAGCATCAAAAGCGATGTATACAATAAAAGTAACAGAGATTTAATTAAAAAACATAACCATCGGAACACGACTAACCGATTGAAATTTACGATGCCGCTAAAACAGAGGAAAGCAATAACTCAAATCATTTCTAATAAGAAAATTATGTAAAATGAGCCTATTATAATTAATAATTTAGATCGAAATGAAAAACACATTAGTATGGGACTTTAACGAGCGAAGACGTGGCATTTCCTAACCAATTATACGTGTTCGGACATTATGGTACCAAGTATCTACTAACATGGCGCATAATGTTTATCAATCAATAGTAATCGCATAAAAATGATATAGTGAATGCTTTTAAATGTAAAATATTTATTTTCTGCAAAACAACACTTTTTGTCGTTCACATTTTGTCGTCATTTTACTAATCTTAATATATATAAATCTCGACACAATGTTTGTCCTCAATGGACTCCTAAACCACTTAACCGATTATAATAAAATTCGCACACCATGTGCAGTTCGATCCAACTTGAGAGATAGGATAGTTGTAAGTTTATATATATCTCAATTTATGATAGACATATATAAAATACCCGTGCAAAGCCGGGGCGGGCTGCTAGTTTCTTATAGAATTTAGTTTAAAGATATGACTGAGCATTTCTTGGTTATGGCATGTAATTTTTTACACACTTTACACATTATGTACACTAAAACAAACAGATTAAATAGAAGAATATAATCCGTATGTAATTAATTAATAAAAGAAATTAACTTAGTTAATTCTTAAAATACTACTTATAAACTGACTGTTGTCGATAAGTACTCATAAATTGTAAACTAATGAAGCTGATAATCTTATTCTTACTACTTTAGATTTAGACAAACTTAATTTATAGATCATATATTTATTGTAAAAGCATACGTAAAAAGAAATCAAACAACTTTTACAAGATAACATGACTACGCTAGTAAACGTTAAGTTAACCATAAAGTGGTAGTAGGTAATAAAATAAATTTCAAAATTAAGTCTTGATAATGTACGTGGCTGGAGATTAATTGGATAAACGATTTACGAGAATAAAATGAATTACATTTTTATACGGAGTCGTTTCTTATTATTGAAATAAAGTATCAATAGTAAAAATAATTTGATAGTTATTTTTAAGTAATACTTTGTCATTGACTGTTCATGATTTAGCAATGATCAAAGATAAATCTAGTAATTGGCTTTAATAACGATTTAAGTTTTTTTGTAGTAAATTTACATCATATACATATTTACATTACAATAATTTCCGTTATTAATTGGGCGTCCTTGAAAAAATAATAATAATAGTGATGCCGTAACAGGTTTAAATTAGAGGGCCTATATTTTTTTAACGTTCCTTTAAAAAATAAGCATTTTTGGGAATAAAGCTAGTATTTAATTCAAAAATAAACCACTTTTTGAATAAATATTGTAAAACGTCAATAGTGATACAAATGCCTGGTATTAGAAACAATTTACTGTACACAGCAGCTCTAATAAATGCTCTATTTAAGTACCTACAGTAATAAGATTTCATAAAATCATGTCGCTGTATTGTATAAATCAAACTCCCATAACGCCGAAAAATTACTCTTTAATTTCATGCTCGAGGCTCAATAAAAAGCCGGGATCGTAAAAACTCCCGTTGCCGCCATGTTGGATTGGCGGCGGCCGTTGCGCGCGCGCATTTTGTTCGCATCCAGGTGTTTCTGACAAAACAATCGACTCTCAAGCGAGAAAGGGGCGGAGGACCCATTCATAAAACTTTAACAAAATCCACCAAAAATAAAAGTGAGAACGCACAAAAAATCGAAAGCTTATTTTATTCGATACCTGACGGTAATATTTCTTCATATTAGCTACTTAGGGATGTGAAGAATGGGAGTGTATCAAAGTTATGATATTGGTCGTATTGTATTTCATTCCTTATTTTGATTATGGGACCACATTTGAGAATGTTTTGACTAATGCGATTTGACATCAAAGGTTAACTTTAATAAATTGGCAGTCTATTTACTCAGATATTTCTATTGCTAAGTTTATACTCTTCACCGAGAAAACTAGTCTTTTTCATGATTCTATTATGTCCATATTTAGAATCGGGTTTCATCACACGTCTAGGTGCTAATGTTATTTCCGAGTCATTTTCTTAGAAAACAAAACGTAAATTAGTAATGGCTTAATGAAATTAATATTATATACTGAGACAATTCTGTTAAGATTCATTTCACAATACCAAGTACAAATTTCCAGTTCCTACAAGCAATATCGAAAACCAACCGTGAAATCAGTATACTTATCAGAATGAATCAGAACATCGATACTATCGTATTGTTGCATGTTTTCATAAGCCTCAAGGACCGCCTTTACTCCCTGCCGAAGATCACTACGCGTCGGTGAACTTCAATGCAAATAATTAGTTGTATATCTTTACATTTTGCCAAAGATCTCTATTGTACCTACATTACATTATACTCTAAGTGGATTTGCTACACAAAGGATCCCGCTTGACATAGCTACCTTTAGCTATGTATGTGTGTAATGTTATTATTCCCAGCCACATCTGTCACAAAGCCGTTGCGTTCTAATTTTACAGTTTAATCAGCGTTGAATGCTCACAAAGTTACCGCGGGAAAAAAAGAACCCGTGGAGATGCTGAGGAATGTTGAGTTCATAAATCATTCGGATGTCGATGACGGTTCGTAAAGAGCACTCAAGTTTGACAGAAACGGGAAGTTTTTGAACGATTGCAATAATAGAATTTGTGGGATATGGGTTGCCTAAGCTCTAAGTGGAAATTAGTCTTTTTACCAATACCTAGTTCAATCAAAAGTTCGGATTTATAACTTTTACATAAATTGTATAGGAGAACTGCACTGCACAAGATGCGAAAGATCTTTAAACCTTCGTTGATGTTCATTAATGTCACATAATATGTTTAAGCTAAGCAATTTTACAAAACAAAAAAAATTATTAAAATCACTGCTACAAAGTCATATTGCTATTTTAAAAATGAAACAAATGTACTATCATAACGAGCATACATCATCTTTGTCCAAACAAAATTTACTTTCTTCATATCGTTCGGTAGCGATTACAGTGATCGATCTAAATGGTTGGATCAAAGGGGCTCAGTTTATAGAAATAATAATATTAAAGGACTAGACGTGAGTCCATTCATAACAAAGAGATATGTCATCCATTATGTCTCATTGTGGACTGACCACTTAACGTTGAGAGGAAATAATTTATTCAGAGCTCGCCGCGGTCTATCTTCGAGCCACTGAGGGAGATGATACTCAGAAATTCCACTTTTATGTTTTAAAGAATCCTTTTTATAGAAGAAAGGAGGTTTGTTCTTATTATATGAATAAATAGAGAGAAGAGAAAGAGAGAGTCTTAGATGAATCAGTAGTTGTTTTACTTTTTTAGAGAACATTGTTACAAAGGCTATTGAAAACTCTTTTTAACTGAAATATTATTACTAAGGTATCTAGTTATAACAATTATGATTTTCTAAATACCAACATACATACATAAGACATTTAAAAAATGAAAACCAACTTAATTTAGTCAATTGACTCAAACTGGTTACATAATTAAGGTCACCAGACAATTAAATAACACGTGTTTCATCAAATTCATTACTCCACCACGCCTTTGCCAAATTGATTTGTTATTACCAACAAATTGGTGTGAAGAATCAATTAACGCCTATAGCAGCAAATATTAATTAGATTCCTCCGGTCTGGTTCACAAAAACAGCAGATGTAAGGTTGAGTACACAAGCTGCATTATTAGCTGCTTAGTTATGATCGCCTTTTTTTGATTCGCTAACTGCTCGCGCCCGCACTATACCACCATCTGCATCGCCACGGTTCAGTATGAGATTATGATACACACTGTCTTTAAGAACCAAAAAGCGATGTTTTAATTTTATTATAACTTCGAATAAAAGGGGCTAAACGGACTTAATTGCTTAATTTTTTAAACTGAGAAGTACTTATTTATTTATGGGCATGGTAAACAATAACTCACCTGAATATGGTAAGTGACGAAGTTGTCTAATGTAGAGCACGCTTGCCCATGAGATGCCCATTCATTCTTGACTTAAAAAGACTCAGGTTATAAGGTTAGAAGGTTAGAAGGAAACACTGTTATTGTAAGAGCATTCCAATGTTTGGCCGTTCAGACTATAAATGACCCAGCAAAATGCTTAGCGCGGACTTGGGGTACACTAATGACGTAAGAATGTGAAGACATATTTTATATTTCATTTAATTTTTAAATCAAAGTACTCATACGATTTATATTAACCCGAGGCTCAAGTCAAGATTTAATTTATAAAATGATCATGAATCTACCTGCAACAAAATAAAACATTTATTAGTATAGTATTATACAACAATAGATAGAAAGAAAGTAAGAGAGAGAGAGAGAGAGAGAGAGAGAGAGAGAGAAAACAAGCGAGGGTAAGATTATATAGGAGAGAGTTCTAACTGGGTTGAATCAGTTGTTGATTTGCCTAAGATTTGTGCGAGTCGAGGATACATAATCTGATTTAGATAGTAAGTAAAACATTTTCTTAACACGGTTAACTGTGAAACAGTGTGTATAACGGGAGCTTCTTAATTATAACACTTGTCTATATCTTGTGATTGTATGACTGTGTAGATTAGAGATTTATAGCGTACACGCCACTTGCGGTTTCTCGACTTTTTGTTCTGAACGGTTAATCACTATATGATCTTTGGGTAATGCGTTTTCGGTATCGATTGTAACCAGTGTAATAATTGTATCGTATTAGTTTTCTTACAGACAGCTTCTACAGTTTGGTGGTTGAGCAGGTAGGCTTATAACCTGGAGGCGGAGAGTACGGCAAGATAATTTATGCACAAAAATGTGCAAATACTTTTTCTGTACCTGGGTGTTGTGGGATCATGGTTCTCGCTGTTTTTGGTTGTATTTGATCATTGGGCGTTTTTTATCTTTCTACACATTATCAGTTTTTTTATCATAACGTTTGCGACGTTATCGTCAATTTTCTCATTTTTTGCTGTGGTGCACGCATTGACGCCTGCGCTGTAGGCCTTGTTATAGTAGGCAGTGGTTATCAGAACAATTAAAACTTAACACAAAAAATAAACTGATTTTTATTTAAAATATTTATGTGGCTACCGCAGCCACACCTTAATCGTTTTACGTATTTAGATACTTCTAATTCAGTTACTTATAAAAATTAAAAATGGCCATTAAATATAATCATCATCGGATGATGTTGGTCCACTGTTAAACACGAAGTATCTCAAATCTCAATTATAAGGAGATGTATGTTTTTAGCCCAGTTTTTGAATTCTCATACTATAAAAGTTAATTAACCTTCTTTATAATCGCTCGTCCCAAACGTATTAGGTACTTATACCACAAACGCCAGTAAGAAATTAAGATTTCGTTTCAAATAACTGGTTCGAAACATCATATTTATTATGGAAACTATAACAAGCTGGAAGTTTTATTTTGTAACATATAAATATTTCTCCAAGCAATAAATCTGTTTGAAATTGATTACCGTTAATTCACAAAGAAACGGACCATTATTTTTATGATAATTGCGATCTGTTTTTATTCCTTACTATGGATTTTTTTTATCTAAGTAAGGTAATGTGTCACTTTAACATGTAAATCTACTTACTATTTTAATATATATGTTGCATTTATATTTTTCACTTTTAACAACCAGTTAATTTTCAGGGTAATTATAAAGGGTCAGAGTTTTTATTTATTACTGTTTAGGAGAAACAAACTGTACAATATTCAACTTAAATATGGTTAGTTAAATTGATTGAATTATTAATATAAGATTGTGTATTTAGACCAACAAGTGTATATATTATGGTCAACCATCGCACTTCTGCCGTTTAAACGTTCAGATATCAAAAATAAGCAAGCAAATGGTAGTGTACATTTCTATCAGTAGAATCTTTTTGGTCCAGAGATCAAATAAATAAATTACTTTTCTTCTTTAAGTTCTTTAGGTATTGAGTTCTACACTGCATACATTTTACAGTATTCTTGTAACTATTGGCGATAACTTGTCATACTCCAGAAGTAGCATCCGTATGTACTCTTAAAATAAATAAATCAAGATTTCATAAAGCTCAGGAAGTATAAGCAGTAATATTTTCTTACGCAGTAAAATTTGTAAATAGTTAACTATAGATCATTCTCATAAAACTCTGTTGTATAATTTATAACGACGCTTGACAAAATGATATTTAATGTCTCCTTTACATGTGTGTGCGTAACATCATTACCCAAAACTCATTAAGGAGTAAATTCCCTTGAAGAATTTATTTCTAATTTAAAGGACGCGTTTTTTTCAACGCTGCTCTGCCATCAATCTGTTCATCTTGAATGCTTTGTATGTCCTTGTTACTCTTTCGTCTCTTTAGTTTACACTCTTTAGTTTAAAGCAGCGTCTAAGTTTGGATCAAAATAGCGCCTTACGTTAGCAACGCTCGTCATAGTTTAGTTTTTAAACATAATTTCGTGTTTTTCTTTCGAATTGCTTTGGTTGTGTAAACGAGAATAAGAGATATCTTAAAGCTTTAAATTGGATTTAGTTTTTGGAACCACAGTACTGTTTTTATCAATTATATTGAGCAAGACGTGTCCTTGTTACTCTTTAGTCACATTCAGAGGGCAACAAATAGTGAACGCATTATCTATTTTGTCTTTCGTGACAATAATTAATGGGTGGATTTCAATGCTTCCTTACGCCCGTGACATTAACTTAAATAGAATGATTTTTGTTTGCTCATGCTGTCCCTTTTGATTCGTCTATTTTTAGCTTTGCAGTCTGTAGATTGGTGTGATGCTTTGATGTTTAGTGTTGTTAGTTGTCTGGTGATCTTCAGATTAACAGGTATTAGAAGCTGGACAGTGTTGAATGCGTTAAGTGGTCCTGATCTGTTTTGCTTAATCCTTACAAGTTCTGATGGTTTAATATTCTTAGTGAACTTTTCCGCCGCATACAAATGGAATTTCTATACATTATTATGAATAAATCGTAAATTAATGGGTAATAAATTAGTGGGTAAGTAGTTACGAATTAAAATTTGTGTTTTTTGTAGTGATATTTTAAGATCATAGCAAAAACATATTAGTTCTTCTTCGTCATCTGGAGTTTTCATTTTGTCATTGTAAAAAAGATTAACTCGACAGTTTACTGATGAATTCTACAAAAGTTATACATATGGTCTATGGTCATTAAGCATTGGTCAAAAGTCAAAACAACAACTCTAGGCCAAATATTATGACTAAATATGATACAATTGTTCATAGATATCAGACAAGACACCAAAGTTTAGTCACACCATAATAAAGTAGTCCAATGAAAATAGCAGCGTATTTTACCTACCCAACAAAGAGACAATAACGTTCGAAAGTTATGGACAGAAAATGTGATTCGAAGTGTGACTGAATTATTGCAATCAAGTGCTTTAGTATATCACTTTTGTTTATGTTATTTGTTTTAATAGTAATTTACTTGATCTTGCAATAGAATGGTTTTAGTATAATTGAACGATGACGAATTTTCACTGTTAGCAAGTATGTGCGGTTATTGTTTCCGTAATATATTCGTGTATACGGATAAAATATAATATTTATAAAATGGTGGCTCGTAAAATACCTTGATTGATTGATATGCAGTTGGATGGGTGACTAATCAGTGGAATTTACATGGCCCAACTGAATATACTTTTGTGTTGCAGTTAACGGCATGTTTTTCTATCAGCACCTGTTATTGCTATGAGACACCTATAAGACAACAATATATTATAAGCTAATTAACAGTTTAATAATTTCGATACCAACAATAAACCAAGATGAGAAGTATTTTGCTATCGTATGTAAATGTTAAGTAATTCTGTACCCTAAAAACTTTACCACAGATTTTTAACTATTTACGCGCAAAAGCATTATTTTCACATAATCATAGTAAAAATGTGGACAAGCTGGAACTAAAAGTAATAGTAAAAACGCCCAACGATCACATACATAGATCCTGGACTCTAACGAGAATTCCCTGTGTCTAGGGACCCAGGAACTACGAAGACCATAGTTCCATAGCATCCAGACTCAGAACAAGTATTTGCGCTTTTTTTTTGGGCATCAATACTTGTCTTGCCGCGGGAATCGATCCCGACTCCTCCGGTTAAAGATCTGCTCAACCATCACAAAAAAAAGCTCAAAAAAACAAAAACCAAAGTAACCAATGTATTTTTTTAAATGTATGTTATGGAACAGATAAACGTAATGATAATGTGAGTCAGATTCTCTTTTCTGCTATGGAAATTATAAAATAAAACTTTAAGAAAATTAAGGTTAAGATGAATAAAATTTTATCTTAGATAAAGTAACAGTTGTTTTACTTAGCGATATTTTACTCTTGACATTTTTGATCATAACTCAGTCAGATGAACGGTACTGCCTCTAGGGGGTTATGTCGTTACAAATCATAAAAAGATATGTGAGCGCAGTGCTTTGCAGCATTTTCGCAGAAGCATTAATTAACTAAACTTGACATCGCACGACTGTGGAGATCTATATCTTTGAGTTCGCAATAAAACTAACGAGGGACATACCTCATGATGAGACCACAGTAAATCTAAGACAGTTACTACACATAAAAGGTGATGATGAGGCTTGACTATGGTTAATAATCCAATATTTGTTGTTCAGTCATTTTACTTTTACGTTACTAGGTGGTAGGACTTTTCTGCAAAGTTCGTCTAGGTTACCACCGCCACCACCACCGCTTTGCCAGTTATTCGGCCGCAAAGCAGTAGTGTGCAAGTGCTACTGTATTCCCGTTTGAAGAGCACTGTAGCTAGTGAAACTACTGGGCAATTGAGACTTTATGAACTGATCTCACAGTCGAGTCATCTTATTACCAAACTGTGCTGATGTCTCAGGATGATGTGCGCAGTGCAGTGTCGCTCGAAACTCTATGTTTTGGGGTTCCGAGTGACACTGTTCTGCAGCCGTGTCGATTAACATCAGGTAAACGACTAACTCTTCACATCATTCACTAACATAAAAAAAAGTCTTTGCTATTGAGAACCAACTAGATGTTTGGATAAATTGGAAAGGGTTAATATTATTGAACATAGTATTTTTAGCATTGTGCTTGTTGTGACTTGTGGCCAGTCTATATTTGTTATTAATACGTTTAGCTATAAGATTCAATAATAATAATATATGTGGACATTGCACACAGCGCCATCTAGCCCCAAACTAAGCAAAGCTGTACTATGTACTATGGAAACCAGATAGCTGATATAATACTTATATACTTTTTCTTTATAAATACATATATGGAATACAATACAACACCCAGACACAGAACAAACACCTATGTCCATCACACAAATGTTTGTGGATGGGAATCGAACCCACAACCTACAGCTCAGAAGGCAGGGTTACTACCAACTGAGCTATCGGGTCAGTGAATTGTCATTTACATACACGCCATGCGGCCAACCCAACTTGCAAACGTTTACGCTTTTGTTTTCCCCAATGTATGTAGATTACAATTTTATTTTACTACAAAATTTCGAGACCATGTTCAAAAAGCTCCGTTATCAGCCCATTGTTTTGTATGAACTGATGCATTTAATTTTGACGTAATATTACATACAGCTGTTAATAAAACCTTACATTGACATGGCTTACTCATCAGCGACTGTGAGACAACTAATAAGAGTCTTTGCCTCACAGCGAGTGTTCTAGCCACGCAGGTTAGATTGTCATATCTCTTAAACCGCTGTTTTTGCATCTCAATGCTATGCAAAATGTCATGCCGACGTTAGAGGAACGTAAGAACTAGTTTTTTGATTGTTGATGATTTGTCAGGAATGCCCGTTTTACTCGCTAGAGAGATGGTGTGAATATCCTCTTTATTTCTCATTTTTGGTATTTCACCTAGAATGTATAAAGCGTTATTATTCGTATATTCGTTATATCAATGGGTGTTATTATTATACTATTATTATTTAAAAAAAGTCGTGTAGAAGCGTTTTAAAACAACTCTTAGTATGTTTTTGTACTTTTTATGAGATTGTTTCGAATAATTTAAACCATTATAGCATTTACTGTTCTAGATACATAGAGTGAAAAAATATTCCATACATATACAGTTCAAATTGTGTTCATTTACCTCGATGACTTTATGACGTTTTTTTGGTAAATATTCCGTACATTATTTTATTAGACAAAAAGTCAATGAGGATAAGTTCAAAAAACACTACTTGGGTTAGCTTTTATAGTTTCTATTCTTGGGCTAGTTGATCGTCAGTATCAACCAATATAAATATGATACCATCACAAAACAAAATTGTCTTAAATTAGGGATCGGCATTCATATAAAATTTATCCCTAAGGGCATCCACATATCTCAAGGATTATTTGTTTTTATCTGAACCGCGTAGAGACCAAAATTCCACAATTATTAAATTCTAATTCTATAACCGTGCGGAATGCCTGTTCAAGAGACAATAGTCGTAATAAAAACATTCATGTGGTCGATTTTGAAATGCTTTTTCTCTATCTATAGTCTACGTCGAGAGTTAACTCAGTATTTAAAAGATTATTATTAGTATTTGAATAAAAACATAATTATTTATGAATTATTTATGAACGCTGCTCAACTCAATCGGAACGCCAAGCATTGTTATGTATTAATTTATTGAACGCTTTGATCATCGTAAACTTTATTGGAATCTTATTAAGTTGGATCCAAAAACATTCGAAACTTTATTCGATGATGTATCAAAAATATAATGGTTATTAAAATACCATTGTCATTGTTGCCTTGCTATCATGCTATAAATTTGTGTGATAAAATATTTTTATATTCTATAACAGTGAGATAAGATATTCATCTAAAAACGAATTATAAAAAAATATCTTTAAAATCGATTTGAATAATTTGCACAGGATAATAAACATTTTAAGATTCAACCGAATAAATTTAAATCGCCTTTAGCAATCTGCAAAGCGTGTAGGAATTCTAATAACGTGCTAAATTTCAATACACAATTTATGATTTGGAAAACTCTATATTTTTTAATCTTGGGCAATGCTGCAGTCTTTACAGCGATGCCAAATTGACTATAAGCATATCGAAGTATTGAAGTGTTTGTATAGCAAGGCCACTATGACAGTCCGACTGCAGGACCTAAGCACGGAATAAACTTCGACAAAGATATTGCTTAAAGAATCTAACTCGGTTGGGCAGCGTTTGGAAAGTTTCGACCAAATCGTCATCTTTTCGTCCAAAATATCGCTGAGCCTAAAAACAAAGGTTTTTTATCATTGTCTATTGCCAGTAATGATTTACGGTACTGAGCCGTGGTCTCTTACTGTTGGCCTCATTAGTAAGTAGTAAGACCATGCCAGACATTCCGCCCGTTGCTGAACTGACAAAATGTAATAATAATACCATTCCGGATAAAGATCCTCCAACAAGCCTATACACAATCCAACCATATGGATTTTAGCCCACCCGACCACTATTTAATAATAATTATGTATGTATACAGCATTAAAGTCACGCAACGAGCTATAGAGAGATGCTATGCTATGTTTACTAACATTCGTCAATTTTCCGAACAAGCAAGCTTGTTTTTTGGCCGCATAACCTAGAGGTGGCGGGTTTGATTCCCGCGACAGATCTACTATTTGTGTACAAAAAAAAGTGCAAGTACTTGTTGTGTGTCTGGGTGTTGTGGGAACATGGTCCTTGTAGTTCCTGTGTCCCGAGATACAGGGAATCCTAGTTAGGGTCCAGGATCTATGTATGTGATCGATGAGCGTTTTTTGTTTATCATATTTATCCGAATTAGCTCCGGGTTAGCTATTTATGTATAATTTTAATAAAACGCGAGATAAACGCGAGAACACTTAAAGCTTTTATTTTTAAATATGGCACATAGGTATGATTAAAAAAATGAAATAAATGAAATTGGATATTTGTAGTTTGTATGTAAATAAATTAAAAATTAGCGTAACGTATTCAAACTTGGATAGTTCATCCATAGTTCATAAAAACGTTATTTTCGATATTTTTAGACAGGGATAACTTAAGTGGTTGAAAGAGGAGATGAGACTTTGTTGGTATGCAAAGTTCTTTTTTTTTTTAATTAGACTGTATATTATGCCAAAACAAAAACATATCATAGTACTATTAAATGCCAGGCTTGATTTGAATTTACCATTGCCACTGGCCCCCTAAAAAGGAGAGTTAAATTAATTTTGTCCCGGAAAAATAACGGTACTTGAGGGATAGTACGAAGCGGGCGAAGCTGCGGGCAGAAGATAGTGGTACCTAAATAATTGTACTAGAATTGAAGGGGTGAGAATAAAAAGGTTTAACTGATTTTTCACAAAATGACTTATGGGTATCGTTAGATTCAGCGTGAAATTATCTACAATAATACATTCCCGAAATACCGAAATGAGGCTTAAATCTCGAGATTTGAGTCTAAAAACGGTTTATCTGTCACAGGAATACAGTTTGCTTAGCATAAAAACATTATTATATTTATTTTATTATATTATATTTTTAAAGTAATTGGATGAATGAGTACCATATTTAGTATTTTAAAATAGAATTAAAACATTTTCAAGCAACTGAAACTTACATAAACCTTTTCTATTACTTATAAGCACTTTACATTAAAATGACGCCGTTGAAGTTTAAAGTCAATTTTCTCGAAACTATCAATTTGACAGTTAAACCCTTTTTATTGTCAACCCTTCAATTGTCAACTAAGTTTACCTATTTGTAGGTACTTTTTCTGACACAACATGATAAATCACTACGGACTTCGACTGAATGCAAATCGCTGGAACTGGGTCACCTCGCATCTTTTTTTCCACATTGAACTACTGCAGAAGACCTCTTCCGAAATGATTGATTGTTCATTGTAAAGTGACATTTTTACGAGTGAGGATGTAATAGAAATTTTTAGTATCTTGAGTGGTCTTTGTGTGTGGTTCTGAATAAGGTTGTTGTGAATGAATGGTTTTTTTTGCAGTTCCGGGCATTGATGAATTAGTTGAGACCACGAAGTCGGGAATGACGATTCCGAATTGATGCAACTTAGTTGAAGAATTTTGACAAATGACGATCGATGATGTTGAAGTTTACGGCCAATTTTGGACAGTATATTTAGCAAGTTTTTGTTTGTCCTTGAATTGTTGAATGTTTATATAACGTCCGGATTATTTAGTCATTTATATCCAGTAGCAAGAAGGACATGAGAACCAATGAATTAACCATTTTGGGGATGCCTTCATGGCTGTTATCCTACTTTATTTAATTAGTTAAGTTTTATATTAAGATTTTAACTGAATTTTAGCTGAATTTACACTAGCTTTTTCCCGAGGCTTCGCTTGCGTGGCCTATAGAAAATGAAAAAGAAAATGTATCATAGATAATTTAACCACCCATTTCACCTTCTTAGGGGTGGAATTTCGAAAAACCCTTTCTTAGTAGATACCTACACTTTATTGTTTCTAACTATTATATTAATTTTTATACAAAATTAATATTGTAACTAGGATACTTCATGCGAAATCAATATTTTTAGAATCACGTAGTACCAAAATGTATATATAACCCCTGAAAACCAGCTCTGCAAAGATAAAAACTTTAATAAAGCTCTTAACGAAATTATCATCGAAGTTTAAAACCGCACAGATCCCGGTTGCCTTGTACCAATCACGCCATTAGGTCGGTAAATTGTACGCTATAAAATGCAAAAAGGATACAAAAGGATCGGCTGAGCTTTCAATGTTAAGTCTGAGCATAATCAGCTTGATGTTGGTTTCAACCATAAAGTAAAAAACTCATAGAGCAGTAAAACGTATGACTCACTCCAGTGATACAAAGTATATTGTTATAATTTGTCACTACAATAGCAAATACTTACTAATTTACAAAGATTTTCTAGTTTCTATCTCCATCAGTTCGTTAGTTTCCCTTCTGCAGGGTCCCATAGATTATCAGCACCTTTAGTTTAGCCATTGTCCTTTGTCTACAGACACTCGTTTATAAAAAAAACTATCGCCTGTTATCGGTATATTGCGCTGTTAGATAATTTTTATTTCTCCCAAATTGTCAAGTAAACCACAGGACAAACGTTTATGTGATGAATATATTAAGTGTTTGTTCTTTATCTGGGCGTGTTATTGTATTGTATATATTTACAAGCAAAAAAAAGTATCTTAGTATTGTATCAGTTATCTCGTTCCCATAGTACAAGCTTTGCTTAGTTTGTGGCGTGAAATGATCACAAATATTTATTTATATTATTTTATTTACTTAGATGTAGCAATATAAAACTATGCTATTTTTAGCATATATTTGGAGGCTAACAGAAAGCGGTATTGGTAGACAAGCGAGTTTATTTTTTAGCTTATAACTTATACAGGCTAATGCATGCCCTAAGGTGATTCTGGAGCAATTTAAGTAACATGCAAATAAAAAATTTGGAGAATTCGGTAAGTGGTTCGAATGGTTCCAAAATCAATTTTGCAAAATGTCCATTTTGGTCAGCATTCATATAATTTTACTGCATTAGTTATTCTTAAAAGACGGTGCAGTTTAGGATCTTTCTTTTTGCATTTAAGATTGTAGTATTTTGACAGAGGTTACTTTCGATTTTTTTTAACTTAGAATATCCAATAATGCCTATTAATATAATATTAATAATATATATCTAATTATATCTATTAGTCTTGTCTGCTGTAAGACGTAATTTTTTTTTAAAATATCAGCCAAAAAATAAAAGTCGCGGAATACAAAAACCATTTTCCACCTGTTGATAGTATGTACTAGCTTCGATATCTATTAAGTTAGTTATTGTCTAGAATCCTTTAGTTGATGATGAAAATTTCGTTGGTCTTAACATAAATTTACATGCCAAAGGTAGCAACTGAGCTCTACCATCCTACGAAGGGCACGTAAAGCTATCGGTCTCAGTTGTTGTCGTTCGACGACAGCTATTAAGCTATGTCCAGCACAAGAAGAGTACTAGTACTAAAACAAAACAAACGAGCATTTCCTTCTATAATGTTGTATAACACATCACGTACCCAATCTCACATCAAAATCATTCCTCATTAAGGAGATCGAGCTTCTCCGAGACAGGGATTCTAATTTTCCCTACATTATGATGCCCTCGTCGCGCTGGTACATCAATCACACGTCGGTTTGTAGGCGAGAGGCAAGTGGGACCGTCATCTATTTTTGTTAGGTTCCGCATTGATGACGACATAGTTCTGGCATATTTTACGAATATGATTTCGGTGAGAAGTGGAAAAAAACTGTAGTTTGTGAGAATGTACTAAGTTGTGTGAATTATTATTGAATGTCGAACATCAGTAAGTCTGAATTCCACATCAGTAAGTCTGATGTGGAATTCGTCATTTAAAAATACTGGAGTCCATTTTACTGCTTATAATATTCATTATCATCAGACGTACAAAAGCTCGCTTTTCTTTTTTTTGATTGGCTTATTGTTTATTTCGTATAATTAATTGTTCATGCAAATTATACAAAACTCCCACGCAACGGTTACAATTATTACCTTTTAGTTTCTAAGACTTAATATACATTTATTTGTTATTACTGCTGAAAAACATGAAATATTGTGGTTAAATATTTCTTGATTCTCAGTTGTTAATGGGTGATTAAACTGTACCAACTCTTTGTTCTCTGGCAACTAAATAATAATGTATTTTTATGGAACCCCAACAACACGGTTCCTTTACGAGAACGGATTTACAAAATATGATGATGATGAGTTATGTAACGTAATCATCTGTAACATTTGACGCGGGCATTGCCCGGGCTTGTAGAGTCAGCAGAAAAAGTAATGTTACATAATTATATTTGGCGGACTAATAATGTGAACACAATTTATTTGATAGACCGCTGCATGCATTATGCGTACATCGTCTCTGGATGGAGAAGCTGTATAGGTCGGCGGAGACCAACAGTCTATTTAAAAAAAGCATATTATACAAACAAGCAAATAATTGAAAAAAACAAATCAAAATATTATATTACGGAATATCATACAAACTAATATAATAATTTTTCCTGAAATAAAATTTACTTATTATGTATCTAACTTCTTATTATTAGCTTGCTTAACTCATAAAGTAAAAAAATAACTAAACCCCAAACTAATCCAACGTGTATTTTTGGTCTATAATAATGTGATAGAATTAATGCGGAGAACAAACACAACTTTTGTGCTTTTGAATTAGTCTCTAGAGAGATTTGTTTAAAGTTGAAAATCGCAGAAAACATTGCGGGATTTTTGTGGATTAAATAAAATAGGCATATTTTTTTTTTTAAATAACTGGAGAAATGATTAAAATGCCAGTCAGGCTATTTTATGCGTAAAAAGTGTTGTTATCGCTAGAAATTTGGAGCACTAGGTTAATAAAGTATTTTTGGGGGTCATTCTACGATTTTAATTTCCAACTATAAAACCTAACTGGTTAGTTAAATTGTATTCGATCACCGTTCTTTTTCGTTTTTAGGTCCTATTTAAACCATGTTTTTATCTGACTGTTTTACGTCATGGCGTCGCACTCGGCTTTCAAAAATAGCTTTTTGATGTGTTTGTTGGTTAGACTCCTAATATAAGTGAAACATACTTAATTTTACTCATAATGTTCTAAAAATAACTTTTTAGAATTCATAAGCTTTATAATAAATGCAGAAATAAAAGCGTGAAGGAATATAACGCTTTTTTAATATTAATGAATGACGTAACAAGCCAATCGTTCAACTGGTGTTAAGTAAGCATCACGACCACAGCCAGTGCCATTCGGAAATGTAAAAAAAAATCACGTGATACTGCACTGCGCATGTCAATTGGAGACATCAACACAGTTCAGTAATGACTCAAGTAAATCTAACAATATTCCACCCCAAAGTTGTCTACTAGCTAAGTGACGGTTACATAAGATTTTTAAATAACCGAATATTGGCCGTGGTCTCACTTGATGGAAAGTGATGACAAGGTCTACGATGGAACACGCTTGCATTTTGTAGTATGTTTATTTATTGTTGTGATGGTATAATTAAAACATTCTTGATATTTTTGCTTTCATCTGCTGACGGTACAACGTGTTGATGACGATTAAAATAAGATAGCGTAACCTCAGAACCGTTATTATTTCGTCCCATACAAATCTGTGACCTTACACGCTAGTCGCAGGTAGCCGAGATCTTTGATAACGTTGTGTTTTACTTGCGGTGAGTGATAAGTGTTGATTTTTTAAAATACTATAGACTTTTAGTTTATAATAATAATATGTTTGGACTTCTCACAAAACGCCCTCTAGCCCCAAACTAAGCAAAGCTTGTACTATGGGAACTAGATAACTGATACAATACTTAGATACTTTTTTTGTTTGTAAATACATATATAGAATACAATATAACACCCAGACACAGAACAAACTATGTTCATCACACAAATGTTTGTCCTGGGTGGGAATCAAACCCACAACCCACAGTTCAGAAGGCAGGGCTACTACCAGCTGAGGGGCCAGTCCATTAGATTCAGTTTTAAACATCTTTATTTCCTACCGAATGTGAATAAAAACCTAATACTACTACTACTGAACTACTGTGTTCTAGTGACAGCCTCTGTGGTGAGATGCTTGAGCATGTCGGCTCATAACACGGAGGCGGCGGGTTCGATTCCCGTGGCAGGACAAGTATTTGAAGTATTTGTGCACAGAAAAAAAAGCGCAAAAACATGTTCTGTGTCTAGGTGTTGTGGGACCATAGTCTACGTAATACCTGGGTCCCTAGCCATAGGGTATCCTAGTTAGGGTACATGATCTATGTATGGGATCGTTGGGCGTTATTATTTTTATAACTTTTATTTATTCGCTCCATTCGATTTGCTATTGGCTATTAGCGGCTACTGGCCGTCAGGTCCTGGTTTGCGAATAGGACCGCCATATCTCTTCCCGTGGGTGCTGTAAGAGCCTAAGGGAATAATAAATAAATCATTCACTTAAGATCACTTTATTAATGAAATCTCTGCTTGAGCACCGATCGATGACTGAGCATCGTTTTATAATACGGACCTAAGAATCTTGCTAAATGTAACGATTATGGTGAATTCCTCTTATGATAAGCGTCAAAAGTGGCGTTTTATAGGGGAGGCCTAGGTTCAGCGGTAGAGACGACTTCGGCTTGTAATGTGTGACTTTGATGTGATCAGCTTATTTAGCCAGTATTGAGTTAAAATTAGGCATTTTTCGGCTATGAGCTATTCAAATATCAAATCAGGTCATAGTTCCAATAAAACTTAGCATTGTTGTATTGATCCCGCCCGGTGACGCTGCAAAGGTCGGTAGAAACCAATAGCAATAGCCCGTTTAAAAAAAGCATTTCGGTATTTGCATTAACACCACCTATGCTGTAAATATGAATTATCTTCCTCACAGTCAAGAGAACTGAGTAGATATACTAAATTAATGCTACCAGAAGCGCGGTCGGATCAACAACCGTTGGCAATAATCATTACTCAACTCCATCAGCCTTGAAACACGCTTTATTGTCTTGATTCGGCTTGTTCTCAACTTGTTACTACACAACAAAAGTAAAAAGATACCATCACACTTATATTAAAAAAGCTCACGCGACCACGCGGTGAAATGTACGTAATGATTTGTTGAAACTTTGTACAGGTAGGCTTTAACAACTTGTATTTATGGTTCAATTTCGATTTAGTGTATATTTCATAGTAATTATTACAAAAATAATAATAATAATAACGCGAAACACGTAGAGATCTGAGATCCTAACTAAGACTCTCTGTATCTAGGGACGTAGGTACAACGAGGACCATGGTCCCACAACATTCCGACACAGAACAAGTATTAGCGCTTTTTTTCTGTGCACGAAGACGTGCCCTGTCGCGGGAATCGGACCAGCTGCTTCCGTGCGTTATGTGAGCCAGCCTTTTTTTTTTTTTTTTGTTTTTTTTTGAGGGGGGGAAATGCCCTCGCACTTCCCTGCCACCACGGGGGTGGTGGCAGGGGGTATGTGGGACTCGAACCCACTAAAACCCCCCCGTGATCCGACCGCCGCCGAGATGGGGCGAGATGGAGACGCACTGCATTAACCATCTCGCCCCGGCGGTAGGCCCTTCCGGGCCTCTGCGCCAGTGGGTGGGGAACCTTTCAATATGTGAGCCAGCCTGCTCAACCACCACACCACTGAGGCTGTCAAAGATATATTAAGGTTTTGTGGTTTTTTTTTTTTTTTTTTTTTTTTTTTTAAGATTTGGCTCCACACTTTTGTGTATTTAGCCAGTGTCAAGTTATTGATATTTTATCAAGTTATCGATATTTCACGCAAATATGTGTCAAGTCACAGTCGAAGTCACCAAGTCAATCCATAGTCAAGTCAGTCTAGTCAAAGTCATACGCCTAGTAAAGTGGTGGCAACTTTACTTGAAGCTTCTATGGAGTTTTGGAAACAACACGAAAAGAAACGTTTCACCATCATTATACCATTTTCCCACACTCACGCCTGTAATCCAGCACTTAACGAATAAAATGCCACCAATTTTATGCACTAACACTGAAAATAACATAAGTTTTGGAAAATTAATACAATGCGGCGACGCGATCTTTTTCGTTTTCCCGCCAAAACTCCTTTTGTGGAGTTTCATCGTAACAGTTGAAGGGTTGAGAATAAAAAGGGTTTAACTGACAAATTGATAGTTTTGAGAAAATTGACATTAAACTTCAACGGCTTCATTTTAATGTAGAGTGCTTATAAGGTACTAGAAAAGGTTTATGTAAGTTTCAGTTGCTTGAAAATGTATTAATTCTATTTAAAATACTAAATATAGTACTAATTCATACAATTACTGTAAAAATATGATATAATAATATAAATATAATAATGTTTTTATGATAAGCGAACTTTAGACTGTTAGACTAAAAATCTCGAGATTTAAGCCACATTTCGGTATTTTGAGAATGTATTAACGATACCCATAAGTCATTTTGTGAAAAAAATCTGTTAAACCCTTTTTTTTTCTCACCCCTTCAATTAACATTAACGTTATTCGGAGATTATTGATTATAAATAGATGTATCTGATTCAAAAATGAGATGAGATTGCCGACTTGTACCTATATTACTTATATAATTTGTTATTACAAAAAAAATTACGAGGACAGCGGAATATTATATAATAATAATAATAATAATATAATAATAAATTTATTTGTTCACATAAAATAAAGCACACAGAATTATGCATCTAGGAATGTTATGGACTAAAGAATAACAAAATAACGAAAATAAAGCTGAACCCTGAATCCCACACTAGGACGACCTGTGTCGTAAGATTCAGTTTCTTCCCAAATGTAGGGTAGTTTGTCACTGATTACTAGAGTAGACATATAAAATTGCACTTAAGTATCTATTTTATGGTAATGTTCGTTAGTATCTAGGTAGGTACTTTTCCATACAATAAAAGGATTTGTGTTATACAATTATATCAATTAAACATAGGGAAGTATATGTATATATATATATATATGTAGGTATTCACTATTTAGTACTCAATCAGGAAAACTAGTTATTAAATTTGTAAAGTACCTAGAATTTACAAAAACATGATAATTAGAGAAAAATTATCTAACTTATGACTTCCAGTGTAGATCAGAAAGTAGCAGAAACATCTCAAGTTCGCGCTAATATAATTATTATGTATGAAATTGATGAATAAATACAATATGTTAGTGTTTGGTTGGTGCAGTAGGCATTGTAAGTTAGCTGAGTTGTGTAGGTGTGTGAGTGAGTGCAATATAGGAAAGTAGTATGTATGTTTGTGTGGCATCATGGCATGTGTACGTGGTACTATGGTATGTGCTATGGGACTATAATATCACACTAATGTTAAAGTTGGTAAGTGAATATTATAATAACGACGTTATTAACTTTTCACAAATAAGTGTACAATAATATAACATCCGATATAGGTACATAAATTAAATATTGCCTAAACCAAAAATTGCAACACTCTTGTCAGAGTAAGTATTTATTTTAGGTTACTTTAAGTATATACTTAATCACAAAGAAGTGGTGAGCAAGCACTACAGTGTTCCATTTTGAAGGGTAATGTGACTAGTGAAATTACTGGGCAAATGAGACTATGATATGAGGGGGTGATCATGGAACTTTGATTGTAATGCAAAAAGAGTAATTTCATTCCTAATTTGAACATTACCATCTAAACTACGCATAAACTGCGTATTGACACTCTAAAATCTATACAAGTTGGTATTTCTATGCGTTGCATTCAAGTTTCATGATTGCCTAGCTGATCTCACAGTCGAGTAATCTTATTACTAGACTGTGCTGATGACTCAGGATGACGTGCGCAGTGCAGTGTCACGCGAAGCTCTTAAAACTTCAACAACTGATATGAGCAGCCGTGCTGCTTAACATCAGGCGAACGGCTAGCTTGTCATGTCATCCCTTAACATAAAAAACAGCATATCCACAGTTAAATTGATTGGCCTGATAGCTGAGTTGGTAGTAACCCTGCCTTCTGAACTGTGGGTTGTGGGTTCGATTCCCACCCAGGGCAAACATTTGTGTGATGAACATAGGTGTTTGTCATGTGTCTGGGTGTTATATTGTATTCTATGTATGTATTTACAAACAAAAAGTATCTAAGTATTGCATCAGTTATCTGGTTGCACATAATACAAGCTTTGCTTAGTTTGGGGCTAGATGGCGTAGTGTGAGTTGTCCACACATATTTTTATATTTTATTATTATTATTAAATAAGCCATAATAAACTATTGCACTTTGTCATTTTTCCGTCATTCTCTCGATCAAAATCCTATATCCAATGCGAATAACCGACGGATAAAGTCCGAACCAAGTATATTTTCCAACGAAAACGGTAATAACTTTTTAGGGCCACGGTGAATGTAACTTTTACGATTGTTAGAAATTAATATCTGAAAAATGGTTTGGAACCCTCATATCTTACCGATAAGGTTCCAATATCGAGGAAATATGTTTCAATATTCTTTTTTGATACTTTGTAGCGTGAAATTCCCTTTTTACTCGGCTCTTAATTAAAATTTGCATACCTCGCAGCTAATTTTGGTAAGTCGTTTCTGTTGAAATCTATTTGGTTGTTTGAATTAATTTAAAGGATAACAGAATGTTTTATTTGCTTAATGTTTTTTTACTTGTAATTTTGTTAATCAATTTTAAAATATATGAGATTAATCATCTCATCCCGTAAATAATTGTTGTTTTGTATCAGATAATATTTGATGGAATTGTCTCTTCTTCCTGCCCATGTTCCCAGTTTATCTGGGGTCGGGCCTCCTCGTAATGCGGCGCCAGGATAATCTATCCTGGGTTGTCACAGGTTGGGTTAGGCTCTTCACATCTTGGGGTGCAATGCCAGGATACCTCCACGTTGCCTCGGGTGCTGCAATTCCCTCTTAATGCTTGCATTCGGGGGGAAGGGCAGCACCTGGACCGGTGCACCCTGGGCAACGGCTAACAACTTTCCTTCGGGGATCTTGTTAGCCGTTGGCGAAATTCCTGGCGGGGGGGGGGCCTCTCTGCGATCCCTATGCCTCGGCATAGGGCGCAGCAGAGAGGCGGGGACTCGCACCGTCGCATCCTTGGCATGGGAGGCGGTGGTGCGAGTCAAGGCGGCCTCTCGTTGTCGAGCAATTAGCCATGCTCGACAATGGGAGGACCGGGGAGGTGGTCCCTCTTCTGTTCGCAGGGGGGGGACCAAGGAGCGGGGGAGGGAGTGTCTTATCGCTCCCTCGCTCCAGAGGGTGGGGCGATGTCCAGGAGTAAGCGGCATCGCCCCTGGTGAGGGAGGGGCTTAAAAACCCCTCCGGGAGGGGGCTTTATACACCCCCCCCCGAGGAGGAGCGCGCGCCGTCGCCTTTGGTCGGAGGGGCGACGGTGGCGCGCTAGTGGGCAGCAGGCGGCTGCAGGATCGGCCTCTCACCGTCGATTCGTTGCGGTCGTCTCGACGAGGAGAGGCCCGGGGAGGTGGGGGGCGGGGGAGAGAGATTGCCATCCTCTCGCTCCTCCGCTCCAGAGGGCGGGGGCGATGCCCCGTTATAGCCCCGGGGCATCGCTATCGCTCTCGCGAATGAAGGAGGGGCTTTGTACACCCCTCCGGGGAGGGGGCTCTATACACCCCCCCCCCCGTGGAGGATCGCGCCGACGTCTCTGAGGGCCGGAGGCGGCGGCGCGAGTGGCAGCAGGTGGCTGCAGAATTGGCCTCTCACCGTCGACCGTCTTGCTAGGAGCGCTCGACGAGGAGAGGTCTGGGGAGGGGGCTTTATACACCCCCCCCCGTGGAGGAGCTCGCGCCGTCGTCTCCCTGCCTATTGCGGCAGACAACGGCGCAAGCTAGGGGCGGGGGAAAGAGAACGGAGTACTCTCTCTCCCCCACTCCTGAGGGCGCGGTGACGGAGCCGGGATTAAATTCCTGACTCCGTCCCTGCGGCGGGGACTCGGGGCGCTGGATGTGGGCCATCCAACGTCCCTGAAAACAGGGTCCCCCAGAGGAGTTGGTGCCCCAGATGTTCCGGGGCATCACTCGAGGAAGAGGAGGGGCTTTATACACCCCTCCGGGAGGGGGCTTTATACACCCCCCCCTGAGGAGGGCTCGCTCCTGCACGGAGCGAGCAACAGCGCAAGCGGGGCTGTGGAGAATGCGCAAGCGGGCCCGCGGCCCCGCTTCCAGCTGAGTAGGCGGAACATCGTGGAGGTTTTAGTCGGTATGGGTGCCCCTTCCGGGCATCGAGCCCGACACTACCCGTGGCCGACCCAGCCGCGGGTGTGCGTAAATGCATTTCCCCCACGTTAAAAAAAAAAAAAAAAAAAAAAAGGCTCTTCACATCTTGGGGTGCAATGCCAGGATACCTCCACGAAACCCCGGGTGTTGTAGTTCCTCTTGAATGCTTGCATTCGGGGGGAAGGGCAACACTTGGCTCGGTGCACCCTGGGCAACGGTTAATAACTTTCCTTCGGGGATCTTGTTAGCCGTTGGCTGAATTCCTGGCGGGGTCTCTCTGCGATCCCTATGTCTCGGCATAGGGCGCAGCAGAGAGACGGGGAGGGGGCGATGAAGGATCGCCCCAGCGGACCTTCGGGTCGTGGGATGGCCGGCCTTCAAGGCTGGCGGCGCGGCAGGGAGGGTCAACTCGGCCACCCTGTCGGGCACCTCGGGATGGAGCAGTTCTGTCTGCAGTGGGCCTTCGAGCCGGAGGATGGCGGACCTTCTAGGTCTGCGGCGCGGCGGGGAGGGTCAATTCGGCCACCCCGTCGGGCAACTGGTGTATTCCAGTTTTGTGTCTGTCTCGTCTTGTGTTTCTTGTCCAGCCTGTTTGTTCTTGTTTGTGTTTCTTGTTTTGTGATTGTCGATCGGCTGCCGGGCCTGTAAGCCGGCACTCCCAAATGGCTGACTTAAATAGAATAGATAAACTACCCCAGGGAGGTAAAGCCGTCTCAGACGGACAATCCTTCCCTCCTCCGGGAGGCTGCCCCTCGTATTCTGGGGGGGGCAAAAGTCACCATACAACTGCGAAGAAGAGCGGAGGTCCCGTCAGGGATGAGAAAGGGCGCTTTATTAAAGCGCGGCCAGTCCTTGACTCGGACGACATCGAGTCGGGCTCGGCGGGCTCCACCATGAGCCTCGATTCAGTCGGGGCGAGTGCGGTGGGGCGTAAGAGGAGGATGTCTGGCTCTGACTCGGGCTCCGACGCTTCCATTGGGGAGCGCAGCCGGTACGAGCCGATGGCCAGACGGGGTAGAGGTCGCCCTTCAGCGACCAGCGAGTTTGTCGGGCTCTCCAAGGCCAAAGCGGAGTTGATCGCTCTTAAGCGTGAAGAACTCCGCGTCCGGGCTGAGGAGGACCTGGCAATCTCGATCAGGGAGGACCGCTTAAAGCGGATAGCTCGCCTTGAGGCTGGGGATGGGAGCGATCCCATTCCCAGGTCCTCGGCTGAGCTGGTGAGTGCTGTGGAGGGCAGCCTCACCACAATCGCCGAGGTAGCATCGAGGTCAACGAACCTTAAGGGGACCTTCGTCCGATACCTTAAGGAGGCGGTGGCCTCCATCAAAGAGGCGGTCACGGAGTTAGCTACCAACTCCGTGTCCGACGAGACTAAGCTTCTCCAGGCCGACAATGCTCGGCTGAAGGCTGAAGTGGGCTGTCTTCGCAAGGAGATGGCTCAGATGAAGCTGGATGTGGAGGAGCTTAGGAAGGCGCAAGGGCAGATGTCCCCGGCTCCCTCTACTGCTCGCAAGAGTACGGAGGTGGAGCCACCCTGCCCTGCACCGCTCCCCGGGCGTGAAAGCGGAGACATCCGCAGCCGCGCCCCATCGGCGAGAGACGACGAGCTTGAGCGAAACATCATGGTTCGAGTAGGTACCATGGTGGACGCTCGGCTCGAGGCGTTGGCTCTGAGGCTTCCCCCGGAGAAACGTTCCCGGCCCCCACTGGCTGCGGATAGGAGACAGGTTCAGGCGGCGAAAGCCGCGGCCCCTGTCTCCAAACCGCCGGTCGGTGAGGGTAAAGGGAAGATGACCCGAGGGAAAAAGAAGAGGGAAACAACGCCCAAGGACGTGACGAAGCCACGGGGGCTGCCCCCGGCACCCAAGGCTATGACGGAGGCGTGGAGCAGCGTGGCTAAGCGCGGGAAAACCAACGGGGCTGGTGCGGTGCAAAGTGCACCGCAGACCAGGACTCCGGCGGTGAAACTGCGCCAACCACGATCGTCGGTGGTCACCCTGAACCTGCAGCCTGGTGCTGCGGAGAAGGGCGTGACCTTCAGCGAACTGCTCGTGAAGGCAAGGGCTCGCATTCGCTTGCAAGACCTCGGCATTGACAGGCTAGTTTTCCGAGTTGCGGTTACCGGCGCGCGTATGCTCGAGGTAGCGGGTGACGATAGTGGGCCCAAGGCTGACGCCCTGGCGGAAAAGATGAGGGAATGCCTCCCGGCGGAGCTCGTCCGAATCTCCAGGCCGATGAAGTGCGCAGAAATGCGCATTTCTGGCCTAGACGACTCCGTCTCATCGGACGAAGTCGCGGCTGAAGTCGCACGGGTCGGCGGTTGTTCGCCCGACTCGATAAAGTACAGCGAGGTTCGCTGTAACTTTGTCGGGATCGGGTCGATGTGGCTGCGGTGTCCGGTGTCGGCCGCCAAAGCGGTAGCAGCGAAGGGAAAGTTGCTCGTGGGTTGGGTCTCGGCTAGAGCCCACCTGCTTGAGCCGAAGCCCTTCGTTTGCTTCCGCTGTCTGGAGGAGGGCCACGTGAGGCAGAAATGCCCATCGAAGGTGGACCGTAGTGATCTCTGCTATCGCTGCGGGAAGCCTGGTCACGTGGCCTGCGAGTGTTCGGCCGCGGCTCACTGTGTGCTCTGTGCCGCAGCGAGCCGCAAGGCCGACCACCGCATGGGTGGAAAGGGGTGCGATTCCCTGAAACCCAACCCAAGGCGGAGAAGGCGCGGAGCGAGGGTGGACCGTAAGGCCGCTTCGACTCCAAGCCGCTCTGCTGAGGCGCGGGCGAAGGAAGCGCCGATGTCCGTTGATCCGGGGCCTAGTGCCCCGGGTCCGGGACGTCGGTGATGGGATCTGAGCGGGTGACGAGTGGGTGCTCGTTGCCCGCTTGCATAGGGTCCCCCAAGCCGGACGGCGCACGAGTTCTCAGTGCGCCCCCGAGATGTCCCCGTCGGCGTCACGCCCCGACGGTGAGGATGGAGCCGGATGCGGCTGACCGCAGGTAGGGCTGCGTATGAAGTGCTACGGCATACACGTTCAGCCCTACTACATGCGGTGGGATGGAGAACCCCGGGTTTTTAGTGGGTATGCCGTCCACTCTGGACGGAGAGTCCCACATATCCACCTGCTCCACCCAGGGTAGGTGGAATCCGTAACGGATTTTCCCGGGTCACAAAAAAAAAAAAAACACAAAAAAAAAAAAAAAAAAAAAAAAAAAGGCTCGTCACATCTTCCCCCAGCGTGGGGGGAGGTCAAGCGCCTGCGAAAGCAGGCGCGGGCCGCCCTGTTGCGGCGGTGGACGGAGGACCTGGCTCCACCGGTCCCTGGACAGAGGACGGTGGAGGCCATCCGGCCGGTCCTCCGGGAGTGGGTGCGGCGGCCCTTCGGGTCACTGACGTTTCGTTTGGTGCAGGTGCTTTCCGGACATGGATGTTTCGGAAAGTACCTGCATCAAATCGCGAGACGGGAGGTGACCTCGGCCTGCCACGAATGTGGGGCGCCAGAGGACACGGCGCCCCACACGCTGGAGGTGTGCGCTGCCTGGGACTCCGAGCGGCGCACACTTTCAGCGGTCGTTGGCCGGGACCTCTCGCTGCCGAGCGTGGTGAAAGCCATGCTCGGCAGCGAGAGTGCGTGGCAGGCCATGGTCTCCTTCTGCGAGAGGGTGATGACGCAGAAGGAGGCCGCGGAGCGGGTCAGGGAGGATAATACCAACTCTGACCCCCTCCGGCGCAGACGGGTGGGGAGACGGAGAAGGCGCTTCATTGAGCGCTTTCTCCATCCCCCGTGTCTGGTGGGCAACTGAGGTTGAAAGGTTGCCCACCCACTGGCGCAGAGGCCCGGAAGGGCCTACCGCCGGGGCGAGATGGTTAATGCAGTGCGTCTCCATCTCGCCCCATCCCGGCGGCGGTCGGATCACGGGGGGGTTTTAGTGGGTTCGAGTCCCACATACCCCCTGCCACCACCCCCGTAGTGGCAGGGAAGTGCGAGGGCATTTCCCCCCCTCAAAAAAAAAAAAAAAAAAAAGGCTCTTCACATCTTTATTGACATTAGACCACCACGTGGATAATGGTCTGCCTTTTCCCCTTGGGCCTTCTGGGATATTCAGCGCCTTCTTGACGGCATAGTTATCGTTCCGCCTCATTATATGACCAAACCACTGAAGCCTGGCCTCTTTAAGTTTTTCAGTAATTGGTGCAACTTTGAATGAGCCCCTTATATATTCGTTTCGGACCTTGTCGAGACGGGTGACTCCTCCAGCCCATCTTAGCATCTTCATTTCAGTTACATGTAGTTGTTGTTCATGAGTCTTTTTCGTAGTCCAACACTCTGATCCATACATGAGTGCTGGTCTGACAACTGTTTTGTAGACTTTGCCCTTAGTCCTCACGGGCATCCGGGGGTCGCAAAGCACACCGGATAGAGATCTCCATTTGAGCCAAGCGGTGTTTATTCTGTGACTCACATCGTCATCTACAAGTGCGTTGTTGGTGAGCACAGATCCGAGGTACTTAAAACGTGTTACTTTGGGCAGGGGCGCGTTGTCAATATGTATATTACACCCAATATCTTCATTACCATCATAGTCACATTCCATACACTCGGTCTTCGTCCTGCTGATTCGTAGTCCATGACATTCAAGCCTTTCTACCCATTGGTCAAGAGAGTTCTGAAGGTCGGGGACACTTTTCGATATCAGTGCGATATCATCCGCGTACAGTATGCACCACTGGGTAGATGCCTGGATGTCGCGTGTTACGTACTCCATGGACAGATTAAACAGCAGGGGGCTAAGAGCTGATCCTTGGTGAACTCCTACTCCCACCTGAAATAGTTTACTGAGTCCAGCAGGGCTCTTAATTTGTGTAGTAATATTATTATACATATCCTGGACTATGCTGATGTAAACGTCTGGTATGCCTTGTGCTCTGAGAGACTGCCACACCAATTTTCTAGGGACCCTATCGAACGCTTTTTCGAGATCGATGAAAACGAAGTATAAGTTCTCCTTATTCGATCTGTGTTTCTCCATTAGAATCCTGATTGTTTGGATTGCGTCTATCGTAGATTTTCCGACCGTGATTTGATGGAATTGTCTGTCCGTGAATATTCCATAGAGATAGAAGCTAAGGTAAAAATATTCTATTCACAGACAATTTCTTGCTATTTTATCTATCTTGGTTGATATCTCATGATGTAAGCCGTATAAAGATATATTATAGCATTGCAAACGGAATGCTAAGTTAAAAAGAAAGACATTTTCTCATACTATGAATAAACATATACTAGGTGGTAGGACTTTACTGCAAAGTTCGTCTAGGTAGGTACCACCGCTTTGCCAGTTATTCTGCCGCCAAGCAGTAGTGTGCAAGCACTACTGTGTTCCGGTTTGAAGGGCACTGTAGCTAGTGAAATTACTGGGCAATTGAGGCTTTATTATCTGATCTCACAGTCGAGTAATTTTATTACCAGACTGTGTTGATGTCTCAGGATAATGTGTGCAGTGCAGTGTCACGCGAAACTTTATATTTTGAAGTTCTGAACTTCTGAGTGACACTGTTCTGTTATGGACGGCCGTGTCGCTTAACATCAGGTGAACAACTAGCTCGTCACATCATTCACTAACATAAAAAAACAACATAAACGTAATTTATTCCACAAAAATATATGTATACAATCATTATAATAATCATACATTTATCCACAAGTTTCTGAGACAAAGCTGTAGCTTGTATTATTGCTCTTTTTTATGTCGTGTTTAACCTACAGTGAGAAATAATCTTGTTCCGTAGGTTCCAGCATGAATTTCCAGCATCTATTTATATTCATATTGTGAATTATTACGTCAATTAAAAGGTTACAAGTTACATTTAATTTCGACAGACTCTTTTCCAGTTCAACAACTGGCAAAAATAACGTTCTTTTTGTTATTACAGGCCCGCTCTGGCGTCCGAAAAAGGTCGCCTAATTTGTCTGCCGGAATTCGACAATAATCCCCTCTCCTATTGTTTGTGTTACGATTACCACAAGGGTTAAATAGCCCGTTTAAACGTCGACTTTTTCGTCCAACTCCGTTGTTTAGGGGAGTGAACTTAAAAGGGTTAAGCCACCTTAATTGTAAACTGCTTGCGTACCTCTTTTGTTTTCTAGATTTCCACCGCTCCCGACGTTGAAATATTCAGTCAGCAAAGATTACGTAAGAAATTTGTTTGGGGTTACGGAAGGTTAGTCGGATAAAGACTTTGCTATCTAATCACGGTTTGCAATTTGAACATAAATATTAGATGTTTGCTACGTTAAAAATGATGCTATTATTATTATTTTTTTCAAAATTGATTCCTCCGTTCATCTTATTTTAATCAACCTATTAATATAATGTTGTCGGTACTATTACTTTGAACTATTGTTTAAACTATATACATAGACTTTTCCCATCAATGGCGTTGGTAGCCTAATCCGGGTTCATCTCAGGGAACGGTTTAAGGACATAAGTATTCTTACAGCGGCTAGTCAATACTTTTACAAAAATTTGATGTACACTCGCAAAAAGATTAGCACTTTTCCCTGATATATGCGATATTCATAACTTTAATACTATGAACAAAAATAAAGATTCAGAATGCAGAAAGTTAATGGTTCATTCATGGAAAAATGTATTATACGCTTGTATAACGAATTGCCTAACGGTATCGAGCAATTGTCAATACGTAAATTAAAATTATTCGTCAAGTCATACCTAATGAAAAAATCATATTACACAATAAATGATAAATATGTCAGACAAAAAAGCTTGGTCTGAATATTCTAAGCTCAATGTTATGAAATCTTAGTTACTTTGACTATTGCCTGTTTCTATCTATTATTTCAATTTCTATTTGTAATGTTTATTAAGATCATCCCAGTATTCTTTTTGCACCGGTGTGACGTGTGTGTTTACTTTAACAAATGTTATTAATGTGTCATATATTCATTAACTATCATAAATTATAAATATTGAAAAAGAAATAATTCACTGCAAAGTTTCATGTAGCTTCTTCTTTACAGGTGTAATCGAAGCTTTGGATCGGAGTTTCCTGTTCTGCATTGTGCCGGATTGCTCGCGCCGGTAGTGAGAAAGAGAACTTATTTTTTATTTTATTTATATTGTAATGGAACTTATTTTTTTATTTTATTTATATTGTAATGGGCTTGCTATATAATATTTTTGTAATTTATATGCTTAGTACAATAACTTAATTTTAACTACCTAATATAATTTTGACTTGTAAAAGTGCTAAAAATAGCCTATTTGCAATAAATCTTTTGATATTGACTTTGACTTAGACATTCAGCTAAATCTTATGGCATCAACTTTGAAGAACCTTTTACATTACCTAGGCTGTTATCTCGGGCATATATACAAACTTCTAAGATAAATGCTTGATGCTTAGACTTTCCATTGTACCGTGCCAAGTTCCATGGCATCTTACGCAAATCTCTAAGCTATTAAGCATACAGAGATAAGCTTATTGCAGCCGATTTGGCCTCCACATTTATGTAATCTTCTTTGTGTAAGTGCTAGCGCTAAGTAGATTTCGCAAGAAACTGGAAATCAGAAATGCAAAGGGAAAAATCTGCTTTTAGTAGTTTAAATTAATATGGTGAAAAACTTCCTCTAGCGGCGGACGAAACAATAGTTCTTAAATAGTTACGGTAGAGATAAATTCTTCGTATAATATATATTTGTTACTAAATAATGTCTTATATTCTTTGCACAAAATACTAGTTCCCACAAAACTTTTAATGAATTAGGCATGGTGCTTACTGTTTTATTTATTCGTAAACTTTAAATCATCAATAAATCACATATCCTTTTTATTTATAGCGTTCATGCGAAATTTCGATTAGATAGTATATTAATCATTTCAGGTCTGGTGGACTCTGCAGTCTAGGTACAATTTCAAGCACCTTGACGAGCTGGTCAAAGCTGGTCCATGTCAAGTTTTATAGTTCATTTATAACCTTAACGCGTCATATGATACAAGAGATTTTTGTTAGAAAGAGAAGTCACTAGTAGTTGAATTTAATAGATCTGCAAAAGCGCTATGAGCTAAATTGTATCCTACTGCGTTGCAGGTAGTGTCGCTATTTGTTTAAATCACTTTACGGAGTGAATTATCTGTACCTCTATTATTCAGGTTTTTGGTTTATTGCTTATAGTATCTTGGCGATATCAGTGTTGTACTTTCTCATATCGATATTTCTTGTTTAACTTTCCTTAGTTTAGAGTTTTACAACCAACAGCCAAACTGTTTCAATACACAATTAAACAGTGAGTACATAACAAAGCTTTAATAAGGTGTGAAACTCACAGATCTCCTTATCTCAGACCTGACTATCAATTCAACTCTGGCTTATCAACAATCAGGTCTCTTAATTGTTGCACTGCGCATGTTGGGCCTTAATTAGTGGAAATACTCACTCCTTATCTGAGCGGCCATCTTTGATTTTGAATGCAATTATCGTTCTTTGATAAAGGGACGATGTTTAACCTGATGGAGGTAGTAAATTTTACTGACAGCCATTGTTTGCTACAGTGAAAAGGACGGTATATAATTTAATTTATGATTTGAAAAGATGCTTAAATTCTATTTAAATTTAAACTTATTGGTACTAATGGTATTTCTATACAGTGATCATTATTGTTAAAAGGTACTTTTGAGACAGATTATGGTTAATGAATATGCAGATATATGACTTTGTTCTTTGAAATTTTTATCTCTATACATATAAAATTTAACCTCCTGACTTACTGAAAGACTGACTTATATATCAACGCACAGCCTAAACCGCTGGTCCTAGAAACTTGAAATTTGGAGGATGTCTTCTTTGTAAAGTGTGGGTATCCACTAAGAAATGATTTTTCGAAATTCCATCCTTAAGAGGGTGAAATGGGTTGTTGAATTATCTATGAAATATTTTCTTCTTCGTTTCCTATAAGCCACGCGGTGAAGCCGCTGGCAAAAGCTAGTTCTTGTATAAGATCACCTACCTGAACTCATAAGCAGAAAGTGGAGAAAACTAAATTATTCTCTCGTTATCGTCACGTTTGGGGCGATGGACGAAACATCTATCAATCGAAAAATCTTTTTCTATTACAGTCGCTTACAGGAGGACAATAACGATTATTTCTCACATACTCCAACTGTATAGATACATTCTAAGAGACCCCTTAGTTTAAGGGAACTTTAGTTACGTAGCAGTACTACAGTACTAACTAGTTGCAAAATGCTTCGCACTTTTAAAGTTGCCACGTTACATTCAATTTCATAGACTGAAAGTGCACCCTAAAGAAATATTTTTCTTCGTGAGACTTTTTATTTTTTTAAGATACTATTTTGAAATTGAATATCAAAATATTTTTATTATAGCAAGATTCTGTTTAAAACATTTTTTTATATCATAAAGGAAGCATTTAGTCAAGTGTTATGTTATCTGTGGTATTGTATAATTGGATCCATTTTCTAAAATCCGTGTTCATCCAATTTTAATATCGTACGTAGATAACAAGCACGAACAAAAATTAGTATTTAATCCTACCCCATGCATTCCGCATAAGCCCATCCAAATTATCTAACGTGGTTGATCTGTAGTTGCTCACTGAAACGCGTGCTTCCCTTTTATTCTGCGACTGCCACGTAGAAAGCTGATGAGCTTAAATTTTAATTAATTTTTTACGCGACAGACTTCTTTAATAAAACCGGTGGCTTAATTGCCAAAATATTTCACAATCCTTTAGAAGGGCGCACCTTGAGACGTATTTAATTAGGAACGTGGTAGACATTTATATTGAGTTTCTGGTAGCTTAGTACTTAACAGGATTAAGTCTGTTGGTATACAAGTAAAGTTTATAAGATAGCGAATTTTCAATTTCTACATCTGGTTGGTGGTATTGCAAAAACTCAGCAGTATAATAAGCAATGGATTAAAGTTGTACGATGCACCCATTGTTGTTATGAAAATTTAACTTTGGTTCAAACTTAAATGTACCTGTGCAACTACAAAAAAATTGCCATAAAAATACCAAACGATAAAGTTTGTGCTTCACATAAATTAAGAATTAAACGCATTCCGAAACATTATCCATTATCGACGTTAAATACCACCGAACAATACTCTTCCAATTCATTTAGTTATCTATTTAAAAGAGCGGGTTTGCAGCACATTCAGAATCAATGAAGCCTAATGTCGCAAAATGGCGCCAGCCCATCCATCCAGCCTTTCTGTGCGATATAAAAAGTATGGACTTGGTGTACAAACTTTACTTAAATGGATTATAGTCGTGATGCCTGGCTCACTGTTTATATTTGGAATAAATTGAAGATATAAAGTCACAATGTTAAATTTGTAAAATGTTCAAAAGTTTTTTTAATTAAAACTTCTTTACGCACACTTGACTTGGGGTAAACTGATGAGGTGAACGAAATTAGTATATGTCCCTCATTATAACCCCCTCTATATCTCCCTCTCCTTCTATACATGAAAATAGAAAGAAAGAGTTACGTTTCGTATAATATACCTGCACTGGTAAAATTAAAATTAAAATTAAAAAATACTATTTAGGCAAGAGATATAGAGCTAAAGAAGTTTAATTTCAGTCGTGTGGTCTAAACCATACTCGTTTCTTTTTGTATGTGCATTATTTTTGATATTATTTTAAATATTTATTATTTTAGACATTTTTGTTACAATATCTTTAACATTAAAGAAGAGATAGATATAAAAAACAATACTAGTTTTTTTACTTAGTCAAATTGAGAGATATATGATTTATCAATATTTATTTTTTTTGAAACAACAACATAATATTATTTAATAAACATAAAACAATAAAAAGGGAACATAATCAAACAAACCACTACCAATAGCCAACGTGCCCAATATGCTGGCAGCATTGCCACGTTGAATGGCAATGCTCAATCTTTGGCCGAAGTAGAGGCCAGCATTTTGGTTACGCGTGGCTTCAACCAGACGTTTCGAAAGGTATTTTTTTATTTTATCAATTAATCAACGTTTCATGATATTGTAGTTATAAAAATAAATAGGTACATATAGCATCCACATTCAAATGCACACTCATATGACAAAAGGATAAAATGTGTGAGCGAGGCAGCGAACTGACGGTTATAATCCCCCACACAAATACCCATCATCTTGCGTTACATAAAAGAACAAAATTTTTGAAAGGCACATGAATAATATACGATACGAGAAAATTGAAACAAAGTTCAATTTTCCTTTATCAGTTAGGAAGAAGTAGAAATAAAACTGACAAAAGACAAAAGTTTTATATGCTTACAGAAACTTTCAGATCCATTTTGTATTGTAGGAGAAACTTATTTCGATATCCTGAAAAGAAAACTCGGTGAAATAGTAAAAGAAATATATACGAAGTTAACATACTTCCTTTAAGCTGGACGATTTATGCTTTTGATAGTAGAAATGATATCATTTTTGGTTTATAAGACATAATTTTAAAAAAATTGTGAGTACACAATCGTGTTAACTGCCATTACATATTTCATGATAGAAGAGCTCGTTGTTCTTCTATTAAAATTTCCTTGAAAATAATATTATAGAAACGGACGTGAGTAGTCACGAAATACAGTTAAAATTGAAAATATTCAAAAGGAAGTGGTTTATTCATCTACGACTTAATGGTATAATCATTCAAAGCACCTAGATAAATATAAAACACATTTTCACCACATTCACCATTTTCGAAGGATTCCCTGGCAAATTCTAGATGAGGAAAACTTTATAGGACATCAGAGCATGTTGCCAAATGGTGTAGTTTACCATCGACCGTTGGCTTACGTAGACTAACCATTGGCAAGTGGTTGAAGGCGTCATGACTGTAACGGAAACATAAACGTACCTATTTTGCTGATCTGAAGCGTATTTTCACGAGTACTTATGGAAGTGATTTTTATTACTTATAACACACAAAAATTTACTTTGAGGACACAACGATTTTATTTTTTTCTTAATGTAGTTCCTACGTTAATTGCAATAAAGAAATGTACCTTTTTCTTTTGGAAATTTTAGATTCGGATTTGAAGGGTTTTGATCATTACATCATCATCATTCGCCACTGCTGAATCGATCGGCCTGCTTTTTTCTTGCGCAGAAAGGCTCCCCGTGGCCAAGTCGTAGTTTACCTGGTGGGGTAGTTTACCTTTACGCTGCGTTTTTCGGTTAGTAGAAGCCAGGCGAGAATCTTTCTTCCCAATCACTTGTCTTGGCGGTTATGGGTGCCTGATAATTTGGGTCTGATTTATTCATTTCGTTTTTCAAGTAGCCTAGTAACATCCTCTTTCAATATTTGGTTGTATGAATAACTGCTAAATACCAATACGGTTAAGGAGTATAATCTGAAACATTTTCTTTTAGGCGAGCGTGTCGTATAGTCGACAACATTGTCGCTTAACATCAGAAGAAATGTGGTCAAACGCTAAATTATCTATTATAAAAAGAAACTCTAAAATAATTTCTGGTCTACGTATTCTTTTTACTTGAGCTTCTCTATATTATATACACTGTGGTTCTCAAGAAGAATAACATTTTGTTATCTAAATTATCCACTATCTGGCAAGGTATTCGAAGTTGACTATTGATGGCGGAATATGGGGAAAATATTTTTGCAGAGGCTTTTACGTTTGTCTCGGTCGCGATAAAGAAAATAATATATTTCACACTTGACTTAGATAAGCCTTGTTTCCTCTATTTGCCATCGTAGATAATATACTAGAGATGTTTATTTCTTGGGAAAAATAAAGATTATGTGGAGTTCATTTTATTTTTATTGAATGTTTCACTTACGTTAGATAAAATAATGTGACTACAAAAATAGAAGTTTTAATCGGGTCTGAAATATAATTTGATGAATAATGAGCACAATAAGAAGAGTTTATTGGGTGAATCATCGCCATAGCATATTAAATTGTCGCCTCATTTACAATTTTACCCATTTGAAACTATTTGAGGCGTACTAAAGTAAATACATTTATTACACCTAAAGGTCATATTGTAGACAGCCAAGTTAATTATAAACTAACAACAGAAGAAATATTTACCAGTATTCGTGACGGAAAGTAAGCGCGATATCTGTAGCTATAAGTGTTAAATGGACATAGGGCCATCTTATCAGTACGTCAAGAGTTTAAACTAAAGACATAACCAGTATCCCAAGAACCACAGCTCCCGTTGAAAAGCTGTGAAATATATAGGAATTTTTTTAAGCGGTTAGCGTCAAGGTTGGTCTGTAAAGAGTGGTGGCAACATTCACGCGTTTACGTGGGAGGTACGTTAGGAAAGAAATCAAGATGGTTGCAACGGAAGCCAGGTGACGCATTGTCGAGTCGCTCCCTCAATCGCCAGATTCAAGATTATATCGGAATCGTTTCAAGCGCAAACCTTAGAAGGAGAGATTTGTTTACTTTTCCACGATCCATCTTGTAGTTGGTTTTCCGTTTCCACGTGCTTGAAGTGATTTTAAATCTAGTTCTTACACTCGCTTTTCTGTCTTATCCTATTGGTTTTATTCCTTAACGTAGAGTAATAAGATTTGTTTCATCACTTTATTGAAGCTGTCTCTGAACGAATAGTTGCTTTTGGTTTCTCTACCGACTTTTACAGCGTCACAGGGATTGATTAATTAAGCACGACGTTGTCTCTTTTGTCTTAGTGATTTAGCTTCATGTTCATCTAAGCTTTAGGAAATTATTGTTTCGTATAGGTATAGTTGAAATTAAATTAGTTTGCTCAAACTGTGGAAATTAACAGCATGTTTGACAATATCCGTTCCAATACAAAATACGCTTCCACGAATATACATAATTTCCAACGTTTCCTACCTATCCAATTAAACTTTCCCCCAACTTGAGATCATTAAAGTATCAAAATATTTCAACAGCCAAACGTGATCAATATTTTATACTGCCAGTTAGTAAATGCAGGAAGCATCAGATACCATCTTGATTAACGTTTGTAATACAACAATCCATTTATTTTAACTGCGAGCCTAAGCTCTCGATGGAAGAATTTCATTTCAATTAGATGTCAATTTATTTGTTTGATAAAAGGAAGAAGCACGTGTTAGTGGGTCGTTTTTTGTAATAAAAACAGCGCACTTTTCTTTCATTTTTCGGTTCCCTATTTGTAACCCTGTGTTGATTGGAACAAAATTTCATGCAAATCAATTCAGCCACTTAGGTGTAAATTCACACAAATAAACGAACATACAAACAATTAATTTTATATATTAGTAGCTATTTTTTTTATTTATGTAGTATCCTATCAGTTATATGGTTCCCATAGTATAGCTGTGTTTAGTTTGGGGCTAAATGGCGCAGTGTGATATCAACACATTTATTTGCTTATTATATTTTTTATTAATTTATTTTATTAATTATTTCCTTCGAAACTGCATGTAATGCCTTTGTCCACTAACATCTCTAAATTTACTTACTAGCGTTTGTAAAAAAATCATCGCAAAATATTAGGACAGCCTTTTTCTTTTCGCTCCAGTCATCATATTATTTTTTATGATTACACTGTCCTATAACACATCATAATACTTATTTATATCAATCGATTCTTGTTATTGAAACCGATTAACAAAACATCCTACAGCAATTAGATAAGAACCAGATCGAGTTTAATTATAGCCGATCCTAAAATTGGCTCAGTTTGAACTGCCAACATGCGTGCTGCCATCCGAGGAATGATTAGTTTTATTTACCTGTCCGCCAACGCGTTTCATTATCAACAAGATTTGTTTGGGATTGTACGTGTGTATGATATGCATATGAAATCGTCAATACAAGTCGCTGCACTTGGGCTTGGCCGTTTTTTGAATCTTAGCATTTAGTTCAATCTAATGAAAATAAATAAATTGTCATATAGGTGTAATATGCTAAGTTTTTTGTAAATAAATGAATGACGTGACGAATTAGTCGTTCGCCTGATGTTGATGTCACGGCCGCCCATAACAGTAGCTAACTTAGACGAGAACTATAATTTCTTTGCCGCCATTTATGGGGATTTTTTTATACATTTTAAAACTATAGAACTTAAATTTTTGAGAGGAGACTTTCAGTAGTAGTATAAACGATAGTAAAGCCATTGCTTTGGTTACAATTATAACTATGGCGAGTGTTCTCACTTCATATGGATGTACTCAATTGTCACTGTCATGCATCAAAATCCATGCACACACTGCTCTTATACAGAAACAGAAAAGTCTGAACATTATGCTTGTAGTCACCAATAAACTAATGCCAATAAATATTCTACCATTAATATTATTGCTGAAATAAATCACGGTGTTGGTATAAAGTAATATTGGTCTATAACTATAGGTATTTTACTAGGTAGTAGGACTTTTCTGCAAAGCTCGTCTAGGCAAGTACCACCGCTTTGCCAGTTATTCTGACGCCAAGCACTAGTATGTTCCGGTTTGAATGGCACTATAGCTAGTGAAATTATTGGGCAATTGAGACTTATGATCTGATACCACAGTCTAATAATCTTGTAACTGTACTGTCTCAGGGTGATATGCGCAGTTCAGTGTTACGCGAAACTTTATATTTTGGAGTTCCGATTGACACGGTTCTGTTATGGGCAGCCGTGTCGCTTAACATCAGGCGAACGTCAAGCTCATCACTTCATTCACTAACATATTTTAAAAATGACACGGACAGTCAGGTCAGATTCCCAACATATAGATATCTAAACAAGCATGCGATATGAGGTGGGTGTCCGTTACTTAGGGAACAAGACGGTTCATCACGATCGGTTACAGTTCCCAGTTAAATTGAAAACGCTTTATGACGGCCCACGGCGTTGATTGATTGTGCGTTTTCCAAGCGTTTTGTACTTGTTACTTTTAATTGTTTGTTTTGAAGGACCATCGATGGCGTGACGGAATGAGTGGGAGTTGATTTAGATACTATCAATTCCCACTCATATCATCATTTTTGTAGAGAACCGCTTTTACAGGAACCTTTTGGTATAATATTTTTTTTTTTTAATTCTTTGTCTAATAAATTTTGAGGTTTAGGCTGTAACACTTATAACAAGTGCCGTTAGTTAATTAATTAATTTAAGAGAATAAGAATAATAAAAGAAGTTAGTTAATTTAAGATAATATTGTTTTGTAACTTTTCATATTTATGTTGAAGTTAACAAAAATTTTAGTACTAATTACACGTGAGCCATTATAGCAAACATTCTTGAGAATATTCTTTACCCACTTTTATCATGTCGAAGTAATAAGTAGGAGCAAAACGGCAATAAATTAACTCTCTCTGAGCTTGCTCGTTTCAAATCATTTAATTTGTTTCAGTTTTTTAATATACCTATTACAAAGTTGCCATAAATAAATATATCTCTATACTTTAGAGTAGTCAAACAATATAACTTTATAATAACTTAAGAGTTAATTTTAATATTAACCTTTTAACTTCCCAAACATAATTTTGTGGAGAACACTTTAAGTTATAATATACTCGTTGTTTGACCTTTAACAACTTCGCTTTAAACTTGTATCTCTAACAAAGGAACCACAGATGAATCTTCTGTTTTAAACTTCGTTACGTGCGAATATAGATGGCGTACCTTATGCGTCCCTAGGTGCGTTAAAATAAGTAGTTATTTGAGATAAGAATATATTGTCGCCATACAAAGGCTTGCAACTTAACGCAACGTCTTTCTTAGGCTGTGTACAAACTCATTATCTTTAACACACCGCAGAACTTATGCACTGTGCATTTCCTATCGCAGCTTTTAAACACCACTTTCCTGCTTTACGTGGTGAAATTACAGTACGAGCAGTAGCGCAGTTTCAAAGTATTTTTCCTTAACAAAACTAATATTTAAATTATTATATTTATATATAATAAATTAATTATTTAAATATTTACGTACACACAGTATATAGTAGGTATTTTCATAACATTTTATGGAAGTACATACCTGAACCTATTTGTCATTCTGTGTTGATGAAACTACAAATATCATATTAAAGATTCATCAAATTCAGTTCAGATCGGAGTTCTTTATGCTTACTGCTGCGGCGCAAAACGTTTCTTGAAGGGGTCAGTACCCTTCGGATCATTAATCAAAGATTTTCTGAACCAAAGCTCTTTGAACTAATAACGCGACTCACTAAATAAATTGCTGCTTTTCCACCACATCTAAGTTCTGGTAAAGAACTGCAGTGCATGTTTGTGTGCGCATATTAATCTTGCTCGTTTTGTCTAGAGTTGCCACACTGCCTCAACACCCCTCTTACTTTTAAACACAATATTCTCGGCCCGAATCAGATAGTAAAGTCCATACGCTTATTTATTTACCATTATTTACGGTGCACCGGGTAATAGCGCGCAATATCTCGTTTTTCTCTTCACATGCATCATTTGCGGTGAGATTCGAAGATCTGAAATGCGTAGAGGCTTTCTTTTTATATTCGCAACAGGGAGCTGCTTAGCATAGGAAGGCGATTTAAACAAATTGCCTAAACGATTTTTATTGGGATGCTGTTTTTTTAGATGAATTGCCTATTGAAGATAAAAGTGACATGCTGATTTATGGATTTGCTTATGATGGTACGATCTAGAATTGCCGATGGTTAAGCAATCTTTCTCAGATTAAATTCTTGTAGCATAATATCTGTCGAATGAAGTCCTAAAAATGTATGATGTTTTTAGTGAAAATAACTCCATTTTATTCAGTTCTATGAGAGAACGTTTATTGCGAAAGCCTCCGATCATGAAAATATTGTCAAAAAGGCATAAAAATGTACAAAGATAAACTCCCTCTAGTGCTATCGTAAAATTCGACCACAGTAAATTCTGCTCGAATTCGCGCAAAACGGTTTTCGGATAATGTCCTACCATTAGAGGTTCGGAAAGTGCTTTTTTTCAAGCATTTTGTATAGTAAATTGCTTTTAACTCTACATTTTTGATTATGTTAGCAGTTCATCGTTTTAAACGGGCAAGTAAATTATTGAAAATTACCGGAACGTGTTTTTAGCAATTTGTAGAAGCAACAATTTTTGATATTGATCTTGATAAAATAAGGATGTAATTTTTTCAAGTACCAGGTTGTTTAATTAGGATGGCCATAAATTCAATTAAATATTTGGTGAAACATTACCTATTTAATCTAAATTTCTAGTTTATTTATGAGTTAATACTGAGTAAACGTTTGCTCTTTATGTTTAAGTATTACTTATTTGGCTGTTTACACAAAAATTAGAATTTTTTTACCTAGGACGCAAAAATCTATTAAAGTAGAGCCAACCAAAGTATGAGACATGAGCTTTTTTCTACAAATGATTCCGTTTGGTTGTAGCTTAGATAGATGCTGTATAAATATTTTATTTACCTAAGTTAGGTACTTAACCATTTTTAATTTTAAGCTCTTGCAATCGGGCAACCGGGTCTTAACCTTTCTAAGACCTTTCTAAGATACTTTGCCATTCCATGCCATGTTATAATCGTATTGCGATGTTGACCTTCAACAAAAGCGAAGTTAATTGCAATATTTAAAATCACGATCTTCTCTGCGACTTACCATCAAAGCTGTCCTACCTTCATCACTATTCAGTGATTACGACACTAGTACTTACTAATTGTTACAAATCGTCGTTGCGCGTGCAAAAGTCGCTATGTGCTATTTACTTATTTTCCTTTTTAGATGCAGTTTTAAACGTTGTTTCAATACAAACATACTGTAAAGAGCTTTGTGATAAATGCAATATTTAAAGAGTCTGGCTATGTGTTATTCATATATCAAAAGTTCCATATGAACACGTTATATATTAATTAATTAACTCTCGAGAAATTATCAATAACTAAGTAACATATCGATTTTTGAACGCGCAACGACGAAATGCACTAAAGACTATAAGGATTCAAAACATGCGCAGAAGCAAACAATATCGGCCGCTAACTAATAAACCAAACTCGTAACCGTTGAATATGGCGTCTTCGGTCCACAGTTTACGTCGTAAACCCCTTTTTATCTTTTGTTTTGTGTTTGACGGGTGGCCGGTGTAAAATAAAAGCTATTTTTATAACAGGCTAGAGAAAGTGTTTCGTATAACATTAGAGGTAATAAATATTAATAACCAACTGAACATTCGTTTATCGACGTTTGTTTTTGAACAAAGGGAATGAACGAACGATCCTTGAGCTTATGTCCTTTGAAGAAGACAACTTTCACTTTTATTTTACAACCTTTAAGTACTTTAACTATGAGTATTGTTAATGAAATTTGGTGGTAATGAAAGTAAATATTTTATAAAGCCCATGCAATTTATTACTCAATTTGTCGCGTCAATCTGCTATATGGAAGCCGCAACACACCTCCAAACCATACAATTTGCTGGATGGGAGCCGCAATACGCCTTCACACGATGCTATTTGACTGATTGAATTGACAAAACGTGTAACAAATTGTATAGTAGTGAGTACTTAAACAATACTTTCGTTCATACCTCTACTAGTTGCGCCCCCCGGTTTCACCCGTGGATAAACAGTATTTTAATTATTTGCTCATCTTTCATTTTTCCGGAATAAACTGTAGCCTATATATTAGGTCTTTACCTATGAAATTGCCGCTTTGTTTGAAAAAAGTTAAAGTATTTTTTTTTCGAACTTATTTATTTCTTTTATTCAAAGTAATCACCCCTGCAATCAATGCAACTTTGCCAACGCTGTGGCAGTTTATGGATGCCCTTCTTGAAAAAATCAGCAGGACGGGAGACAACAAACTCTTCAAAGGCGTTTTGTACTGCCTCTCGGGAATTGAATTTTTTTCCCGCTAAAAAGTTGTCCAAATTTTGGAAAAAGTAATAGTCGGTAGGCGCAAGATCTGGTGAGTATGGCGGATGAGGGAGAGCTTCCAAACCCAACTCATGCAGCTTAGAGACGGTCTGTTGTGCAGTATGGGGTCGCGCGTTGTCGTGAAGTAGCAGTGGAGACGACCGATTGACCAAAGCTGGTTGCAGACGTGCGAGTTTCGCCATCATTGTGGTCAGTTCTTCAATGTACACATCTGCAGTAATGCTCTCGCCGTTTTGTAAAAAGCTATGATGAATCACACCAGCACTAGACCACCAAACTGTGACCATCACCTTTCTAGGGGTCATTATTCGATTTGCACATTGCTTTGGTACCGAACCAGGATCTAACCAACTTGCTGAGCGCTTTCGATTGTCAAAAAGAATCCATTTTTCGTCGCACGTAACAATTCGGTTCAAAATTCCTTCATTTCTGTGCCTGTTAAGCAGCGCAAGGCAAGTCTCGACGCGTACGTTGCGCTGGCGATCGTTAAGTTCGTGGGGCACCCATCTATCAAGCTTTTTTATCTTGCCAATCTGTCGCAAATGGACCAATATTGTGTTGATGCTAACATCAAAAGCTGCTGCCAGCTCAGCTGTAGATTGAGATTCATCAGCTTCCACAATCGCCTTTAATTCATCATTGTTGACCAAAGTTTCCGGGCGACCACGAGGTTCATTTTTCAAGTCAAAATTCCCAGAACGAAACCGAGCAAACCAATAACGGGTTGTACGTTCGTTTGTACAGTTCTCTCCGTAAACGTCGTTGATGTTACGTGTCGTTTGTGCCGCGTTGGTGCCACGACGGAACTCATATTCCATAATTACACGAAATTTCAAAGTATCCATTATGAGGAAAAATGTTGAAATGTAATGAAAATACAACGCTAATCAATAAACAAAAGACTTATATTGTAAATAGAATGTCATATTTTTAAAACAAAATTAATTTGAATTTAGAATTCATAGCCAATCAAAACATTTTTTTGTTTGAAAAAGTCTGTACTGCAATACTGCAATTTCATAGGTAAAGACCTATTATTAACAAAGCTATCTTGGTACCGAATTTCACCCAAATTCATACAGCCGTTTGAGCGTGAAGGAGTAACAAACATACACACATACAAACTTTCGCCTTTATAATATTAGTGTGATAGTGTGATTAAATAATAAAGGTGACCGTTGAAAAACAGGTAATTTACGAGTGAAACTGCGGGGCACCTGTATAGTGAAAACACAAATTACTCCATATACGGGAGTCGGATATATCATTCTATAATTTTGAGTTAAACTTGGAAATTTGGTTGTAAAGAAAATAAACAAAAAGTATAATCAAACAAAAGTCATTCGCAACCGTTAGTTTGCATCCCTTGTATGCAAAATACGATTGAGAATTTCAACATCATTCCCATAAATAAGTTAACAAAACCTTCATGGGAAGTGGGAACCCATTGTGTAGTCAAGACACTGACGAACGAAAGTAAAAATTCCTTTTTATATTATCCATGTTTAGTTCTTTTAAGTATTTTATTTTATGTTTGACTATAGCTGTTGTCCGTGTCTTCAGTTGGTTTTAAAGTATCTTCTTCACTTCACGTCTCATCATCAATATGGGGATGTCCATTGCTACACATATGCATCGCCTTTAAAGGTTTTTTTTTTAATATAATTGAAGGATGTGACGAGCTAGTCGTTCACCTGATGTTAAGCAACACGGCTGCCCATAACAGAATAGTGTCACTCGGAACTCTAAAATATAAAGTTTCGCGTGACACTGCACTGCGCACATCATCCTGAGACATCAGCACAGTCTAGTAATAAGATTACTCGACTGTGAGATCAGATCATAAAATTTCATTTGCCCAGTAATTTCACTAGCTACAGTGCCCTTCAAACCAGAACACAGTAGTGCTTGCACACTACTGCTTGGTGGCAGAATAACTGGCAAAGCGGTGGTACCTACCTAGACGAACTTTGCAGAAAAGTCCTACCACCTAGTAAAAGTAGTGGGTTTGCCATAGTTATCAACACGCTTGGCAGACGTTTTGGTGAATCTAGTAATTCATAATGCAGACTGAGGAAAATGCCCATTCTTTTGATTCTCTTAGCCGCCTCTTACCCAGCAACCACGAGACGAGATAAGTTTATATCATTCTTAAACATTTTATAAATTAACTATTAATTAATATTTTTAAAGGACAACCAATTTTTATAAGTATTCTCTACCTCTTCAGTAAATCACTATACGCAGCCCATATATATTCTTCAGAAGATTCCCTTTTCAGCCAATATTCTTTGTGAATGTTCATTTGAATTTCACCCTACCGATTGAGACTGATTTAGCTCATAGTGCGCATGCCACTTGTGACCTTTGAGGATTCGTAGTCAAAGTCCATTCTCAGAAAAAATACTTACACAGCATAGATTGAGTACATACATTTAAAAAAAGACCTATTTAAATCCCAGCGTGTATATCAATTTATTATTTTCGAAAATATATCACTATTAAAATACTTTTGAAATGTGTATAATAATTATGTTACCGAGTTACAAAGACAATATTGGTTCTGTGATTTTGGCGGTTTCTCCAGTTTTAAGCATATCACTTAAGATAATGTGCCCCTTAAGTTTCCTCCGACTTCCGTAACCTGATTTCACTTGTGCAAGATGATGGTGCGATTGGTGGATTGGTGGTGATGGTACGTAAGAATTAAGATATACGATATTATAGTCTGCCGCCAATTTTACATGAATTTATTCAACAGGAAAATACTCAAACAAAACCTACTTGAAACTTTTTCTAGCAATTGCTAGAAAAAGTTAACTAATGAGTTAGGAAGCAAAACCGATTTGATATTGCTTATACGATGTGGCAGAGAAAACAATCCCCATCCCCTAACTTCCTTAAGCAGATCCGCATAAATTCCTGATAGTCCTTAATTCTTTGGAGTACCTAATTGATGGAAATGATTTGATTCTGAACCTTACAGTAGGTTGAAATAAAAAAAAATGCTAAACTATGCTATTACTAATAAACACTGCATAACAGCGTTTTTTCTTGTTTTATCTTGACGTATTTTAAACTTGATAGAGAGAAATAAAACGCAAAATAACTACCCATTTTTCCGTTTTTTTTTTAATGTTTTGGCTCCACACTTTTGTGTATATAGCCAGTGTCAAGTAATTGATAATTTATCAAGCTAATGATATTTCACGCAAATATGTGTCAAGTCACAGTCGAAGTCATCAAGTCAAGTCATAGTCTAGTCAAAGTCATACTCCTAGACCACTTTGGTCGCAACTTTACTTGAAGCTTCTATGGAGTTTTGGAAACAACACGAAAAGAAATGTTTCACCATCATTATACCACTTTCCCACACTCACGCCTGTAATCCAGCACTTAACGAATAGAATGCCACTAATTTTATGCACTTACACTGAAAATAACACAAGTTTTGGAAAATAATACACTGCGGTGACGCAATTTTTTTCGCTTTCCCGCCAAAACTCCCATTTTTCCGTTACACAATATGTTTCTCTAAGGAGGCGGAGGTAGAGGTCACGCAATTTGTTTTAATAACATAACTAAGTTAGTGACGTAAATCACATGACGTCTATTTCGTGTTATATTACTTACTTACAAAATAACATAGAGAATCTTATTACAAAAATATGTTTTATTAATAACGTTCGCTAATTGTTTTAATTTGAAGGTAAATTTTGGTTGTATCTCGTTGTGACAATATTTAATTTGGGCTATTTTCTATTTTATGCCAAGTATTTGATACATTTCAGATATAATCCCGTTTAATCATACTTATTTAAATTATTAATTGCATTTGCTGTATAATGAAAATAAATATGTACCTAACAGATTAACCTGAATATTTGGTTAAAATAACACAAAAAAATGGCATATAGACGTACTGAGTACCCAACAACAGGGCAAAAAAAAATCGTTTCGCATGCTTGTTCTACTTTTTGCATCGTGTCGAATTAGAAAAACAATGTTGTAAAATTTTAATCAAGCAACGTGTTAATTTTATTAAAAGATTTGATAGGTGGTTTTAATTACCCCAAAAATACTGACCGTAATTTGATGCACGAACTGAACTTATGACCAGACGGGCCAACGACCTCAATTAGCGTGCTCATAATTTTTTGTTTCTAGATTTTTCCGCAGTTTTTGGAGCTGAACTATTCATAAATTCCACTATTTAAGTACCTATATAACATACCTACATTTTTAAACGCAATTGTATGGTCATTGCATTTTTTTAACGTTAAATTTCGACTTCTGTTGAGAGAGAACGTAAACACAAAGATACTGTAGTTGCTAAAAACTTTTATAACCATGAACCACGCTGATTTTTAACCTGCCTTTTTTTCGTCATAAAGCCAGTTTCATCCAGATATACTTAGATGAAACATTGCTTGTGTTTTTATAAATAACTAGTTGCACCCCGCGGTTTCACCCGCGGATTAAAAGTATTTTAATTAATTCCTCATCCCACGGGTAAAATTTCACTTTTCCTGGATAAAATGTAGCCTATATGTTAATCCAATGTATAAGCTATCTTGGTACCGAATTTCATCCAAATCCATTCAGCTGTTTGAGCGTGAAGGAATAACAAACATACACACAAACACACAAACAAACTTTCACTTATATAATATTAGTGTGAAGATCAGCAAGTACAAATAAGTTTTCTAATAACAAATACACCCTAGAAATATTGCTTTGAAATGCTTTAAAACAATTTTTGTTTCTACATCAAACTTCGTATATTTTTAAATTTCAGATAATAGCTGTGAAAATTAATTCTTCGTTTCAACTTCAGCGGTGCTACAATTAGAAGGCATAACTAAGAACTATAATTTTCTCAATTACCGTGCTTTCTGGAAAAAAGGTAAAATTAATTGTAAATCGTTTCTTTTGTGAGGCTCAAAAAACGGCCCGTTTCACCATCTTTTGTTAAAACAATACTATAGAAAAAAATAGTAAGAGAGAGAATAAAAGATAGTTAGGTTTAATTAAAAAGTAAAATTTAATCCGAAGTTTTAATAACCTAAAATTGTATTATGTTGTAGTTTATCTCATAGATAATTTTATCAATATGTGGTTAAAGTTACCGTTGAGATTTTTTATGTGACTACAGTCAATTAATTGTTGGAGTATCCTTTAAACATCGAATGGTTTTTTAGCTTTTGTTTTAAAATGATTGGTATTATCTCTAGATGGGCTGAGGAGTAATGAACCTTGTCTATGGATGATAGAAAATATATTGTTGTTACTAATGAGAACCTCATTATATTGTTCACTATTGATATTATTTATTATTAGACGTTTATAGAACAAAAAAGATCGACCATGACATGAAAAAATGTTTTTTTTTTTCAAACAACATCAATTAATAATAAATGTGTTTTCTAACTAAATAGTTGACTTTATAAAGTAAGGTTTTTTAATTGTGGTCACTTACACCTGCGTTGTGTATTAATATTTATTTCGGGTTGGATGTTTTTTTAATCAAATTATTCATAAAATCGGATGTAAAATGTTCTGAAAGGTATTTTTTTTAAATAACATACCAATAAATTAAAATTGTCATTACTTTGATAAAATGACACATTATTATAGATAATCATAGCATCATTAAACCATCAGCTCGAAAACTCTTTAACAAAGTTAGCCAGCTTAAACATTAATATTTATTATGTGATCATATTTTGCTCTTTTGAACTCAATCATAAACATTGGAAAATGTATACAAGTAACTTTGAAACAACAATCATCCTATAAATCTAGTAAAATCTAAAATAAATATCCCTTAGATAAAATTTAATGCTCGAAACGCAATTTGTTGTTAACAGATGAGCTGCCACCTAAATCAAGTGTTATAGCAGCAGCCTCTAATTTATTCATTGATTTATTTTAAACGATACCTAATAATTGTTGAGCTTCGACACCATTATTTTTAACTATTGTTTAAGTTAACCATTGAAATATGAGGTAACAGTTGATTTATAGAAAAGTGTAGGCGTTTTAGAGTTGTAAGTAAAACATCGATATATTCACATGGGATTTTGTTATCGATATTTTTTTAGGAAGCTTCTAATAATCTTTGAATTTGGTTAATTTCAGGTGATGTCTAGACCTACTGAACTTTATGGTATAATGATTACCGCGTTGTTATTGTTACAAGAAAAGTTTTGTGTTTCTTAACTCTCATTAAGAATATATGAGCACATAGTAGTACCTGAACAAGAGCGTATAAATGATTTTGGCTTTCAAATCTATTTAAACTTCGACTTGAATCCAAGTGCCTGTAGGAAATATTTTAATACATCAATAATCAAACGATTTATCGATAAATAGTAACACTGTAACCAATTGATGTAGCATCCCTAGACGTCATACATGTTATAAGATTTCGACTTCTCCGTCCACATGATAATTAAATTTTGACCGCGAGCGTTGGGCAAAGCTTTTGTATTTACGACGTAGAAACTTGACACATCTAGAGGTCCAGGTGTTAACAAGTTCCAATGTTAGCAGTCAATATTTTGACACAGCATTATAAAGAAGATATAATTTATTATTTATTAGAAATACTTATGTAGAGAAAGTTGGATGTAATAATCATTATTATAAGTGTAGATAAAAATATATTTAGAATATTAACACGACATCAAAGGGAATTCAAGGTTTTAAATTACTTTTATTTATTGATATGTACCGGTATCATAAAATGGTACCAATAATAAAATAAAATCTCTACCGAGAAATAAATATGAAATAGTTGGTCATATTAAAAAAATAAATAAAATAAAATAGGTAAATAGTAATAAAATAAATAAAAAATAATTATAAACCTGCAATATAGTAATTAGTTTAAATTTTTACTCTGATAATTATGTTTCTCTATTACATAATCTGCGGTCCTATTTGGTTGAACAGGGCGGTTGGGAAAAAAATTCCATCAGCCCTAGCGGTATGATCACCGGGGCGGATAATTCCATAACCTTAGAGAAAAAGAATTGAATATTTTTTATACTAAGTGTGTATTTTACCATACTTCTTGTGAAACGACAATGTGGTCGAAGACACTCGCCTAATAGCATCCCGTTCACTCTCCTCTTGAAAACGAAATACAAAAAATTTCAATAAACAGAATGGAACAATATTAATTCATCACTCGCTTAAAATATTACACGTGTGTAACTGTAACCTATACTAAATTTCTACAAAATTTCAAGAATAGAATATCATTTTGGTAAGAGACGCGCGCCGCCTAAAACAAGCTTTAGTTAGATAACTAGTTTTTAGTTAGATAATAAGCTTTAGTTAGATGACTAGTTTTTATTTAGATAATTAGCTTTAATTAGATAACTAGTTTTTATTTAGATAATAAGCTTTAGTGAGATATCTAGTTTTTTAGTTAGATTATAGAGATCTATAATATGTTTATTCTCAAACCAAGAACTGTTTCAAAAGCAAGTTGCACCTACCTACTGTAGTATTTTATAATCTGTGACCAAACTAATCCGGCGGTCCACTACCTGCACATAAATTGTGTACTCATTAAAGATTACGATTGAAACGATGATCTCAATACTAAAACGGGCAATAAATAATATCATAACAAGAAATCAGCTGTTAATAAGACCACACCCACCGAACCACACACTAGCACCTATAAACAATAATAAAAAACTTAACGCGGTTTTGATTGGCCTCCTAACCATTACCAGTGTTAACTGTCACATAAATACTTTCACAGATTCTTTTGTAAAGAAAAAAACAAAAACGAATCTTTGATATTTGTAAGATAAGTTACCGGAAACTGAGCTATTAGAACGGCGCAGTAAATTTTCCAAATTAGTAGAGTATGACAAACTAAAATTAATGAATTTTGTCGACCGCTGGCGTTTTTTTTTCAAATTTCCTCGGTTTGGAAGTGTGTCCTAATGACGGCGCAGATGTCATCGTCGCGGTTGAAAAATGAGATGAATTCATATTTTTGGTGGCAGCTCTGGGTTTGTTGCTCTCTATGTTGTTTTTATTTCGATTTCCCGTTACTGTATTTCAAAATAGTATGATGAATATAATACGATTATTTGTGTTATGTGAGACTATAAATGTCTAGGATATTTATTATAAAATCATCTGTGATAAAAAATGTATCAATATCTAAATAACCAATCGATTTATCAAGTTTTTATCCGATTTGATTTTTGTAACAATTTTGATTGAGAGCCTTTAACATCTTTGAAAGATATGTCAAACGGCTTAAAATTACAGTTAGTGCATCTTTAATTTCAGCAATTACACATACTCTGGAATATGAAATTATTGTTCAAAATGCTATGAATTCTACCTGCTACTCATCCTGCTACCTCATCGAAAATCTAAGGGTTCTCAGATTCTCTGAAGGATTCTCTGCTTACTTTAAAGGACAACCTTTAAAAGTAAATAAGCGCAATTTATAAAGCTGTATAAAAATTGACAGGTTCGTCTAATTTATTGTGCTATAAAGAACGTTATTTTCCAGTATTAATGTTAACTGATTAAAAACAACGAGCGTATGATATTTCAATAAATGCTTAACTATAACTATTACTTTTTATTACATCTTCAAGGTGCTGGTAAGCAGCAGGCGGCGATGATGACAGACACGAAATAGTGACGAAATGTCAGCGTGATTTCATTATTTGTAATATATTGAAATTTGGTAAAACCAGCGGGAGGTAACATAACGGAAACGGCACACATATCATAGATTCCAACGTCAACGACAAATTCGTAATTGCTAGTAGTTTGCATAGCGCTGATTATAGACCAGCTAAACTAAGAGAGCTAATAATCATTGAAAATTGGGTTTGGACAGACGAAACTGTATAAAGTCGTTTAAAAGTTCTAAAGAGGCAGGCTCTCTATCTCGCGCTTTGACAGAGCGCTAAAAGGCCTGATATACTCTTGCGGATACGCTATGTGGATGCACATGGCGTATCACAGTACTTAAAAAGGCTGCGGCTCGCAGCTCTGGTTGACAAATAAACTTCCCCGTATTTAATACTTATATTTGCTGAGCTTAGTGAATTTTAATACTGTATATATAATTATTCAGTTGCTCATGTCTACTGGATAGGAACAGGCAGAAAGATAATCTGTTGACTAACAGATTAATTCTAATGTAAAAGTTTAACAGACTCCAATAGATAAATAAATAAGGTGTACGATGTCAAAATGTGTGGTTTGCTCGGTGGTGTACGCACAATTAGAAATTAGTACTTATGTTTATGCGTTATTGGCTGTATTGTCCTCCGTGTATTATATATATGTTCATGTTAATAATAGGCTTAATTAATAAATATAACAAATAATCTAACAAAAAGCACAGACCCAGGTGTCTGTGGAAATGCAGTATAAAAAAAAAACATTCAGGATTATCGCTGAATTAATAGTCGTCATCCCATCTTCTACAACTATAAAATTACTCCTAGCTAAATTTGAATGATATCTACTCTACGCATTTGCATGAGTTGGTGCCTGCTTACACTGCCTGTTATGAAATTTTAATCAAAGTTGTTGGCCCCCAGCGAATCACCGGATACAGTTTTAATGGTTCCGATACAGTTCCTCTGCAAGCAATTCGTGTTCCAAACTTGTTTTGATCACAAAACTTTGCACTGTTTGATTTGAAATTACAATTTTATAGGAGTTTTTTTTTTGTTTTGTGTTGTTTGCAATCGGTAATGGGTTTTGTTTCGCGTGCAAGCATTAACTTTTTCAAACTCAATTAGCTGCAAAATTCAGTAGAATTTTATTTTTGCTAAAAATATTCCGGTTTAACTTACTATCTTTGAAAATAATAGTTTTTAGAAAGTTCTTAGTCTTTTTGACATTTAAGCAATAGCTACACCACGTTTTAATGGAAGACGTCAAACTAATTCCAAAACTTTTCAAAAGCTATCTCAGTTGTACTATCATCCTAATTCCAATCTTTCAATAAAATAAGTATTCCTTTGTTCAATACAATTTAGTATTCAGTCCAATCAGGTCAAGTTATACGTAAGTAACGTAACTTTAACAAATCGTTTCGGATTCCCAAGAGACTATAACTCATCAAGTACGTCGCAGAGGCTGGAAAACTATACATCAAGTTTGATAGTCAATTATTTATTGCTCGGCACTGAAAACTGTCTGATTTGGTGTATCTATAGGTTATGTATAATTGAGAAGATTTGAGACAAGTAATATTATATAGAGCATAAAACGTTTTACGCGTCTATTACAACACCAATAATACTCATTTTTGAAGAGATTGACGTAATTATAATCCGTTTATAAAATTGTGTAAAAAAAGTGAAAAATCAGTGCCAAAATGACAAGGCTGATTTTTTTGCATGCGATGACCATACCTCGTTATGTCACTTTTTCAAACTATGTCGCGGTATACAACGTTGTATAGAAAATTATGTCCAAATGTTAGAACGAATATAAAATTAATACAAGAAGCTTGGTCCCTTGTACTCTTTTGGTTACTTAGGTACTCTATGAGCTTACGTAATACCGTATTCATAAGGCAACTATCAACCAAATAAAGGTCTCCTCAAGGGAGGTTTTGATTCATAGGGTACTTTGATAATACAAATGCGATGCGGTGTGAATTTAATATGTTTTGGGACGCTAGGCTCAAAGAGAATACCTAATACTCTATTCTTAGTATTGTGTAATACGCGTAACCATTTGCATATTTATGAGTGTTCAGATGTTAAGTATAGGTAACAGTTATAAAACAATGATACAATATAGATTTAAAAATATCTAAGTCTTTTTCATCTTAGCTTGGGAAGGGAATCTTTAACATAGTTTTGTTAGACACAACAAGTCCTAGAAAACATTAAACTTTTCTTATCTAACAGAAGAAAATATAATATATTTTAGTTTTCTTGGATGACGTATTGTTTTTATTTGTAGACTAATTTTGAGTCGGTAATGATGTTTGTTTCTACTTAATACAATTAGTACAAAAGTTTTATGGGACACTCACACGAGCGACTTTTTATTTACCTTTTATAGTATATTATTATAATAAGTATGTAGCAATAAATGCTGTGAATTTATAGGTTGAAGTAAAATACACAAACAGTTGACTACTTGTTTCAAGAGTACACTGGTTAAATATATGATTGATTTTTGGTAAGTATATAAAACTTCCTCAGCGCTGCAAAGCTTTAGAGAGTCATTTGTTTCATAAGGAAAATACCGCCATAACTTTTTCTTTTGTTAAAATAAATTGAATCTAAGGCATTCAAATGAAATTATTGATTTCACTCTCCTTGTATTTAATTAAATTTTATCGATAATTCAATTATTACGGCTAAGTTTAAAGTGGATTTTGTACATTTTTGTTTTATGGTCTCTACTGACTGTCCTTGCGAGATTTATTATCGGAAGGACACTAACGTGACATCCAACTATAACGTCGGGACACTCCAGTAAACCCACCATAATGACGGTCTCAAGAGCTATTTACTGTGCTACGAAATTTCTCATGCCCGGATATTCACATTCTTCTAGATTGAATTAATGACACCAAAAAGTGCACGAAGTCACGGAATTCACACTGAAAATTAACCGTACTGAATTCTATTGTGTAAGTACCGACCGGCGGCATCCTAAACGGCATTCTTTAAACGTATTCAAATTTAGATCGCGCCGTTCGAAGTTTTAACATTTTGACAACAAATTCGAGACAAGAATATGTTGTAAGCCGGTTGTAAATGCACAAATAGATGTTTACAAAAATAGATTCGAGAACAACGTGTGCTTCGAACTAACAAACATTTTTTCGAGGGCACCGGTGCATGTGATTAAGGGATGGGACATTATCTGAGTCGCTTTTGTCCCCGTTTGGCCTCGTTTTTGCGGTCTGCGGTCTGCGATTCATGCAACCAATTTGGCCCTTATCTGTGTGTATATAAGACACAGGTTTTATGACTTGGTTATAAAATGTATTGAGTTACGCAAACCCAATACCGTTGGCTAGATGAAAGCTGATCTCTGACGGTGACATCTCCTGGAGTACGTAAAGGATTATCGAATGACAATGTGGATTTTTTCATAAACATTTTAGAATAGGTATTCAAAGGGATCTGCTGCTTTAAACTAGGATGCTATTAAATTGCGCATGCGTCTTTTGTCACGCCACATGGCATTTTCCAGCAGATGGCTCTTTTGTTAAGCCTACATATTTAAGTAAGCCAATCTTTGGGCATTTATAAACTCAGTAAGTAATTCAAATGACATTTAATCCTATGATGGCTTATAGTAAAATAATTCAACCACCCAATTCACCCTCTTAGAGGTAGAATTTCAAAAAAATCCTTTCTTAGTCGATATTTACACTTTACAAAGAACTCACCCTCCAAATTTCAAGTATCTAGGACCAGTGGTTTAGGCTGTACGTTGATATATAAGTCAGTCATTCATTAAGTCAGGACTTTGAATTTTATATGTAAAGATAGCAGTTAACTCTTATGACAAGGCATAAATATAAATGTAATGCAGACAAATGTAATATTTTTTGTATAAGTACACAGGAATCATAGAAAGTTAATTTTCATACAGCGTTGTTTTTTCTGTGTCGGGTTCACGGTCGGTTTCTTCCGACCTTTTCCTAGAAATAATGATAAAACGCTACGCGCAGATACGATCTCTTACAATTAGGGAGATAAGAACGTAAAAGAGATAGGTACATACGTTTAATTTTAGACTAGAGTTACTTTTTAATTAAGTAGATTATGAATGTAAAGGGAAATGTCCTTTAAACTTCACCTTCTACAACCAGTTTCGGATTTGGCAAGCGTCAGGTGATACTGCTTTAAATCATAAACATCAGTTTATTCAGTCTATTCTTTCTCTCCCCCTCTCTCTCTCTATGCATGTGTATGTGTGTGTAAAAAGTTGCCATATTTTAAAGCCTGGAATAACTTACAACTCCACCTATTATCATTACAAAACACACCCCAAACCAGCATCAACTTATCTTTCAATGACCTCCCTTCAAACACAAAACTAAAATTTTATTATATACTGACCCTTTCTGACCATAAAACTAAGTTAATTATGAAACTAATTCCATTATGGGATCCTTGTCCACTAACATTCGGAGCTGAAACGTGAGGTCACTAATCGTTATAATATTTGTTTATAGTGTAGTTCAACTGTGTCTGTATGAGATTCTATATTATCAACTATAACTAAAATGGTGTATAATTAGTTTTAAATTCTCTCTTTCAGTTAGAGAAAGTCAACTAAGGAACAATTTTTGACAGACTCTGTAGTGTGGTGGTTGAGCAGGTCGGCTCATAGCCCGGAGGTGGCGGATTCAATTCCCGCGGTAAGACAAGAATTTGTGCACAGAAAGAAAAAGCGCAAATACTTGTGTTGTTGGTGTTGTGGGAGCATGGTCTTCGTAGTTCCAGGGTCCCTAGATATAGGGAATCCTAGCAAGGTAGGATGTGTGTATGTGATCGTTGGGCTTTATTGTTAATATTTATTATAATTATTTTTTACGAAGACCGTCCTGGTATTGTAATGTTTTATTGCTGTCGACCTGTTATTTGCACATGTGATAAAGACGATAGAACCCGTGAAGGAAATTTAGATTTAACGTTTTGGGAGTAACGGTTTTCATCCTCGAAATCTCGACAAAACCTTTTGATTTTGGTTTCAATCGGCTGATGAATCGGTTGGGTGGGCAGGTCTAACCCTGTACTTTATGATTTTTTTAAAATATATGTTTTGTATTCTATTTACAACCGCTTTTCTTCGTAATATTTTTTTACGCAAAAAATACGTCTGGTTGCTATTACTAAAAATATTTCAAAAATTAAAATTTAAAAATTATAAATTAAAAATTAAAAAGAACCGTGGTTCTTTTTAATTTTTGCAATATTATATATTAGGTCTTTACCTATGAAATTGCCGTTTTGTTTGAAAAAAGTTAAAGTATTTTTTTTTTCGAACTTATTTATTTCTTTTATTCAAAGTAATCACCCCTGCAATCAATGCATCTTTGCCAACGCTGTGGCAGTTTATGGATGCCCTTCTTGAAAAAATCAGCAGGACGGGAGACAACAAACTCTTCAAAGGCGTTTTGTACTGCCTCTCGGTAATTGAATTTTTTTCCCGCTAAAAAGTTGTCCAAATTTTGGAAAAAGTAATAGTCGGTAGACGCAAGATCTGGTGAGTATGGCGGATGAGGGAGAGCTTCCAAACCCAACTCATGCAGCTTAGAGACGGTCTGTTGTGCAGTATGGGGTCGCGCGTTGTCGTGAAGTAGCAGTGGAGACGACCGATTGACCAAAGCTGGTTGCAGACGTGCGAGTTTCGCCATCATTGTGGTCAGTTCTTCAATGTACACATCTGCAGTAATGCTCTCGCCGTTTTGTAAAAAGCTATGATGAATCACACCAGCACTAGACCACCAAACTGTGACCATCACCTTTCTAGGGGTCATTTTTCGTTTTGCACATTGCCTTGGTACCGAACCAGGATCTAACCAACTTGCTGAGCGCTTTCGATTGTCAAAAAGAATCCATTTTTCGTCGCACGTAACAATTCGGTTCAAAATTCCTTCATTTCTGTGCCTGTTAAGCAGCGCAAGGCAAGTCTCGACGCATACGTTGCGCTGGCGATCGTTAAGTTCGTGGGGCACCCATCTATCAAGCTTTTTTATCTTGCCAATCTGTCGCAAATGGACCAATATTGTTTTGATGCTAACATCAAAAGCTGCTGCCAGCTCAGCTGTAGATTGAGATTCATCAGCTTCCATAATCGCCTTTAATTCATCATTGTTGACCAAAGTTTCCGGACGACCACGAGGTTCATTTTTCAAGTCAAAATTCCCAGAACGGAACCGAGCAAACCAATAACGGGTTGTACGTTCGTTTGTACAGTTCTCTCCGTAAACGTCGTTGATGTTACGTGTCGTTTGTGCCGCGTTGGTGCCACGACGGAACTCATATCCCATAATTACACGAAATTTCAAAGTATCCATTATGAGGAAAAATGTTGAAATGTAATGAAAATATAACGCTAATCAATAAACAAAAGACTTATATTGTAAATAGAATGTCATATTTTTAAAACAAAATTAATTTGAATTTAGAATTCATAGCTAATCAAAACTTTTTTTTGTTTGAAAAAGTCTGTACTGCAATACGGCAATTTCATAGGTAAAGACCTATTATTTTTTGCAATGTACGTGTACAAGCATAGTTTTTTTTACTGTGTAGTTAACATACAAAAAAATCATCGAAATAACATTCAAGGGTGGAACAATGCGTAAGCGTTTGGCTGTTGAAATTTGTAAACAATTTTTTTTGGAAATCATAAAAGTCTGTTCAGAGGTAGTTACCTAACTCGTTTATAATTATTATAGTGTGTCGTACCTATCGACAACTACGAAAAGAGTGTGTAATAGGTAAACATATCCAAGGTTTTGGTTAAAGCACAAAGTTTGACCGATTCTAAGCTCTATACTTTTTTTATTTTTTGACTTCTCATGGTGTCTTTTTTGTCTTCTCAAATTAAGCATGTCTCGGCTTTAGGGATAGTGGATCAAATCCAGCCCGTGATTCAAATTTTCCTCTACATTATAAAATAACTTAATAATAATTTAGCAACAGTTATTCAAATAGCTTGTTAATTTCTTGACAAAGTTTCAAGGACAATAATAGTATGATAAAAAATGTAACCACATTAATGAGAAATGACATTCTGCGCTATAACCTTGTAAAATGTAGCTTAAACGTAAGATCTGATACTACTTATTTAATTTTAAATTCTAAGCAGCCCACCTAACATTATTATACCAAACTTTTCCTATCATTCATGTCATTCATTTCTCACATGATAATGAGAGTGCAAACGCCCACTATAGGTACCTAACTCATGTTGATTATTTTTTGATTCTCACACAAGTTTATAATAGCAATTTCATGACTCGATCACTAGATGGGGCTACTAGTCGCACCGGCTATAACTAGTTATAACAGGATAAAAGTGGATATATCTGGATACAGGGTGGAAAATATGAGAATTTATTGCGAAGAGTGTGTTTGTAATGGAAAAATAATGGTGTGAAGAAGTCAAGGGGCGGGGAAATGATAAGGTTTCGTAGAGATTTATGATTTTATTACATTTTGAAAATGGGCTCAGTGTGAGACGTGAAGCGCTTACCTAATCGTAAACGGCTTTTATAAATATGGGCGGCTTGAAAATTTAACGAAATTAAATTATAGAAAAGTTAGATAGCGTAGGTGCGATTAATTACGTTTTCAAAGGTTAGAACTACGCAGCGCGGTAAGTCGCGCGGCCTAATTTAAATCAAAGCTCGACGCGGGCAGCTGCCTAAATTGTGTCCCAAGACGCCTGGTGGTGATCTTTCGCCGTCATTAATTATGAGTACCTTAAAAGTTGTAAAAGTAAAAGTAAAAGTAGTAAAAGTAAAAGTAAAAGTAGTAAAACATTCACGTGATCTTAAATTTGTGAAGAAAATTGAGATTGTTCACCAAAACACGTTTGGAATGCTAAAGTTGACACTAATTTCAAAAATTCAACACTCATTTCACAAGTTCACTCCTGACGAATTATGGTGAGTATCTCTGTATACTTATTCACCTACTATTTTATGCAACTAAACGTTGAAACGTACATCTATATAAAACAAAGTCGTGTTAGCTACATCACTTATAACTCAGGAACGGCTGGACCTATTGATAGGATTTTTGTATTTTTGGATTTATATCCGTCTGGAAAAGGGTAATAAGTAATAAAATTGATGGCAATCAGTAAAAAAATTTAAAATCAAATTAAAATTCATTGACTGTTAGACAGAACGAAGTTCGCCAGGTTAGTCAGTAGTATAAGGATGATCTTAACAAAGATCACTCGCACACTATCCCTAAACCTACTGAATACACCTATTGGATACTTAAACCTAACTAAGTTAAGCGTAGCATTAGTCTACTTGATCGATCACCGGTTAAATTGATGTCGAAGGAAACTTACCTCGTCTTTACTTTGCTCTGCTCTAATCCAATTTTGCTGGTCCCAGAGACATTACCGTGACAAACAGTACTGTGTGCGGTGGGGCTTAGGCGAGAGAATGTGTGTGTGATAGTAAATTAAAGGTGTAATGCTTGTAAATCATCACACAATTTTCTATAATCTTTTGTATATAATCTTTTTTTTTTCTTTTCGTTTCGTTACTAAGTTTATAGTGCCAAGAGCTAATTAATGGAACTGCTTGGTGTCCTTGTTTCCAGATTACAACCCGGGAGTAGTGAATGATGTGACGAGCTAGTCGTTCACCTGATGTTAAGCGCCACGACGACCCATAACAGAACAGTCACTTGGTATTCTAAAGCATAGAGTTTTGCGTGACACTGCACTGCGCACATCATGCTGACACATCAGCACAGTCTGGTAATATTTTTTCTGGTAAATTATTCGACTGCGAGATCAGATCATATAGCCTCAATTGCCCAGTAATTTCACTAGCTATAGTGTCCTTAAAATCGGAATACGATAGTGCTTGCACACTACTGCTTGGCGGCAGAATAACTGCAGGCAAAGCGATGGTACCTACCTACACGAACTTTGCAACAACGTCCTACCATTTACATCTCTGGATTTTTCACCTGGGAGATTTCAAGTCAAGATTGAACAAAGACTTTCTAGGTAGACCACGTAATTGCTTAATATTAGAGGAGGCAGATGTCAAATGTTTTGCCTATAATTTGAAAATTGTACTATAATGAACTTTTAGTTAATAGAATCATTATCATAATTACCCTAATTTAGTTAAGTACCTATACTGCTTAACATGCTTAAACCTCCCAGCATACCTACTCTCGGTATGCCATTCAGCCCAGTTTTCGGTTCTTCTCATCCAGCTATCCAGCGCAATCGGAGCAATTCGTCACTGTAATACCTAGTCGAAGGGCGCTATTATGAGATATTTCAGAGTTATTCCAGAGGTTTGGCCTGTATCTACCTATATTTATCCATAAATCAATAAAAGTACAACTGCAGTTTTAAAAACAAATAGGTTCCTATCGTAGCGCACTCAGATTCTTAATTTTTAAAGTCAGTTAAAAATTACTTGTTTTGTATATATATTGGTTATATATTTGTATTTTCAAGCTTACTCAACGCCATAATGGACTAGCACAATCGGCTGGCATTAGTTACAGTATGATAGTTTTATCTATTTATTTGCTGTACCGTTTAATTTTTTTATAGGCTGGATGTACTACTTTTTGGGTAGTAGGCATGAATATTTACTAAATTTCTACCGACTATTTCTATATAAAAGTATGTTTCTTATTCTTGTGTGCATTTGCAATAAATAATTACTGTGTTGTTCTTAAATATTGAAAAATACTAAATATTTCTAATTTATACTTTTGCTTATTCATATAAACTACTCAAATATACAAACGTACACATCAAAATTAAGAGTCAATTTAGCCTTTTTGTTTAAATGCATAGAAAAATTTAACTACGTTTTTCATGAAACTTATAGTACCGCAACTTATAACTGTTTTTCCTTTTAGCCATGCCTAACTTCACCGGAGTAACTTTCAATTTACAATATGTTCGCATATAAGCTAAAAGTGTTAGAACGTACATAGAAACTTCTTGAGTGCTTCAACTACCTTCTTATGTAAGCAGTTGAAAATGTTTTATTCGTTGCCTATGCACTTTGTTTTAGTTTCAATTTTATTCAAGTATAAAATAACCTAATTTTTAAAAGCTAAATATGTAAGTGTTATAATGTATGAAATAAATTTTAAATGGTGTATTATTGTCTTATCTCAACTGACAATTTTCGTAGAATAAATTGTGTTTTTTATAACTTAAAGCTGATGCTAGGTATAAATAAAGGTAATAAAACAAAACAAAATAAAATTTTGAAAATGTGTATTTTATCCTTCGTTTCAGTTATCTCTTCTCAATATTTACATATATGTACAAAAATCATAATTATTTACAGTATCTCTTTATATGACAATAGTTTGCTGCAGGTATAAAATTAAAATAAATGCATCTGTACATAGATTCAACTTTGGCATTATAATTATTTATGCGATCCAAATATCGTAATCAGTGATGTTGATTAAAATATTTTATGTATTAATTAAATAACTATTTACATCTGTCACCTATCTACACGCATATAAATTACTATCGCAGAAATTAGGAAGTAAAATCCATAACAAATTATAAATAAAAACTAGCGGCCTATTCTATACAAGTAAATGCGTTATCGTTTAGCCACATGCCTTAATCTAAACAGTAATGGAACAATCTTAAAAATAATTATCACTTTTTATTGGACTAATACGCTTAAGCGTTGCAAGTATCAGTGTCTGTTTACCTGCGTTGGAGCATACGCTATGCCCAGAGAGGCGCTTGTGGCGGCATGCGGTGTGCATGCGGGTCTCGTGTGTGCACGCCAGGCGTGAGGGCCAGCCCGTCACCCAGCAAGGGGGGCAGCTTCCCCGAGGGAGGGGGCGGGGGCGGCGCCGGCGCCCGCCCTGCCCCCACAGGCGACACCGACGCGTAAATATTCACTGTCGACCGGTGATACTGACACTTCCGCAAGTCCGGCATCGCGAACCTTAACTTTTGCCAAAACTGTCTATCACCCCACTCTATGGACGTGTTCGCTTTTAAACACAACCTCAACTCCGGATCGATGTCTCTATTTGGAATGTCACCTAGCAATATTATTATCAGTCTTCTTCGTCTCTCTTTCAGTACTTCATGCAGCGCCGTTTTGAATTCGAAACGGCACCATTCGTTGTTAATAAAATTTTTGGACAGCACTATTATCGTCCTTTTTGAGGACTCTACTGCTTCTACTATAGTATCCGCAACGTATGCCGAAGCGTTAAAATCACGATAATGTAGGCAGAGTCGAAAACTCGGGTCAGCGGATTCTAGGCCGGGTGCTAACATTTGAGCGACGAACGCCTCATCTTTCACGCTATAACTTATGTAGGCGTCGAATGGACGATCTTTATCTGCTTCCTCGTCGAAAGCTGTGCTTTTGTAGCACATTCTGAAGCCGCAGTGGTAATAAATCCACACACGAAGCTCTCGTCGCCAGTAAAAAACGCCGCATATTAGTGCAGAGCTCACAATGAATACGCACAGCGATATTAGCAGCAGCGGGAGATAGTCGTTGATTACTTGGTTTTCAATAATCGAAGATACTCCACCGACGTGGCTCGTGCAAGTCGTAGAATTGAAATCAGACATAAGTGACCCCACTGCGTTCGTTATGTTGTCAAATATACACGTGATCTTGTTAGAATCTTCTACTTTCCCCAGGTTGTTCTTAAACCAATTTCTAAATTTATGCATGTACTGGCAATCGCACGACCAAGGATTCCGCGAGAGGCTTATCTCCACCAAATATGGGTTCATCGTGAATTGCCACACTGCGAAGCCGTAAATGTTATTTCCTTCTAAGCGCAGCACCTCTAAATGCCTCAACTCCATGAAGGTTCGATTGTCGATATAATGTATTTTATTGTCTTGCAGATTTAATTCTCGTAAATTTTCCAACGGTGACAGTTCGAAACCGAGTAACTCTTTTATATTGTTCTTTTCTAAATGCAAAACAGTTAAGCGTTTTAGTCCACTAAATGTGTTATTATATAAAGCGTCTATGTTAGAATTATTTGCGTACAATATTTTTAAGTTCTTACGCCCGATAAAAGCATGACTTGTTAAACCACCAAAGTTATTACCGTCTAAATAAAGTTCAGTAGCGTCCATAGGTATACTGCTAGGTATTTCAGAATACCCAGCGGCAGAACAGTCCACAATGTTTGCTGACCATGGCTGGTCATGATAGCACGTACAGTTCGATGGGCACGTCATTTCACAATCACAGGCGTCAAAATCACAACAATGGCACAACGTGAAACAATGAGTTTTATATGTACACAAAAATTGCGATGACTCCGCTTCAATGAGCGGGATATAAGTCCTTTCGCGGTTGTACAGCAGCTTGCAGTAAATGCTTTCCAAGTCCATTACGCGCGGGTGTTGTCTCAGGTGATCTAGTTTGTTTATGCGTTGAAGCCACTCCATAGTACAGTCACACTGGAACGGGTTGCCTCCAATATAAAATTCTGGCAATGGTCGACCCGGATCGACCGGAGTCAAACGAAGAGCATTGAGATCCATACTAGTAATCTGATTTGCATACAAATCGACTCTCGTTAAATTGGTTTTTCCAACAAAAGTTTGAGCTTCAACTTGCGTAATTTGATTATCATTCAGGAACAGAAGCTCCACACCGCTTGGTATTGAGTAAGCGGATATTTTTGTCATTTTATTAAAACTTGCGTCTAATGTTTGGAGGCGAAGTTCTTTATCCAACCGGTAGCTATTTTCCAGTTCTTTGATGTTGTTACTGTGTAAATCCAACCACTGCAGTCCCGGAGGAATGACGGTATAATCAAACCATCCTATTTGGTTATCCGACACGTTTAACCACAACAAAGAAGGAATATTTACAAATAATCCTTGTATGTCTGTGAGCTGATTAGCATCAAGTCTAATTGCCTGAAGCGTAGTAAGCATCTCAAATGCATTCATATTAATGTGCCTTAATTTATTTCGGGCCAAATTCAAAATCTGCAGAGAGGGTAAGTCTGAAAATACATCTTTACTTATGTTCTCTATTTTATTTCCGATAAGGCGTAATCCGTAGACGTTATGCAAACCGACAAAGCCGGGTTCTTCAAGTGATGTTATCTGATTTTCTCCAAGATCAAGAGTTCTAAGTAATCGCATATTCCTTAGCGCAATGGGTACTTTCTTCAAGCGATTTCCATTTAAATTTAAATCTTGAAGGGAAGACGTATTCCTGAACGCTTCGGGGTGAAGTTCGTCGAGATGGTTATTGTCTATAGATAGTAAAGACAATACGTAGAGGCCATTCAGGGCATATGCATCAATGTGTGATATTTTATTGTATGATAAAATTAAAGTATGTAGGTTATTCATTGGCGCAAATGTATCTGCAGCGATGTTTTCTAAGCTGTTGTGTTGTACGTTTAGAATTTGTAAAGTATATAAATCTTTGAAAATCTTCGGATCGAGCTTTGTTAATCTATTGTTAGATAAGTTCAACAGCACCATTCTAATAAGACCAGTGAAAGTATTCTCATTTATCCAGGTGCTTGTTAAATGATTATTAGATAAATCTAATGCTAACAGCTGATCTAAGTTGGCAAAAAGACTCGGTGAAAGCACACTGATCGAATTGTTTTGTAAGTATATCTCTTTTATTACTGGCCGGCAATCTTTAAATAGATCTTGAGGAAGAGCAACAATTTTGTTATTTGAGAGATCAATTATCTGTAACTGCTTTAGTCCGGATAATGCTTTGTCAGCGACCATAGAAATTTCATTGTCATGAATGTGCAGTTCTTTTAGTCTTCGTAGAGCCATGAAACCATTTTCTGGCATTAGAACAAAGTGGTTACTCGAAGCGTCTAGTACTTCAATATCTAAAGAGCACGACGAATGCGAAATAGACGATGTCGGCACTGGTCCATCTTGTTCACTAATAAGAGCTTGATGCATTGCTCGCTCTCTGAACCCTAGATCACTCACGTCTTGCAGTCGGTTCGAGGAAACGTTCAAATACACCAAATTGGTTAACGGGCAAAACAGGTTCTCGGGAAACGACCAGATGTTATTAAAACTCAGATCCAACTTTTCCAACTGCCGAACAGCCGTAAAGCTTTCCGATGCTATCTCTAAACTCATAGCGGCCCATTCCGTGTTTTTCGTTCGGATCGTTAAATTTCGGAGATCTCTAAGGCCGGAGAGAACACCAGGCGGCCATCTTCCAATTTTACAGTTATCTAAAACAAGTTCCCGTAGTTTCATTAAATGTGCGAAACTTCGGTCGTCTAGTGAACTTTTATACATCATTTCTTCATTGCACTCTATTCTAAGAGACGTGGTGTGCTCCGATGGAATGACACTAAAGTTCGTAGTGTCAAACTCACTGTTTATTGTGCGAAGTTTACATGTGAGGGAAACTTCGTGAGCATCATTTGGGCCTCTTAGCCACCACTGGCAATCATCCGGAGCTTCGTATTTCAGCGGCAGTGAGCTTTGATCGGCAACATTAATTCCCACGACGAACCAAAACACAACTTGCCGTAAGAAGTAGATTCTTGAAATGGTGTGCTGAACAGCCATTGTGGGAGTAATCAAATATCAGGGAAGATAGAAAACAAGGCACGGTAGGCTGCGTGTCATGTTTTTTCCGTCGGCGTTCGTGTCCTGCGTCCCCTTGCCGGATGTTGATTATCCATCAATTCATAGTGTTCATTTTATTGTAAATTTAATAGATAGTCATTGTCACGTTGATCCACATTATTATTTAACGTTTCACTGTCCAAAATCGTTTTTCCAAAACGTAAACAAATTTTCTCAATAATTATAGTCCACTATCACTGAAATGTCTGATACGCACTGATTTTTATTCTTATAATAACCACGAATAACATAGTTTGTTTTGAGAGGTTGTGATAAGCGTGTTTTTACAGTCGCGTAAGTTCCGATTAATAGCGTCGAGTGGCGCGACCGTTCACCGACGCTGCTTCGGGTCGACTAAATGCTTGTAGAGCATTGCAGGCGAGTAGTGTGTACATTCCGGTGAGGGGAGAGGAGCGCGGGGCAAGATGAGCCGAGTGGTGGCGAATGTTCACGACGACTTATTACAATAAATTATTTTTTCCGGAGCTTTAAGCGATTGGCTATACCTACGTATTCCCAACCGCAGAAGTTTGAATGAAAGGCAGGCATCAGCTGTTTTCAGAAGTTCTTTATTTTAGATTTATGTTTGTAAACTTAAGTTAGGCTTTACTAAATGTTTATAAAGTTTTGAAGTTAACGAAAGCTTGCTTTGATGACGTATTAGTGAAAATTGCGGAGCTTTCGAGGCTTTATGGAATGCAGTTGGGGAGACATCCGAAACCTTCGAAGTTATGAAATATTTTGGATGCCATGACATTATTGATCTCAGGCCTTTGTATGACTTCGCAGAAATGACTAAACGAAGCCTCTACATTTTAGGATGATGTCGGTTGAGCGTACAAGCTCGCAAGATTCATTTGGGAAGAGGGAAAATTGTGGTTAAAATTGTTATGCATGAAAGCTTCTTGATAAAAAAATGGCAGATTGAGGAAGTTATTATAAGCTGTGAGAAAATACCGGATTGTATTTATTTTCATTCAACGAAATTTTTATTTTATAATATACTTTATCAGACCCTCGTATATTATGTAATTTACCGATTTCTAATTTTAGTGCAAAATGTGACGTTAGTTCATTTATTCTCTGATGATTAGTAATAGCTAAACTAAAACTGCAATATAAATAGAAAACAATCTTTATTAAACTAATTAATAAATCAATATAGAGTAAATACGATTAATGCAAGAAAAAAAATAGCAGGTTTCAAAAAGCTCAATAGGATCAAGTAAATCTTAATAAATCTATTTCAAATACCATTAAAAATAACATTTCGCTTTCATGAATTGAAACCACAAAGAATTGCAACAAAAGGAAACCCAACCGTTGCTTTCACGTTTCACGTAATCGGGATTAAAAATCAACCCTTTTGGACTTTAATGCTAAAATTAAAAAGTGATGGCATAAAGGCATTAAAAGCTTAAGGTAACAAAATTCTTGAATGCTCCAACAAAAGATTTTTCTGTTAACGCTTGGAGGACCACACTGGCTGTGAGACGACGGAAGATATCATTTTAATCCTTTTAGTTAAGTTGACTATGAAAAGACAGATGCCTAGGCGGCATCCGTGTTTTTCTTTTGTCACTTTGCTGACGGTTTACGCTTGGCAGGATATAAATTAATTGTAACTTTTATTTCAGTTATAACTTGCTTTTAATCTTTTGGCCGTAGAAACTAAAAATGATAGAAAATCTAACATTTTCAGTCATTACTGTATGCGATTTTAAATTTATTTTTTGATTTATTAAGCACATATTTTTTGATGTTCCAATTTTTGCTGGTTATTACTCTGATGAGTTTTGTCTGTCTTTCATATGTTTTTAATTCTCACCTCTCAGCCATCCGATTTAGTTTCAAAAAGTTTTTCTACCAAATACACAATTTACAAAAATTTCGGCGATGTTTTTATTTTTAAGTGGTTTTAACTGTTAGTAATTTTCTATGTGTCATTAAATAAACACTGGCCTACTGACTGGCCCGATAGCTCAGTTGGTAGTGATCCTGCCTTCTGCACTGCGGGTTGTGGGTTCGATTCCCACCCAGGACAAACATTTGTGTGATGAACATCGATGTTTGTTCTGTGTCTGGGTGTTATATTGTATTCTATGTATGTATTTACAAACAAAAAGTATCTAAGTATTGTATCAGTTATCTGGTTCCCATAGTACAAGCTTTGCTTAGTTTGGGGCTAGATGGCGTTGTGTGAGATGTCCACGCATATTATTATTATTATTATTATTATTACTAATAAAATCAGTTCCCCTATCACAATAAACTGAACAAAGACTTAGGTGCGGACGTAATTATATTCCCAATTCATTACCCAAAAGAAACACGTTAACGTCTCGAAGTAGACATTTATCAAAAACACGTCAAAGCGTGTTAAAGTTATTATGGTGAAGTGTTTTCACATCTGAGTCTGTTAAAAGAATGAGTAATGATCGATTTACGTTCGCGGTATCTTTGTAAGTGCAAAATATCGGTAACTTAGACTGTTTAAAGTTTTTCGATATTTTTGACGCATTAAGCGATGTGTTTTGATATGTAATAGGATACCTATATACCCTAGGTTCCTGGTGCCTATTTACCTGTTTACTGTGTACTAATCTTATTTATCTGCTACCCAAGAATCCATAAAGTCTACTACTATCCAAGTACCGTGAACACTTCCTTCTTCCTCTTACTTTCCTTCCTTTCCTTCATTTGCCGATTCTGTGTGTAATACTATTAACTTCTATCTCACAGTTAAGTATAAATCTTCTGTCACAAAAAAACGGTTAATAAAATAATATCTGAATGTAGTTTAGAAATCATAATGAACAATCTAAAGATACGGAACATCTATATCGTAAGCAAGACTTTATTTTCTTAATAACTGAAGAATCATAATATTAATAACTGAAGAAACATCCACTACTCGGTTTCTTTGTTAGAATTTAATGTGAAACTGGTCCACTGATGGTGATATAGTGTTGATGATTTCATCTCACTGATTATAAAATTAAATTAAAATGTTTGATATTAATAAAACTGTTTTAATTATGCTAAATGATTTGAAATACTTTTTGGGTGCCTAAATGTTTTTGAAATTGTTTATAGGCAATGTAATGACCACTGTCTAGTCTAATAGTAAGCAATGACTTGGTCTAAGATGAATCATCATACTTGCCCAAAATAAATTATCTTTTGTTTTAAAAACTCCCAGGCATATAGTTAACTGGAAACAAGGACGCCAGCAAGCTATTCCATTCATTAGATGTTCGCAATATAAAGTTAGCAGCAAAGCGCTTAGTGCGGGTTGAATTTCAACCATATAATATGGACGTTTTCTGTGACGATGAAGGAAAGAAGATGGTGGAATTCTTTCTCACACTCACCAAAATGCAATCTATAAAGCACCGATGCAAATTTACGTTGATAATTGAAACTCTGAAGCTTAGCTTTCACCAACTCATCGCCACCGATGAGCCTTTTGACCTGTCTCTGAATAACTTGGCAAAGCATAATAATATGGTTGAGTTAAACATCTGCAAAGACCCTCGCTAGACGGTTAGATCAAGGATTGAATCCAGAAGACACGGCTTGATATGGCACGTATTGTCAGGAGGTTCCTCACTTTGCAGCCCTTGGGTCCTTGGGTGGGTCCAGGTTTAGACCTTTCGTAATATTTTTTTTTGTTTTTGGTCGGCTTCACACTTTTGTGTATTTAGTGTCAGTGTCAAGTAATTGATAATTTTTCGAGTTAAAAGGTATTAGATATATGTGTCAAGTCAAGTCATAGTCCAAGTCATCAAGTCAAGTCATAGTCTAGTCTAGTCAAGTCATACTCCTTGTAAAGTGATGGGAACTTTACCAGAAACTTCTATGGAGTTTTGGAAACAACACGAAAAGAAACGTTTCACCATCATTATACCACTTTCCTACACTCATTCCTGTAATTCAGTACTTAACGAATAAAATGCCACAAAATGTATGCACTAACACTGAAAATAACACAAGTTTTGAAAAATAATACAATGCGGCGACGCGATCTTTTTCGTTTTCCCGCCAAAACTCCCTAATATTTTTGTACTAAACTATTATTAGAATTAGGCCTAGGCCTAAGAAAAGAAAATAAATGATAATAATATTGACTAAATTTACGAATCCATTAGAAGTTTCTGTTTACATGAAAACAGTACCAAATTACATTTGATTTTATTCAGCTGTGTCTTAAGAGATGCAATTTATAGAAACCAGACTCAAAGGAAAGTCAGATAAAATTACTAATATAAATAAATATAAATAAAGTTAAAGCAGAATTTAGTTATGATAAAAAGTATTAGGTCTTTACCTATGAAATTGCCGTTTTGTTTGAAAAAAGTTAAAGTATTTTTTTTTCGAACTTATTTATTTCTTTTATTCAAAGTAATCACCCCTGCAATCAATGCATCTTTGCCAACGCTGTGGCAGTTTATGGATGCCCTTCTTGAAAAAATCAGCAGGACGGGAGACAACAAACTCTTCAAAGGAGTTTTGTACTGCCTCTCGGGAATTGAATTTTTTTCCCGCTAAAAAGTTGTCCAAATTTTGGAAAAAGTAATAGTCGGTAGGCGCAAGATCTGGTGAGTATGGCGGATGAGGGAGAGCTTCCAAACCCAACTCATGCAGCTTAGAGACGGTCTGTTGTGCAGTATGGGGTCGCGCGTTGTCGTGAAGTAGCAGTGGAGACGACCGCTTGACCAAAGCTGGTTGCAGACGTGCGAGTTTCGCCATCATTGTGGTCAGTTCTTCAATGTACACATCTGCAGTAATGCTCTCGCCGTTTTGTAAAAAGCTATGATGAATCACACCAGCACTAGACCACCAAACTGTGACCATCACCTTTCTAGGGGTCATTTTTCGTTTTGCACATTGCTTTGGTACCGAACCAGGATCTAACCAACTTGCTGAGCGCTTTCGATTGTCAAAAAGAATCCATTTTTCGTCGCACGTAACAATTCGGTTCAAAATTCCTTCATTTCTGTGCCTGTTAAGCAGCGCAAGGCAAGTCTCGACGCGTACGTTGCGCTGGCGATCGTTAAGTTCGTGGGGCACCCATCTATCAAGCTTTTGTATCTTGCCAATCTGTCGCAAATGGACCAATATTGTTTTGATGCTAACATCAAAAGCTGCTGCCAGCTCAGCTGTAGATTGAGATTCATCAGCTTTCACAATCGCCTTTAATTCATTATTGTTGACCAAAGTTTCCGGACGACCACGAGGTTCATTTTTCAAGTCAAAATTCCCAGAACGGAACCGAGTAAACCAATAACGGGTTGTACGTTCGTTTGTACAGTTCTCTCCGTAAACGTCGTTGATGTTACGTGTCGTTTGTGCCGCGTTGGTGCCACGACGGAACTCATATTCCATAATTACACGAAATTTCTAAGTATCCATTATGAGGAAAAATGTTGAAATTTAATGAAAATACAACGCTAATCAATAAACAAAAGACTTATATTGTAAATAGAATGTCATATTTTTAAAACAAAATTAATTTGAATTTAGAATTCATAGCCAATCAAAACAATTTTTTGTTTGAAAAAGTCTGTACTGCAATACGGCAATTTCATAGGTAAAGACCTATTATTAAGAATATTTGTATTTCATACCTAAATTTAGAAGATAATTCACATGGTACGTAGCTGGAAAGTATAAAGTTAACATCCTACGCGCGGAGACATTACGAAGGTGATCATATTATTCAACGTAAAGTTCGATAAGGGAATATAAATTTGTTTATCTTGAATATTATGTAATGTTTCGGGTAAAGATAATACCAACGGGTTATGTTATTAGAGATTGTACTTAACAAGGGTTGGACAAGGAACAGCGGGGTGTCCTGTGTGTAACAATATTTCTTACTAAAGTTATTATTCTGTGAGATTTATTATTGTTTCGGTTTAAATAATTCATGTTTTATTTCTTTGTGGAGAAGATAATTAAAAAGTTCTAAAAAAACTTTAATCGAACAAATACATAATATTAACAGCTATATTGTATTTTGTTATGTTAAAGAATGACGTGACGAGCTAGTCGTTTGCCTGATGTTAAGCGACAAGACAGCCAATATCAGTTGCACTCTAAAGTTTTAAGTGTTTTGCGTGACACTGCACTGTGCACGTCATTCTGATATATCAGCACAGTCTGGTAATACAATTTCTGTGAGATAAGGTCATAGTCTCATTTGTCCAGTAATTTCAAGAGCTACATTTATTTTCAAACTGGAATATAGTAGTGCTTGCGCACTACTACTTGGCGGCAGAATAACTGGCTAAGCGACTAGACAAACTTTGCAGAAAAGTCCACCTCCTAGTAAAAAGTATATTTTAAATAGAAATGGAAACAGAGATAAATTTTGTATGTTAATTTTTAGTGTAACAATTATGAAATGTTTTAACAGAGAAACACCTAAACAGTCTTGGAATAAAACTGTTCAAAACATTTTATCTAAACTATATTTTCTGTTTACTAAAATAACTACATACCTCGTTAAAATTCTATTGACTAGAAAAAAGTGCTGATGTCTCAGAATGACGTACGCAGTGCAGTCACGTGAAACTTTATATTCTATAATTTTTAGTGACATCGTAACTTGTTTGCGGCAGTATCGCTTAACATCAAGCGAATGACTAGCTCATCATGTGATTAATAAAAAATAAATAAATAAACATTTAAGATCAATGAAGGATGTTGGGTCGCAGTTGCCGAAAGGTTACAAAAATGTCTTGTCATTTTATCTTTCCACTGAAACCCTATTAACTTATCTCAACTTAATGATCTTTGTGATCAGGCAATCGATTTAAGTTAAACTCAATGGGTCAGCCGCGTGAAGTGATTGTGGATCTGTGAAAGAATAGAAAAAATATTACGTTCTTTTAACAGACGTCCAGTAAACTTAGGTGAGTTGGTATCTACGTGTATACTGGTTCAAAAGTTGAGCATACCTTTTTTTAGTGTGACACGATGGTGTCACGATTGTATTAACCATCTCGTCCCAGCGGTGAGCCATACCAACTCTATTTTTTTATCATTTACTTGATAGGTTTTTATTTAATTTTACCACACGTTTTTCCTTGTGTTAATCAGATCATAATATAGAATATGATCGAATAGAAATCTCTTAAGTTATTAACCCACTAACTGTACCCCGTGGTGTCAATCCACGTGGAAAGTAGTTTCCTATATACATTTTAAAATATTGGTTGCATATCGTATTTTAAATTTTTGGTTTCTACCTACAATGATTCGATGCGACCAAAATTTGGTAGGAACCAATACTTATAAATGTAGTATAGACATTTTTATTGTATACCAGGCATTAAAAAGTAATTTTTTTTCTGTAATAAAAAATTACAGAAAGAAATAACTTTAGAGCTATGTGTTTACTTTGTTTCATAAAAAGTACTTTTGAAAAAGCCAGTAACGAAGTTTCCTTCGTCATTGTAAAATTGAGTGTAAATGGCAAAGGACTAAGAGGGATACAAACTAGGTTACGGCTTGGGATTCGTAAGAACTAATCTAACCGCCGAGCTACACTCGCTATTCGCTATACCGGTCAATCGCTTCGCTCACCGTTTTAAAAAAATCTTAACTACACATAAATTGGGATGGATTTCATACAAAAAGTGACAAAGTAAACTTCCTTGCAGAAACATCTAAGCAAGATTTCCTTCTTAATTTTTTCCACTGTGTTGACAGTTACGGCCACCATCAATGCTGTAAAGGTAATTCAACACAATGATCAAAACCTGAGAATAGCAAACATTCCTTTATAACAAAACACCATATTTCACACCGTAGAAAATCAAAAAATATGAACCTTGACATAAGCCGCGTGAATAACTAAATTAATATCCTTGAAATCTAATCAAAGCAATTACTGACGCTTCTTTTGGATTCCGCGGATGCATCTATCCTTATCTGCCAAGGAGGTTAATAGGAGTATATCTCGTTCTTGTTAAGTTTTTTAAAGTCGATATGTGACAGGGGTTGGTTGGTAATAATTCACGTGGACCCGACGGTATCCAGGCTCAGGTAGCAAACATTATCACTAATATAAGCGGTGTTCGAAACTAGAGACTGTGTTGAAGAAGCAGACGAACAGATTCATGGAGTAGTGAAGTACAATAAAATATTCTCATCTGTGAGTCTCCACCTATAAAGTTGAGAAGATTTTTGTATTTATTTACATTTATTTCCTATTGTTGAGAGTTAAAGTAATCATATTCGTTTGATTATTACTAGGATAGATAATTTCCAAAATTTCTTAAAAGCATCTGAAAATTTCTGTCATTTTTCTCAATTTTAAACCCGTAGGGCCCAAGAGATACGTAAAAATAATTTTAAAGGTTTGAAAGGGATAAGAGAGAGGATGTTGAGATAAAAAAAAAAAAAATTTTTTGCTGTGATTCCCGTTTGCACTAAAGTTTGACAGCTCTTAAGTTCGCACTCATATCCCAAGCCCCCGGTTTCTGCTGCGTTTGTTAAATTTGTGTCAAGTCAACATGCAAATAATGTGAGCTCATTGGCTAAGGCAGTCGATAATCTAGGCAACCAATGCTGGCACTTAGTATTTGGTCTGCCAAGTTGACACAAATGTAACAATTGTATACGATAACTCGGGGGAAAATATTAATTAGCTCAGTATATATTAATTGACTTTAGTACAGATGGGCATAATTCATGGTTTTTATTTAGAACATTTTGGAAAAGTTACATTTGTGTAACTATAAGAACTTTAGTACTTTGATCGTTAAATAAAGCAACTGTTAAGTTTTTGTTTCTAGTTATTAGTATAAAACTTTAATATTTTAAGGTACTAACAATCGCAATGGCTTTTGTTAGTCCACCGTTCAACCGGGAATTATGAAAAAATATGAGCAAGGTAAGGCGATAATAAAAACGTTTTAAAAAACATCATATTAATCTTAAAATGATAAAAATACTATTTACGAAGGAGCCTTTCTGCATTGCCATCTTTTGTGCCAATTATCAGCTATCTCAGTTCAACTGACAAAAAATAAATGAATATACGGTGGGTTGAAACTTGTGGACACAATGTGGTCTTTGCTGTTTTTTAAATTCCTTAAAATTTATAGTATAAACTTAAACTCGTCCAGGTGTAGTCATTTATAGTTATAAAAAGATTATAAACAAACTCATAGAAAAATAGATTCGAAATTTTGCTTAAAGATTTCTCGAAATTTTGTGAATACAGACAGTACAGTTTTGAACAGTTATTATTTTTTACGTTTGTAGGCTGTTTTCCATATTATGGCTATGACGAAAGTTAATTTTTAAGTGGTTTGATTTATTTCAATAAAATTTTACGACGTTATTATTACTGGACGTTATTATTTTTGGACGTTATTATTATTATTATTTAAATTTAAATTAAATTGTATTATAAATAGTAAATATTATTAACAATAAAATTTTAATTAAATTAAATTGATTATTATTATTATTTAAGTTTAAATAATAATAATAACGTCTAACGATTACATGCATAGATTCTGGACCCTAAGATTCCCTGTGTCTAAGGGTCCAGGAACTACGAGGACCATGGTCCCACAACACCCAGACTCAGAACAAGTATTTGCGCTTTTTTTGTGCACAAACAATTGTCCTGCCGCGGGAATCAAACCCGCTGCCTCCGGGTTATGAGCTGACCTGCTCAACCACTACACCACAAAGGCTGCATTTGTTAACCAAATTTCAAAATTTAGCTTCGGCTATTAGTGTCTTATTTATATGTTAAATATAATTAAATGATTGTGTTGTTTTATGGTATATTATTGCGAAATAAGATTAGAATGTAAAGTTTTTGATATCATTTAATCTAATTTAGGTATGTAGATCGCCAAAACAGGTTCATTAACCGCATAATTTCCATACGATTTGACATTTTTTATCACAAAGACTAGAATAAAAAATAACGTTATTATGCTTAAATTATTAGTCTGGTATCTGCCTACGCAAAATTGATAACTATTTGATAAAACAGGCAATAAAAAAGGAGATACTGTATTTATTAGCAGCAAAGTATATGAGAGTCGTTAACTTTATCTAAACTATATAACTTTTGCATATTTATTTTATAGCCAATTCATATTTTTACCCATAATAATGTAGTTTTTTAAGTAAAGTTAAATCAAAAAATTATATCCACAGAAGTTTAAAGTTACTACTTATCTACAACGGCTTTTTCGATTTTTCTTAGTGCTCGTGGAGTATCTTGTATTTAGAAAGGAAATAGATTTCAAAACTCTCAGATACATACAAATTTCGTACAATTTTTTTTTAGAGAACGACATGGCGAGTTGTTTGCTTGATGTTAACCAATACACCTGCCCTTAACAATTGCAGTGTTACTCGGAACATTAAAGTTTAGTTTCGCATGACACTACTCTGCGTACGTCATCCTGAGGCATATCAGCATAGTCTAGTAAGTCTAGTAATAGGATTATTAGACAGTGAGATTATTCCATATAGTGACAGTGAGATTAGTCTCGTTTGCCTAGTAATTTCACTAGCTACATTGCTTTTAAAACTGGAACACAGTAGTGCTTCTACTACTGTTTGGCGCCAGAATAACTGGCCAAGCCGTAGAACCTACCTAGACGAACCTAGTAAAAAAAGAACAAAGGCATACAATTAACTTAATTTCTTTCTGTTTCAATAATCACTCAAACTATTATCTTTGGTCTGAACGTTTATCCTATTGTATTCTTTATTTTAGCCCCCTTTACAAAACTCAACTCGTTAAACGTTCAAAAGTTACGAGCAAACTTTAAATCATTTAAACATTCCGAAACCTAATTTTTTTACGTGCTTTTGTTCGTACAAACTCGACAAATTTTACAAAAGGTATAAAGTAAGGAACCAATCCTTGCGAAACATAGATTATCCTTGTTAAGATAAAGAAGACACTGCGAGACCGACAAACATTGAATTAGCATTACAAGATTACTTAATGTCATTTCGACTGGATAAGAGGCTTAAATAAAAAGGATTTTTATGTAAGAGAAAATCAATTCAAGCGTGCACGAGTTTTACTTTGAATTTGAACCGATTCGCTCCTCTTAAGAATTGATACAACGAAATGACTTTAAGAGATTCATTAGCATTTGATATATTAGATAAAAAATGTTCACGTTAAATATTTTTTATAATCTATAAATAATATCGTGATAAAGTTCAAAGAAAAATATTGTTGGAACTCATAATTGAAGGGTTGAGAATAAAAAGGGTTTAACTGTCAAATTGATAGTTTCGAGAAAATAGACTTGCAACTTCAACGGCGTCATTTTAATGTAGAGTGCTTATAAGGTAATAGAAAAGGTTTATGTTAGTTTCAGTTGCTTGAAAATGTTTTAATACTATTTTAAAATACTAAGTATGGTACTAATTCGTACAATTACTGTAAAAATATAATATAATATAATGAATTTAATAATGTTTTCATGCAAAGCGAAATGCATTCCTGCAACAGATAAACCGTTTTTAGACTCAAAATCTCGAGATTTATGCCTCATTTCGGTATTTTGAGAATATATTATTGTAGATAATTTTACGCTGAATCCAACGATACCCATAAGTCATTTCGTGAAAAAAATCAGTTAAACCCTTTTTGTTCTCATCCCTTCAATAAATATTTTATTTTTTATTTGTTTAGGCAATCCAACAGCATGAATAACTCAATATATAGTAATAAATTCACAAACTTAAAAGAAGGCCAAACAGGATAACAGAAATAAACTACTAATATACAGCAAAAACTGTGTTTTACAAGCTTGTAGTATACACAAATAGCATTGGGGTGTGTTTGTGTGTATATGTGTAGAGAATCTGAATATTATGTAGTGTATATAATTATTATGTGGTCCCACAATATACAGACACAGAACAAGTATTTACGTTTTTTTTAAAATGTACAAATACATGTCCTGTCACGGGAATCGAACCCGCCACCTCCAGGCTATCAGGCGAACTGCTCAACCTCCACATTACACAAAATGTCAAAAAACACAACTTCTTGTTAAATAAACTTGTAATCAAACCATTATGATTTAAAATAACTTTCATTGAAAACACTATATTATTTCTCTACCATCAAAACTAATTCTACTAAGCGTCTTTCATTACTCCAACTGCGTACAAACTAGGCTCAATTAGACTCTACATGTGACCGCAGCTCATAGTGGGTTATATTTGCTCTCCTATGCTTCCAGTTTTCCGTAATTACGGAACTCTATATTTGCTAAGGAAGTCACTGTTTGAGCATTATTGGGTTTGCCGTGTAACTTACATCAGATTTCTTAGATATTGAACGCTGCGAAACAATAAAGGGCAAAGTTAAGGCACCATTATGAATCTAAGTGGTTAAGAGAGTAAATGTAGTCGTAGATAGATTAAACGAAACATGAAAATTTATATTTATAAACCTATGAGATTTTACTTGCATTTTTCTACTATATAGTTTTTTTATCATACCCTATATGTAAACCCTGAGTTGATTATCATAAAATGGTAAAAAAATACCTACGCATTCTCTTTGTTAAATATTTTTATTTTTGAATATTAGTTACCATAGAAATGTAGTATAGAGTTAAAACATCAAACATTAATAATTATTATCTCATACATTCTCATAATTACGATTTCAAACAGTATTAATTGAACTTAGATGAAACAAATGACTGTCGAATGATAAGCAACAAATGTAACAAATTCCTCTCGAAGTGATTATAAAAGAAATGTAGAAAGAAGTCAGTTCAAATAGTGAAGAGTCGATATTCAAGTGGGTACAATAGTGAGATCGACTCGAACCGAATCGAATCTTTTGTGCAGACAGAAAGTCGGAGCGTGAAGAAATCGTCCGGATTGGCGTTCGGGCTTTTTTTATAATTCTCTGATTGTAACTAGCCAAAACGAATTTCTCCTTGGTTAATTAGAGTTGTGCACCACATGCTACATGGTTTATTTGGGTCCCAGGGTGATTAAAAACTAAACAAGCCCCCGGATTTAAGGACGGATAGATGCAAGTTCAAATCCAGTTTGTGATACAATTATAGGTTTAAAAAATTAATAAGTAGGTGCTGTGTAGTACTGTAGAGCTCATAGCAAAGCTTGATTAGTCAGAATTCTTACCTGATCGATAAGTTAAGCAACGTTCGCTGCGATCATACTTGTATGGGTAACCGTTACAATGGCTTGTATTAACTGAGCATTACCACTGTACATCAGGTGGCTAAAAATCTTGACTCCAGGACTTATCACTTGCTTACACGAGATCGAAGGGAGTAAAAATGAACTAACTTTCTTATTTCAAATATCGAGTTCTCGACTTAGGTATATAATAATAAAAATAATCACGACTAACGATCACATACATAGATCCAGGGGCCTTACCGCGTAAGTCTGGTGAAGATCGTAATCGTGTTCTCTCTTGCTCCCACTCGTGGACTTGTTACTTGGCGCGTGCAGGATGGTAGGCGAAGCCGATTCCCAGAATGGTTACGCGGTAGGGGAGCTGGACCCTAACTAGGATTGCCTGTATCTAGGGACCCAGGAACTACGAGGACCATGGTCCCACAACACCCAAACACAAAACAAGTATTAGCGCTTTTTTTTCGTTGCACAAACACTTGTCCTGCCACGGGAATCGAACCCGCCACCTCCGGGTTATAAGCCGACCTGCTCTACCATGACATCACAGAAGCTGTATATAATCGTTTTCAATTATATACAATGTTATATAGAATGTGGCTGTAAATTATACAGCTATATTCTAATCAGGCCTTGTGATACTTCTGGTGTGTTGAGTATTACCTATGTATACAGTATATATATCTTTTAATAATATATAATATATCTTGTAATATAGGTATCTTTTGGTACCATAGAGTTCATAGTAGGTAGGTACTGCGCTTTATACCTCGACTTGATAGATAAATAAAAAAAAAACAAATTCCTACTTATAAATATTTTATCTGTAATATAATTAAAAGCAAGTAGGTAAATAACTAATTTTATGTATTTTTAATTAGGTATCAACCTATCACCATTCATTTATCTACAAAAGTTTACATATTTATCTAACATTTCTGAATTTACGACATTTATATGGTACCCTATAACATTCATATTACGCATGTTAGGTATTTTTAGTTAACCTATTCGCTTCCTAATCTAACATCGCTATAAAATTAAAACAAATTCTTACTTGAAATAGGCTCTAATATTGCCATATTTATGAGTACGAACTCAAATACTTTAGGGAAAATAAAATTATCTTGATTTTTTAACCTTCTGAACTGCGGGCTGTGGGTTCGATTCCCACCCAGGACAAATATTCATGTGATGAACATCGATGTTGGTTCTTTGTCTGGGGTGTTACATTCTATTTACAAACAAAAGTATCTATATATTCTATCAGCTATCTGGTTCCCATACACATACAAGCTTGTCTTAGTTTGGGGCTAGATGGCGTTGTGTGAAATATCCACAAATATTTATATTTATTTATTTGATAGGGTTGCATTTGACCACTGTCTCACGTGATGGTAAGTGACGACGCGGTCGACAATGGAACATGCTTGCCTATAAGATTTAACGGTTTAATCTAGCCTTGAAAACTCCCAGATTTTATTTTTTGGGAAACAGAGACGCTGGTTAGTTGCTTCATTCTTTGTCGTACATGCTATAAATGTTGGAGCGAAACGTTTGTGCGGAATGGAGCCGGAGCCGGAGTGCCGGAGGAATGCCCAACATATACGGATGTCGTGTTTTCGTGCGTCGTGTTGTGCGGTGGTAAAGAAGACATAAGTAATTAAGTTGTGCAATTCCATCGCATCGGAAGTGCATCTTGTACAAGACCGATAGGCTGGCCACTTTGCCTCGGTGCTCAAGGCTTTGTAGCCTTCACCAGCGCTTCCATGATTATGATTGGACGCAGAATGAAATTAACGGAAGTTATTCTATCTGTTTCGGAATGTGAAGTTTCTGCATACTCTTTTTATACACAATTAAAAATGAATCTATTTAAAAATACATGTACATACTATAGAACTTTAATTTCATGATAAGGTAAGGGAGAGAAAGACAAAGAGAAAAAGAGATTGAGACGGGGTTTTTTTTTTTGCTTTGGCTCTACACTTTTGTGTATTTAGCTGGTGTCAAGTAATTGATAATTTCTCAAGTTAATTACTATAATATAATGTGTCAAGTCAAGTCAAGTCCCAGTCCAAGTCATAGTCTAGTCTAGTCAAGTAATACTCCTTGTAAAGTGGTGGCAACTTTACCAGAAGCTTCTATGAAGTTTTGGAAACAGCACGATAAAAAACGTTTCACCATCATTATACCACTTTCTCACACTCATGCTTGTAATTCAACAGCTTAAGGAATAAAATGCCACCAATTTTATGCACTAATACTGAAAATAACACAAGTTTTGGAAAATAATAAGGCTTCATGTAATCTACATACGGTGGTATATAGGTTAAATAATGGAGGTTTGATAATGGGCTGAAAGTAAGAATATAGAACAATCCAGAACTATTGAACAGGATCCGAATTGAGGCAATGAAAACTACTACTATTCCAACTCTTTTACTCATTACTCCTAATTACTTGTTTAACCGCACACTCACTATTCCTGTCGATCAAAATATGATGAAAACTTTTTTTTTCCTGTCATTTTGTGACATTGGCCTCACAGATTGACAGGAAATCACACAGATAAGAACGTAGTTACTACACATGTAGAAGTCTTAATTAAGTACAAAGAAGACAAGTTATCCGGCTACCGATGAAAATATTCCATCCATCATGGCATGGTTGATTGATAATAGAACGTGAATTACTGATAGATAGTGCTGCCAACTGCGAGAACGATCATCTCAATTTATTTACATGTGTTGGTATCACTTGTTGATGTTGCCAACGGTAAAATGTTGCTTTTGATATGGAGCTGGGTTTTGGATAAGGTATCTCTGAAATTATGGCTTGTTAGTCTGTGAAGGTTTTATTAAAATTTTCACAGACTAACAAATCTTAGATGCTAAGAGACTTTTGATTTGATTGAGAATAATTAATACCAATTTTTTAAATGTAGTTTTCAATTAAATAATAATAATAATATGTTTGGACATCTCACACAACGCCATCTAGCCCCAAACTAAGCAAAGCTTGTGCTATAGGAACCTGATAACTAATACAATACTTAGATACTTTTTTGTTTGTAAATACATACATAGAATACAATATGACACCCAGACACAGAACAAACACCTATGTTCATTAAGATTTAAGTTAAGTTAAGTTAAGATTTATGTTGATTAAGATTTCAATAAGATTTACAACAATCAATATATCTCAACTTAAGATAAAGATCAACATATACAACATATTTGTGATATTTTTTACTTTGTTTTTGACTAATATCAAATTGTGATATTTTTTACTTTGTTTTTGACTAATATCGAAAACAAGGTAAAAAATATCACAAATAGGCAATTTTTTTATTTTTAGCACATTTACAAGTCATAAGTGTAAGTACTAAATATAACGATGAGAAAAGAGAGATAATGTATTGAGAGATTCTTTTGATAAAATTGACAATTAAACTACGTTCTGAAAATCAAGAAAACGTGCGTGGTTTTCGAAAACCCAAGATTATTGACAAATACACCGCTTACAGAAAATATTTTTTTTTCTTATTAATAGGTATTACTAGGTACTTTGTTTAGCAGTAAAATAGTACGATTTTACATTTGTAGAAAAGATTCGGGTAGGACTTTGAAGTGTAATAAAAAAATCGTGGGAGAAATTCGCACGTGTCAACGATGAAATTTTTTTTGTTAACGACCTTATACCGCCTCCAAGAACAATGTTCCTCGCTTACCAAATCAGATATGCACGCGCTAACGAACCGTCAGATGTGATTGAAAATCATCGCGTAGGTATGTCCTAGACGGAAGCGTTATAAATCATGGCTCGACAGTAGCTCATACATCAATAAGGTCGATTATTTGATAACTCCAAAGAAAACACGGTCACTTCTTGTTTTAAATAACTGGATTAAGCGTGGCTGATACATTGAGTATAAGGTTCCGTGAGGCAATTTATATGAAAACACACATTGAAATTTTTATTAGAATTATAAAAATGTATTATGTAACGTATTAATGGTACGTCTAGTGTTACAAATGTCCATAGGCTACTATGGTGACCTCTTACCATCAGGAGGGCCACATGCGTGTTAGTTATACACGCATCATTAAAAAAAAAATTTTTTTTTCTTATCTCAGTACGACAACTACCTTATACGTTTTAACTTTTTCTATGTATTTTTTGTTATGAATGAATTGATAGTGTATTAAGTACAAGCAAATAGTACTAGGTGGTTATAGTTACTAGGTGGTAGGACTGTTCTGCAAAGTTCGTCTAGGTAGGTACCACCGCTTTGCCAGTTATTCTGCCGCCAAGCAGTAGTGTGCAAGAACTACTGTGTTCCGGTTTGAAAGGCACTGTAGTTAGTGAAATTACTGGGCAAATGAGACTTTATGATCTGATCTCATAGTCGAGTAATCTTATTACTAGACTGTGCTGATGTCGCAGGGTGATGTGCGCAGTGCAGTGTCAAGCGAAACTTTATATTTTGGAGTTCCGAGTGACACAGTTCTGCTATAGGCAGCCGTGTTGCTTAATATCAGGTGATCGACTAGTTCGTCATATCATTCACTAATATAAAAAAGTAGTTTAATGAATTGATAGCTGCATTAAAGTAATTATATATTTGGAAAATGTATTAATCCAAAGCATTGCCATTCAAAGTGGTAATGCTGCCAGCATTCTGGGCACTTTTCCTTCCATCAACGGGTTATTATAAGTTTATATTATTTGTTATTTTTTTAGTTTTATCTATTTTACGATTCAAGGTATACTTTAGTTTTTCAGGTCTAGTTTAGTTTAATTATTAAACACTCAACAAAGCTTTTGTACATCCAAAACAAACGAGGCACTACAATAATAACTATAACAACTATTACTAAACACTATTTAGCGTTTAGCATTGTTTTATCACTAAAATTGCAATATTGGTAATGTTTTAAATAAAAGTAGGTTAAAATCCAAATTTAATTTAAAACAATGTAGCACTCATCTCAACAATCATGGCGAAACTTTCACGGTTTCTCAACAACGGATCTCTAATAAAACCGGCTGGTTGCTGGCGAGATGTAATTAAAATAAAAAGTTTGTAATAAATATTTCTATTAAGCAACGAGGGTAACGGCGGGCCAAATCGTTATTTTTGAAATGTTTAATTAGAAATAACGTTTTGGGAGAAATTGCTGCTTTCTTATTACTTGAGAACTTATTGAATACAAATTAATGTTTTTGAAATAAAACTTCTTTACGCACGCTTGACTTGGGGAGTAAGCTGGTGAATGCGGGGCGAACGGAAGTTGAATTTCTCAACGTAGATCTCCATTGTCAATATAACAAAGTTAAAAATTTGTATTACTATGTTGGTATATCTGGTGAAATGATAATTTATAATTGTCAAGATGGCGACATTAACATTAAAGCAAAAACAAGTTATACCGGCCGATAGATGGAGCTAAACTAAATAAGTTACTTTAGTTGTGTGGTCTAAAGCACACTCGTTTTTTTGGTTAAGATTCTGTTAGTTGTATAAGGAGTTAATATCTGGCCACATATCATACAGAATTATACTGGAAATTTTAACTCGGTATAGTCAAACTAATAATCTCTCGTTTCAAAACTACGTCCTTTTTTCCACAAGTAAGACTAGAAACTGATGTATCAGTTTCCTGATATAAATAATAATAAAAGTAACAAAATAATAATAATAAGGGCAATAACTAGGATTATCCTATTTTGTAAGTTTTCTTTAGGCCCAGGTCGCTCAAAACTTGACGTTTGTAATTAAGGAGAATAATTATTACATCTATTAGCTTAAGACTAGATGGAAACTAGAATATGAAAATTATTAATTGTGAAATTGGCTTTTGATGTAAACAATAGGCAAACGGTGATGCCACACTAATAATACGATATCTGATGTTAAACCATATTAGATCTCTTTGAAAATGTATGATACAAACTATCTGAATGTACACACAACGTTTATTGTATAAACTACCTACCAACTCCAATTACAGTCTTCATGACTACGGTGCAAGCATTTTGAACAATTTTGGACATCCATATGACCTATAGAACATGCAAGTAATAAATGTTGAAACGCTCTTCTTAACGTTGCTTAAATCACCTCACGTAGATATAATAATTAAATAAATAACCAATCACATACATATAGACCCTGGACCCTAACTAGGATTCTTTGTATCTAGCGAACCAGGAACTATGAGGACCATGGTCCCACACAGAACAACAATTATTTGTCCTGTCACGGAAATCCAACCCGCTACCTCCAGATTATGAGCCAACCTGCTCAACCAACACACCACAGAGGCTGTAGATGTAGCAGAGAAATACCATAAGTCTATCAAATGCCAACCAATATATTCCCTTCTACTTTATTCTCAATATACGAAGCTCAACCTAACGGTTCTCTACGACCGAAACTGCGAAGGTATTTTGATTGGCAGCTATGACCTCCAGCTGATTTATAGACTACGAAATTGTGAATTGATATTAGAGTATCATAACTATGTTTCACGCCCTTAATTCTTGGTGTCATTCTACACAAGTAGTTGGAGCTATCGTTTCATATAAATGTGCTAAAACTTTCGTCTTTATGACTTCCTTTTTGGGTATGATAGAGATTCATCGTGGTCAATTTAATTTAGAAGCTGAAGAGTGTTTTATGTATGCTATTACTCATATTAAAATTAAAGTCACACAATATATGTTATTACTAGTTGAGCCCCGCGGTTTCACCCGTGGACAAAAAGTATTTTAATTATTTGCTCATACTACGGGAAAATTTCACTTTTCCGGGATAAAATGTAGCCTATATGTTAATCCAGGGCATAAGCTATCTTGCTACCGAATTTCATCCAAATCCATTCAGCCGTTTGAGCGTGATGGAGTAACAAACATACACACAAACATACATACAAACTTTCGCCTTTATAATATTATTAGTGTGATATTATAGTGTGATGTGATTAACTGAACCATCAAAAAAATACATTAGACAGATTAATAGAGCCGCCTTGATTTTTCTTCAAACTAAACTTGGTTTACAAGTAGATAGAATAGGCGCAGTGTTAGCACAAAATCAACAAATAGCACTTTTTTGACATCACTAACACGTGATACGTGACGTGTCAAAATAATCAAATGAAAAAATGCGCAGACCCTGTTGGATATCAAATAATGATCTGGGATTTTCAACTTCAAAGAGAGCAATATAAAAAGAGAATCCGTCAAAAAAAAACGAGCTATGACGCGGCCTTAGTTGCTACACTTTTACACCGGCCATCAGTATTATCTAGGTATTATATTTTTATGTAAAATAAAGCAAAAACAAAAAGGCTATAAGTTAAAAGTACTACAAAACCTAAGTATGTAACATTTTTTAATGTTACCCATTGCAATAGCCGCTACAAGGATTCATTTTATTAAAACGCTATTAAAAACAAGTTTAAGAAGCTAAATAGTACCTACTCAAGCAACAATTACCTAATTAAAGATCGAAACGATAACCGGCAGATGTAACCATCAAAGCTCGAGACGAGCAACGGGCGGACATCAATTCGTTACGAATTCGTCCATTTAGTTACACCTCGTTGATTCAAGGACTCTCAAACTCATTCTACTCACAATAAACAGAAAAAAAAGTAACAAATTAAACGATTGAACCTGTTCTCAAGGACCCCTAAAGAGCGGTACGCTGTTAAGTGAACTAATTTATACTGTTGGGTTATAAACAATATGTTAAAGCGGTTTGGAAGGCTTTGAGGTTAGTTTGGATGATTCCAGTTTCTGTGCTAGAAGAATAAATTATTGAAGTAAACCTTTTTTTTCTATAGTTGATTAAGGGCGGATTTTTACTTAAATTTTAATCAAAACTACTTGTTTTAAGTCGGAATCGTTTTGATATCGTGATCCATGTAACTCAACAAATGAAAATATCTATGTCTAAAGAAAAATTGTAGTAGTTAAAGCCTTTTGGTCCCGGTGTAAGAATAAGAACAACTCGTTTGGATCCATGATTTTCGTAAGAGCAGGCTAAGAAATAGGCATGACTAGACAAGATGACTGCCAAGCGTGGTGATTATTGTAATTCCCCCCTCTAATGGAGGAGACCTAAAAAACAAAAATCTATTAGGTCTAGTTACTTTTGAAAAAAAAGAACTACTAGCATTTAACTAGGAGATAGGACATTTCTGCAAAATTCGTCTAGGCAGGTAGCACCGTTTTTCTAGTTATCCTGCCGCCAAGCATACGTGCATACACTATAGTGTGCAAGCACTTACTTTTCCGGTTTGAATGGCATTGTAGCTAGCAAAATTACTTGTCAAATGAGACTGTGTGATGTCTCAGTATGAAGTGCGCAGTGCAGTGTCACGTGAAGCTTTATAATTTAGAGTTCCAAGTGATACTATGGGCAGCCGTAAACACGAACGAACGACGTAAGCAAATGACGTAAACTGGCAAACGACTAGACCATCAATGACAGTTACAATATTTAAAAAACCTATCGTCTTAAACATAGTTTTTCTACCATGGTACAAACTATCTATCAATCTAAACCGGCATAGCGTTTCTACCAGCGCACCTATCACCACCGCGAAAATCTCTTCCACAAATTATTGAGTCATGGAAGTCACTTGCGACGACTTTCGACTTGCCTTTGAACGGCCTGTATCGCAGGTAACCAGGCCTCACCTCCACGGATACACCTTATAATAAGTGTACTTAGAACGCTTCAGGGCTATTATTAAAATAGAAGCCTAACAAGACAGCATATAGATTGATATTACACAACCATCTAGTCCAACGGTGTTACACAAATTAATTATCGTTGGCGCTCGTTATTAAAAAGGTCCTATTTCGACGTTCCAAAATATTCCATTTTCTTGTCAGTGGGGGTCCGGCCGTTTCAATCGCTGGTACAATTAATCAAAGCAACGCTCTGTCATCTACCATCGGTCAGTGCGGTTGTTGTGTGACTTTTTATACTTCTAACGTTGAGGAAATAACACGGTCATAGAATTGTTATAGCATAATTGGAATAACATGAATGTCGGTACTTATTTGACATGACAATTCAGAAGATTTGTTTTTTAGCAGTATCGCCTGCTTAACGTAATTAAATTAAATTTTCCTTTTCATTAAAGCTGATGTGACGATAAATCAGTATTGAGACCTATGGTATTATATTTGTAAAACAATTAAATATTTCTTTTACAGGAATTTCAGTTTTACCCTATTTTTGATTGTTGTAAAAAATTATGTGATCGTTTAATAGATCTGAAATATATTTCAAAATTATAACTATCATGATATTTAAATCCCTAAAGTACGTTAGAAAACCTAAATCTGAAATTTCAATTAGCAAATTAATTCCAATAAAAGATTGAACTAAAAGTATTACTTTAATCGAATAATTATAACGATTGCGAGCCGAAAATTAAAGTCATTACTTTATCGTTGGCAATAAAAAACGACCATGAAGCTTTCTTGTAAGGATTGGATTAAAATAATGATCGTATTAAACCTTGCCAAATTGATAATAATGTATAATATAAAAGGCGTTGTGGATAGAAAAATATTTTGGGATCATTTGTTAAAGTCAAAAGTGTGTGGTATGACTAATTTTGTTATATAGAAATTGGTCAATAGCAGCCAATGAACTATTTGGCTGCAACTATTATGACGGTGAAAGCCACTTCTTTAATTCAAGTTTTTTTTTTCACTTGTACTTTGTACTTTTAGACGTACAGATCGTATTTTTCAAAAAAAATTGACAACATTTGTAATACGGGTGCATAGAATTTTATAGTCTTCAGTGATTTTTGATTACATGTGTATATCCTCCAAAAAGGGGAGAAGATTGCTTCGGTATCATATACAGACCAATTTTAAGATTATTTGGCAGAAACGTATTTTAAATAAGTACTTCAAATATAAGCCAAATTGGTCAAGAAATTGTAAATTTGTTAAGTCTGAGTTTAGGAACATAATTGTTGCATAAAAGCTTGTGCTTGAGAGATCGTTGAACCACTAAATTTTATAGTTTGACATAGCAATAAAAAGCGCATACGAACTTATGCGCAAAATAAATATAACTTTATTGATTTTACTATCATCAAGCCAAACCATCAGAATTTTCAATCATCGTCGACTAACGAATGTTGTATGTAATATGTAGTAAAGTATCAACAATATACGAAACTTTGGAAGGCGATACTGGTTTTAATTACAATAATAGTTGAACTAGTTAACCAACACCCAAGTTGCAGTTACTCACTATAATTTCATAACACTATGGTCAAGTTAAAGGTTAAAGTAACTGTGAACTATTCTGCGTCCATTCCAGGGTCATGGGTAACATGAGAGCTCGCCAATAAAAGACGCAAAACAGGAATTTATTGTTCGCAATGTTCCGTGGCCGGTCCATTGTGCGGTGCAGTGAAGGGTGCAATTACTCGTGTTCTTGAACCTCCTGGTTGTAAGCTCTTTGCTACTTTATCGTGATTAACTTAGTCATAATTTACTTTGATTATATTAAAAGACGTTAAATATATTTTGTTGTGATATGGCATAACGCGGTCATGGTAATTCTGTCGTAGACTCTCTCCATTGTATAACTGTGTATGTTTAAATATCTTATTTTTACCACCGGTGGAACTTTATGGTTGGTGGCGTTTTGTTTTGTACAGAGGTTCTTAATAAGCTCATTGTAGCAGCTTTTCAATAATAGATTAAGTACCTTTCCAAATTATAACAGCCTTAGAAAGCTCTTCGAGCAAATAAGGGTTTCGCATTTTAGACATCCACTTCTACCTTCCAACTGATAAAAAATGTAAGTCGAAACAAAGACACAAAGGGTTACAGAAAGCTCAAATTACAACCGTCAAGATAACCGCAAAAATGTGAAATTCGTCAAGAATACCGAGATAAAAGTACCTACATTTTTAATTTCAAAAGTTTTCCGCTTCACGTTGGCTTGCTTCGTTTAATTTCCGGCGAGATTATCAAAACTAAGCCAGGTTTTAGCTGCAGTTTTCATAGGTACAACGTCAAGAGTTTGCACTAGGAATATCACATAAGAGCTGTTCTTCAAACTACTACTAGTATTCTTTGGAATATGTTTTAATATTAAGTTACATTATACCTTAATTTGGCTACTTATACTCCCGGATATTATTTAGCTCGGTTACAGTTTTATTATTTGTATGTATACATACTTAACATTCTTACATTATGTTATGTTGACAGCCTCTGTGGTGTGGTGGTAGAGTAGGTCAGCTCATAGCCCGGAGGCAGTTCAATTCCCGCGGCAGGACAAGTATTTGTGCATAGAAAAAAAAAACGCAAATACTTGTTCTGAGTCTGGGTATTGTGGGACCATGGTCCTCATAGTTCCTGGGTCCCTAGACACAAGGAAACCCAGTTAGGGTCCAGAATCTATGTATGTGATCGTGTGAGGCGTTATTATTATGTTTTCACGTCTCAAACACGGGCAAACATTCTCGGGTCAATGATCATCATTCGACTAATATAAGTGTACCTACGAAACGGAACCAATTACCGTTGGGGAAAGAAAGGTTTCAAGTGGCTACGAAATCGAATATAATTAAATGGCACCCTATACGAGGTCTTGTAATAAACTGGTGGCCGAAGTCAGAGGAGCCTGTAGCAGGGTTAGCATCAATTAACGGTTTAATCAGTTATACTCTACGGTAGGGGTTTTAGTAGACATCTTTCAGCTGATGATTTGGTGACTATTAATAATAATAATAACGCCCAACGATCACATACATAGACCTTTTACCCTAACTAGGATTCCCTGTATCTAAGGACCCAGGCACTACGTGGACCATGGTCCCACAACAGAACAAGTATTTGCGCTTTTTTTTCTGTGCACAAATACTTGTCCTGTCGCGGGAGTCAAACCCACCGCCTCCGGGCTATGAGCCGACCTGCTCATCCACCACATCACAGAGACTGTCTTGTTTTTGTGAAGATGTCTCTCTCAATCTCTTGGCCTGGCATAATTTGTATTAAACTACTGTTTTTTATTTCAATTAAATCACACTCTCAGCTATGACTACAATTATTGCAAAATTGACTTTGATTATAAAAGGTGTTTAACAAAATATTCTCTAACATCCCTGGTACTTAGTTTATTAAAAATTTACTCAGTCATTTTGCAAATTCACATTCACAACATCTTAGAACTGTTCAGAATTCTGCTGTGAGAACAAAAAGCAAGATTACAGTGAGTTACCAGGTGATTAGTTCCGATGTCCTTATGTAGTGGCAATTTTACGTGTTGAAATAGATTCAAGATGGTTCTGGATGGATTGCATTGCATTGTGCCTACGGGCATTACCGGTTGGGTAATAACTACATAGGTTCAAGGGTATTGCTTGCATTTTAAATTCATATAAGTTTAACCTGGGGTACAAAATTAAAATACCATTCCACAATTCATATTTTTAAATTGTATTTATGAGCCTTAGTTTCATTGACTTAAATTTTGATAAAAAAAAATGTTTTAAAGATTTTTGATCTATATGCTTTTTATAAAAATGAATATACTTTCAGAGCAGAAATAAAGCTTAAATTTGATATAGCACAATTAAAAAAACCACGTTAGTTTCCATAATAAAAAAGCATTCAACAGTAAACAGCACATGTATCTTTATATACGAGTAGATTAAAAGTTCTAGGTGGGATAAAATAATATTTTTTAATATTTGTAAATTTAGACCAAAAAGGTAGATATTCAATGGCTTTCTTAGGTTCTTTTTCTTATTTAACAGTGGAGTGGAGTTGGTGGAGTAATCACCAACGTTATCTGTCTTCAGCCAATGATTTGACTTCCCCGTACGACAAGCCATTATTCTCTTCTTTTGGTTTGTGTATTTCCTGCTAGGTCTGCCTCTTCTTCTCTTTCCATCTACCTTTCTTTTTTTGATGCTTTTAATTAAGTTGTCGTGTCGTACAATATGGCCAAACATTTTGCTCTTCTTGCTTCTATTGCCGCTAATATATCATACTATCATAGGTTGGCAAGTAATTCATGTAACAATATTATGTCATAAAACAATCAATCAATTTCTGTTTAAAGTTTGCCCGAGGATATAAGGCTATTAAGTTAACCAAAAAGTTAATTAAGTTACACCAAGTCATAGTAATTTGAGTTAGGCCTTCAACTATATATAAATATAATCTAGAGTTAATTAGGTAAACAATACGGAATAGTGCAGGTATATGCAACGTTCATACACCTGTGCTTACCATTAAATATCTACACAACGTTCACAATCCTTATAAAAATGGCAACATTGCCGATAATACCATGTTTATTGCTGTATTCATAGTAATAGGATATTAACATTAAATGTAAATAGTAACAGGTTGAATTATCAAGAACATCTATCACGAATAGTATTAACTCACGTATTCATTCTTAGTAAAAGTAACGTCTTAAATAAAAATTATGAGTAGGTGAACGCCCATGCACGCATGGTAATTATCGGCTGGCCACACTTGAAAGAATAAAATAATGTGGGCAGTGGAATAACTTGCATGGGCTCTAAGGTTATTGAAAGCGTTCTACCTTACAAAATTTAGCTACTTTATTTAGTTGTCTTATGTCCATCGACACTAAAGTTTGATAGCTCGTAAGTTCCCACTTACCTTCCTTGGACGTACCAATACACTCATTGCAGTAGATCCTCATAGACAGATAAGTTCGAACTAAAGAGTGGCCAAACTTTAATAAATACAAGCATCTGCCGTGCTACCACAAATACATAAACAAGGCTAATACAGATGTCAAACGCGTGTTTAAGGTTTGTTTAAATCTTTTGTGGTTAAGCCGTTAGCGTTTCATATAATTCTAATGGAAAGTAAAAATGTATGAAGAAAAATGAAAATTTTCGAAAAGATCATTCAGTAATACAATAATTACCGACTGGATCCGTCGAGTTTACTACACAATATCTAAATATAGATACTAATATTATGTAAGAATGTCATTTCATTCCAATGTAAGATTATAGCTGTTTGAAAACTTGAGTGATAAAACTACGTCAATTTAAATAAAGCCGCCGTTTGACGAGTCCAGTTGAAGAGTTTTATATTGGATATTTTCTACAAAATTCGAAAATAGATCTGCCGATTTTAAGTTCAAAAACCACCTATAGGTGAAAATATATTTCTTTATTAATATTAACTCTCCATTCAATTGGATAAATAATAGGTCTTTACCTATGAAATTGCCGTAATGTAATGCAGTACAGACTTTTTCAAACAAAAAAAAGTTTTGATTGGCTATGAATTCTAAATTCAAATTAATTTTGTTTTAAAAATATGACATTCTATTTACAATATAAGTATTTTGTTTATTGATTAGCGTTGTATTTTCATTACATTTCAACATTTTTCCTCATAATGGATACTTTGAAATTTCGTGTAATTATGGAATATGAGTTCCGTCGTGGCACCAACGCGGCACAAACGACACGTAACATCAACGACGTTTACGGAGAGAACTGTACAAACGAACGTACAACCCGTTATTGGTTTGCTCGGTTCCGTTCTGGGAATTTTGACTTGAAAAATGAACCTCGTGGTCGTCCGGAAACTTTGGTCAACAATGATGAATTAAAGGCGATTGTGGAAGCTGATGAATCTCAATCTACAGCTGAGCTGGCAGCAGCTTTTGATGTTAGCATCAAAACAATATTGGTCCATTTGCGACAGATTGGCAAGATAAAAAAGCTTGATAGATGGGTGCCCCACGAACTTAACGATCGCCAGCGCAACGTACGCGTCGAGACTTGCCTTGCGCTGCTTAAAAGGCACAGAAATGAAGGAATTTTGAACCGAATTGTTACGTGAGACGAAAAATGGATTCTTTTTGACAATCGAAAGCGCTCAGCAAGTTGGTTAGATCCTGGTTCGGTACCAAAGCAATGTGCAAAACGAAAAATGACCCCTAGAAAGGTGATGGTCACAGTTTGGTGGTCTAGTGCTGGTGTGATTCATCATAGCTTTTTACAAAACGGCGAGAGCATAACTGCAGATGTGTACATTGAAGAACTGACCACAATGATGGCGAAACTCGCACGTCTGCAACCAGCTTTGGTCAATCGGTCGTCTCCACTGCTACTTCACGACAACGCGCGACCCCATACTGCACAACAGACCGTCTCTTAGCTGCATGAGTTGGGTTTGGAAGCTCTCCCTCATCTGCTATACTCACCAGATCTTGCGCCTACCGACTATTACTTTTTCCAAAATTTGGACAACTTTTTAGCGGGAAAAAAATTCAATTCCCGAGAGGCAGTACAAAACGCCTTTGAAGAGTTTGTTGTCTCCCGTCCTGCTGATTTTTTCAAGAAGGGCATCCATAAACTGCCACAGCGTTGGCAAAGATGCATTGATTGCAGAGGTGATTACTTTGAATAAAAGAAATAAATAAGTTCGAAAAAAAAAACCTTTAACTTTTTTCAAACAAAACGGTAATTTCATAGGTAAAGACCCATAAGTAGAGATGTAGTACTGTATTGCCTCTACACTATGACCATAATGTGATAATCTCTAAATGTTATGGTTTGATGAGTTCATCGAAACGAAAGCTACAGAATTCTTCTTCCAGGTCATTAATTAAGTTTTTTCTTGTAATTTGTCAGTTGTAATGTTTTTGTGAAGCAAGTTGTTGCAAGTACTTAGTTTTGTCTTTATTAGTAACTTAACTATCAAATGCCTGACGAAACGAAAATATTTATTATAAAATATTTATTATATGACCACAATTCTATCCTTTACTTTGGCCAAATTAAGCATTGCCACTCAACGTGGCTATGCTGCCAGCATATTAGGCACGTTGCTTACTGGTAGTAATTTGTTAGATTAAGGCTTTTTAAATTTTTTCTTTTTCTTTTTCAACGTATATTTTTAGTTGTCTAGTAGTTTAGTTTTAGCATTAGCTCGTTTTTTAATTTTGATACTTTCAAAAGTCTTTGTTACTAATCTGACAAGTTCTCTTGAACAAAATATCACCGTTAAAGATGCTTATGTATCATCCCTCTATAAAATACTACTTTGGATGCTTATCATAGGGGGTTCGCTATATTTCCCTCTCAACTAACGTTTGCCTCGCCCAATCAATTTCCGTAACGCTCTCGTCACGCATTCACCAGCTTACCTACTCTTCAAGTCAAGCGTGCGTCAAGTTTTCTTTTTTAAACTATTTATAGCATGTGGGTATTGTAATTACTAAAATGATACCAATAAAAATAAAATAATGCTCTATTCACATCTAAATAGCCTTATCCAATAACTCACAGTTACAAATTTCAACCTTCCCATACCTATAAATGCTTTTAAACAACCGCTAGACAATCATGAGAGGTTCTCAAAGGGAACGCTATTAGCACACAACGTAATTACTGGTCTCAACGCGCCCGATCGACATGCGCAAGAGTCAGTAACAAGACAACATAATAACACGAGCCGCCTTTTATGTGTGTGTTTCGCCACCTGCCCAAACAGCGAAGTGATGGGGTAATATCGATATCGATAAACAATGGAGATCCTTTGATATCAAAAGATATTCGATCGATAGTGATGCTATATTTTATGTCTGATGACCGCAGACTTCTATTTAAGGATAACAACAGAAGCACAGACGAAAATTTAAAAGCGAGAGAATACTATATTGTTATTTTTCTTTAATGTACCTCTAGATTTCGTAATTCTGTTGGACTTTGATATTGAATTAAACGGTGGACGTGATATACAAACCGCCTATGTCATTTAACAATAGGTATATTTATTATATCACATATAACTATAGGTGATATAATTTTAGATATAATAAAATATAGTCATGGTAAAATAATAAAACAAGTAAATACTAAAATGTACCCATAAACACGATATTATAAAAAAATATCAGCGTCTCAAATTTTATCTTATTCTTGATTTGAATCTCATTATGATAGAGGAGCTTTTTTTAGATATTACTATGGTGCTATCAACGTCAATATTATCAGATTATGATAGAATACAAATTACAATGATTTAGCTATAACCGAAGCTTACGTCAACATCATAATGAAACTGTGATAGTAATCTAAAATTGAAGTGTTATCGTATTAAGCTTTGCGAATAACATTCACAGTGTTCATATCATCACAAAAAATGATGTAGCAAAAAATATCGATAAAAAGACAGTGGTGTCGACATCCTTTTAATGACCCCTTGTTAGCCATTGCCATTCCTCCCCGCAGAGAGGCATCGGCATCACCGTATAGAGCAGTACGAAAGCTTGAAATATTTACACGCATTTTAATGCTTTTTTTAGTCGAAATTTTAATATACTGCATTTAATAATATTAGGCACTCTAAATTTTTTACATTCGTAATCCGAAGCTGTTGATAATTTTGCGACTAACGTAAAAATGGTCCATATGTTAAGCAAAAATACACCTCTCTAAAAAAGCAAAAATATTTGCATTTAGCTAATTTTCTATCGGTGTATATATATTTTATAGTTTACTATTTTGCACAAATAGTAAGCATTGCTATTCAACGTGGTAATGCTGCCAGTATTCTGAGCACTTTCCCCTCCACCAAAAGACTATTATAAGTTTTAAGTGTTAGTTATATTTATTTTAAGTTTTAAGTACTTTTTGTGACTATAAACTTTATATTAGTAATTTTAAATCTTATGATAATATTCTTAATAATACCTTCCTAATTGTATTTTCAACAACTCGAAAATCATTATATTAATTGCCTATTTTTTAAAGTTTAAGCACTGCTCTCTAAATTACACTGTCGTTGCAAGGAAAAGGATGCATGATTTTTACCCCAAAGGTGTGATTTCGGCATCTCGTAACAGTGTTAAATATTTTAATTTAGGTACATACACCGATTAAAGCGATTATTTTGTCGGAAAAGTTGTCGCTCAAACTAAATGACGGTGTAATGGGATCCCATCGTATGAGAGTGTAATGATGGTGATTGAACGCGATAAAAGACGTCGGTTTATCTTGATTTTATAATGCGGGTCTAATTTTTGAAGTAATTGATTTTTGAAAGTTGTCAAGACTGATAAGTTCTTGAAATACTAATACGCAAGTTATGTAGTAGCCTTTAGACTAATTAATACCCATGGATGGTATCATTAATGGTACTAGTGATACTACTTTGTATCTAGCTATCTAACAATAGTGACACATACACCTATTTTTGTCTCTGTTTCTTTTGACGTTATCACACCTCACGTCATTCTATGAGAAAATAGTCTCTAATGAAAATAAATGTATCATAACACAGATTAGAGTAGAAAAATGGATCCGAAAATATTCCTTAATTATATAATAATATAGTAGGTATATCAACATATTTTATTATTATTTTCATTTATTTTTTGTGGACATTTCACGCAGCGCCATCTAGCCCCAAGCTAAGCAAAGCTTGTAATATGCCATACGTTTTTTTTAAAACGAGCTAATGCTGTTGGTCTCTACCGACCTTTATAGCGTCACCGGGTGGGAGGGCGGTCGCTTAAGGCGCCCAACCGTCAAAAGCAACTAGCTCAAGGGCACTCCTGGGGTGCGAGCCTCGGCTTGGGCCGTTGCCGGGATAAGAAGATCGAGAAGAAACCGGGATAAGAGAATCAAGAAGACAGGCAGGTTAGGCATGAATGTATTAAGCTTTACGTAGGTTTTAGCTTCCCTTATTCCTTCAACCGTTTCTGACAATATCCATAATAGATAGACAGAGAGGCAAGCGATATCGTGTGTATGTATACACAGACGAACTACTAACAGCCATATTAATAAACAGGTATTAGTCTCGGATTAGTTACTTCAGCTTTTGTCCTTTTTTTGCTACTGGAATATTTAGCTGGATCGAAAGAGACAAAAGATGGTGTAACTAGTCTAAAGCTAGTTCGTGTTTATTTATAAGGCTGTAGGTGTTCAAACATAAGCATTCCCTTTTTTCTGAGCTTGAAACTACAAAGCCTATATATCTATTAAGATCCATCACAATTATTGCCTGCAAATAGCTCGTTTTTTCAGAAGCCTTATATGCATTTGATGATCCATAAACTTCTATAATCACACTGCCCTATAACGACCCTGAAAACTGGTGCACGATAGTAATAACCTGTACCGTAAGAGCCATTGTAGAATTTATTATTTTATAGCACATTCTATCCATAAATTCTTTAATTGGGGCCGTTTTTATGCTTTGCGGACCCTTAATTTACAAGGGCAACCACGGACAGTATTATTTTTTTAATATAACACACGTCGAGTCCAGAGTAATTCGCTTCGACGCCGCAGTTAACAAGCTCTCCATCATATAATTTAGGAAGGAAATGCCTTCGCATTGTTTGCAGCTGCCCAACGAACACCAACATAACAATTTTCACATTTAAAATAACAGTTTACAAAGGATAATCTTTTCGAAGGTCGTATTTATGATTTATTGGGACGGCAGAGCTTGTTAGCAGTAAAACAACGTAATCCGATCATCCGTAATTTGTAAATTAAAAATCCGATCGAAGACCGAGTAAATGTTATGAAATGGACTCTTCATTAGTTGTCATTAAATGCAATGTATTTCTATAAAAGACAAGGCGCCGAATAGTAAGACCGGATTTAGAGTTAAATGTATCAGCTTTTTACAGTTATTAAGATTACTGTTAATTAGACATCAGACTGTTCAGTTTTTAATTAAATGGTATCGTTTCGGAAACGTTTATGAAGATCGTCTAATTTCAATTTGAAGCATTTTATGGTTGCTAAGCTCGTTAACTACAAATGGACCAAAGAGTTCATTGATTTTATGGATATAAAATGAGTTCGAATTACTATTGAGGCATTTTTACTACCTACTTTTGTTTTTGTGGAAACTTGATGCAAGTTCCCTTTAATTTTCTCTACATAGGTAACATTATCGGTATGTTTAGATTTTATGCCATAACGGTTAACAGAGTTTAGACAAATTTTTCACTAAATTTGAGTCTTCAAAAGAAACAAATGAATAGAAGTTTATGATTCATTTTATTTTTCACTGATAATCTTATTTTATTATGAAAGTAAGAAAAGTAAGTAAATTTTATAGGATGGGGTATATGGTTATTACCATTATATAATTTAATTAACCCCAATTGAACACGAAATCCATTATGCTACTGAATAGATAAGAGCATGGTGTTTAATTCCTTGACACAAAATATTTTATTCGCAAGCAACGTGAACGTTCTTTGTATATCCAAATTCTTCACATTTCCACAATGTTTGACCAAAGTAACACACAATGTCTGAGATTTAGACGTGCATTGTATGAGTTGGCGCCGGCAGGCACACCCAGTTAAATATTCAGGGCAAAAGTCAGTCACGATGCCTGATGCTCTTTCGTCTGATGCTTCTTTGTAGGTGCTGTATTTTCCAAAATATTATGCATTTTATGTCAAACACAAAAAAAAAAAGTTAAATGATGTTAAAGTCCTATACAAATAAAAACATGCCACATTGCAATTTACATTGTGTCCTGGGATATTTACAATAATGAGTCACCTATAGTTTCACTTTTAATAATACCCTGCCCTTGGCAGCTTCACTTTCAAATAATGTAAAATGTAAAAGTACAAACAATTCAAACAAACGAGAGCAAAAGTATTAATGTCACCCAAACAATAAAAGCTGCAATTCAAGGTACAGCCCTAAAAGTAAAACTCGTCATAATGTTGGACAAAACAAATTGTAGGAAACAAAAACTTAACAACAATAGTGTCGCAATGAACCGCTGAGATAAAACAAGTGTACCATAAAGTTACTGCTGTAAACATTGTTTATAAAACAATTCGGTAGTCGGGCGACAAACAAAAGTTTTCGGCAAAATTCCGCGCCACCCTTTTGGCATCCTTAAATTGTTATGGCCGTAATAAGGCCCAAGTGAACATGTGACTTTTATGGCTTGTAGTAGAGTTTTTGGGAGCACATTTTGTCTCTGACAAAATTACGGGAATGGTATTAAAAGTAAACGTTAAGACGGGTTTGATATGATTTATTTCTCGTCGTGTCCGTATTCTAAACAACTAGGTATAATCTAGACGTTTTCAAGAAAAGAGTGAACATATATCTGTGAGGCTGCCACTTATTTGGCCCGTGGAATCAGCATTGCGAACGAACAGACAACGAAGCTGCCAGCATGCTGCACCTCTAACTGGTAGTGGTCTGGAGAATTTTAACTGGACTTGAGTATACTATCAGCACAGCATGGTACGGCAAAGCACGGTTTTAAATATCTTGTTTTAGCGGTAATAATTATTACAGGAAATAATAAGCCATCTTAGCTAGTTAAATAATGTAAGGACAGTGCCTAATGGACAAGCTTTTAGAACTCGACTCAGAACCTCTGTGGTATAGTGGTTCAGCAGGTCGGCTCACAAGACGGGGGTGGCATTGGCATGTTCAAATCTCGTGACATGACAAGTAGTAATTGTGCAGGTAAGAAAGCGTATACCTAACTATTTCTGTGTCTGGGTGTTGTAAGATGGTCCTCGTAGTTTTTGTCTCCATTTATAGAAGGAAGTTCGGGGCTCTGGTCTATGTATTGTGATCGTTGTGCATTACTATTATTATGGAAATTACTTACTAAAAGTAAACAGCTCAATTAAATTATATGATAATTTTCCGACACTCCACCAAGAACAAGATGAAAAGACTTGAAAATCGTTAATTTAACATGTAATTATTAATACCATAAATGAATCCCTTCGCATTCCCCAGACAATAAAACGATTATGGATTATGATGTGAACGCTGAAAGCTACTTCAACTCGTAATAAATCTGAGACTTGTTAATTACCACCGTCCTCGGTCGTAAAGGGCTTTTTGTTTTGGTAACTTTCTTCGACTTCAAAAGGATCCCTCTTGATTACGGAAATTATATGAGTGTCATCATTAAGGATTGTGATTGTCCATTGCTTATTTATATGACAAAAGATAATACTTAAATTCTTGGCAAGTAGGAACCACACAATTACTTTGTTTGAAGGATTACATCGTAAAAGCTACTAAACATATAAATCCTTTCTATTTTGTTGTAGTATGTTATTCTTTTTTAGTTTGAAGCATGCTGACGCTCGTGGAAGCCGTCCCAAAGAAGGACATCGAATATGTCCGAAACCTGGTCGGAGTAATTTCGACTTTAAATTGACGTCAGTTTAGCAGTCATTTAAATTTCATATTTTATTCCGAAAAAAGAAAAATAATATTATTCTGAATAAAATAACGAAATACCTATTAGCTATACAAAGCGTAATATTTAAGCAATGTCAGACTGTAGCTCAGGGAAATATTATTTAAAAGGCAGCAAAATAAAAAAAAACATTGACGAGTTGTTTTTTGAGATAAATTTATTATTACTATATTAAAATCATGTTCATTTATATACACGCTTTCTTCCAAAAATCAAACAAAAGAGGCGCGGCGCGTGGCCTACATTTCTCCCATAGAGAACTAGGTGTAGTACCTATAGCTAAACGGATGTATTCCATTCCATATACATGTTTAAAAAAGTTAAATCTTAAGTCATTGCATTTATGGGTGACATTTAAAGCCAGGTTAGCACTGATAAATATCAGGAACGTGATCTCACGCTTCCTCTCTGAAAAACAAAGTATAACCTCAAACGACGAATAAACTTATATCCTTTATTTTGAGCTACCCCAGAGTTATTGGATAAAGGCGAAATGTAGGGTCATTCCGCATCCTCAAAGTCTGGGCAAAGGGTAAATGGTTATGTGAAGATTTCGTCCAAAACAGATTTTAACAACGAGCCAGTGGTCCCTTTCTAAATTATTCCGCACATCATTATGAACTTTTCACCAAATACGTAATTTGCTCTCATCTTTCACTTACTTCATTAGGTTCCCAAAGAAGAAATTATGACAATTTCCTTAGGAGAAAATTAAAAGTTACCTGTTCTTAGATTAGCTTTAACAAGTTAAATTTTCTTCGTCTTGTCCGGCATTAAGAAGCGTTCCTCTCTGAAATATTCAAATTGAGTTTAGTTGGGTGTTAAGGATGGCTTTGTAGATTATTAGGAATTGGGAATGGCCATTCTGTTGGTATTACTAAGTAAAAATTAAGTTACAACTTCTCGGAAGTCCATTTTCGCCATTATTGTCGAAGGAAAAGTAAAACAAACGTATTAGTAGTCCTAAAAATTCATTAATGCATTGGCATTCCTTTTTCTTTTGTGTTACTTATTAATTGAGTAACTGAAATGCCTTAATTTTTTGACTAATATAACTGCTGTAAAGACGTGAAGTATTATATGCGTAGTACAAGGCGTGTTTCTCTAAATACTGCTGCGGGCAGAATGGTATGAGATCGGGATATGATGTATAATACATTTTAGTATTAGAAGTCTGTGGATTTCTAACAAAAAATAAAGAATCCGTGAATTAATTATATGCAGTTTTATTACTGCATTTAAAAATGAGCGCTCTTGTACACATTTAAGTTCCTTAACCTTGTACTCTCCAGAGTCCAGCATATTTCCTTTCTTGGTAACAGTTCTCAGGTGGTTTAAAAATGTGGTCAACGGGGCCAAACTGAACACTCACTTTATTAGCATAGACTAATTACATATCAAAAATTACATCAATTTTAATTCTCAACCAACCAACCTCAAGTGAAACAAAAACAAGAAACATGCGAAGAATTCAACTGGAATTTGCTTCTCATTTACACGGCTTACATTAACGTTATTTAATGAACGCATAATAAATCTAAAGTCAACTGACCGTGGAAGTCATATCAGCCTATCACCATATATAGCTAAATAGGCGTAGTCTACAATGAAGGGGCCGGCGTAAGCGAAGCATAACCTACGTGGTTTTTATTTTATAACGAGCCTCCGACTATTATTATGGCGTCACCGTGTCAGCCCCACATCAAGTGTACATCCGCCCTATATCACATACTTATTCACAATCTGATATCATTTGTTTAAACTCTGAATTTCGACAAGGTTCCTAATAACATCATCTAAAGTGGAAGATAACACCTTGTCAGTTTGCTTAAAAGTCTGTAGGTAAGTAGGGTTATAAATGGTGGTTAAATGATTTCTTGACAATTTAATATCAATGCGTGCTATCGATTGTTGGGATTCGTTAAAAACGATCACCTACAAAAGAATGGAGATAGTGTATGAGCGACACCTGTTGATATTAGAACAGTTTGTATGTTTATCTTAAGAAGCTAATGCGTTTTTAAGTAGATATCCTTGTTTTGATTGATGAATTTGTTTCCACGGTTTGTTCAGAAGACAAACTGAGGGCCATTTTCGGACTATTTTGGGAACTAGTGATTTGAATTTGTTTAACTTAATAAAGATTAATGTACGGGTTTGCGTAGAGGCCAGAGCATTTATTTTGTGAGTTGAGTCATTGATCTAAATTATGTGAGAAATAAGAAAAAAGATCTAATAGTTCGTCCTCTTTAAGACCCTACAGAAGTTACCAAATTTGTTTTGTAGGTAAGGGATAAAAAGTTTAATTTATATGTATATATTGTTGAATATTGTTTTGCAGTCTATTACTCATTATAGATTCTAGTCATCTCTTTAGGTACATCATGAATCTTACGACAGATTAATCCAATGATTATGCTACAGACAAGTCTTATCCACTTTTAAGTCTCTCTGTTAGCGCCTTAGAAAATTTAATTTGGGTAAGCATTTATTATTTACAAAGCAAAGACAAATGTGCGTTTTGATTAGTTCTTTTTGTCTAATATATTAATATCTTGAAGGAAAGAAAATTTAATTTTACATTTCATTTAAATTATCCTCTTTCTAACTAATTCGTCTGAAATAATGTCTTGGTTATATCCAAATAGCTGTACGAGAGTAGTTTCCATTGGGTTATCTTTCTCACCACCAACGCGATCTGAATAGTGAAGTAGGATCATGTTAACCAACTTCTTTAAGCGTTTATCCCATACAAGTACTTACACAGTAATATAACTTGCGCTTTTCGCTTGCGTGTACCTATTTTAGTCAACTTTCTAATTCTTACACAACAGTTGTTAAAGTTAGTATGAAGAAGTACGAATATATATTGACTGGCCCGATAGCTCAGTTGGTAGTGACCCTGCCTTCTGAACTGCGGGTTGTGGGTTCGATTCCCACCCAGGACAAACATTTGTGTGATGAACATCGATGTTTGTTCTGTGTCTGGGTGTTATATTGTATTCTATGTATGTATTTACAAACAAAAAGTATCTAAGTATTGTATCAGTTATCTGGTTCCCATAGTACACGCTTTGCTTAGTTTGGGGCTAGATGGCGTTGTGTGAGATGTCCACACATATTATTATTATATTAGCAAATCAAAATATTTTTTCTTTATTCTTTATTTTTATTGTCTGTCCCTTTCAAAGGAATTTCTTTTCATGTAGTCAAGTAGTTGCCGTGGTATCAATTTTTAGACTGATGCCCAGAGATTTTGACCTTGTATAATTAAAATGGCGTTATATAATCATAATTATCTCATAACTTCGCGTGAACTGTGTACTTATGTATAGATTTTTCATTTTTATTTTTGAAGTAAAGCTTCTTAACGCACGCTTGACTTGGGGAGTAATCTGGCGAAGCGAATAGAACTTGAAAATTTTCCATTGTCAACATAACAAAGTTAAACATTTGTATTATTATGTTGGTATGTCCGGTAAAATGACAAATCACAATTGTCAAGATGGCGACATTAACATCAAACAAAGCCAAAACAAAGTTATACTGACCGATAGATGGAGCTAAGCTAAAAAAATTTACTTCAGTCGTGTAGTCTAAAGCACAATCGTTTTTTTTTCATACCGTAATCACCTTAAAGGTAACGTGTTCTAATAGTTTCCATACTGTTTACTTCCATTACGTCTTCAAGTATAATATCATCCCATTATATTCTAACAGGATTATTGTAATCCGTATAGCTTTTGAATGGCTTTAAGTACTCTATATTTTTAGAAAGTTTTGAGCTTGGATAGCCATTTCATACGATCGAGATTATTCTATTTTGCAACTGTGTAGCAGTTCCAGACTTTGGAGATCGCAGTTATACTAAATAGTTTTTTAGAAATGCCAATAAAAACTGCAATAAAATTAATTAAAGGTAGGCTTTATAATACCTAAGCACATTGCTCTAATATAAATAGGAATCGGATTTATTGACAAATTCATTGTGTCTATAAATAAAATAAAAACATTTGAAAAAAAGATAATAATGTTCTACCATTAAGTCATGAAAACTTAAAACATTGGTAGATGAAACTGGAATAAACCAAAACATGACCTAAATAGAATGTAACTTTGTAATATCCCTTCTTTATACTAAAAGCATTTGACGGCGGCAACGTCCAGTTATAAACTCTATGCACAGCGATCGAGCACCGTAATTTACCCTGTGGTGGCATTAAATTTATTACAGTGGCAGCACCGGCAACTGTCATGGCGCCCCTACCTGTCTGGCTATAAAAAAGGAGCGCTCGGTGTACTACGGATCATTCTTGTTCCAGACACGGCGCGGTGTGGACATGCTGAAGGCCTATAGTTATATAGGTTGCAACCTACGCACAACCCGTTCCTGCCGATATCAGAAGTGGAATGCCCATTTCCACATCACTCTTCAAGCAACGCCGAAAATATGATGACGTGACGGCGGGAGACACTAATATCAAATTTGGTTGCAGGGTTAACCCGGACCAGTGAAAAAAAGTTATGAAAAAAAAGTAATGATTCGTCATAGAAAAAAAGAGAGAAAAAGGGGTAAAAAATAGAGAAAAAAAGTTTTAAAAAAATTGAAAAATGAAAAAAAAAAGAATGTAAAAATGATGACAAAAAAAGGTGTCTGAAGGCTAAAGGGATCATCTATCCAGTCTAGCACTAATTGGTATTAGTTGGAATGATGATTATTGGTTGCTAAAGGGATATCTATCCGGTCTAGCACTATCCGGTCCATTTTTATAAATGAAGGGATAAGGTATTAGTTTGTTGATATTTGGTTGCTAAAGGGATATCTATCTGGTCTAGCACTATCCAGTCCATTTTTTATAAATAAAGAGATACTGATGGTCCTGAAGGGTTAACCCTGACGATGACTGGAAGGTTAAAATACTTTTGACTAATCAAATTGAAAACTAATGTTTTGACTTTGACACGGCGCGGTGTGGACATGCTGAAGGCCTATAGTTATATAGGTTGCAACCTACGCACAACCCGTTCCTGCCGATACATTTATAATAGTTGATTATTATTTTAGCTCTTTGTTTGTTTATGTGGCTTTCATGAAAAACGTCGGATTACATTTATACAAAATATTGCATACAAATTGTTAAGACACGTAGGTTAAAACATAGAGTACTTTTGATGCCGAAAAATAAATCACAATGGAATCCTACCAGAAAGCAAATGAATTGCTTGAACGCCTCGAGGCGCTGTTAATAGTCACATATTTATTAACAAACAACTTGACTTTTTCAAGGTTTAACTAAAAAATAAAACAAAGAAATTACTATCTACCGTTTGCCTTTTCACTTCAACAACTATTTATATCAGAATTTTTGCAAATGTGTAAGTGCTACTTTCAATCTTTATGAAACCCGTTGCGGTGAACAATAAGCCAAAACTACAACGCAATTCTAAAACTAATCCCTTTTGTTTGCATTATGCAGAAGTACCAAACCTAACCATAAGTGAAAGATATGGTACACTCGAGATTGGAGGGATTATAATTAAGCTTATACTATAATTGCAAATAGGTATATAGTTAATATATTATTCTATAATTAATAGGTCATATGGGTTAATGGGTCATATAGGTATTTTAATTTTCAATATTGACGTATTATTTCTGATATTTTTTTTTTTTTTTGTTTTTTTTTTTTTTTTTTAAGGAATGACGTGACGAGCTAGCCGTTCGCCTGGTGTTAAACGACACGGCTGCCCATATCAGCTGCAGTGTCACTCGGAACTCTAAAGTATAGAGGTTCGCGTGACACTGCACTGCGCACGTCATCCAGAGACATCGGCACAATCTAGTAATAAGATTACTAAACTGTGAGATCAGATCATAAAGTCTCATTTGCCCAGTAATTTCACTAGCTACAGTGCCCTTCAAACCGGAACACAGCAGTGCTTGCGCACTACTGCTTGGCGGCAGAATAACTGGCAAAGCGGTGGTACCTACCTAGACGAACTTTGCAGTAAAGTCCTACCACCTAGTAATTAGTATTGTGAATATTGACCGTATATTATTACACCTAGTTATATCTAATACTACATACATACATACATAACCAATTTTTTTTTGTATATATACATCATAAATCTTTGATTAAAATATTATGAATAAATGATTGTGATTATGATTATGGTAATCTTGTTTTGGATTGAGCGGTGGAAATAAGGACTCTTCGATTTAAGCTTGTCTAATCTCATTGTTCTTGTATCTTTAAACATCATATTTAATCTGTTATTATATAAGTATTATTAATTATTATTTTAAGTATTGACACGATATGTCTGTATACAATTACATATTACTTCCGCGTAACGTATTGGCATACAAATTAAATACCTAACGTAATTTTTTCTTGTTTAACTTCGACTTTTCAAGTAAATAAACTTTATCATCTCTAGCCTAGTATTTACTTAAAGTTTACTTTAAAGTTAATGCTTTAGTCGTCGCGCATTTATTTACAGCAATACGTATTCAGTTTGTGTACACTTCAGGCTTCAATTAGATTAATGGTGCTATTAAAATGAATGTAGCTGAGTTTAGACTTTACTGCTCAAACTATTGTGAAAATGTTTATGTGAGAGGTTTAAATTAGGTATTCGACTTATGTATTAGACTCTTACAGCCTTATTAATAAACACGAACTAGCTTTAGATTAGTTACGCCATCTTTTGTCGTTTTCGATCCAGCTAAATATTCCAGTAGCAAAAAAAGGACAAAAGCTGAAGTAACTAACCCAAAACTACTACCCGTTTATTGATAAGGCTGTTAGAACTTAGTCTTTTATTTTTTGAAATACTAGCAACACACTAATATTATAAATGCGAATGTTTGTATGTGTGTATGTGTAATGTGTGTATGTTTGTTACTTCTTCACGGCGAATGGATTTAGATGAAATTCGGTACTAAGATAGGTTATACACTGGATTAACATATAAGCTACATTTTATCCCAAGAAAAGTGAAATTTTCCCGTGGGATGAGCAAATAATTAAAATACTTCACATCCGCGGGTGAAACCGCGGGGCGCAACTAGTATAACATACATACGACTTTATTGTTGTCTTTGGGACTTTAAATGTTTGAAATGTTTGAAAAACGGGTGAAATGTTTTTTTTTTGTAAAAAGAAGGCATTGCTAAAATTAACTGATATTATTTTAGGTAAGTCTGGCAGCTTCTATGGTGTATTTGGCAGCTTCTATGGTGTATTTGGCAGCTTCTATGATGTGGTCGTTGATCAGGTTGGCTCATTACCGGAGGAGGCTGGTCCAATCATGTGACAAGTATTTTTGCGCAAAAAACGCATTGATAAGATAATACACTTAAATAGTATAGTTTATAGTTTTTTTCGTTCATAATCTCGGTTGTTTCCATTTTTGGGCGGACTAAAGTTTTTTTTTTTTAATACGAATATCACCAGCCCATTAAAGTATTGGTAAATAATAATTTGTAAGGTAAAATAATATTATGCCCCCCACGTTGCAATGTCGTTTTGCACTGAATTCCTTTGAAAAGATATTGATTTACTAGAAGAGTTAATAAACTCATGGAAACGCTGATGTTATAAAAGATGTAATTTTTATTGAAGCTTTTGCTCTGATTATATAGGTTTATAGTTTTTAAATAGTTATGTTGAAAACAAAATTATTATCAATATTAATATTTGTTACATTTTCTACTACAATCTACTACATTTTCACCAATTTTTATCTTGTTTCTTCTTCTTCGGTTCCAGTTTTAGCAAGTGGTTCACTCTCGTGTCAGTATTTTTGTATAGGCTATCGTAAGACTACTGACTTGTCAACAATAGCCCGGACCGACAGCTTAACGTACCTTGACGGTAGCACCCACTTGCAACTAATTGTAGCGGTCACCCATCCAACTAGTGATCATAGCGATCGTTGCTTAACTTTACCAATAGGAACGGTTAGTCGAGATTCACTATGAACACTACATTTCCGTATAACTAGTTCAAAGTATAACTTTTTGAGTAATACCGGTTCCCATGTACGTATGTTCATGTCCGTTCCATGTATGTACTATACATAGTTATTATTTAATCAATAAATGTGTTTCTAAACGTTCTCAGTTGCAAGCGCCCTTAGAGGGTTCATGTACCTACCTAAACTAGTTATTAAGACCTGACATATTCATAATATAAATTGTACATGAATTTGAACAAATAAATATGAATATAGTTTAAGCCTACACTAATAAAAAAAAATCTATAAGTCCTATTTTAAGGGCAGAAGCCATGGCTCCTGAAATACAGTGTTAAACTAGTTCAGAAGTCAGTGGAGTCTTGCAACAAATGTTCATCTTTTATGTCAATAAAATATTATTAGATTTGAATAAACGAAAATACGACTTAACGAACTCAAAAGAAGAATTACAATTTTCAAAAATAATTAAAAAAATGTTCCTTCTAGTGCCTACATTTCCACAACCTAGTTCCGATCAACATAAATCACAAAATCTATATTCCGTGCAGCGAACACCTGCAAAAGTCGACATAACGAAACCCAATTAAATACATCGAGATAGGAACCATCATTACTGCACTACATGGCCTGTTAGTGCTCCTTAGCAGAGGTGTCAGCGCGATATGAGAAGGACTCACGTTGTACCAGAATTATTTTGAAGAACGCCATGTTTCTTGGAAAATTTAACGAGGTTGAATCAAGACTAAAAGACGAAAGGGTTTGTTTTAGAAGTAATGTTGCGTATTTATTTTAAAAAATAAATGTTGAATAACATTTATTTTTTAAAATAAATGTTATTCAACATTTATTTGATTTGATTTATTTGATTTCTGCTTAAGTCAGTTAACGTTAAAAATAACTGTTTTATGTTCCTTAAATATTACAAATTTGGAGGCATCGTGTTCTTATTTCTGATTGCAGTCTTGTCAAAACAAATATAAGCCCTAGTCTCTAACTGTATCCTATTTCTTCTTTAAATCTACGTACATTAATTATGTCTCTGTGGATTTTATGTCATTGCCACTAAACCAATTCGGATGAGATTTTAGATTTCTGATACTACCAAGATCCCCAATTTATCCAGAAAAGTTAACAAAAATAGCTGTAATAATAATAAAGTTATTATTAAAATTTAGACAAATAACAGACGACCAAACGTATGTGTTTTCCTAAAATGTTTACATCTCTTAAGAACTCTTTATAAGCATTCCCAAAAGATAGATAGCAGATAGCATCTTATATTTACGGCAATTCAACCGTTCCCAAAGAGTAGAACCGATTCATGATTCTGTACTGGTCACGTAAAAGCCACGATTGTCGTGTTCCGTCGATATATAAAAAGGACCGTTACGGCTTATTGCCTTATACGTCTAAAGGAGCCTCTTGTCACGCAGCAAGGAACTTAAATCAGCTGCCAATGCGGTGGCAATGCACCTGTGGAAATGTCGATTATGCAAATGGCAGGCCCTTTTAACTAAACACCGCGCTTTGGTGTTGCGTCCATTCAAAAATACCTCATGACTATTTTGTGTGGCATTTGTAGCATCAAGTCAAACATTTGTGCAATACTTCACGATTCACATTGTTGATGATGATAAAGAAGAAAAAGAAAAAGAAGATGATGATGAAGACTACGGTGATATTATAGATACCAACCATGTTATCCTTGATGTATCAAATTTATTTATTTATTTAATTCGGCTTCCTATTGACAATTACACTATTTTAAATAATATTACTTACTAAACATACAATTTTGCTGAATGTATTGTCTATTTAAAGGAAACACAGCGTGCAAAAAATACCAGATAAATAGTTACTAACCACATTGCAAATCGAAAAGGATAAAGAAGAAAAAGAACAAGAAGATGAAGATGATGATGATGATGATGAAGACTACGGTGATATTATAGATACCAATCATGTTCTCCTTGATGTATCAAATGATATCAAAGCAAGTAATATTTTAAAGCTAGAAATGGAAGTAATTATACAATTTAAATGATAAAAAATTCAAATTTAAGCATGCAAATTTAAAATCATTAGAACCTGCAAGTATTTGGATTTTCATTTTGTCTATAATTTTGAATCGCAATAATATAAAAAATTGTCTTTAACTGCACTTTCAAACAAGATAAGTACAAAACTACATTGTCAAACTATTCACAGCTACCTACATCAGAAGTTACTTGTGTTCGTTAATTAAACGTTCTCATCAACACCTGTTCTTGAAAAGCATTTAATTATGACGTCATACAGACTGGTAGCTAGGGTAGGGGATAGTTAGCTTCAGCCTTTTAGAAAATTGTTTTAAAATTAGTATCTAACAACTTAGTTGTTACTTATATATTACACAAAATACTGCATGTGATCCTTTAGGATTCCAAGTTTGTTGAGTGATATTACTGTCAAACAGCTTTGGAGATAAGTTTTTTTTTTCAGTTAACAATGTGTGTTTGAGAATGTCCTAATGATTTTTGTTGTTTTTAAGCGCAAGTTAACTTTGTTTTACCCTAAACCATCTCCCTGCTGACGGCTCTGACGTCTTGTAACAGCTGCCGTGGTTACCGGCGCCAGCAGAACGTTAGTTTTCCACAGGAAATGATGGAAAATTAAAATTAAATTTAGTCGAGCATTGAATAAATTATTTTAATTTAAAGTTAGACGTAACGAGTCTTGGGAAATACGAAATTTTGTAAGACATACTAATGAAATGTTTGTATGAGAATCAGCACAAAAGACATGGTAATTACAGATTTGTAAAAGTGTTTTGTAAGCCCAGCAAGTATTTGGAAGAAACAGTTAAAACAAAAGCATTGAACTGTATGGTTCTGCTCTAAATTAACTAATGCAATTATCTCAATTCTTTAGCTAACGAACATTACAGCGCTCACACAATAGACGTACGATCCCACAAAAGAGACAAGAAAAAACAGTGCCTTAAAAAGCGCGCTCTATTTTGTAGAAGCTAATTATAGTGGTTATCCGAATCGATCCATTTACACGATTGCGCAATCGGGTTCTCGATTACAAAACGCAGTATCGAGAAACTCGGGTCGGTCTAAGAGTGGGAGCACACGACAGGATTTCTATGAAGTAATTAAAGATACAGAGCTTGGTATGTTTTCAGAAAAACTAAAATCCTATCTCAATTGAGATTAGACGTAATTGCTGGTCTCTGCTTGGATTGTTTTATAAGCAACGCATTTTGGGCACAATGCTAACCTTGTAGAGGTATTTTTAAGTTAAAACCAGACAGTTATTAAATATGTGAAATATGTATGTGTTTTATTACTATCGAGCTTTACTAAAACTTTGAGTTCTAAAATAAAATTACATGGAATAGTAAAACAACATTACATGGAAAAGTAATTACAGAAAAATACAATTGAAAATTAAAAACATATAATTAAGGTACTTATTATTTTATAAACTATTTATTTTAGTCAGATCTCGACAAAGGCTATCTTTGTGTCTATATATTTAATTTACAGATTTCCACATACCTTTTAATATTATGCGCTCGTGTGTAATATATCTTATAATGGCATGATTCTTTAATTAATGCGTTATCAAGATCGATACAAGTGAGTGTAATCGATTCTGCTAATGTAACGTTAGATTTATCTCCATTTTTATTTAGATCAACCTTTTAATTTTTAACATGACATAATTAGTAACTAGGTATATCTAACTATTACTCTTGGTTGTTGGGAATTACAGTAATTTTAGTTATTATAATATTCATAACTATACAAAGACTTACACAACATTTTACGTCAAGTTTTAAGGAAGATCCCATTAAAATTGATAGGTTAGTATTGACGTAAGAATTCTATCTTCTTTTTTTCTTGTGCATCCAACAACAGCTTTGTCAGAATTTGTATGCCTTCCAACAACTTCTTTTTTTCTGTCTTGGCTTAACGACTGTTATTTTAAGACCACAGCCGGGATCAATGGCTTAATTTGCCCTCCGAAGCACGGTAAGTTGAAAGCATCATTTTCAGTAGTGATCTCCTATCTAAGTAGAACTGTAGAACGTTGCTTAACTTTACTGGTGTCTCGGAGCTTTGCTATATGAGCGCTACAATAATAAATATAATAAAACAGGCAAACAATTTTAAATCTTTAATTTATGATCTTTTTAACATGTTGGACCTATTTTGACGGGTTAGGGTCATATAACTGCGGGTTGTAAAAAGTCTTTGTATACAAGATGTTTTAGTTGCAGAATCAATATGTAAGCAAAACGTCTTAAACGTCTTGCTAAATGAGCCTGCCTTTTCTCTCACTTTTTCTTGTATTTAAATTATATTCTTCTCCAAGATTTATAAATGGAAAGATATTTCTGTAAATAAAAAGTATTCGAACCTAGTCCGCTATAAAAATAGTTGGCAAATATTGTTACCAAGTTCCCAATACCGTGTATACTTAATTGGTTGGACGGCGTGCAATCCAAATGAGAGAATAACGCACTTTGATGAATTAACTCTTCACATACCACACTATCACACTTCATACTAATATTATAAAGGCGAATGTTTGTATGTGTGTTTGTGTGTATGTGTGTCTGTTTGTTACTCCTTCACGCTCAAACGGATTTGAATGAATTTGGATGAAATTCGGTACCAAGATAGCTTATACACTGGATTAACATATAGGCTACTTTTTATCCCGGAAAAGTGAAATTTTCCCGTGGGATGAGCAAATAATTGAAATACTTTTTATCCGCGGGTGAATCCACGGGGCTCAACTAGTCACTAATAAGGCAATTGAATTTTTGATCATCTTGAAATTATCAAGAAACGGCCACTGAGTTCAATGATCTCTATCAAATCATAACACAATGTGTGTTGAAAATGTTATCGCAGAACACTAGAAAGGTACCAGGCGCTACATTTTCGGATCCTAATCAATGTATTTTACTCATGATCATTATTTTCGAGCAATGATATAAAGTACTATCATATCCATTTCCATTCCAATAGCCACCATACCTCATTACCGGTTCTCCTGATACCATCGAAGCCAGTGGCGTTATATTGTAGAGTTATTTTTTGTGAAGATTTATGTTTCAATTCAGAGATTTGTAGATAATTATGTTTTTCAAGTGATTGAAAAGTATAGTTTGTAAATATGTAGACGTCATTTTTTATGTTTTTAAAATTCATATTGTATAATAAAACTAATAAAATTAATCAATGATATTTTTAGAATTGTTAGTAACAGACGAGAGAACATAATTTTATGATAGCACTAAAGCCAGTAAAATAGAGTGAAAATAGACTGTAAACTTTATTTCCTCAACTTAAACAGTTAAAATAAGAAGTGTCATTTATAACTTAACTGTAAGAGTGGCGCAAACAATATCCGCCACTTGTGCTGTCTCCCGAAGAAGATTTAATAGGATTGTAACCAGAGCGAATCGCCGTAAAACTGGAATATCGCCTCTAAACAATGTCAAGTAAATCTATCGTAAAACAGTAACGGCTGTTTAAATTATTACCTACCAATGTGTAACAATTCTAACATTGATGTAATAAAAAAACCGACAATGATAAACAAAGAGCTGACCGTATTAAATAAGTTTACAAACGTTTAAAACATTTCAAACGCAGTTCAAACGATGACGTAATTTTCATTTTATTTTTTATAATTATGCCGATCGCATACATATTAGCTTTTGGATCCTAACTAGGATTCTGTGGAAGTGTAGGACTACGAGGACCATGGTCCCACAATACCCAGACTTAAAACAGGTATTAGCGCTTTTTAGTGCATAAATACTTGTCCTGCCGCGGGAATCGAACCCACTGCTTCCGGGTTATGAGCTCAACTGCTCAACTACCACGCCACAGAGGCTGTCATCTGGTTTTGCTAGAAAAGTATTAGCAAAGTTATATATTTTGGCCTGATAGTTTTTGTTGTTTCACTAATAAGAAACACCTTTCTAAGCCTTTATATTATTAAAAACTGGAATCTCATGCCGTAAAACAGTTAAATCGGGTAATTCAGTTGATTTAAATATCATATCTTTAGTTAAATTTTGTATAAAATATGTGCTTACATTAAAAAACACATTTTACTCAACCAAATTACTAATAATATAGTAGATGTTACTTTGGTAAATTAAGAGTAGTCTACATACATCGCTTCAATTTTACATCTGTCAATCACTCTAAGATAAATTTCAAGATACGTAAAGCAGTTTTAACTATCCGTAAAACATTTATCAAAGACGCCGCGATGGTCCTACAGCATTTGATTACACACGACGTTTATTTTAATGAAAACTGATTTCATTAATTACAAATATGGCCTCTAATCTTTATTATGTCAATGGGGCTAACTTGTAAGTCCGATACCCTGAGGTAAGTCCAAGCGGATGTCGTCTTTTATTCTTTTTACGGGCACAGCTTTAAGGTTTTATTTTGTTTGTCGTTTGGGATTTTATAGTTTGTTATCATTATCAAAATCATCGCGGGCATTAATACAACTGTCATATTACTTTCCTGGTAGCCACGACCGGTTCCGTGGGGTCACATATTTTGTGCTTCGGGATATAATGTATCGAGTTGTGATACTTGTGATACTGTCATTGTTTATTAATGAGTTTAACACCTAGGATTTAGTGTCGTCGCTACGATAGCTACAATAAGATTACAGATTATTTGAGTAAGTTTATTTGATTGTATGGTTATAATATGACTTTCTCTTTGTAATAATATAATATGGACCACTATTGTGCGTTGTCAGAATTAAAATTGTAAATGAATAGTTAACCTAGGGTTAACTAACTTGGATTAAGTTGATAAACAGATAAATAAACTTTTAACTTGCACATTCAGAAATTTGCCAAAGATTAGTGAGCCGCCAGAACAAAAAAAAAACGAGTGTGTTTTAGAGCACACGACTAAAACTTCTTTAGTTTAGCTCTATCTATCGCCATCTTGACTGTTGTAAATTGTCATTTTACAGGACATGTAACAAAATAATACAATTTTTAACTTTTTTAATATTGATAATGAAGTAGGTACTACGCTAACCAACAACTTGCCGTGCGCCTCGCCAGCTTACCCCCAAGTCAAGCGTGCGTAAAAAAGTTTTAGCTCATTACAAGTCATTCAATCTTAATGCGGCAAACTGTAAAAGATTGAATGATCTTTTGCAATATATGCTCGTCTCAGTGACTTTTATTTGAATTATGCGTGATGTTTTAAATTTCCTTGTTTTTTTTATTGTTGTAAACAATGTTTTTTAGTTGTAATTTTTATTTATTGTAAATTTTCATCCATTTTTTATTGTGATAATACATTTTAGTTAATTATAACCAATATATCTTTAGATAGACATATCAAAATGATGATGTTATTCATTGCATAAAAATAACCTTAACTTCATTTAGTTACCTACATAGTGATTTGATGCTAGTGCACTTATTAATTCTGCTTTACCGCTTAAACTATCAGCACAAAGAGCATTAGGTACCTACATAATATTAAATTTCATGTTAACTTTACCTCTCTTGCTCCACGCTATCAAGTTGCTGCTCCTAATGGAGTGGATGTGTTTGTGAAATTCACTTTGAAACTGCATAATATTGTAGGTCTACGCTATATTTTCACTACCTATGTGGACTCTGTGTCTGTCTTTTTGTGCAGGTAATTTATTAATTGTTCCACGTACTAGTTTTGTTAATATAATAGTTTCCTACTTAATATTTTATGAAGTTATTGATGTGCACAGAAAAAAAGCACAATAACTTGTTCTGAGTCTCGGTGTTGTGGGACCATGGTCCTCGTAGTTCCTGGGTCCCTAGATACAGTGAATCCTAGTTAGGGTCCAGGATCTATGAATGTGATCGTTGGGCGTTATTTATTTGTTTTATTATATAAATAATATACTCAGGTTAAGGAACAAGGCCCAGTAACACTTCCGCATCCGCATAGCTACAAAATCTAAAATTATTAAATTTCGAACATGTACATTAGCGTAAGGGTGGTGCGCAGACGTTACTTTTAGAAAGCTCAACCTGTAAGGGGTTAAGGACTACTATATTGATTTGATTGAAAAAATATTCACTAAACAAAAAACTTCATAAAATTTCCTTTAAAGAGTTAAGCACTATCTTGGTCCGGGAAACTTGAGTATAATGAACCCCCAGAACCTAAACCCGCTATGGTAAGCTAAAGTCAGAATACTTAATATAGCCAGTACTGAAGTTTGAGACGAATTCATCAAAAAAAAACTTGCTGTGATGTAATGATATCACTTCACATCACACTAATATTATAAAGGCGAAAGTTGGTATGTGTGTATGTTTGTAACATTTTCACGCTCAAACGGCTGAATGGATTTGGATGAAATTCGATACCAAGATAACTTATACACTGGATTCATATAAAGGCTACATTTTATCCCGAAAAAGTGAAATGTTCCCGTGGGATGAGCAAATAATTAAAATACTTTTTATCCGCGGGTGAAACCGCGAGACGCAACTAGTATTATATATTTCGTCCATACGCCACCAAAATCGATATACGGTATACATGTAAACATTTTATTTGAGTTTATAGCATTATCGGTGTCACTGATAAGTATGCCTCATTCCAATCCTCTTACTATACCCGATCCTTTATCATCTTGATTATTTTTAATTCTATAAGTATTATGAACTTACTTGATCGGTTTCAAAACGCAATTTATTTCTGGAAATATGTGAAATTGTTTCCTTAATCCACATAGCACATGTAAATAATAAATATATAAATAATTAATAATAATAACGCCCAACGATGGTTTACATAGATCCTGGACCCTTACTAGAATTCCCCGTGTCTAGGGACCCAGGAATTACAAGAACCATGGTCCCACAACACTCCAACACAGAGCAAGTATTTGTGTTATTTTTTGTGCACAAATGCTTGTCCTGCTGTGGGAACCGAACCCACTACCTTCGGTTTATGAGCCGACCTACTCAACCAGCATAATAAGCGCTATTGTGTGCGTGTTAGAGTTTAAAGTTTACTGGATAGTGGTACTTTAGGCACTGTTTAAGAAGGTCTAGGAGGTACCTACCGCCGCTGTACGTATCCAATATTCAAAACAGGAAGTTGCTATTCAGTTGCTCATAGGTAGGGATTCGCCTCAATCTACCAAACTTCGTCTTTGCAACATGTTAACCGGTGAAATTATAAACTTCTTCAACGAAGATGCGACCAGCACTCCTACCGCGTAACTGTTCTGGGAATCGGCTTTGCCTGTCATCCTGCACGCGCCAATTAAGACGTCCACGAGTGAGAGCAAGAGAGAACACGATTACCATCTCCACCAGACTTACGCGGTAAGGTCCCAGATTGTGCTACGATTCATGGTATAACAGGAGTGGTTGAGGTATTAATTGCGGGGTAACAATTATTAGCAAGATAAAGTCACCGCGGAAAAGTATAATCAAATCTTACGGCAGTGTTTTCCGTTTTTTTTAATGTGTCTCTATGATGCTTTGTTTGAAGTTGAAAATCGCAGATCATAGTTTACTGTCAAACTAGGTCTACGCTTGAAAGTGTGTTAATTTTATGGGGCTTTGTGGATTACGTGAAATGTGCATTTCAACTCATAGACTGTCTCGATAGCTCTGGTAATAACCCTGTCTTGTGAGCTGTACGTTGTGGGTTCGATTCCCATCCAGGACAAACATTTGTGTGATGATCGATGTTTGTTTTGTGTCTGGGTTTTATATTGCATTGTACGAGCTTCTGCCCGCAGCTTCGCCCGCGGCGTGACCTATGGGACAATAATTCAACCACCCATTTACCCTCTTAAGGATAGAATTTTGAAAAATTCTTTCATAGCTAATATCTACGTCATAACATCTACCTGCATGCCAAATTTCAGCCTGATCCGTCCAATGGTTTGGGCTGTGCGTTGATAGATTACTATGCCAGTCAGTCAGTCAATCACCTTTGAGTTATATATATTTAGATTCAATATGTATATTTACAAAACAAAGAGTATCTAAGTATTTTATCAGTCATTTGGTTTCCATAGTAAAAGCTTTGCTTAGTTTGGGGCTAGATGACACTATTTAAAATGTGTACAAATATTTATTATTATTATTAATTATTATTAGCATTATTAAATAATTATACGAACTGGTTTTTCTCTTACAAAACCAGTGTATCATTTCATTTGTTTAAAAATGTTTTGTTATCCCTGAAAATTTGGAGCGCTACTTTGATGAAATATATTTATCTGCCATTTGATCGAATTTATTTTATTAAAAAACTACATGGTTAAGTTTTATTCAGTAAACTCTGTTTTTTTATTATTTATTATTTATACTATATTTTTTATATTCTTGTTTTGACAAGTCACTTCGAACTATGCTTTCAAAAGAATAATTTTTGTTAATTTCGTGCTTAGACCGCGCCTTATAAACTAACATTTTGCCTAAGGTTGTTCACAGGTCTCACAAAACTTATTTCATTTAAGCTACATTTAAATGTTGCCATATTATTTTAAAAGTATTTTTTTATGAATATATGGTGTTACTTGAGTTAATAATTATAGCTTACCTAAACAATAAATTCACACAAAAACTACAAACACCATTAAGATTTTTGGGGCCTGATAAAACATTTTATAAACGATTTTGCATCGCTTCTACACATGCTATTTATATATCTATGATTATAACTTCCACGAGAGTTAATGCGGAAATTGTTATTCTGATATTTAATTTAAACTTTATCAACGCGGCATCAATCCTTTTAGAGTTGACAAGTTGATAATTTGAAGGGTAATATGAAGCCAAAATATACCTTTGTGCAAACCTTTAGCGATAGGGAGATAGACTGATAAGAAAAGGACTCATGTCATCATACTAATATTATAAAGGCGAAAGTTTGTATGTCTGTATGTGTGTATGTTTGTTACTCCTTCACGCTCAAACGGCTGAATGGATTTAGATGAAATTCGGTACCAAGATAGCTTATACACTGGATTAACATAAGTATATGCTACATTTTATCCCGAAAAAGTGAAATGTTCCCGTGGGATGAGCAAATAATTACTATACCTTTTATCCGCGGTGAAACTGCGGGGCGCAACTAGTGTTTTAGTGTTTTATAAATTCAGAGGTAGATAACACAGAAAAGCAATGAAAAGTAATTGGATCCCTAACATAGTTACTGATGTTTTCATAATAATAAACTTTAAGCACTACAATAGAGGCCACCTCTTATTATTATTACAATAATAAATGTTTAGTTCCTATCATCAAAAACCTTTTCTGCACATAGAAATTCCTTGTATCAGCATATAAAAAGCTTTGGATCGGCCGAAAAAGTATTAGAGTGCAGTCCTCTCAAGAATTGAGAATATACCAAACCTTCTTAGTTTAGTCGTTACCATAGATTAGAGAAAAACAGCCTGTCATAAAGTACCTGTTGGAGTTTTGGCGGGAAAGCGAAAAAGATTGCGTCACCGCATTGTATTATTTTCCTAAACCTGTGTTATTTTCAGTGCATAATAAATAAAATAGCATAAAATTGGTGGCATTCTATTCGTTAAGTGCTGGATTACAGGCGTGAGTGTGAGAAAATGGTATAATGATGGTGAAACGTTTCTTTTCGTGTTGTTTCCAAAACTCCATAGAAGCTTAATATCCGCGGATAAAAGCGTTACCGTAAATAAGGTAAAACCACGCAAATGATTGGATTCCCATTAGCTACTCTGGCCTTTTATAAAATGAGAAAATAATATGTATGGTGCGGTATTTTAACAGCTACGACGCTGTAAATACGGCAGCCTTATCTTCATTTATAGTGAGGTTTCCGCAAACTATAAAGGACCGTTTATCATCCCCTTTGTAGGATAGTTTAAGCTGGTATTGAAGATTGATATCCTCAAAGAATTACAGCTTTTCTAAAAATTTTCACATTCGCTCATTACCTTTTTAGTTAATATTATAATACTTTGTAAATAAATAAAAGAGTATCATAACAGATTGAATTCCGATTAGCACAAAAAATAGAAGCATTCAACGTATTTGGTTTGTAAGCTCTTATTTTTGAAGCCTTACAACTATAACTAGTTGGGCCGAGCATAATACGCCACGCATAGAAAAAAAAAGAAAGAAAATACATTTATTCAAAACATACACAAGATAAATCACACGTGAAAAATAGAGAAACTAAACATATAATGTTGCGTGACGTCATTATATAGGTACAGTAATCATCGCATAAATCGTCAATAATGGCGTAAATAGCAACAAATTGGAGAACAAAAGAAGGTCTATAATAATAACAATTGATATCGTAGTACAGAAGTGTTAGTTTAGTGCAGCCTTCATTTTTTTCTTTTTCATTTTATTAGTACGCCAAATTATGCCTTAAGTATAAAGATTTCATAACAAATATTTAGAAAAGTTAATAAATGCTGGAAACGGAGTTGGTCCGTGGATACAGAAAGTCTGTATCAACGAACCAACTTCTTTTCGATTATAATACAGTCTTTGATTTACCGGAGGATACTTTCATGCACCTAAAATTAACTGCAAATGGACATCAAAGTCGAAAACACCAAGAAATTGTATTGTAACAAACGTTACAAATCGGAAAACAAACTAGGTTAAAAGCCACCACAGAACGATGTTTTGTGAACATGTCGATCAATGTACCAGGGAACTATAAATAATGAGGAGATAACAACATCAACGCTGTTTTCTATTTTCAGTTATTCTTGTTAACTGAAACTGTTTGACTTTACATAGAACAATTTTCCTTGTTTGAGAAAAAAGACTATGATCTTTTATAAAAACAGTGAACAATATTTTTTTATTTTTTTTATATTAAGGGATGACGCGACGAGCTAACCGTTCGCCTGATGTTAAGCGACACGGCTGCCCATATCAGCACAATCTAGTAACAAGATTACTAGACTGTGAGATCAGGTCATAAAGTCTCATTTGCCCAGTAATTTCACTAGCTACAGTGCCCTTCAAACCGGAACACAGTAGTGCCTGCGCACTACTGCTTGGCGGCAGAATAACTGGCAAAGCGGTGGTACCTACCTAGACGAACTTTGCAGAAAAGTCCTACCACCTAGTAAGTAGTAGTAGTAATATGTCTATTAAATTCAATTTTCTTTGAGAATATTTTATACTAGCTTCTTTCCGCAGCTTCGCCCGCGGTGTGGCCTATGGGAAAATAATTCAACCACCCATTTCACCCTCTTAAAGGTAGAATTTCGAAAAATCCTTTCTAAGCGGATGCCTACGTCATAACATCTACCTGCATGCCAAATTTCAGCCTGATCCGTCCAGTGGTTTGGGCTGTGCGTTGATAGATCACTATATTAGTCAGTCAGTCAGTCACCTTTGAGTTATATATATTTAGATAATGTACTCGTGTCTTCACTTATGGTTTTTAAGCATACGTACAACCGAAATACCGAGATTTGTTACACGCCTATTTTAATTACTTTTAAGCATACGCACAACCGAAATACCGAGATTTGTTACACGCCTATTTTAATTACTTTTAAGCATACGTACAACCGAAATACCGAGATTTGTTACACGCCTATTTTAATTACTTTTAAGCATACGTACAACCGAAATACCGAGATTTGTTACACGCCTATTTTAATTACTTTTAAGCATACGTACAACCGAAATACCGAGATTTGTTACACGCCTATTTTAATTACTTTTAAGCATACGTACAACCGAAATACCGAGATTTGTTACACGCCTATTTTAATTACTTTTAAGCATACGTACAACCGAAATACCGAGATTTGTTACACGCCTATTTTAATTACTTTTAAGCATACGCACAACCGAAATACCGAGATTTGTTACACGCCTATTTTAATTACTTTTAAGCATACGTACAACCGAAATACCGAGATTTGTTACACGCCTATTTTAATTACTTTTAAGCATACGTACAACCGAAATACCGAGATTTGTTACACGCCTATTTTAATTACTTTTAAGCATACGTACAACCGAAATACCGAGATATGTTACACGCCTATTTTAATTACTTTTAAGCATACGTACAACCGAAATACCGAGATTTGTTACACGCCTATTTTAATTACTTTTAAGCATACGTACAACCGAAATACCGAGATATGTTACACGCCTATTTTAATTACTTTTAAGCATACGTACAACCGAAATACCGAGATATGTTACACGCCTATTTTAATTACTTTTAAGCATACGTACAACCGAAATACCGAGATATGTTACACGCCTATTTTAATTACTTTTAAGCATACGTACAACCGAAATACCGAGATTTGTTACACGCCTATTTTAATTACTTTTAAGCATACGTACAACAGAAATACCGAGATATGTTACACGCCTATTTTAATTACTTTTAAGCATACGTACAACCGAAATACCGAGATTTGTTACACGCCTATTTTAATTACTTTTAAGCATACGTACAACCGAAATACCGAGATTTGTTACACGCCTATTTTAATTACTTTTAAGCATACGTACAACCGAAATACCGAGATTTGTTACACGCCTATTTTAATTACTTTTAAGCATACGTACAACCGAAATACCAAGATTTGTTACACGCCTATTTTAATTACCTATTAACTATTATTTTTGAAATTCAAAAACTGGTATGTAGAGAGAAAATGAGAAAATAATTCCATGTGATTACGAAATTTCTTTTTAAAGACAGCGTCTTTTAAAAGAAAATTAAATACATAACATATTTAATTTAATTTCGTAATCACATGGAATTATTTTCTCAATTACTCTCTGCATACCCGTTTTTGAATTTCAAAAATAATAGTAGCTTTGTAGAACAGTCATTAATTCACGCAAAGTAATTAACGAGTAAACATTCCGTAAAATTAATAAATTATTTGTGCCACATTCACATAAACATAATTCTTTCGAATCTCAATAAAAACGACTTCAAAAGTAACCTATATTATGAATCAAGGTTTCGAAACGAAGGTTGATGTTTGGAAGAAAAACATATGACTTTTCCGACGTTAATATCTTGTAAAATGTTCATTTTACTGTTATCGGGTACGTCCTGTTTATTACAAACAAATGCGTAATATAAATAGGATAGCTGCTACACTAGACATTGTAAAAAAGTTATTTTTTATCTATAAATCCTACTATGACTATTGACTGGCCCGATAGCTCAGTTGGTAGTAACCCTGCCTTCTGAACTGTGGGTTGTGGGTTCGATTCCCACCCAAGACAAACATTTGTGTGATGAACATAGGTGTTTGTTCTGTGTCTGGGTGTTATATTGTATTCTATGTATGTATTTAAAAAGCATTTGAGTATTGTATCAGTTATCTGGTTCCCATAATACGAGCTTTGCTTAGTTTGGGGCTAGATGGCGTTGTGTGAGATGTCCATATATATTATTATTATATATTATGTATTTATTATAAACGAGAAAGTTTGTATGGTATGCATATATGTTACTACTTCACGCAAAAACTACTGAACCAACTAATATGAAATTTGGAATGCAGATAGCTTATACGCTGGAATAGCACATAAGATACTTTTTATCCGCAGGTGAAACCGCAGGGCGCAACTTGTAATAATATATTTTATATTCATAGAACAATGAACCCATTTTATTTAATTGCGTCGTTTTATAATAACATTTCATATTATAATCAGAGTAATAATGCGATAAATAAGTTTTGGCGGGAAAACGAAAAAGATCGCGTCGCCGCATTGTATTACGAGTATTTGCCAAAACTTGGGTTATTTTCAGTGTTAGTGCATAAAATTGGTGGCATTTTATTCATTAAGTGCTGGATTACAGGCATGAGTGTGGTAAAGTGGTATAATGATGGTGAAACGTTTCTTTTCGTGTTGTTTCCAAAACTTCATAGAAGCTTCTGGTAAAGTTGCCACCACTTTACTAGGAGTATGACTTGACTAGACTAGACTATTACTTGACTTGATGACTTGGACTGTGACTTGACTTGACTTGACACATTATATAATGTTAATTAACTTAAAAATTATCAATAACTTGACACTGGCTAAATACATAAAAGTGTGGAGCCAAAAAAAAATGCGATAAATTTCTTTTAAAATCTCATTGAATGATGTGATCATAATGTTCGCATCGCAGTTTACTAAGCGCTCATAACTTCACGTTTTCTAACTTTTCACATTCACACTTATAAAGTCGATTCCTCTCACCGTATCACGTAGGACTATTACATTTCAATATGACCATAGTTTAAGCAAAATCCAGTAGATAAATAGGCTACAAAGTTATCATATTCATATACACCAAGCATTAACAATGGAGAATTAAAAAAAAGACGTGTGGCACTCGGAGACTGCCGTGGTAAAGCTATTGCATAGCATTTTATATCAACTTATGCAATTATATATGTGACTTTCTTCATTAATAAATGCACTTTGTTTATTCATATTCAAAACACTTTGTACACAAATTATACGAGTACTAATATTCACTGTTGTACATAGATGATAAATACCTATACACCTATATACTGTCTCACAAACAGCTGTTTACGGTAGTTTTCCAATACAACCAATGCCACCTAAAGGCGGGTTGTATACTCCTTGGGTTGTTGTACTCCGGCCGGCACAGCGGTTCGGAGTGGGGGGTGTTAGGTTTTTTTCGTTACGGAATTTCTGGATTCGGTCCCCACGCTCAAGGCCCGCGATAAAAGCTATGCAATAGCTTAATTAAGATACATGTTAGAGGTTTCTTTATATAGAAGCTTTCTTTGCACCACCAATGAAACAGACAAGTATTTAACCTTTTAAAATAAACTAGTGTTACTATAAGCAATCTTATCGCTGACAATGATCTCTTCTAGACAACCATTAGATGGACAGTACAGTATTGTAGGTGATAGACGATTAAATAGACACCCAGAACAATGTTATTTTATCTACATGCTTCCTACACATTCAAAAGAAACCAAGTACATACTTAAATAATAATAATATAATATAAGTGGACATTTCACACAGCGTCATCTAGCCCCAAACTAAGCAAAGCTTGTATTATGGGTACCAGATAACTGATACAATACTTATATACTCTTTGTTTGTAAATTAATACATAGAACACAATATAACACCCAGACATAGAACAAACACCTATGTTCATCACACAAATGTTTGTCATGGGTGGCAATCGAACCCACAACCCACAATTCCGAAGGCAGGAGTACTACCAACTGAGCTATCGGGCCAGTCAAATTTAATCTAATCTCAGTAAATCTACAGATATCGAACGTAATTAATATTATAGTTTCGAATAGGTAACTGCAAGCCGAGAGTTTTGGTGGGAAAACGAAAAAAATCGCGTCGCCGCATTGTATTATTTTCCAAAACTGGTGTTATTTTCAGTGTTAGTGCAAAAAATTGGTGGCATTTTATTCGTTAAGTGCTGGACTACAGGCATGAGTGTGAGAAAGTGGTATAATGATGGTGAAACGTTTTTTTTCGTGTTATTTCCAAAACTCCTTAGAAGCTTCAAGTAAAGTTGCCACCACTTTACTAGGAGTATGACTTTGACTAGACTATGACTTGACTTGATGACTTCGACTGTGACTTGACACATATTTGCGTGAATATCATTAACTTAAAAAATTACCAATTACTTGACCCTGGCTAAATATACAAAAGTGTGGAGCCAAAACTAAAAAAAAAAAGAAACTGCAAGCCATACAATTGACTAAGATAACTAACTTATGATTGTTTTACTGTGAGACGCTCATCCAGCTTTTGAAGTTCCACGTATAAATATCTTGTCGTGAGCGAATGCGCCTGTTCACACGTAACGAGGTGTGGAGTATAAACTCACCAACTCACAAGTCATGATCAGGTCTTAGCAAGTTATTCGCCGACCGCTGACCCCATGACGAAAAGGGAAACAGTCATAAGTACCACGAATCACTGCGATATAAAAACAGAAAATCACAATCTTGTATCTAAGAACGTACGAGTTATTTTAGAACGTTTCTTGAGCATTGGTTTCGGTGGTAGTAATTTTAAAGAACAGACGTCGGCAAGTGATAATTTGTACGTCTCGTTGTAGTATTATCTATACGTGAGTTTCGTATAAGCAGTATAAAAGGAATGAGTTTAAATAAGGGAATAAATGGGTTTGTATTGGACATAGTCGGTGAATTGTAATTACAGTTTTCGGGTTCGCAGTGTTGTAGAAGGTTTGGGATTTTCGATTCGTGAAAGTTTGTGAATAGTTTATAATGTTTCAAAAGCAAACTACGGACCACATCGGAATCGAATTAGACCCTATGCCTTTTGGGAGTTGTATTGATTTGATTGTGCCTTCTTTATACGAATGATAGGAACGTGATTTTTTTAAATAGTTATTAAAAAAAAATCACGTTCCTATCATTCGTATCATTCGTTTTTGGTTTATCATTATCATTTTTTTAATCTGCAATTTAAAAATATATTAACATAACATATTTTTGTTTTATTGCTTTTATTATGATTACGTAACTGGTGGTAAGATAAAATAAAAATATGATTACATTGTACACCACCGTCTGCTTCCGTTAGTCAAATACTGTCCATCCAAAGGTTGCCTGGAAGAGATCGTTTTAAGTGATAAGGCCGCTCATTGTATTACCTACTATAAGTTATTATGTAAAATTAATTAAGCATGTGTGCAATAAAGAGTTTGTATTGTATTGTATTGTGAGGTTCACTGAGCAAAGGGAAGACGTCAAAAATATTTAAATATTAACCATGTTACCACAAATACATGGCTTAGGCAGACCTCAAACGTTAACAATATGAATCAGAAGTTTAACACTAGTTTAAGCTTTATTCAAATTTTCTTAAGTGAAGCCCATAATGCTCCTAATTTAGTTAGTTGTTATACTTAATATTAAACCATAAATGAACTGAAGCTGAACACACAAACTACACAATTTCCGGACAAACTAAAGTCCAACTACGTCTTTCTTCAACAGAACACCCATTTCATCCACACAATGCGATTGCAAAAGGGCGTCCAAACCAAGCCTCAACTTGACTACTAAACCAACTATTATCTATTCTGTATTATTGTTAAGTTGACAAAGTAAACCATAGATACTGTGGCCTTACCGCGTAAGTCTGGTGGAGATCGTAATCGTGTTCTCTCTTGCTCGCACTCGTGGACCTGTTAACTGGCGCGAGCGGGATGGCAGGCGAAGCCGATTCTCAGAACGGTTACGCGGTAGGGGTGCTGTTTCCTAATATGTGGTACCTTTGAGTCAACAAAGTGTATTCTAACGCGCAGTATCCTTTAACTGCGCCTTTGTTGCCAATCTACTCTAGTGTTGATAGCTACATTCGCGGTCGGGCGTCACTTGGGCTATAGGAAAAGCGAACCTAATCTCAATTCCAGGCGAAAATTTATTTGAAGTATTGCTTAAATGGAGATACATAGATAGATAAACTCTTTATTGACACCAAGATGGCAAAATTCAAAACAGGAAAGCTTATAAGTAGGTCACAATTTGTGGTCTTATCACTAATAAGCGATCTCTTCCAGACAACCTTAGATAATTTCCAGCACTAATATAATTGTAAATGTGTATCAGTTCAGTAAGGTAAAACTTTGTAGGTTATTTCAATTCCAAACTTCAAGTAAGTAGTTTATAAGTTTGTGTTGTACTGGATTTTCATTACTGTAAATATTTTTATTAAAAGAGTGAGTGTAGCTAAACGGTATCCCGTGCTTTCAAACTGAATAACCCTGTTTCGAATCCCGTTTAACTCAGCAACAATTAATTTTAAAGTTATGTGAGAAATTATTACTCGCTCTAACAAAGGTAAAGTAAAACATTGTGAGGAAGTCGATATTGTCGATAATCACAAAATTTGAGAACATAATTGTTATATCTACCAACTTGCACTTGGCCAGCTATAGTCATAGTATAGTACTCATTAGTACTCATTTACACGTCAAGTACAAACAAAGGTACACATGTACATAGCAAATAGTTTTTTATTGTTTGACTGTACATAATAGGTCTTTACCTATGAAATTGCCGTATTGCAGTACAGACTTGTTCAAACAAAAAAAAATTTTGATTGGCTATGAATTCTAAATTCAAATTAATTTTGTTTTAAAAATATGACATTCTATTTACAATATAAGTCTTTTGTTTATTGATTAGCGTTGTATTTTCATTACATTTCAACATTTTTCCTCATAATGGGTACTTTGAAATTTCGTGTAATTATGGAATATGAGTTCCGTCGTGGCACCAACGCGGCACAAACGACACGTAACATCAACGACGTTTACGGAGAGAACTGTACAAACGAACGTACAACCCGTTATTGGTTTGCTCGGTTCCGTTCTGGGAGTTTTGACTTGAAAAATGAACCTCGTGGTCGTCCGGAAACTTTGGTCAACAATGATGAATTAAAGGCGATTGTGGAAGCTGATGAATCTCAATCTACAGCTGAGCTGGCAGCAGCTTTTGATGTTAGCATCAAAACAATATTGGTCCATTTGCGACAGATTGGGAAGATAAAAAAGCTTGATAGATGGGTGCCCCACGAACTTAACGATCGCCAGCGCAACGTACGCGTCGAGACTTGCCTTGCGCTGCTTAACAGGCACAGAAATGAAGGAATTTTGTACCGAATTGTTACGTGCGACGAAAAATGGATTCTTTTTGACAATCGAAAGCGCTCAGCAAGTTGGTTAGATCCTGGTTCGGTACCAAAGCAATGTGCAAAACGAAAAATGACCCCTAGAAAGGTAATGGTCACAGTTTGGTGGTCTAGTGCTGGTGTGATTCATCATAGCTTTTTACAAAACGGCGAGAGCATTACTGCAGATGTGTACATTGAAGAACTGACCACAATGATGGCGAAACTCGCACGTCTGCAACCAGCTTTGGTCAACCGATCGTCTCCACTGCTACTTCACGACAACGCGCGACCCCATACTGCACAACAGACCGTCTCTAAGCTGCATGAGTTGGGTTTGGAAGCTCTCCCTCATCCACCATACTCACCAGATCTTGCGCCTACCGACTATTACTTTTTCCAAAATTTGGACAACTTTTTAGCGGGAAAAAAATTCAATTCCCGAGAGGCAGTACAAAACGCCTTTGAAGAGTTTGTTGTCTCCCGTCCTGCTGATTTTTTCAAGAAGGGCATCAATAAACTGCCACAATGTTGGCAAAGATGCATTGATTGCAGGGGCGATTACTTTGAATAAAAGAAATAAATAAGTTCGAAAAAAAAATACTTTAACTTTTTTCAAACAAAACGGCAATTTCATAGGTAAAGACCTAATATAAATACATTAGTATTATTACCAAATTAAATTGTATAACAATTACGAAAAAAAAAGATGTCATAATACACGAATTAAAAACATGTCAACTAGCGTGGTGAATTATGGCCTACGCTCTCTCCCAGTGAAAAAAGGCTTATGTCTTAGATTTGAATGCATTGACTGGCCCTGGAGTTGGTAGTAACCTTGCCTTCTGAACTGTGGGTTGTGGGTTCGATTCCCACCTAGGACAAACATTTGTGTGATGAACATAGGTGTTTGTTCTGTGTCTGGGTGTTATATTGTATTCTGTGTATGTATTTACAAACAAAAAGTATCTAAGTATTGTATCAGTTATCTGGCTCCCATAGTAGGTACCAAGCTTTGCTTAGTTTGGGGCTAGATGGCGTTGTGTGAGATGTCCACACATATTATTATTATTATTAAGAACGTATTGGGCTGTTGACGTATTAAGTAAAAGTCTAATGCAAAATGTAGTAATAATATGGGCAATTTTTCTTCCTAAAAACAGTTCATATAAAAACATTTAACTTGCCCGCTGTACTCCTATGACTTAGGACAATATCATCTAGTTTACATTACACAAGTTCGCTAGCGCCCTCTCGCCGCAATGCGTGTCCTCTTTCCTTATAACGAGTAAACTTACCCACAATAATGCACTGAAAATACTTGCAGTTAATGCAAGCGAGCAGCTAGAGAAATAAGGACAGTGCTTATTTGAAGTGAGTTAAGGACTACTGAGCTTACACCACTGAATATATTTGTACGGAAAAGAATTATCGCCCGCGTTATTACTCGTAGTACAACTGGTAGCAACATTGGCAATGTATATTAAGAACGCCCTACGATCACATATCGCACCTTTAAAAATAAAGTGAATCAACTCAAAATTCATGATTGTTGGGAAATCACGTTTAAAGTTTCACAAGTCTATCGCTGACTATGTTTCAGCGAATATTTCGATTTTTGGAGCACTTTAAAAAGTAAAATGTCTTTAAAGTTTTGTCAAAATGATGGTGGAACATAAATGGATTTCAAAATAATTAGAATTATTAATATTTACTAAAATATTGAGGTTTGAAATAAAAATTAAACATTTTTTGTGATACAGATCTTTTTTTGATTAAAAATTTCGTCAAGTTTTAATCATACTTCATGACACAATACTTATTAGTACAGTCTTTATGTAAAAAAATATTGCAACAAATGCATCACTAGTATTTAATACATTTTGTTAGTAAAAACATAGTATGAAACAAGGTGTTTTAATATATAATGCTGTTTACCATTAAATGAAAATTTTAGAAAAAAAAAGAAAAATTGATAAAATGATTTATTTTGAATTATTCCACTCAAGCACACGTCTCAGTTTGATCACTACTGGAGCATTTCTAATTGGTTCGTTTTGTGATTTCGGAAGGGATCGACGAGTCAATCAAAAAGAGACGAACGTTCCTTTATCTCGCTCGTATAGCCGTGAATGCAGCGGCTGTTAAACTGTACCTATTCTTTAGGAGCATAGAAATCGTTTTACTACAAAATCGGCGAATCCCAATTTTTTGACTTGATTCACTTTATTATTAAAGGTGCGATATATAGATCCTGGATACTAACTAGGATTCCCTGTGTCTAAGGACCCAGGAACTATGAGGACCATGGTCCCAAAACACCCAGACTCAGAACAAGTATTTGCGTTTTTTTTTCTGTTCACAAATACTTGTCCTTGCTCAACCACCACACCACAGAGGCTGTCCGATTTGTACAGCTGTTAAGGTATCGGTAATTTTAACATACTTTACACCCACATTCGTAATTGTATGAAGCGAGTATATATTCTGAAAAATCGTTCCATGTCAATGGATATTTTAGTTTCTTAGCATGTCACATGTTATTTTTCGGCGAATATATTAACAGTCTAAAGACACCGATGTATGTCTTATATACAAACGCGCAAATTCTTACTCTGTCTGGATGTTGTGAGACCTCGTAAATACTAGGTCCCTAAATACAATGAATTTTAGTTATGTGATCGATGGGCGTTACTTTAAAATTAATATAAAACATGGTAATGATAATGAAGCAAATAGCCGTAGCTCAACCTTCAACTCAACACGTTCTATTGATAAAGTTAGGAAGAACGTAGATAGGTGATTTATGCTAGTAAAGTATATAGACATAAACGCATTTAAAAATGTAAGCTATGGACAGATTAAAGAAAGAACCACATATAGTCTAGCCATTTAACTGCACAATGAAATATACAACCTCTTATCACTTAGGTATACTAGAACTTCACAAATCATAACTCTACCCACTTTGGCTTATTAAACTGCATTAACTGCCCTAATAAAAAGCTAAGCGCAAATGCAAAAGGTCATCATTATAACTGGGAAGGCAGTAAATTTTTACGATAATAGTTGTTGCATGCAGTCTTGAATCACAGGCGAACCCACACACGTGCTTATGCACTGCTAACATGAGTAACATTACAATGATATTACTTTGGTTTACTGGAACATTCTGTCTATCTATCTCTATTTATAAGAAATATAACTTTAGGTACAATTTTTTTTTTGGTTTTTAGTTTTTTGTTTTGGCTTCACACTTTTGTGTATTTAGCCAGTGTCAAGTAATTGATAATTTTACAAGTTAAAAGGTATTAGGTATACGTGTCAATTCAAGTCACAGTCCAAGTCTACTAGTCAAGTCATAATCTAGTCTAGTCTAGTCAAGTCATATTCCTAGTAAAGTGGTGGCAACTTTACTTGAAGCTTCTATGGAGTTTTGGAAACAACACGAAAAGAAACGTTTCACCATCATCATACCACTTTCCCACACTCATGCCTGTAATCCAGCACTTAACGCATATAATGCCACCAATTTTATGCACTAACACTGAAAATAACACAATTTTTGGAAAATAATACAATGCGGCGACGCGATCTTTTTCTTTTTCCCGCCAAAACTCCTTATTAATAAACACGAACTAGCTTTAGACTAGTTACACCATCTTTTGTCTCTTTCGATCCAGTTAAATATTCCAGTCGCAAAAAAAGAACAAAAGCTGAAGTCACTAATCCGAGACTAATACCCGTTTATTAATAAGGCTGCTAGGTACTATTTAGGGAGTGAATTAGAATGTTTTTTTTATTTATCGAATAGCACCTATCCATCTTTTATTGTATGTTATTGTTGGAATAGTTTCGCTGATATAAAAAATGGTGCTAATGAAATTGATGCTATTGAATTTAATGCTATTGAAATTGGCGCCGTTGAAAATGGTGCTATTGAAATTTATGCTATAGAAATTGGTGTTGTTGTAATAGATTGAAAATTGGGGTTTTTGAAATTGGTGCTACTGAAATTAGTGTTGTTAAAATGGATGCTATAGAAATAGAAAAAAAAAATATTGCCTCATTAAAAGTAGGCATCCCAAAATTACATTAACTTTTTTTAAAATTATTGTTGCTGTAGGAATAATACCAAACTTACCAAACCTGCACGGAAATAGCAATCAATAAGCAATCATCCAGACCTCATTCGAGAGCAATCAGAATTCCAAACGGCTCCCTTTAATTCCATTAATTGCCACTACGTTTTAGCGGAACAAACAAAAAACCACAGCAATTGGGCGAAGCTAGGACTAAAACGTTGGGGGAAAGACCCGACAAACTGGTTTATCTTTTCTCTGAACTTAACCAAATCCTGTATTTGAAAATTTTCATGTTTTTTACGGTTGAAGTTCATTGGCTCCCCCAAAACTAACTCTTAAGTACGTCCATACATACTTCAAACCACAGGAAAAGGTTTCACTAATTGAATAACGCGAATCCAATGTGGACGAAATGAGTAACCGCAATATAACCCTTTTCAGTCGTCACACTTATTAATTTACCCGAAATTTAAATGACCAGTACCGGATGTTTAACTATGTTTTATTGGACTTTCCGCCGTCTCTTCAGATAAAAATGCTGTGATTGAATTTTTTGTAGTTTTAGTTTCACTATCCGTTTATGTATAACCGATCGGTAAAGTTGTACGTTTTCTGCGGCATTGGGATGGGTGACCACCACAAAAAGTAGTAAGTATTGACAACTAAGCGCCTAGACGAAGCGCCCAAAGAAGGCTTAGGGCGCGGGCGTTGTGTGTGTGTGTGTGTGTGTGTGGGTGTAAGTATTTTTCTATCATTACACAGAATTTTGCTTAATAGAAGCTTACTTATCAAAGGACGAGCAAAAATCTCGGAAAGTTCAAATAAATACGCAACTTTAGAATCTACGAAAGTTGAAAGGATTTGAGGGAAATGTACTCTAAATCTTTGTTCGTGTAGAATTGACAAAATATGCAGCTTTTCGTCTTATTATGGGCAAATTTTATTCGTCTGAAAGTTTTTCGATCAGAATTTTCGATATTTGATCGAGTCTGAGCGGGAATTCAATCACTAGTCTTTGATAGTGAGATTTAACATCAATATAAGACTTGGTATTATTTACGCAGTATTTTAAATGGATTTCCAAAGTATTTGCTTTAGAAAAATATTCCCGATAGCGACATATATAATATAAAAGCGATCTTCGATTCTCCTTCTGAAACAGCGTCAATAACCTATCAGCCAAGAAGAAAAGGATGTAGCTTAGCCCTAAGGTTATAAAATATAGATAAGAAAGTTTCACATTATTAAGTTCATCATAACTTTAGTTTTTTGAAAACTAGAGCGATTTAAGTATTATAAAAGTTTTGTACTACTACTTTTGTTCTTTTTCCTATTCATTGTACCAGTAAACCAAAAATATGAATAGGTATGCAAACAAACCCAAACTGTAAACATTTATTATTAGTGTTAATTGTGTTTGCTGTAGAGAATAAATTAGTGAGTGAAAATGAATTACTTTTTGTGGTTACAATAAATGAATGTCAAATTTATTAAGTGTACCGTGAATCGCGATAATATTTTGCGTTAGCGGTTACATTGCAGTTGACACAGTTTTGCAACTATTTCGGAATTTAATTTGGTATTTATGATAGTAGTTGCTGGTATTTTGGTAATTGCCATGGAATTAACGATACTTGAAAATGCTCTTTTACGGTCTTTTGCATTCGGTTTGTAACGACTTTTACCGCGCTTAATAGGGAAAAGCATTTGGAAAGACAAAATCTAATAGATATACAATATGACATACACTCACACACAGGACATTAAAATCTTCTGCGATCACTAAACCGCCTGTCAAGCATAAATAATTATAATAATAACGCCCAACGATCACATACATAGATCCTGGACCCTAACTAGGACCCAGGAACTAAGAGGACCATGGTCTCACAACATCCAGACACAGAACAACTATTTGCACACACAACAACACAGCAAACTAATGTGTTCCCCTTTCTTTTTTGTTGTTTTGGCTCCACACTATTGTTGTATTTAGTAAGTTTTATTTTATTTTTTATTCATTGTACATATTATGCTTTATTGGTTAAATTCTTTTTATTTATTTCGTTGTTATTGTTTTTGTATGTATATTAGTTAGTTGTGTCCTGAGGTTCGTGATGTCATGAATATGGGTTCCGACTGAAAATCAGTTATTAAGGTCTTGCGACCTTAATTGCATGCTGAGTCGGGACCTAATCATGACATCACGCAACATTATATATTTTAGTTTCTCTTTTTTTTTTTCGTGTGATTTGTTTTGTGTAAATGCCTATTTGTAAAAATGTAATGTTGTGTGATGTCTTGAATAAATGTATTTTCTTTCTTTCTTTTTCTTTCTATTTGCGCTTTTGTTTCTGTGCACAAATACTTGACCTGCCACTAGAATCGAACCCGCCACCGGTATTGAGGTGGCGAGGTAATTATGGTTAACTATGGAGTGACGTTTTATGAAGAGGTCTAAATTCAGCAGTGGACGTATTCCGGCTGTTGACGACGTACATAGACTATCAACGACGAATATTACTATATAAAGACTATACTACTACTATATATTACTGAATATTACTATATATTACTGTATATTACTATTTATTACTATATATTACTATATATAATATTACTATCTATAGACTATACTTATCTATTTATCTAGAGTAGTAATAACTAACGACCCAAGCACTACGCCTGAATGCATTTAAATTGCACGTCAATTAATTCAGAATACTGAAACACAGTTTAGTGCCACATAACAATAACATAAATAAGGGTAGCTCCTTTATTGGACCATTAAACACCATTGCATGTGCATAATAGCTTGAAATACATCGACACCTTTACAATTAGCATTCGGAACATCGGCATGTATCGAATGCTAGTCATTTTACTACCTATTAAGCGTCAATACCTAAAAAGTACCTAATCATACTTAGGTAAATATTCAAACCTCTCCTTCCCTCCTCTGCCTCTCTGGTGTGGTGGTTGAGCAGGTCGCTTCATAACCCGGAGGCGGTGGGCTCGATTCCCACGGCAGGACCAGTATTTGTGCTCAGGAAAAAAAGCGCAAGTACTTGTTTTGAATCCGAGTGTTGTGGAACCATAGTCCTCGTAGTTCCTGGGCCCCTAGACCAGGGAATCTTAGTTACGGTCCAGGATCTTTGTGTGTGATCGTTGGGCGTTTATAATAGGTCTTTACCTATGAAATTGCCGTTTTGCAGTACAGACTTTTTCAAACAAAAAAAAGTTTTGATTGGCTATGAATTCTAAATTCAAATTAATTTTGTTTTAAAAATATGACATTCTATTTACAATATAAGTCTTTTGTTTATTGATTAGCGTTGTATTTTCATTACATTTCAACATTTTTCCTCATAATGGATACTTTGAAATTTCGTGTAATTATGGAATATGAGTTCCGTCGTGGCACCAACGCGGCACAAACGACACTAACATCAACGACGTTTACGGAGAGAACTGTACAAACGAACGCACAACCCGTTATTGGTTTGCTCGGTTCCGTTCTAGGAATTTTGACTTGAAAAATGAACCTCGAGGTCGTCCGGAAACTTTGGTCAACAATGATGAATTAAAGGCGATTGTGGAAGCTGATGAATCTCAATCTACAGCTGAGCTGGCAGCAGCTTTTGATGTTAGCATCAAAACAATATTGGTCCATTTGCGACAGATTGGCAAGATAAAAAAGCTTGATAGATGGGTGCCCCACGAACTTAACGATCGCCAGCGCAACGTACGCGTCGAGACTTGCCTTGCGCTGCTTAACAGGCACAGAAATGAAGGAATTTTGAACCGAATTGTTACGTGCGACGAAAAATGGATTCTTTTTGACAATCGAAAGCGCTCAGCAAGTTGGTTAGATCCTGGTTCGGTACCAAAGCAATGTGCAAAACGAAAAATGACCCCTAGAAAGGTGATGGTCACAGTTTGGTGGTCTAGTGCTGGTGTGATTCATCATAGCTTTTTACAAAACGGCGAGAGCATTACTGCAGATGTGTACATTGAAGAACTGACCACAATGATGGCGAAACTCGCACGTCTGCAACCAGCTTTGGTCAATCGGTCGTCTCCACTGCTACTTCACGACAACGCGCGACCCCATACTGCACAACAGACCGTCTCTAAGCTGCATGAGTTGGGTTTGGAAGCTCTCCCTCATCCGCCATACTCACCAGATCTTGCGCCTACCGACTATTACTTTTTCCAAAATTTGGACAACTTTTTAGCGGGAAAAAAATTCAATTCCCGAGAGGCAGTACAAAACGCCTTTGAAGAGTTTGTTGTCTCCCGTCCTGCTGATTTTTTCAAGAAGGGCATCCATAAACTGCCACAGCGTTGGCAAAGATGCATTGATTGCAGGGGTGATTACTTTGAATAAAGGAAATAAATAAGTTCGAAAAAAAAAAATACTTTAACTTTTTTCAAACAAAACGGCAATTTCATAGGTAAAGACCTAATATTATATATTTTTTAGGTAATATTATTATAGGATCAACATAATGATACAGTAATTTCTTGTTAATACATCGATACAATTTTACTGTGATGTTAGTACAGACTTTATAAATGAATATCTGAATAAATGGCACGTCAAATATGATAATCGATATCAGCGGAAGGAAAGCGTCATAAATCTCACTAGTTTTATTGTTACAGAATTTTCATTTCGATATAATTTAATATAAATTAATCGAGTAGGGTTTGTACTCCGATATATCTGTTCGTATAAAGGAAGCTTTGAACTCAATAGGTAGGTATTGAAATTACAGACCAAACCCTATATACAATTAACCGACGGCAATTCCGTATGGTTAGTGATGTTGGACCGAGTCGGGTAATTGGGCTTGTATATGGACAAAGACATTTAGTGGATCAGTCTGATTGGTAGGCAAAGGATATAACGATGTATACTATATAGCGTGTATATAGTGATTTATTTAGGACAAGGACCAAGTCTAACCGCTACATAACGTTACTACAATCTCAACTTGGACTGAAACGAAACTCTTGACAATTCTAGCATGATGGTGGGAAATATAATACTGTGGAATTTATAAAGAAATTTATAAAGAAACTAAACTCATGAATGTATTACAAAGTTATAAATATAGTACGTGTCTTTTAATTAGGAAAATATTAACAAAAGATATTCATTCGCAAATAATATTTACAAAAACAATGCACATTAATAAACGTATGACTAGGCAAGCGAATAATATCTGCTTAAGATCACCTCGAACCAATTACGGAAAAAGAAATATAAAGTACGAAGGTGTCAAAATATATAATAAACTCCCAAAAGACATCAAAGAGGTTAACTCTTTATTTATTTTCAAAAAAACTATTAAAAAGCTACGTTTTAAAGGATTTTTCATTGATTGAAAATTTATATTCGGGAAGCTGAACTCGACCTTACATAAAACTATTTATGTCACCTACGTAAATATATATTATATCAAAATCTTCTCACTGTGCCCTACGCCTTAGCAAACATGTTTACTGCATTCCGATGCGCGGGGATGCCCGCGCTGCGCTTGCTACCTAAGTTTTATGAAGTATTATGAAGGTAGATAGGAAAAATAATACTACACTATTTGATCCGGTTTATAACTTGTGATTTAATTTGATTATATTTTTGCGTTGAATACCAACTAATTACAAAATGAGATATATCCCTGGAGATATTGTAATACATGTAGGTCCTAAGCTAATAAATATACATAATTAAGAATAGTATCAACATTATGTGATAAGTTTACTATAAATATCTAACCTGCAGCTCACCGGCTTTTAGTTTTATATAAAATTACATTTCTCTGTAAGTGAATTTTGTAAATTCTTATGAGAAATAAATTCTTTAACCATGAATTTCGAAACTGCTTACTTAAGTTACCGCTGCTGTTTGATAAGACGCTACTCTTTAGTCACAAGGTCATATATCTAGTCTATATAACCTAGGTTGGTGAATTACAAAGCATGCTTCCTAAAATTTTGTGATTTTTAAACAGGTTGGTTTCTGTTATGTTTTCCTTCAACACTGTTTGGAAAACAATTGGTGGAGACGCATGAAAGAGTAGGTTAAATATAGGTTATATTTGAATTTCCCGTCTTACTAATTCATAGGCTGTCGGTAGTACTACAAAGTACGGGAAAGGATTATTGTCCGTGTTACTACGAGTATTACAGCCGACAGTAACATGGGCATCAAACAAAATTTGCCCAAATTTCGTTATTCTCCTAATCAGAGGTTTGATTGGAAAAAGAATGGTCAAATACTCTAAGGTGGTTCTATATATCTATATCTATATTCTTTGTCTATATCTATATATATATATATATATATATAACTCAAAGGTGACTGACTGACTGACATAGTGATCTATCAACGCACAGCCCAAACCACTGAACGGATCGGGCTGAAATTTGGCATGCAGGTAGATGTTATGACGTAAGCATCCATTAAAGAAGGATTTTTTGAAATTCTACCCTTAAGAGGGTGAAATGGGTGGTTGAATTATTTTCCCATAGGCCACGCCGCGGGCGAAGCTGCGGGCATAAGCTTATACTCATATTTAGTTTAATACGATTTAGTGTGAACTGTATAATACTGTCATTAAACATTCCAGTTTCTAAAATAAACCTTATCTCTATACCACAATCAAACCATACATCATATACGGCTAATTAGAAGCCTCTATAATTTAAACTTTGAAAGCGCCTGATACACCACATACATTAACGAGTGATGTAGGATAGGTGTGTCTACAAATGTCAACACGCCTGGGAAACGAATGCTGGCTGGGAAGCAATGGACTGTGTTCTGAGGAGTCAAGTTACATGGTGGACCGAGATGATAGGGAAATTATGAGACGTTTGTGGAGGAGGTATTTTAAACAAAGCTTTAGCTTCTTGAATAGTAAGCTTAATCACATCACATCACACTATCACACTAATATTATAAAGGTGAAAGTTTGTATGTGTGTATGTTTGTTACTCCTTCACGCTTAAACGTCTGAATGGATTTGGATAAAAGTCAGTACCAAGATAGCTTATGCACTGGATTAACATACAAGCTACATTGTATCCCGGAAAAGTGAAATTTTCCCGCGCAAATAATTAAAATACTTTTTATCCGCGGGTGAAACCGCGGGGTGCAACTAGTCTATAATAAATTAAACTCAATTTACGTTAAGCACTATCTGCAATGGTCATTGATGCCATTGTAGATAGTGCCTAACTTTTTTAATTTTTAGTTTTATTTATGTTAGTGAATGATGTGACGAGCTAGTCGTTCGGCTGATGTTAAGCGGCACGGCCGTCCATAACAGAACAGTGTCACTCGGAAATCTAAAACATAAAATTTTGCGTGACACTGCACTGCGCACACATCATCCTGAGACATTAGCACAATCTGGTAATAGGATCACTAGATTGTGAGATCAGATCATAAAGACTCAATTTCTCAGTATTTTTAGCGAGCTACAGTGCCCTTCAAACCGAAACACATTAGTACTTGCACGCTACACCAAGCCCTACCAACTAGCTAAATTTTAAAATTATCATCATCATTAGCTGCAAAACGTCCACTATCGTGAACAGGGTCATACCCCATAAAACAAAACTTGGCTTTTTGCCTATTGTATTCAACGGCTTTCCGTAAAAAAAAGTCTAATTGTTAGAGTACACTTACTACCCTGAAGTAATTGTAAGCCAATTATTTTTGTCAATCTATATACATTCTAAAATAAATTGCATAAACCACTAAAAACTAATGTCATATCCATCAATATGTAGGTAACGTTTCACGTCTACGTAACTAAAAGAGGCTCACACGTAACTCTACCCTCACAGGCTACAGTGGCGATCTTCCAACCGCTCCAGTGTTCACTGGTCTCTCTAAACTTCACTGACTTTGGAATTTGGTGACGTCATTGGATGACTGAGGAATGCAGTCATAATAATGGAAGAAGTCTTTTGTGTAAAATGATATAGGTTGGAACAAATTAAGATAACTGGATTAATCAATTTTATTGACGTCTTAAACCAACCAAAATACGCTTTTCAGTGCTGTCCATATTAAGTAATGAATAACAAATAGAAAACAATAACAAGAAAACTTAATTTAACAAACCATTACCAGTAGGCAACGTGCCCAATATGCCAGCATTTTAGGTAACGTGTTGCTTTGACCAGATGAGACGCTTAGAAAGATCTTTAAAAATTTGGTGAACACTCGATCCCAAGTTTAATAACTGCAAAAAGCGCAAATATAAAACCGCTATCAAAATATATAACTATATTTGCGCATTATCAGCTAATCAGCAGAATTCCAGGCCGCGCCAGCTCAATTTTGATTTCCTGGAAAATCTTACTATTTTTAAATAGGTTTAGTGACGTCTGACTGCCAGAAAACGTATCGCCCAAAATACAAGACAAATTTAAAATGTATCTTTCTTTATCAAGATAATCATTATAGGTTCTTATAATTTTAGCAACTAGCAGGTTTTTGACCTCTGCTTTTAAACTCACCGGCTTAGACGCTTTTCCAACTAAGCCTATTTGTCTATTTTATGGCAAATGGATTTAGATATCAAGAAAATTATTTTGAAAATCACTAATAAGGCCAAATTAAAGGTTGTATGATAAAACCGCGGGCCGCCTCCATGACTCTAATTTTTTTTAAATCAACTTCTTGGTGTATTGGACAAAGTAAAGATATAATTTACTCGACAGTGAAGACAATAATAAATATTGAGGTTGAAAAACTGATGTAAAATCTTAAGCTAAAATTAAGCTCAAGCTTAAGTTATTCATACTAGTGTTTAATAAGCAAATATTATGGGATTTAATACATTAATACCCATGTTCAGTGGCACGCAACAACGAGTACCGAATACAATTACTCAAATTGACTATTCAAGCGCGTCTCTCAATATGATAGGATGCTAATTAAGTAACAATTTGATATAGTAATAAGTTTTGATATTGAATTTACTGATTGACTTGCGATTGGAAGCTGCTAATAATCTTGTGATAAGGAGATTATTGAGGCAATGGCAATATATCCCATACGTAACACGTAGCTATTTATAAATAGCACTCAAGCGCTCTAAGTAACAAAAAATAAAAATCAAATGAGTATTAAAACTGACGCAAAAGGTACCTTTAGTCATAATTTAATTAAAAGTCGAAAATACTTAGGAATCGTGTAGAATTTTAAATAAGTAAAAAGAAGTACTTTTTTCTTTCTAAACTTAAAACTTGTAAGTATTTCTAAACTTAAATTTTAAATTTACATTCTCCTTGTTTTGTGCGCCGGTCAAAGACTATCTGAAGTCTACGTCTGACGTGTAATTTCACAAATCTTATTTTAAAAGCTTTTAATTAAATTCTCATCGTAGCTTAGATTTTATATCGCCAATCATGAGTGAAGAACCTTCTTCCCAAAACACATTGCTAAGTCTTTGCCCGTCTGTTCATGTACATAGACTTTCATCAGCTTAATTTTTATGAATTGCTTCACTTTTGACGGGCGAGTGTTCTTTGCAAAGTGACGCTGTTAAAGCCGTTAGAGACCATAAGCTCGTATTAATATATAAAAAAAACCTTCATCAGAGTTCCTACATGATACTGTACCTGCTACCATGTCGTACTTAACAAGTGTTTAAACATGCGGCCTATAATTCAATATCATTCATCAACAGCCTGCAGCATCCACTGCTTAATTTAGGCCCCCATAGAGCGCCACTTTGAGAGACTGTTTGTCTATAAAGAGGTTACTCTAGCTTAGCAGGCGTCTTATGGCTTAGGCATAATCATCAAGATCTAGTAAAGTCACCATAATAATACTCTTTTTATTCAGGGATCGTATTCTGCAATCAACACAATATACGTAGCTTCTGCGTGATGATAATCTCACCATGGCTTCAACCACTTAAATTCAGATGTACACATGTAAGTTATTTAAGTATTCCTTGAATAAATAATAATTGATTTTCTTTTGAGTTTTTTAGTCTGAAAAATAGCAAGAATTAATTTATTCTTTTAAAGGAAGTTACAATTCTCATTTTAAAATGTTATCTCCGTAATTGCGTTGTATTTCTCTTAGGCTTGAGAAGACAAAACATACACGAAACCTGAACATAATCAAGTCCCGTACCTTTCCTACAAATATCTGCTAAAACCCTGAGAGGAGAGACAAACTTTGATAATATTACCTTTGGAAGGCAACAATTTAGTCCGTGTTCATAGAGATTTTGTTAAAACAAAAACACGAGTAGGTATTACGTAAGTACTTCATTACAAAAGGCTTACCTTATTCTAAAACCTCCTAAAACCTGGAGCGTGAAAAGGGATTATATTTTTTTACTTCTCGGGGAAATAGGCGTGCTATAAAACATGAAGCCAGATTAAGCAGTAAGCACGCACGTTGTGCTGTTAGGTACTTACAGTAGAAAGGAAAAGTATCACCCAGAATAAAAATATACAAAAAATAAATAATGAAGAAATCATATTTTTACTTTATTTATATGGAACAGTACAGCATTAGAAAAACTACCCCACAGCACTATATGAAGAAAATAATACTAAAACAAGCACTTCAAATGTGTTAAAGACATATTTAGTAGCCGATGCTAAAACCTTGTTTCTCCACTGTAAGTCATGCATTATACAATTTTCCTTGACAACATCAAAAACAGTGGCTCTGACAACAAAGTAGTCATAACTTTTTGAGGTGCATTTATGTAAAGCGGCGACTACTCATACGAAACCATAAAATGCACTGCACTGCACGGTGATTCCGTCAAGTGTATTAAATTACAGGTAATAAAAAACTATACAATGGGTGGTAAAAGTATATACACAGCGCAGCCTCTGGGATGCACCGGGAGGAAAGATTTCACGCGACGTTAAATTAAGGATGAGGATTTATGCAAAATTTTAGATCGTTCCGGGAAAGCGGGCCAACGGAAATGGCATACTTTTTAGTTGGAGATAAAGTAAACTTTAGGTGACAAGGTTGGTTTTAAATTTCCTTGAAACGATATTTCCTTACCAAAATTAGATTAAACAGGACACTTTAACTTTAACTTTCTTACTTGTGAAAGGCGATGGGTAAAATGAATTGAACTACAAAAAAAATGAAAAATACATTTAATAGGAATAGGCACTTTAACTAAACTTTGCTTGCCGATGTTGGTAAATAAATCTACTTATGTATCTAAGTATCACAGGATACACAAAAGTTAAATACAAAATATAAAGAGGAAAAAACAAAATTACTGAATACATATTCATCACTTACATTATTTGAGTAAATATTCAGTGTTATCTTGTTAAGTCAAGTGCTTGTTGTCAACTATTATATACTCGTAGCAAGCCATATATGTGAGTTTGAAAAAAAAAGTTCTCTATCTCACTACTGGTGCAAGCAATACAGATGCCTAAGTAACCTATATTTAAGCTCTTCATTCTCGGGTCGATAATAAATTTCTCGTCCTTAAAGGTTGATAAAACTAACAAGCACGATCGCATCTTAGGCCTCGCACTATGTTTGTAGGAATTCAAAAGATCTATTCAAAACCGGCACTAAGATGGTTATCAAATTTTCTAGGTCAAATCAATGAAGAGTCATGTTTTCTCTAAAAGTTCCAAGAAGATACTCGTATTATCATATTTATGCGGCTAGAAGGTCCATTTCTACGTCTTAATATTACGTAAGTTTTCAAATTAGATCGAATTATACATCCAAAGCCGGATTCTTTGGAACTTCCATTGGTACCAATAAATTCAAGAAGAACAAATAACTTGACTTGCAAAATTGACTGTAAGTTAATTGCTGAAAAGGGAATAGACTTTACAACTTTGGATAGACGTTGTGGACGTTTTTTGTTTATAAATTAGGCTATTAAACATTTTACAAGCTTTGGAATAGTATTTTCCCTTTCAATATTCGAGACTAGTGCTTTGTGCAGAATTTTCCAAATAATGTTGTTTTGAACAACTTTATAAGTGGATTTTATTACCATGTCATGAATTCTGAAGTCAAAAAGTCAAATAATATTAATGCAAATATGCTGTTTTAGCACTTTTAAAAGTCAAAATGAGATTACTTAAGATTACTCAAGTTTTCTTATATGTAGGTTTGCGTAAGCCGTAGTGGGCTTCGCGAGCATGCACGCCGTGGCTTGCGTTTGTAACTGGCTCCCACAAGAAAAACATCGAATTAGTCTGAAAGCTGGTCGGCATAATTTTCACTTTTGATTAACGTGAGTTTAGTTATTATTACAAAATATATTTTAAAGATATTAATTTTTAATTTCATATTAAACATTTAAAAGTTTTTAATACCTATTCCATTTATTCGTATCAAAGTAATGTTTTCCTTTTAACACTTCACCTCGAGGTAATTGGCTGCTTGGGATTGCAAGTGTAGCTTGAATAAACGAAACTTAATAAGGGCGATAAAAGTTGAATGACAGGACTAGTGTTGTCCATTAAAAATGTTAATCGATACTTTTGGTTTGCATCAAAAAATCATTCAATACATTGCCTACGTTAGGTTCAGTGTACTTTCAGATAACGAACAGTTTTTTTTTAAATAACTGTGAACGCATCAAAGTATCGTAATATATTTATACTACACATATTTTATATTTTATTAGAAACAAACTGCTACTTTTACTTTCGCTTGCAGTATAAAATTAGGTTGTTTATAATATACTGTTTTATGGCACCGCGCGTCACATTTCATTTCAGACTCACTAACTAAAAAAAAATTCGCATTGATGTAATGATAGAACTAGTTATAAAGGATTCATATTCAAATTCATCATGATCATTATCATCGATATCTATCACACCCTACACCACATCACTACAAAACCCGCCCGTGGTCATACTTCTACAAATTACACACTACAGCCGACTCCTCAGTTTGCACCTAACGCTCGTTTTGCAAATTTATATGAATCATTATTGGCTTGAATTACAGTATGGACGTCGTGAGCCGACGCCAACGTGGACGTGAGAAATCATGTTCGGCATCGTTACAAAGTGAGAGTCGTTCTTGGCATGATTACGATGTAGATGCGTTTCCACCAGCATATTGACTTGTTTGGATCACATTACTCTACTCACTGGCACCATATTAATTCCTGAAAAGTAATCTTTTCTTCAAATGTGGAACAAACTTCCATCTTCGGTCGATCATCTGGATATGGAGTTCTTCAAAAAGGGTGTCAATAGAGTTATTAAGAGTTGGCAAAGCATCGTCAGTGCCCCTGGGTTGAAGATTTTCGTAAGTGACGGCTACTTCTTACATCAGGTGAGCCGTTTGCTTGTTAACCAAGAAATTATGAACCAATCCACTACGCTGCCCCTTTGGTGAGTCTGGTGTGTCTTAGCAGTCGAAACGTAATGAGTTGGTAGTGCACATTTAGCAGACGTCGTGCCAAGTAAATAAGTTTTCTAAATAGACGTAGGTGCTTAATACTTATATTTTATTTTATGCCGGTAGGAAACAAAAGCCTGCTAATATATTCACCAGTGGACATTTCAAAGTTGATGATGATGATGATGATGATGATGCTGATGTGTTCATCAGCAGCCTTTGGTCGTGTTTTGTTCATGAAATTGATGACTTTAATATGAGGCACTTAGATAAATTCATATGAAAACTTATCATTTAATAATTCATTATCATAATAGGACCACAAGGAACTGAGTTTTGTCGTATTCTTACTAGTAGAACAAATTTGTAGGTAGAAAAAATACTCATTACTTTGCCTTCTCCACACATTTATAGCTGATGAAGTGTCATCATCAATAACGCATAGGATATGGTAAATTAGCTTTTCTAGTTTAACTTCTATTGGGTAGATGCTGACTTTTTGATCAACCAAATAATATAAAAGTTTTTGTGCTCTGTGAAAATTTAATCCATTAAATAGTTGGACTTTTAATATTTTTACTGCTTGAAAGTAATTTTCGAATATTTCTCTTTCTTTATTATTTTCTGGACCTGAATTTACAACCTCCAACTTTGTGGATGAAATTGACTGACTACAATGTTCAAAGTTTATATTTTGTTCTTTCTTATTTTAGGAATTCTAGCCAAATTTTACAAAAAAAATTTTGGTAAAGTTACAACTACTATTATTACACTTAGCCTTAAAAGCAGTAACGACCTCTTTTTTATAAGATTTCAAAGCAGTATTCTGTGTTTTAAAGTACTTATCCAATAATCTGTCATAATATTTTTCTATCAAATATAGGACGAACAATAACAACAAATGTAAACAATGCAAAATATTTTCGCTGTTTTTTTATTAATCATATTAACAAACAGTGTCAAACCTGAGTTGGGTAATGTAACAGCACCAGAGAAAATTGCTTCAGGATTTCAAAATAATTTAGGCGGAACATCAGGTGAGACCACTGCTACAACGTGTATTACTGAAGGTAATAAGGGTTTAGGTAATGTCGAATCTAGAAATGGTACTGTCGAAAAAAATGAGTGTGAAAAGAAACATTATAATGAGAGCCAACAGATGGTGCAAAGAAAATCCAGGTATGCCGTGAAAACTATGACAGCAATCACTCTAGAATGCCTTAAATGCTATGGCGCTGGTACTTCGAGTTCTGGCGAAGCTTGTTATAAAGGAGAATAGTAAGATGTATACTAATTTAATTATTGAGAGTGGCCCTATATTGTGTTTTGACGTGATTTAATTAGAAGATGAGATAGAATTGATAGAGATTGGGCATCATTTTCAAATTGTAAGATAAATAATTGTTATTCAATAAAAAATAAGTAGTATTACACATAAGTATTTGCAAATTTTAGATAAAATTTAGTACCTGTACGTATATTGAGTAGATGGAAACATAATAAATTGATGTAAATAAAGATGTATGATAATGAAGATAAAATTAATGTAGGTTCTTTATTTTATGAATCTAACCACGTCAGTAGAACCTGATATTTCAATAGATAAGTAGGTGTACTTTTCATTTAGTTACTTAGTTTTCTTTTAAAAATATTTATTTAGTGTAAACTATGAAGGGTTTGTCTACCTTTCTTAGTAATTATGAAATTCATAAAATTTTGTTTATAATAAACATTCCGCACCTTTAATAATAAAGTGAATCAAGTCAAAAAATTGGGATTCGCCGATTTTGTAGTAAAACGATTTCTATGCTCCTAAAGAATAGGTACAGTTTAACAGCCGCTGCATTCACGGCTATACGAGCGAAATAAAGGAACGTTCGTCTCTTTTTGATTGACTCGTCGATCCCTTCCGAAATCACAAAACGAACCAATTAGAAATGCTCCAGCAGTGATCAAACTGAGACGTGTGCTTGAGTGGAATAATTCAAAATAAATCATTTTATCAATTTTTCTTTTTTTTTCTAAAATTTTCATTTAATGGTAAACAGCATTATATATTAAAACACCTTGTTTCATACTATGTTTTTACTAACAAAATGCATTAAATACTAGTGATGCATTTGTTGCAATATTTTTTTTACATAAAGACTGTACTAATAAGTATTGTGTCATGAAGCATGATTAAAACTTGACGAAATTTTTAATCAAAAAAAGATCTGCATCACAAAAAATGTTTAATTTTTATTTCAAACCTCAATATTTTAGTAAATATTAATAATTCTAATTATTTTGAAGTCCATTTATGTCCCACCATCATTTTGACAAAACTTTAAAGACATTTTACTTTTTAAAGTGCTCCAAAAATCGAAATATTCGCTGAAACATAGTCAGCGGTAGACTTATGAAACTTTAAGCGTGATTTCCCAACAATCATGAATTTTGAGTTGATTCACTTTATTTTTAATGGTGCGATTCAATGTATTATAAACAACCCTATCATTTAGTTCCAGAACTAAACTGGTGAATTGCGCTGACGCTGAGACATGTTTTACCGAACTCCATCCTCTATACATAAAGAGGGGTTGTATGTTAGCTTCGGGCCTAAATAGGACATTTGTATGCAAATGCCCTTTATGTAACGACAAACCTTCGGAAGATGCGACCTATTACGAGTATAAGACAGTCAGCGATTGGCAATACGATAATGAACGTCTTAAGGAGCCTGTGGTTAACCTGGATCTGTTTTGTAAAACGTGTCAAACAGCGGGTCGGAATGAGACTTTAGACATAACTTGCAGGGACGGTTCCAGGTTAGTATGTTATGGCGATTTCAGTAGTACATGTGTTATTATTTTAATCAAATCAGAAGAAACTACTGTAAACAAGATTTAATTCTATAACTTCTTGCATTCGTTATAACATTATTTTAAAGTTTTCGTATGCATTAGGTACGTGCTAATCTGTTGACTTTTAGTAGATGCTATATTTATATTTTTATGTAGATAAGTTCCACACCGAATATCTAAATATATATAACGCAAAGGTGACTGACTGACTGACATATTGATCTATCAACGCACAGCCCAAACCACTGGACGGATCGGGCTGAAATGTTATGACGTAGGCATCCGCTAAGAAAGGATTTTTCGAAATTCCACCCTTAAGAGGGTGAAATGGGTGGTTGAATTATTTTCCCATAGGCCACGCCGCGGGTGAAGCTGCGGGCAGAAGCTCGTATTTGATATATATATTACCTTCATTAATCTCATAGGAATAAAAGGTTATTTGTTACGAAAAATATTGAATACAATTTTAATTTTACCAGTTGAATAATTGACTACGTTTCATACTATTTAACGTTGTAACCTTTTTGCAGGGCTGATTACATGCTTTGTGGACATAAGCAACTTTGTTATACAAATATAGATCTTCAAGCTGACTTTGTTTCTAGAGGATGTATAGATCCACCAGTATACAACACGATGATAACCTTTTGCAATTTTTCGTATTGCAACACAGATTCTTTTGAAAATCCTGCAAATACTCGTAGAGATATAGTTATGAGAGCATTAACGGATGTTAAAGCCCTTACATCGGGAACTACTGTAGCTTACCAAAATTTAATGGCACAACTTATTTTAATATATTTATGTATCGTAACTACAGACTTTTTGTACATCTATGTATATGTCATGAGGCATTGATAGACGTCAATAGCAAAAATTGATTAATGCATTTTGAGAGATGACAAATAAGTCCAGACATTTTATTTACAAGAAAAAACGAGCACAAAATGCAAAATGAAATTTTGGATAATACACTCCATTCAACTACTCACAGTAGCTATTATGAACTGCGACCGCAAAGAAGAAATTAAAAGTAAGAATCCATTACCTTACTTTAGGCGACAGTTAGAAGGTTTATCAGAAGATACATATATAGAAAATTCAAATTCATACAGGCCAAAAAATAACTTTATATCTTTCCTTGTTAAGAACGTAAAAGAAATTTTTGCTGTTAATAATGATAACTATGATTCAACTGAATTGTGTGCATCATCTACTACTACCATTATTGTAACTCCTGCAATATTAAATCAAACTATTAAAGATAATATTAAAGCTATTGAAGATCCTAAACTTACAGATGACGTCATGGGTTATATGAATTTATCTCTGAATACTATGATAGATATGAAATTGTACGAACCTGTCTCATCTGCTTATAAATATGAAATAACTGAAAGAGACAGGTTCATTCAGATTTCTAAGAAAACTAAATCTATGGAAAAAACTGTAGTAAAGCATGGCGATCAAGATTGGGCATCAACAAGTACATTGTTTGATATAGACAGTACTGAAGCTCAATTCGACTCGACAGAACCATTTGAAGCCAGGCGTTCTTGCATTTATTGTAATAATGTTAAGACTGAAGATTGTAACAATCCTAAAAATAAACTGTAAGTAGCTACGTTCAACTTCGTAAATCATTTAAATACTCTAGACGACAATTCAAAGAATTCAGAAACTTTGTTATTCAGTTTAAAACCATTGTCGTTACAAATTACTGGAAGGATATTTCATGTTAAAGAATTTGGAATTATTACTTTTCTTGTATAAGTGCTTGTGTTTCAGAATACAGTCAATATTGTGCCAACGTGAAGGTGATGTGTGCTATTCACAGCATACGCCATTTGGAGTAGTTGATCGTGGATGTTTTAACGTGCTCCACAACCTCACTACTTACGTGTGTTCCTGCAATCTTTGCAACTACATATCCATTTCTGAAATGCCATACTTTTTCTCAAACAAGCGAGAATGGGTAGATAATGTTATTGAGCTCTCACGAACGAGACATTTTAGAAAATCTGTGTTTAAAAATATGGCTTGCTTGCAATGCGAAGTAGATATGAAAAAGGATCCAGCGGACTCTCCTTGTAATACAAATTGTTTGGAAGGTAACATGTACGTATATTTTTTTGTTAATTATTATATCCATTATCATTAGTTGTTTTTTTGTATGTATGGATATGTCAACTAATGATAGAAATATGAACAAATGTTGCGTCATCTACATTGCACTCATACATTTAAGATGAACAAGACCAATAATGACAAAGGCGAGCCTAAATATAAAACATTCCTAAAGCACCATACTTTTTAAAATAAAATAATACTTACTTTTTACTGAGATCCTTCCAAGATTTGAAGTAAAATAGCTGGATAATAAGAAACAAAAACACTGAAATATTTCAATATATCTAAAAAAGCATTCCCAATCTACAATATAAATAGATTTTCCACCCAAATAATACTCAAAAATTAACAAAATACGATTAGTGAGAATGCAATGATATTTGTGTCAAATTTGCTATTAAATGTATATCGATTCGATTATTCCAATTAGTATATTTTGTAACGTCACATTCACTCAATTAATGAGACACAAAAGCTGTAAAAAAATATTTTGCCTTTAATTAAAGTCGTTATGATACATGATTACAAAATTATAAAGTTCTTGGAAAAAACTGTCGTGATAATTATATGAGCTTTTTTGCTCTCACACACTAAATAATGTCTTATTTAACATCATTTCACCATCTCTTTTCCTCTTCGGTGGTGTGTAGTTGATAAGGACTTCTCGCTCTCACGCTTCGTGAGAGTTTTGAGAGTAGCGAAAATATTCCAGTTCTGTGATTTTACCTTTTTTTTTCAGTGGTCATGTACCAACACAAATTTGTGCAGAAGATGAAGTGTGTGCAGTAAAAGTGATCAAACATGATGGCTATATTTGGCGCGGATGCGTAAAGACTCCCCTTTACAATTATTATTGGTCTCTATGCGATACTGATCTTTGTAACCACGACACTTTAATTTCAATTCTCGATTTACTTTGAGTTTTTTTTATTGAGTATTTAAACTTATTATATTGCTTTATATTATTTTTACAGTGAAAATATCATTTATTTTTGTTCTGGTGATGGCTTATGAGTATATAAAAATATACTTATGAGCTATGTGCATAATATTATTGCCCATGTGGCAGCCTCTGTGGTGTGATAGTTGAGCATATCGGCTCATAACCTGGTGGCGGGTTCAATTCCGGCGACATAAATATTTGTGCACAGAAAAAAAGCGCAAATACTTGTTCTTTATATGGGTATTGGGGGGCCATGGTCCTCGTAATTACTGAGTCCCTAGATACAGGGTACAGGATCTATGTATCACATAATAACACCCAAGCAATGATACTTGGGCTTTATTATTATATCATTATTATTTACGCCAAATACAACGTCAAGTGTCTTGGAATGTTCATAGAATTATTTTGTCAAAAACTACCAAAATTGTAAACAGGTGTCTATAATCAGGTTGTGTTAGTAATGATTATAAATAGCTTTAGACGAACTATCTAACTGCTTGAAATTTTCCAATTTATTGGTATAATTAGGTACTATAGTGACAGGCAAACTTAAATTTCACTAATATAAAGATCCAAAAATAGGTTGAATGGTTGAAATATGGTCATTTTTAAAATCTTCAATCTTAAAAACTCAATTTGAAAGATAAATCGTTTTGTGTATAAATAAATGCTTAATTAAATAAAAATTCTATTGTATTAATAATAATGAACCTTATGCGTTACACTGAAAGTTGGGCTTGGGTTATCAATAATGAACCTTATGAATTAAACTGAAAGTTGGACTCGAGTTATCAAATATGAACCTTATGCATTAAACTGAAAGTTGGAATTGGGCTATCAATAATGAACTTTATGCATTACACATGCACTGAAATTTGGACTTGATATTGATTGGTATTGTACACGGTCATAGTCCCTTGACTGGAAACGCTCGCAGGACTGTTGGCCCAACAATGCTCAGAGAAACTGAACCACTGATCTGGAACCGTCAGATTCAGATATGTCTGAATCTGACGGTTCCTGCAATTGTACTTAAGAGCTGTGCACCCGAGTTGTCTCCCATTCTAACACGCCTATTTCGCCTCTCTCTAGACACCGGAATAGTCCCTATGAGTTGGAAGCTAGCCAACGTACAACCTGTACCTAAGAAGGGCAGTCGTGCTGATCCTGCCAACTATCGACCCATCTCAATTACCTCCATTCTCTGTAAGAGTATGGAGCGTATAATTAACAACAAACTCTTGGCATACCTTGAAGACAATGATCTCCTCAGTGACCGGCAATACGGATTTCGCCGAAACCGGTCCACTGGGGATCTTCTCGCGTATGCCACTCACATATTGAGCGAAGCCTTAGAGATGCATGGAGAGGCACTTGCTGTATCTCTAGACGTCTCTAAGGCATTTGATCGGGTCTGGCACGACGGTCTTCTGAATAAGCTTCCATCTTACGGACTACCTGCTGGTTTGTGCACTTGGATATCAGACTTTTTGAGGGAACGATCGCTTAGAGTAGTTCTTGATGGCTGCTCTTCCGATCAATTAGCTATTAACGCTGGTGTACCTCAGGGGTCAGTTCTTTCAGCAACACTATTCTTACTCCACATCAATGATTTGCTAAAGCCCGGTACCTTTGGGTATGCAGATGATAGTACTGTTGTTGAAAGATACACATCCAGTGCCCGAGCCAGTGGTGACGATGTCCGGATTGAGAGAGAGGCTATGGTTGAGCGCATGAACCTGGCTTTGAAAGCCGTGTCCGATTGGGGCGATGCTAACTTGGTTAGGTTCAATGCTGCAAAAACACAGGCGTGTTTATTCACTGCTAAAAAGAGCCCACTCCATCTGGCTCCTTCATTCCGTGGTGTATCTGTAAGTTTAGGAAACCATCTTGAGCTTTTGGGTGTTGATCTCACGTCAAACCTAAACTTTGGATCCTACATCGAGTCCAAAGCCAAAGTAGCTTCAAAAAAACTCGGCATATTGTCCAAGGTAAGGCGGTACTTCACACCTGGACAGCTTCTAAATCTGTATCAAGCACAAGTCCGATCGTGTATGGAGTACTGCTGCCACCTGTGGGACGGGTCTGCCAAGTACCAGCTTGAGGCTCTGGACTCGATTGAACGGCGTGCCAAAAGGCTCATTGACGACGACACTTTGGTTGGTGAAAGGCTCCAGAGCCTTGCACATCGACGTAAGGTGGCAAGTCTGTCGGTTTTTTACAGATTACACCACGGTGAATGCGCTCAAGAACTGCATGATCTAATTCTCCCATCACCATTCCACTACCGGACTACTAGACGCTCGGCTAAGCGCCATCCTTTTGTGGTCGAAATACCACCCATTCGTACCAAGCGATTTGACTCAACGTTCTTAATTAGAACGGCTAAGGAATGGAATGCCCTGCCAGCGTCTGTGTTTCCGGCGAAATATGACCCGGGCGTGTTCAAGAGAAGAGTGAATAGGTATTTACTTGGCTAGCATGCTACACCTTCGATCGCATCGTCACTTCCCATCAGGTGAGAGCGTGGTCAAATGCTAGACAAGTTTGAAGTAAAAAAAAAAAAAAAAAAAATGTCCCAGAATGATTTTATGTTTCAATGCATTTAGTTTTGAATGCTTTAGACATTTCATTGGTAAAACTCATCAAAGTTTGTTTGTTACTTGATTAAAATATTTTTTTCGAAGAGCTATTCAATAAACGATCAATGGGTTTTTTTTTTTTTTTTTTTTTTTTACTTCAAACTTGTCTAGCATTTGACCACGCTCTCACCTGATGGGAAGTGACGATGCGATCGAAGGTGTAGCATGCTAGCCAAGTAAATACCTATTCACTCTTCTCTTGAACACGCCCGGGTCATATTTCGCCGGAAACACAGACGCTGGCAGGGCATTCCATTCCTTAGCCGTTCTAATTAAGAACGTTGAGTCAAATCGCTTGGTACGAATGGGTGGTATTTCGACCACAAAAGGATGGCGCTTAGCCGAGCGTCTAGTAGTCCGGTAGTGGAATGGTGATGGGAGAATTAGATCATGCAGTTCTTGAGCGCATTCACCGTGGTGTAATCTGTAAAAAACCGACAGACTTGCCACCTTACGTCGATGTGCAAGGCTCTGGAGCCTTTCACCAACCAAAGTGTCGTCGTCAATGAGCCTTTTGGCACGCCGTTCAATCGAGTCCAGAGCCTCAAGCTGGTACTTGGCAGACCCGTCCCACAGGTGGCAGCAGTACTCCATACACGATCGGACCTGTGCTTGATACAGATTAAGAAGCTGTCCAGGTGTGAAGTACCGCCTTACCTTGGACAATATGCCGAGTTTTTTTGAAGCTACTTTGGCTTTGGACTCGATGTAGGATCCAAAGTTTAGGTTTGACGTGAGATCAACACCCAAAAGCTCAAGATGGTGTTGTTAGGTCATACAAAGAAATTTTCAAGAAATAAAAAGAACATACAGCATAGCTATTATTTATTGTTAGTATAATTTCTAAAATACTTACATTCAAAAATACTTAAATCATAAGTGATATACATGTATCAAATAATACTTTACATACTTTTACTAGGTGGTAGGACTTTACTGCAAAGTTCGTCTAGGTAGGTACCACCGCTTTGCCAGTTATTCTGCCGCCAAGCAGTAGTGCGCAAGCACTGCTGTGTTCCGGTTTGAAGGGCACTGTAGCTAGTGAAATTACTGGGCAAATGAGACTTTATGATCTGATCTCACAGTTTAGTAATCTTATTACTAGATTGTGCTGATGTCTCTGGATGACGTGCGCAGTGCAGTGCCACGCGAACCTCTATACTTTAGAGTTCCGAGTGACACTGCAGCTGATATGGGCAGCCGTGTCGTTTAACATCAGGCGAACGGCTAGCTCGTCACGTCATTCCGTAACATAAAAAAAAAAAAAAAATATATATATATATATATATAAATATATTATTTTTTTACTTCAAACTTGTCTAGCATTTGACCACGCTCTCACCTGATGGGAAGTAAAGATGCGATGGAAGGTGTAGCATACTAGCCAAGTAAAATAAATAATATCCAACGATCACATACATAGATCCTAGACCCTAAGGGTCCCCTGTGTCTATAAATACTTGTCCTGCCGCGGTAATCGAACCCGCCACCTCCGTGTTATGAGCTGACCTGATCAACCACCACACAGAGGCTGTCAAAAGATACAATTGTATAGTATTCGCCCTTATTTTAGATAACTTCTAAATATTATGATTTCAGTAAACATTCAAAATTTATATCATAATCCAAATTCAATTGCTTCGATTTTTCCTAGTAATATGTAACTTAAGCCATAACAAACACTAGACTAGCATAATTAATTATTAAAAGATAGATTTTCCAGCTTATTTTTTATAGTAACTTATAAATAAAAGCAAGTAAAAGAGCTCTTATGAAATAACGTAAAACTGTATAAAAGCTCAAGGGGCATGCAGTTTTCTTCATGAAATATGCACCCAGAAGGAGTACTTGCTTCATACTGCTGTATGAGGTTGGATTTTAACTATATTATTACAAAAAAATACATTTTAAGTAAATTAGTTGCAGGAACAAGATCTGGAGCTGATAATAGTTATTTGTCTCCACGTTTATCATGCAAACAGCAAAAACGCTTTACGAGTGCGTTTCACTCTTTTGCTGTCTCCCAAAAACGAATAATCTTGGAGTCTTCAAATTGAGAGTGGACAGGTATCTTCTATAGGCAAGCGTGTTTAATCTTAGACCGCATCGTCACTTTCCATCGGGTGATCGAACGTAAGTCTATCAAACAATACTAAATAGCTCTTTTTTTTTTACATAAAAACTTGCTCTGTGTCTTTCGTCAAAGTGCGTAAGAATTAATGCTCCAGTTACTTTATTTTACAGTGTATAAAAAAATCACTTGAAATTTCCCTTTTAGCTTTCTATCAGCGTAAATTTTTTGTAAAAGCAGTATTATGCAGTTCCGGAGATCAGTCTCCATAAACGACTTTACCTCTACAAATGGGTTGTTTCAAAAACTGTGACTTTCTTCATAAATCGAGTATTCGTGTGAGATGACAACAGTTTGTAAGGTGATGTGTGAGTTGTGTTCAAAATAATATAAGGTTACAATTTTATTTGACCTCCCTCTGATCTCATTAGCAATGTGACCGAGTTTGGAGCACGCAAATATTATAGAATACAACAATGTAAGTATGGTAGCATTCAGTTGAATCTTATGTTTATCTAATAAAGGCGCATGAAAAGCTGGGTATTGCTCAGATTTTTTAAATGTATGTATTTACATAATATAAATTTAAGTTTCTAATGCCATTTTTTCATAGTTTTTAAAGTCAAGAAGCACAATCTCATATTGACATTTACCATAGATTGTAGCAATTCTTATAAATCAGCTATCTTAATCGTGTAGAGGGCTCTCAATTTTATGGTAGAAATGGTCCAATAAAGAAAATCGGTAACAAAATTAGTGACATCATTTTCTAAAAACTCTGTCTTCCAAGGGTCTGTTCCATTACCTGGCTCGTTGCCCGAGCGATGTCATTGGCTTCCTTCCAAAGGAAATATTTGGTTACTTTTAAAACTACGACCTCATCAATGACTAGGTGTACTATATGTATATTATAAAATCAAGTTTTTGGCTTAGTTATTAAGAATAACAATCCTGATTTATAATCTAGATAAAATACATTAAATCGATAAGTTAATGGCGAATAAATGAAATAAATATACAAGTAATTTTTAGGTCGAGTGAATGAAGCATAGTGTATTATTGTACGATGCCTCAACCACGGAAAATGGAGCTATTACCTAACTATGAGATTTAACTAGCTGATAATGTAATATCTCTCTTCTATATAATCTCTCTCTTAATAAAATTATCAAAAAAAAAAAACGGTGCCCTTAGCTATTTCGAATATTTTGAAATTTCAACCATATGGTAGATAGTTTTAAAAAACGCGGCGCACACTAAGCGCTGCCCTAAGCATTTTGTACGCACTTCATAGCGCAAACAGCCAATAAGTGTAACAACTTGCCGATCCTAGTTTCCACTTAACTACAATCTGGGAGTCTTCAAGTCAAGAGTGAACAGGTATCTTCTAAGTATGCAACATCGTAGACTGCGTCGTGACTTTCCATCAGGTGAGATAATGTCAGCAATAAATAAAAAATATACAACAACTTTACATTTATAACATTTGTATAACAATATTTAGTAACTTAAAAAAGGCAGTTTATATATATACATTTTAGTTTTCTTCATTAAAATCTGTTATGCCGATGAATATTAGATTCAAATTGCTCCTACGAAATACAGCTACCCATAAAACAGGTATTAAAGTAATGCACAGTTGGAATGTCTACATAATGACCGTATATATCTCTTTAATGAACGACTATCCTACTTTTGCTATGCGAATACTGTCTCTCGTCGCAGTTTTCGAAATATATGGCTCGTCTTATAAATAGTACCTGTATACTTTCTTGAGGCAGTCTAAGTGAATTTGGCCATTACAGAAACTGAATTGCTGCAAAAATAGTAGTTATGCGACCACCAGTGTATATTACGTGGCCATGATTCTCTGAAAACCTATGGTTTTTTTATTATATGACAGTCTTTGTAGTGTGGTGATGAAGCAGGTTGGCTCAAAGCCCGGAGGCGGTGAGTTCAATTCCCGCGGCAAGAAAAAAAAACGCAAATATTTATTCTGTGTCTAGATGTTGTAGGACCATGGTCCTCGTAGTTTCTAGATCCCTAGATACAGGGAATCTTAGTTAGTGTCCAGGATCTATGTATGTGATCGTTGGGCGTTATTATTATTATTTGATTGTAGTGCTCCTACTTAAAGTAGTAAATGTTTTGCGTGATTATAGCCATAGATAGATAGATAAATAGATAGATAACTCTTTATTGTCTCACCAACGAAATTCAAACAATACAGGAATTATTAAATCTTACATACTAGTGCAACAATGGGCGGTCTTATCGCTAATAGCGATCTCTTCCAGACAACCTTTGGATGGAAAGTATCAAAAGATAAAACATATTTAATTTAATTTATAGTATATCATGACTTATGACACTGATCATGGTGACATGACTGTCTTATGGTCTCTTACTGTTGGTTTCATTAGTACGTTCAGTCACGTAACGAGCCTATGCTCGAGGTCTTTTTGCGTGATAAGATCCGGAATGAGATCTACATTAGAGCTGAAGTCACCAATAGCTCTTAGAATTAGCGATTTGAAATGGCGATGGACAGGTCACATCGCTCGCAGACAAATAACTGGTGAAAGAAAGGTTCCTGAGTGGCGACCATAAACTAGAAGACGCAGTCTAGGCCAGCCCCTGCAAAGTGGACTGACAATCTGATCAAATCCGCGGTAAGCAAAAGGCCTATGTTCAGCAATGAACGTCTTCAGGCAAATGATTATGTTTTTTAATTGTTTGATGGATCAAAAATAACTTTTGAATAAATAACGTTTGACTTTCATATTGAAAACAAAGCAAGCCAGTAACAAGCTACTAAATTACCGCACATAATATCCGTAATCCGGTTCGGTTTGTTCAACACTAGTCAAAAATGAATAAAAAGTGAGATAATCACATCTCAAATAACGCGATCATTGCTCGCTCTTGCCAGGTTATAATAACAGTGTTCTTCTTGAAGCGGATAAGATGGTAATGAGAGGCTTAACCTTTCATAGGATATTTTAAAAATCAATCTTATATCTTTAAACACAAAGTTTGAAATTTGTTAGGTATGATGGGAATAGTTGAAGAAACGCCAGTTTGAGATGCCTTGAGGCCCCCACTTTCTTTCAACACGTACCGCACTGTGTGTTTAATGTACTAACGCTTCGCATCAAACGCGTCTGAGACTGAAAGAGATTTAGATTCGCAATCGTGTTGGCGTAAACGAGATACCATTTAGCCAAAGGCAAAATGGATGGTGTTTTGTTCGGAAAGCGTCTACGAAACAAAGAAAATTATAGGGGCGTTGAATATTATCTATGTACGAGTAAGTTGCCAGTATGCAGTGCTGAGATTCATCAAAGGATTTCTGGTAAATTTTGCATAGAATTTTATGCGCTGTTCTTCTTATGAGTTCTTCCAGTTTATTACCAATCTACTGAATACTACTATTCTGATTTAATCCTAGTCTAGTTTTCAGTTTCACTTTATTAGCTAGCTACTAGTAAAACTATCAAGTTTTACTCATTGTAATGTCTCTAGTAAATTATATTGGTTAAATAATTAACACGACAATTCTATAAAAAGAATCCGTTTCGACGAAAATTTGTCTTACATAATAATAGTGTACCTATTAATTTGTCCTGCTAAGTCCAAAAAAATAAGCGGAAATAGTAATGTAAAGATCGTTTTAAGACGATGTCAGCGTTTCTTTCCTGATTATTTTCCATGTACTGAATTATACACATTATATATTATTATTTCTATAAAAAAATTTTTTTATCATATTCTGGACTTTCCGGGTTACAAAATTATCATATTAATTAATTTATAAATTCGAAAACAATTTCGTTTAATATGTGAATAATACAAATGTGTTGTGTCTTTTTTAATTTGCTCTGTAGTAAATTTACAGCTTGATGAAATCGATATTCAAATCGTTATTAAAATAATAATAACGCCCAACGATCACATACATAGTACCTAAACCCTAACTAGGATTCCCTATGTATAAAGACCCAGGAACTACGAGGACCATCGTCCCACAACACCCAGACTCAGAACAAGCGCTAATACTTTGCACTAATACTTGTCCTGCCGCGGGAATCGAACCAGCCACCTCCGGATTATGAGGTAACTTGCTCAACCACCACACCACAGAGGCTGTAGACTCTGACATATTGTTATCAATATCGCTTACATTATTTTATTTTTTAAACTAGTTGCTAGTAGTTTTTGAAACACTCGAAACAAAAGCTCGAAATACTCGTGTTAAAAGAAAAATAAAATTGCCGCATAACGAGCATCCGTACAACTCTTAGTGGGCATCAATAAATAACAGTTTACTGGACGATTTAACTTTAGCAGTGAAATATTAAACGATGAATCTTTTTGCTATACCATCCACATTTACTATGACGCGAATGCGCTGAGCTTAATTTTGAACGGACGCTACTCGGGAATAATTAACTTGCTGTTGGATATAAATAAAAATATACAACACATGATGGCGCGAAAGTAGATTTTCAATATGTTTTTTAATCTGGTATAATCAGTGGAAAAAATGGTTCCTAATTTTTTTATTTCATTTATAAGTAACGTATTGACCCTATTTCATTAATCATAGTTGTTTGTATATAAATATTATAGTATACATGTTAATTTCTTTATGATATGAGCACAGTCATTTAGTTTAATTTTTTGGTCAGTGGATAGTAGAAAAAGACTAATTTAAAAACCATTTTATTTACTCTGTAGTGAGTAACACAATAATGCCCCAACCCCGAGTTTCCGAGTACGGTACTCATTTTGCATTTCACTTGATTGATTTATAACATTTGCAGTCGCCACGATTTGAGAACGTTTGTACTCCAATTAAGAAGAGTTATGAAGTCTCGGAAAAGCAATTTATCAGTTACCGATTTCGACGCGCGATTTGTCAGACTGTATTGGGTGATTTTGTATGGTATTTTAAAATTATAATTTAGGCCTTATAAATTATGCGCTAGGTTTGAAAGGTAAGAAAAAAATAAATTTACATGATATTTTGTTATAGGTATACGTAACCCTTGATATGTAAGCAGATTTAAAGAATTTTCATCAAATCATTAGAAAAGAAGGGAAGGGCTAAAAATAACAATCTTAAAGTATGACTCTTTTTCGTCGTGTCTACAATGATTTTGAAAGATAATAATAACAATGGAAATTAAAATAGGCATTTTTCACATGAGATCATCTCGATACTGGATAGAGTATAGCCTACAAACAAAGAATATTTCAAATATGTATCATATCACATTAAAAAGCACTACAACTTAGAAGAATGACAAAACGAATACCGATCGATATCATTATAATTAAAGCAGTACTTAAGAAATCTCACCATACTATCAAGGATGCGGGGCTGTGCGCGATGACAGTAACATATTGCTGACATAAAATCCCGAGATTCGGAGATATCCTCGAATAGTCAGTTTCCGCTTGAGAGGCCCACGATCCTTCTCACTTGGGTCTATAAAAATGTGGAAAAATTATTTAGATAACGCTTCCCTCTGATCCATCAATGTCGGACGTTAGCACGTCTTTTATTCGCGCGCTTCGAAAGAACAAAAGAATTTACCGACGCATTTTACTAGAGCTGTGTTTTATTTAGGGCAAATATTTCACGGGGTCGCCGAGTCATTGTGCCTATGTTTTGTTTCATGGAATTTCTTTTAGTTTTATGATTGTAGCTAGACGAAGATTAATATTGCTATTCAAATCAAAAGTTGGTAGAATAAAGAATTTCTAGGTCCATCAATTTATCAGAGGACGTTAAATTTAGGTATTCACTGAGTAAATTTTTTGGTTCATTCTGATTTCGTCCAACATAAGCTTTTCACACTTTTTTCATCCAATTGTTTTGAAAAGTAGTTAGCTATATTGAAAAGAACGTAAAACAAATAACTTCTTTTCACTTTTTAACCAAGGAGATGTTTTTATTAATATTTTAGTTTTGCGGTCATGATGTGTCGGAGCATTTACAATTGCGTGGGAAATGTTGGTATTCCGTATTTGGTCAAATCGGGATTGTCAATGTAATTTTATACATTGCCCACAGCACCCATCAAAATTCTAACAAAAAAATATGTAAAACGATAAGTTCCCACAATAATCCCTAATTTAGAGACATTCAAAGAGCTAACATTTCAAAGAAAACAACATAGCTTTACCATAAATATAAATAGCGTCTATCAATATAAATGAAACACCTAATTGCCCTCAACATACACTCATATCGTTTCTTATCAGAATTCTTGGCCGAACCAGGCCCGCTCTGTTATGTACCCATGGCATATTTTATCCCAACATCAACCGACAAGATAAGATTGCTTGTTTTTATAGCCGAATCAGAGAAAATAACATGTGTCAATAAGCCAAATACCTACCATGGAATTCCTCGGCAATGTTTTATGTGGGCTCATATATTTCATCAGCCATACCATCAAAATTTTATTACAAACGGTGGCTTATTACTACGAAATCTTGGCTGGTGGTAAAACAATTCGTTTGGGGTAATACGAGCTAAGCTTATGAAATGGTACAAAGGTGGTTGCTCTCTGTTTAAGTTGGTAAATGGAGCTTTGCATTTTGGCAGAGTCTGTATACACTTATAACTATACTAGCTTCTGCCCGCGGCTTCGCCCACGTGGTCTATAAGAACATAATTCAACCACCCATTTTACCCTCTTTGGGGTGGAATTTTGAAAAACTCTTTCTTAGTATCCACTAAGAAAAGTTTTTTTTTTTTTAAATTAGGTGTGTTTTTTGTAAGTGTAGGTATCCTACACTTCACGCACCCTCCAAATTTCAAGTCTCTAGGACCAGCGATTTAGGCTGTGCGTTGATAAATAAGTCGGTCATTCAGTCAGTCAGGATTTTGAATTTTATATGTATAGATAACTCAAACATTGCATACAGTATAATTATATCAACTATTCTATATCTTTTTTATTTGTATTTCTGTTTGATTGTGTGACTTTTATGCCAAATGATCGAATACGAACGACTGATTTGAATTTTTCCAGATTTTTTACCTACACCGGATTATTAGAATACTTTCAATCATCTTGAAAAACAAAGGTCTCTTTAGAAAAACTAATTTCTTCAATATAATCTTTAAGATTCTGAAAAATTTGAAATTAGAGTGTCTGAATATAAATTTCTCTAAGGCCATTATCTAGTCTGTTACGTGTAAAACTAAAAGCAAAATAAATAACTTAATAATATTAATGGTTTTATTTAGTTACTTTCGAAGTATCAACACTTTTCTCAGTAAAACTGAAATTAGGTCTAACTTATTCTCCCGAAGTACATTTTATCAAACAAAGTCATTTTGTTTGAAATGGTTTTTAAAAACAAAAAATGTTACGTCAACATGGTGATACAATTTTTAGGAGCAGCACCCCTACCGCGTATCTGTTCTGGGAATCGGATTCACCTGCCATCCTGCACGCGCCAATTAACAAGTCCACGAGTGTGAGCAAGAGAGAACACGATTACCATCTCCACCAAACTTACGCGGTAAGGTCCCTGTTCTCTAAATTGTAGTTAAAAATCTAGGTGTTAGGCGGTCGTCACAAAGCATTATTCCTAACGGGTTTCTGCAGCAATCTGTCATTATATCAACGAGCCATCGTCAAAATGTTGTGACTTACTCTCTATCTCAGAGCCTGGGGTCATCTCGGGCCGTGCTGATGTTTTGTACGCATTGTTTTGGGTGTCAAAACCCATCCATCAAATTACAGTTAGATGGGTGAGCTCTATTGGAAAATTAAACCGTAGTTTAAAACTTGAGACTGATTTTGTTTTCAATGACATTTTGCGTAGTATTTGAACAGCTAATTTTAAAAAAATTTGTTATAGTATTTTTTATTCGTAACTATAATTGTGTTTTATTTAGACAACCTATGCAATCAGAAAGATAAAATAATATAACATAGATTTTTCATGTTTTGTTACCGTCTCAGTAAAAACTGATACCATGATAAATGCTGATAACGGATGTAGTAATATGCGGGAAGAAACGAACAAAATAAATATTGGAATAGAATTTTTACGAATGTATATTTTTGAAGTATTTTTACAAGTAACATATTCTTATTGATGTTACTGACACAATTTAAAAAATAATTCACTTGCTTACATAATTAAGAAAGCTTTAAATGTAAATGACAAAAGTTTCTACTACAAATATAAACCAGAACAATTAAGAAATAAATGGAACGAGGTGATGGAGTACCAATAGCACTCGATAACATACATCAATGTTAGTTAACCTTTATTTTTATTTTTTTTGAGGGGGGAAATGCCCTTGTACTTCCCTGCCACCACCCTCGGGGTATGTGTGACTCGAACCTACTAAAACCCCCCCGTAAGCTCTCGTCCGCCGTACCGGGGCGAGAAGGGTCGAGGAGAAGGTCGCGACTGCAGTCCAGCCAACTCGCCCCCGAATGTTAGTTAACCTACTTAATTATAATCTATGCCTTAAACCTAGGATAGTTAATCTGCGATTGCCGCCGTTAACATAGACGTTTCACATTTGTGACACTAAGTTTAACAAGTTTAACAGATTGTTAAACAGGCCTCAAGCTGTCAGAACTGATAATAATAACTCTGTGGTTAGAACAGTTGCCGATGTAAATGCATTGTAATCTTCTAAAGCTGATTAGTATTATATTTACCATATTGTTATTGTGAGACAATATGGTAACGTTGAAGTAAAAGTTTTGAATATTAAATTTTGTAATAGAGCTTCTTAGCTTACAAAAGTTAATTAGATATCAGGTTTTATGTTTTTAAACTGAAGTAATTTTACTCATGATCTTAGTTGGAATAAGAATTCTTCATAGATCACGAGACGTATAGCCAAAAATTAAAGGAAAGCAATTATTTAATTTATTTCATTATTTTAACCTGAAAAAAACTCACGTCCTATTCAAACTTTTTATTGATACATTTCTATATATATCATACGGTCAGCAACGTAAAGTAGATATGTTTGTTTTGATAGGACGTCAAAATTTCTTTTTCATATTCCTTTCAAAGTGTTTTTTGATACTTTTATAGTTTGATATTTTGATAATCTAATAATTCTCTGATTTAGGTTCAACAAAAATATTTCAACAATAACTTTATAATTATTGTCTAAGGAACTTATTAGTGTCGCATTTATGATTCTTCAATGAGTAGTGCAGATGTTTATGATATACGGTGATTGCTTCCCATCAGGTAGGCTATGAGCATTTTTGCTTTAAAAACTTAATTTTTAATATTCATTATTTACAAGCTACGCCCTGCGGTTTCACCCACGTGATAAAATTTTCCACTTTTCCGCTCAGATATTTTATTATTAATTGTCTTTCATAAGAAGAAAATATGAAGGAAAAATTCCCGCTGTCAGTGACGTAAATTTTTCTTTTACACTAAAGCAATTTTCTTGAAATTGTAATTTTTAAATACAGTTAACTATTTTAAGAAAATACGTGCAAAAGATATCATTATTATACTGAATGGAAACTTTTGTTTTCATTTGAGATTTAAGTTATTTCTTGCACGATTTTGTCGAAAGATGGCCTCTGGTTGGATTCCATTTAAGGCGATTCTACACTTGCGCTAAATAATTCACTGCCAACAATACGACGGCAGTCGAGTTATTAATGCCCTCGCCTGAGGTTCCTGTCACCACAGACTTTAAGTGTAACAGGAGTCGCACAACCACTAAAAGCTTTTAGCACGCGCAAACTATTATGAACATTAGGAATAAAAAGATTTTTTTTTTTTCAAAATTGTAAACTTTCTAGTTAATTCAGCTTCAGAATTTACAAAAAAAAAATGCATATCTTATGACATTCATCTTGTATATCCATATATATACATATTAAATTCAAAGTCCTGACTGACTGGCTGACTTATATATCAACGCACAACCTAAACCGCTAGTCCCAGAGACTTGAAATTTGGTGTGTTCTTTGTAAAGTGTAGGTATATTCACTAAGAAAGGCTTTTTAGAAATTCCACCCCTTATAGGGTGAAATGGGTGGTTGACTTATTTTCCTACAGACCACGCGGGAGAAGCTGTAGGCAGAAGCTTGTTCTTTAATATTCTACCTTAAAAATATACCTTGAAGGGTGTTACAAATAGACGGTCTTTTAATCGGAAATTATCTCTTTCAACTTTTGGATACTTAGAGGAGTTTATAAAAATGAAATTAAAAAAAAAAGGTGAGGTATCGGTTTAATATAGTAATTTAAACAAAATACGACCACGACTCAGCAAGCGTAGTGTAAGACGCCCCCTGGCCTGGTGAAGCGATGACCTACAATAGCTGCAGACAGGAATTGGATGAGAATGGCTGAAAACCCAGTGGCGTTCTTTAAGTTGATAAATGAAATAAATGAATGATGAAACAAAATACTGAACTGCAGGGCAAAGGTACGATCTCTCTTTTGTTGATCTCTTTCTCGGCAAAACGTAATAGTCTTTGAATAAGTGGCATTTTATTGAAAATATATTGTGTCATCATCATCGTACCTCTACTGCTGAACATAGGCATCCTCCGTGGAACGTCCTTTTGTGTCATGGTTGGTGTATCGACATCAATATGCATCGAGCAGCAAAAATCACTCCGACATGTCTACTGCGTCTCAGATCCAACAAGACCAAAACAACAGACAATTATTGCACGACGGGCACCACGACGCAAGTTTTTGTTGCTTCACTGTTACGCGCCCTTTACAAAACGCAGCTTTTAGTGCGTGATTTACAAATAGGCAAAGAGGTCTGTTTGATTTGACTAAGGTTTGATCAAAACTGGAGAACTAAAATTGAGAACGAAGACAAGACAAGACAAGAAGACAAGACGATAAGACAAGACAAGAAGACAAGACAAGAAGACAAGACAAGAAGACAAGACAAGAAGACAAGACAAGAAGACAAGACAAGAAGACAAGACAAGAAGACAAGACAAGAAGACAAGACAAGAAGACAAGACAAGAAGACAAGACAAGAAGACAAGACAAGAAGACAAGACAAATAAATAAATATCTGCGGACATTTCACACAGCACCATATAGCCCCAAACTAAGCAAAGCTTGTACTACGGGAACCAGATAACTGATACAATACTTGAACACTTTTTGTTTGTAAATACATACATAGAATACAATACAATATAACACCCAGACACAAAACAATCATCGATGTTCATCACTCAAATATTTGTCCTGGGTGGGAATCGAACCCACAACCTGCAGTTCAGAAGGCAGGGATACTACCAACTGAGCTAACGGGCCAGTCAACGAAAGACACGGCTTACAATGCTTAATTACAAACAAAATTTTTATTTTATCTTAATAGCAAATACAAAAATTATTAGATCAAATAAGATCCAACCATAAGGCGATTGCAGACTGTTTGTTTTGAATAATAAAATGTTTATGCGAACATCTTACTCAAATTGACCTGTGACTCTTAACCTCTGATTTACAATCGCACATTGGACAATGTAAACTAGAATGTCGTTTATTTTTATTAAATACCTTTACAGCATAAAGTAGGCATTATTACCATCTGAATATAGTTTAGCGCCATAAATTGTTACCTACTAAACGTTACACTGCCCATAAATCAGGTAAATAAATTAAATGTTATAGCTCATAAAAATGATATTGAAAAAGAATATAGTTGCACAATAGATGTTTAGGTCGTATCCCAAATTTAATGATGAGCCAAGTATCTAATAGGCATAGAATAGAATATTAATAATCACACTAATATTATAAAGGCGAAAGTTTGTGTGTTTGTATGTATGTGTGTATGTTTGTTACTTTTTCACGCTCCAACGGCTGAATGGATTTGAATGAAATTCGGTACCAAGATAGCTTATACACTGGATTAACATAAAGGCCGGAATTTTATACCGGAAAAGTGAAATTTTCCCGTGGGATGAGCAAATAAGTAAAATACTACTTATCTGCGGTTGAAACCGCGGGGTGCAACTAGTGAATAATAATAATAACGCCCAACAATCACGTACATAGATCTTGGACCCTAACTAGGATTCCCTGTGTCTAGGGACCCAGGAACTACGAGGACCATGGTCCCACAATATGCAGACACAGAACAAGTATTCGCGCATATTTTCTCTCACAAATACTTGTCCTACCGCGGGAATTGAACCCGCCGCCTCCGGGTTATGAGCCGCCCTGCTTAACCACCACACCAGAAAGGATGTCTGTATTATAGAAACTGACTCCGCCGCTCTAATAAAAATCTTTAAAATAATAAAGTTATCGAGATATTTATAAATATTTGTTATCAGATCATTCTTTACAAAGACTTTAAAGCAACCTGTGGGATTTGAACGTGCGCCTTCCAACTCAACGGATTAACCGCTCTTCCAATTGAGCTATGGTTAGGCACATTCTCAGTGACTGCAAAAATCTTTAAGACATAGACACTTACTCGTATCCTAAATGTAATAGGGTAATACAAAGATGTTTTTAATGAAACAGCTCCGTATTACAATCATATAGACATACTTGTGCAAAATATACTCGGACGTTTCTGAGCTCCTTAAAACCCCTAGATAATACTGGATTCTTTGAGGGTTCTTTTCGCAGAAGCCATGCTGAGAAATACCAGCGGCGTGTTTACAAATGCATTTACGAATACTTTGAAACGCGTTCCTTTGAGTTTTTCGGTGTTTAACACCAACCTTTGGTTTATCCTTTATTTAGAATTCTGGAGCTGGAAATCGCTTGAGATTTCTAAGATTTTTATTGCAAACTTTTTAAGTCGGGGTGTTCTTTTGACATTCTCTATATTGAAATCTTTTTGAGAAAATATTTGTACCATGAAATATTTTGAACTCTTATCATAATAGATTAGTTACCGGTTCTGCGTTTCAGTCGCTTATTGTTTATACAAATCTGGGGGGGGGGGATAATGGAACTTTGTTTGAAATGCAACATAAGAAATTTCATTCTTCACGTTTCACAAATGTCCATAGTAACTACGTATTGAAACTGTAATACAAATTTGTGTTTCTATTTGTTGCAATCAAGGTACGAGATCGCGTAGAAGAAATCTTCCAGTATTTGACATATTTAAAAACAAATGAAAGCTGCATGCTACTAATAAGATAAAATTTACTACTCATGGAAAAATTATTACGAAAGTCCAAATAAAGATCAATCAAACAAATATTACTCGTTAATACCAAATCGTCCAACCTTATCGCCCTGTAACAACCGTCGGATTTATTTTTAGCGGTTCCCGAGAGTCAATTATACCAAACGTGTTCTCATCTTCGAAATGTGCTGATTCCATAATGATGCTCATACATCGTGAGCGTGTTAAATGTGCTAAGCTGTGAATCTGCGGCGGCTTTTGTCGATGATGAATCGAAACTGGTGTGTGATGCGAAGTGTGTTAAGTTTTTTCAGATAAAGGTGTTGGATTTTTTGTTTTGCGATCGCCGTAAATGGATTGGAGTTAATACAGGTCTGATGCTGTTAGTATTGACAGCTATTAAAATTAAGCAATTTAAATTATTTAATTAACGCGAATTGCGTGCCACTTAATTTTTATTGTACATTTGACGTAATTAATAGCAACAGTTATTCACTCAATATTTATTTTTATATTACTGCAGCGTCTTCTTTTGTTTTAAGTATATACCTATTGTGTGCGGTAAATATCATTGAAATTTCAAACACTTTATTTACTTTTCAGATTTTTTTTTTATGCCAGTTGATGTATTTCTATAGAAAGAGACAGACAGAAGCTGTCAGTTGACTTTAGATTCTTCTAAAGTCAACTGACAGCTTCTGTCTGGTGGTTGAGTAAGTCGGCTCATAGCCCAGAGGTGGCGGGCTCGATTCTCGCTACAGTAAAAGTATTTTTGGACAGCAAAAAAAACACAATTACCTGTTCTGTGTCTAGATGTTGTGAGACCATATTCCTTGTTGCTCCTGGGTCCCTAGATACAGGGAGTCCTAGTTAGGGTCTAAGATATATGTGATCGTCGGGCAAGAAAAAAAAATTGGTAATACCATATTCTTGTTTTACAAATCCCTCGGCGACAGACAAGCATGTTACAAAGTAAAAAATAAATATCGTGAAAATATAAGAATATTCGATCCAATTTGTCTTTAGATACGTATATCTTAGGTATAAGAAAATTGTAATAATATTTGAGCTTTTCTATATCTAAACAAACTCAATTTGATACACATAAAGGTTTCTGTCTCTTACGGTAAACAAATAATCTTCTATGGATTGCTTTTTATATCATTTTTACAATACACCTACTTTCTGACTTTGCTAAATTAATGACAAATCTCGACGAAAACTTAGTAGAAGTAGTAACCTGCAGGGTGATTATGGAACATTGATTGCAATATAACTGTAGAAATTTCATTCTTAATTTGAAAATATTCATAGTAACTATGTACATAAACTACGTATTGAAACTGTCAATTCACACAAATATCAGTTTCAAACAAATAATATCCACCTAACTACAATATGGGGGTCTTCAAGTCATGAGAGAACAGCAAGGCGATCATGTAACTTAATTGCAACTGGTAGAAACACAAATATGTATGAATTTGACGCAGCTTATACGCATATTTAGTATGTAAATTTCTTTTGTTGCAATGCAATCGAAGTTCCGTCATCACGTATCTTCTAGGCAAGCACCATCGTAGACTGCGTCATCACTTTCCATTAGGTGAGATAGTGGTCAAATGTTTTGTCTATTAATATTGATAAATAAATAAACAAGTGAAAAAAAGTACTAGGGTAGAAAATTATAATTATGAATAGTATCTGTGTATTAAAATAAACAGATTTCAAGAAAAAGAAAAGATTTACTAATAATATTACATCAGCGCAGCTTAAATCAAATTTGATTCCACCATTTTGTTAACACTCTTTGTCTCCATCAACAAACAAAATTAAGTAGAACTCATTTAAGCCGATTAAGAATCAAAGTTTCCAAACTTCGGAATCACGTTTAACAAGATCGCAACTTTTGCAACACCACTAAACAGTTTGTTTGCTTTGTTTCTATTCCCGTCTATTGAAACGAAATTAATGGCGGATCCTCTGGTTAATAGAATACAGTGAACGAGGTATCTTTAACACGTATTTTTCTTTGACCAATAAAAAATATAAGAAAATAATCTTCTAGATAATATTGTCCTCTTCAATACTGAAACTTATTAGTGTAGGTTGGAAAGTTGTGTGTGTATATATAGTGTGATCACCGTTTTTACCATCACAATCAAATGATTAAATACTAGGATAATATTATATAACATTCAAGAGGCTGGTAAATGGCTCTTTACAGGTGTAATCTAAGCTTTGGATTGGAGTTTTATGCATTGCGCTAGATTGCTTGCACCAGTAGTAGGAAAGAGAACTTTTTTCAAACTCACATATTGTACCTAATAAACTTGCTATATAATATTTGACATTAAGCACTTATAATTTTATATACTTAGTACAGTAACTTAATTTAAGTATTTTAAGTATCTAATCTTCTTTTGACTAGTATAAGCGCCAAAATAGCCTATTTGCAAAACCTCAATTTGTAATACTTTGACAAAACAAAATAATTATTTATGGTATTAATATGCCATATCGCATAAATGATATTCATTGTGACTATAACATTTTTATTTATTCAAGAGGACGTCAATGAAGTATGTATTGGTGGTCTCCTGTTACTGTCGGTTGAAAAGCATTAACCACCAAAATCATTGGGATGGATTGGAGTGAGATGTTGAATTGCTGACTTCAATAATTTAGCTTAGCGTTTTTTTAAATGAAATGGTCTTGTTGTCTCTAATTGAGCTCTAGATCGTATGGAGTAGACCTTAATATTGAAAAACGTGACTTTTTTGATGGCCCATGGTAAACTAAAAACAAAGTTTATATACATATATTTTTTAATGGCTAAATGCCTTTACTTTCTAAATACTACAATGATGATATAATAACTAATACTAAACACTACTAACTACTTCTACAAAAAAAAACCATTTAGACTGTATACTGGCCGCGATGACCTATATATAGACAGTCCAAATGCTTCAGCCCACTACCATTAGGTAGCGTACCCAACATGCTGGCAGCATTGCATCATTGACCTATGGTATAACGTCGACCTTGCTAGTGAGGTTAAAGTTTTATTGTGTTACACTGGTATCCTGGGTCAGTGCCAAAAACATTACCTGATACAGAAAGACTAGTCCAATAATTGGACCAGTCTAGCAGAGTCTTGAAGAGTAGATAAGGCTGCGATAAGATTATCAGGGTCAAGGCATTCTATAGGCATAGACTTAAGGTGTACATAGCGAGAATATTAGAAATGTCTCCGGTCAAGGGCAAAGATGGTAGAGAGATCTTTTATTTTGCGTAAGATAAGATACTGTTGGCAATAGCGATCAGAGTGCTAAATCAACGGGTGGTCGTAAAAAACACCTGTCGCCTGTTAATGTCGAGTATCAAAGTTTGATCGGAAAGTCTGCCGTTTATGTTGCCGGACATTTTATTGGCTTTAGCGCGGTCTTTGATAGATGCTCTCTGTCATCGGGTAAAGTTTTTGTTTTGTATCAAACTAAACATAACTTTCTGCTTAAAAAAGTTTCGGGAAATAAGAATTGCGATTTAAGTAGCTTTTATTTTGTGAGCATTCCTAAAATTTTAATATCTGATCAATCGGCTGCTGTTGTTTTTGTTACGTATTTTTTGGTACACACTATAGTTATTTGTATTGCTACATAATATTTTTTATCGTTATTTTCAAACATTAACACGTTAATGGTTTTTTATATGTTATTCTTTTTAATATGTATATTGCACAAATTTCAATTATTTTAAACCTTTAAAAAAAATTGGTACATACTGTAGTTATTTGTATTGCTACAGAATATTTTTATCGTTATTTTCAAACACTAACACGTTAATGATTTTTTAGATGTTATTATTTTTAATATGTATATTGCACATATTTCTATTATTTTAAATCAATAGCTCACGGCAAAATATTTGGCCTGGATAGTAAGAGACAATCATCATGTTAGGTTTTATTATTTTTTATTTATTGAATGATGTGATGAGCTATTCGTTCATCTGATGTTAAGCGCCATGGCCGCCCATAATAGAACAGTGTCACTCGGAACTCTAAAGCATAGAGTTTCGCGCGACACTGCACTTCGCACATCATCCTATGACATCAGCACAGTCTGGTAATAAGATACCTCGACGGTGAGATCAGATCAAAAAGTCTCAATTGCCCAGTAATTTCACTAGCTACAATGCTCTTCAAACCGGAACATAGTAGTGAGATGCGTTTAAGATGTGTTTATCATCATCATCTCATCTTTCCGCACAGTATTGATTATAAGGCAAAAACTTCTTGAAATAGTTCTGTTTAAATTACACATAATTTGCCGTGCGATGGAAAAATATAGAAAAACGTGTCTTGAGCACCTAGAGTCCAACGCAGCAGACTAATTTTCACTAAGTGAGAGGACGTTCCTGCTCTTTTAATTACATACATTATATATCTTCGTCTATTAGAATATTAATTTAACAACCATGTTAACTAAAAAAAAAATGTTCAGGAGTATACTTCATTGCATTATCACTCTATCTATACATATAAAATGCGAAGTCTTAACTGACTGACTTATATATCAACGCACAGCCTAAACCACTGGTCCTAGAGACTTTAAATTTGGAGAGTGTGTTCTTTGTAAAGTGTGGGTATCCACTAAGAAAGAGTTTTTCGAAATTCTATCCCTAAGAGGGTGAAATGGGCGCTTGAAATATCTATAAAAAAAATCTTCTTCGTTTCCTATAGCGCGAAGCCGTGGGCCGAAGTTATACATATTATTAGTAAACCAAGAAAAAGTGATCTTCACGTAGTAAAGTAACGCTTCCTCTATGCGCAGGACTATCACCACTCCCATACATTACCCCGCAGGAAACAGTTTGTTTATTGTTCAGATCTCGCGCACTGCGAACCGTTGCCAAAAGTCGTTAACACTATACAGGCGCACTTCGTAAATATCAGCGTTGCTCTGCTGCTGATATAGTGGCTATTGCGAGGAAGCAGTGAATATATTGCAAAAGATTTTATTTTGGAAATTTTTGAAGTGAATATTTCTTTAGGCGCATTGATCACACAAAAAAATCATGTTACTCCACGTCATGAGATATATGTATAGTCGTACTTTTTGGGTGAGCAAAAAGCGTGATACTCGCGTCATCATCACCGCACCCAGCCCATAAGCTATATGTCACAAGTTAAGTTTTCACTTCTATCGGCAGTCCCCAAAGACTGCCCCGCACATTCTTTCTTATGTTATACCTTTCTTATATCACAGAGTAGCATTTGACCTTATTGCACCTGATTTTAAGTCACAATATTGCTTTAGACATATTCTGGTTAGTGATCAGATTTTCGACGAAACTGACTCTTTTTAAACGTCTCTTTCATACTACTTTCTTACTTTTATTTACTTTTAAATGAATACGGCAAAGGTGGCACTGTACTAGCATGCTTTGCCTGGATCTCAGGTTAGGCTGTCGGAACACGCCGTTCGTACTTGGCGACAATTTTTGAAGAGGTAGATGGCCTAGCGAGCATTAGAAAATTCCCTACGACTATACTATTTTTAATTTATATGTTTTCCTTACCTAAGTGGAATGCCAAAGACTGGTCAGAAACGGGGGGAACCAATGGATGCGAGAGGTAAGTATAGCTCTTCAAACTGGTTCTTTTATTTTTATTTATATTATGTTTGGGAAGCCTATGTTCAGCATGGACGTCTTCAGGCGGTGGATTACATCGTCTTCAGGCAGTTGATTAAATTTTTTTATTTTTTTTTTATGTTTACGGGTGACGTGACGAGCTAGCCGTTTGCCTGATGTTAAACGACACGGCTGCCCATATCAGCTGCAGTGTCACACGGAACTCTAAAGTATAGAGGTTCGCCTGACACTGCACTGCGCACGTCATCCAGAGACATCAGCACAGTCTAGTAATAAGATTACTAAACTGTGAGATCAGATCATAAAGTCTCATTTGCCCAGTAATTTCACTAGCTACAGTGCCTTTCAAACCGGAACACAGCAGTGCTTGCGCACTGCTGCTTGGTGGCAGAATAACTGGCAAAGCGGTGGTACCTACCTAAACGAACTTTGCAGTAAAGTCCTACCACCTAGTAAAAATCATAATCAACCGCCTGAAGACGTCCATTGATGATACAATGATGATGAAGATGGTAAAGATGATGAAAACGATGAAGATGATGTATAAAAGTGATAAAATTTGCCTATTTGTAATAAATTGGTCGAGTATTGCGTTTTTTGAGTTTTTAAGCATATAAAATTACAAGGTGCTTAAGTACCTAACTCCATTGTGATGTCTATCTAACGAAGTCTTATAAAGGTTGTATTTCAACCGTGATATAGTGTGTAGTGAAATTTGACAGACCTTTATGAATTTCTAAGAACATCCATAACTTTAACTCGCTATATCATCGCCACAATAATTATCCTACTACCACTTAGAAACACGCAAGATGCTTAGTGTAAACCAAATTATTTTAATACAAGGTCTCTGTTTATGAGCAATTTACAACGTAGGACATTGCCTTTAATCATCATAACCCGAAAGCGGTTTATATGGGCGTATAAATTAAATGTTTGTAGTGGCAGGCGTGGGGCTACAAGAACTTGGAACCTAGCCCGACCCTAATACAGCCTTGAAGCATTTCTTATAAACAGTATGGAAACTTACTTCTTTAATAAATGTAAGTAAAATAATATTCTTATAAAACCCTCATTATTTCCACCGAACCGATTGAAAGAATATCCTTTCAAATGCGTTTGAAGAATTTATTGGCTTCCGTATAGCTGATTTCTTCAAGAAGGACATCAATAAACTGCCACAGAGTTATCCAAGATACAACGATTGCATGGGTTGCAATAATTTTATTAATAAAAAAGAAATTTGATAAATTATTTTAAAAGAAAAACGGCGATTTCATGTGTTATTTATCGGTCACGATGTTCTCCTCCGGACTTTCTCATTTCATCGCAGGGAAACTCTCAGCATAGCTTTCTCTATAGCTCGTTGCGCGACTTTGAGTTTACTAATAAGGCCAACAGTAAGAGACCACGTCTCAGTGTCATAAATCATCACTGACAACACAGATTGGTTTCACCTTTGCTTTCAGTCTCTCCGGTATTGTGGATGAAACGAATAAACCGATAAACGAAATAGATCGAAGCTTCCCTAACACTGCTCAGCTGAGTTTTGACTTTTTGAGATCTAAGTGCGTTCAAAGCGGTTATGGCTAAGTTTTAGGATTAAAATCATCTACATACAATACAATAATACTTTATTAAACACCAACTAATACATAAAAATGCATCTTAAAAAAACTTACATAAATGGTGAAACAAAGGGCGGCATTATCACATTAAGTGATTTTTTCTAGGCTACCTTAGGATGGACAGGAATTAAGGACAAAAATTGCGGTTGGTGTTGTTACAACTTATATACTAAAAACAACAATCTGATAACATACTGAACTACTGAACATTTTTTCACGTTATTTTAGTTGATAATAAAACATGCATTTGCTCCCAGTGTCATGTATTTATATATACTTAATTTATACATAGTTTTTCTTTTATAATGAATGGAATGTATTTTTATACGTCCATACTACTTATTTATACATTTCACTAGTGCAGGCTTTAATCCTCATTTAATATATATGGGAATAGTGAATAATAAGTAACAAGATTCTCATTTGGTGGCCCAATGTAATGCTTAATCTTTTACCGGGCTGAAGAATATGTCTTGCGAATTAATTCAAGTGTGTGGATCTTGTACCAAGGTTGGAAACATGTCTGTACTGTATTTAGCCAACATAAACTGCGACCAGGCCTAAAGCTCGGTGCGCTCTATATATTGATCTATATTGCCGTATAGCTGCCAAGACGAGTTTGGTTTAACGGTAGACACACACTGTGGTTCGAATCCTGCTTGTTCTACACTAACTGCTTTTCAAACTATGTTCGGGATAATCAAGAACTTGAACGTGCTGTTCACGAATCTCACTGATTTTACTATTTCAATAGGTATCACTATAAAAAACCCAAAAATATATTCTCTTTATTCACATTTCATCTAGTTCTAAGTTACTTCTAATTGAGCGAAATGTTATAATACTGAAATTTGGTATAATATATTTCTTAGAAATTAATTATTTTTGCTCATCTTGTTTTTATTTTTATAAACCTCTGTTAAACATAACATAATACTAAATTAGTACTTTAACCATAAAGAAAGTATAATTGGCCGCTATTAATTAATTAAGAGAAACTTCGGCACTATTCTTTTAATATGATGTTCATAGTTCACATTCGTATTAATCTGAAAAAAAAAAAAAAAAATGCTTTCTTTTTAGTCTAGTCGCATAGATGTAATCTATTAGGGTTACGTTTCTCGTGAAAGAATGTGGAAGTGAAATACTATATGAAAAAGGCTTTACTAACATAATCTACATAACTTGACATTATATTTAAATGACATTCCATTTTATTAGACTCATATTATTTGACAACATAATATTTCAAGGATATAATATACTGAAATAAATTGTATTAATTTGAAGTAAGTTACCGACCTACTTATTTACTTACCACTAATTATATTATTATTTTTATCCATAAAAATCTATATATGTTATAAATATATAAATTTTAAATAAAAAATAACGCTCAACGATCACATACGTAGATTCTGGACCCTAACTAGGATTCCCTATATCTAGGGACCCAGGAACTACAAGGACTATGGTTCCACAACACCAAGGCACGGAACAGTTATTTGCGCTTTTTTTTCATGTACACAAATACTTGTCCTGCCGCGGGAATCGAACCCGCCGCTTTCGGGTATGAGCCAATCTACTCGACCACCATACCGGAACCTCTGGCTGTCAAAATTATATAATTATTGACTACATATTTATATTTCACCATATTTTAAGCAATATTATTTATTTCTAAACGCATTCAGTTGTTGCAATTGCCCGTATAGGGTTCATGTACCTACCTAAGCCAGTAATATTGTACATGAATGCAAATAAATGAATGAGTAACTTTATGTGTAAACACAAAACATGCACTCCTGCACCACCCTCAAAGCACTCATGAAACATCTACCCTTGAGAAAGGCAAATAGCTAAAGTATCACAAAATCACTTACCACAATTTTCCGCAAGTACTTCCTTCCAACTTTACCGCTTACCTTAAACGCATCGGGCAAAAAGAAACATTGGTCTCGAAAGTGGTTTTCGCTGTCATTACAGCTCATTTTGCTGAAAAGCTTTTATAAGAGGCATGTTAAGTCCCAGCCTCTCAACTATCATTATCTGAAGCTCACCTGAAAAATTCTCTTTTATGCTGAAGAGCGCTTTACTGAAGGATGATTGAGAGGAGAGTTAAGTAAGAAAACTATGAAAAATGTATTACATTGTGTGATTAAACGTAAGCGAAAGCTGATGTTTCGTTTTCATACCTGCTGATTTGGATTTTATCTCATTTTTTTATCTCTTCTATCGAATTATATTGAATAATGTCAAATAATTTAGACACAAAGCTACAAAAAATTGTTTTTGAAATAAAACGTCTTTGTGCAATCTTGACTTGGGGAGTAAGCTGGTAAATGCGTAACGAGTCGAACGGAAGTTGAATATTGTTGGTTCACGTATATCTCCATTATCAACATAACAAAGTTAAACATTACTTAAAATTGATTTTATTATTTTGGTATGTCCAGTAAAATGACAATTTACAATCGTCAAGATGGTGACATTAACAAAATAAAGTAAAAGGCTATAACCGCCGATACTCAGAGCTTAACTAAAGAAGTTTTACTTCAGTCGTGGGGTCGAAAGCACACACGTTTTTTTAAATTGTAAATAGACAAAAGATTTGACCACTGGTCTCTCACCTGATGGAAAGTGATGACTCAGTCTACGAGAGTGAAGTGCATGCTTGGCTAGAAGATACCTGTTCACTCTTACCTTGAGGACTCCCAGATTGTAGCACATAGATTGTAGAACAACTATAGTCGAAAAAAAAGTGTCATAACTATAGTGGAACACAACGGTCTGCTGGAGTCTTGGAGGTGTAAACGAGAAAGAGAGAGAGACAGAGAGAGAGAGAGAGAGTTACACCGCTAGAACGAGACAGGTAAATTAGTATTTATATGAATATCACGTTAAGTGCGAAGCGAGGCCTAAATCACCCCTGATGCAACTTCCCTGTGGTGCGGCAAGCAAAAAAGTGAATTTCTCTGTCGTACGAATGGCATAGCTTTGGTTTGGTCCAGTGTAGGAAAGAGATAAATATATATTTGAGATCACTAATGGTTCCGGACTCGGTGGTGTACCTACCTTGGTACCGGATGTCTTAGGCCTCGTGCCGCACTGAATTAATATAATTTTAATGCAGTGCGGAACGAGGCTAAAACGTCCCATATCCCCCCTGACCTCGTACCGCACTCAACGCGAGCTTCCCGCGACCAGTGTTGTGCATCACGTCGATTGGAGAGCACGTCCTTTTACAGCGCCGAACATATCTAAACGATGTCGGAAGAAGTTAATTTTAAAAAACCCAGAAACAGAGCCAAAACAGGTAAGTTATACCTACATTATCATTGTTATTCTCATCTACGATCTAACCTAAGTAACAATGTCAGTTTTATTACGTTATATTTACATTTTTATTATTTTTCAGCACCTGAAAGCGCACGCCATTGCCTCGAAAAGGGTGAAAAAAGGAGAAGATGTGTTGGTTGTTACCAAAAACTACGCAAATTTTTACCATCTCGTGAAGCTGATAAAAAATCCAAAAAGATTTTGACTCAGTGCACTCAGTGCAAAAAATCTTATTGTCTACCCTGTTTCAATGAAAAACACTCATAAATAAGTACAACATATATATTGAGATTTTTATAAAAAAAGTATATTGATACTGATTTTTTAATGTTAATTCAAGTTCTAATAATTGTATTTTTAAAGCCCGAGGCAGAATAAATAGGACAGTTTCTTTTCTACTTCTGGTTGCCTTTTTTTTCTATTCTGTGAACCGCATTAAGATTTTCACATACAAACAGAAAGATAAACCTTATGCATAAACCGTAATCCATTATTTTCCAGTAATAAGTCTGTAATAGGTGCCTCTTAATGGTATAGAATGGAACGCTTCGTGCGCGAGTCCGACTCGCACTTGGTCGGTTTTTTTTTTCTTTATGGCGCCTTCAAGCACAATTTAGATTATTTTAAAAAAATCCTTTGATAGCTTTGTGTTGTGTTGCCAGGTTTTGCCTTTAAAACGATCTAATGAGATATAATTGATCAAAATCGGTCAAGTCGTTGCGTAGTTAAGACAGTTTAAAAACGTCGATATTATTTTTCCCATCACTAAGCGCAGCGAAAATTTGCCCTATTTCAGTGCGTTACGAGGTGTATAAGATCCCATATTTTGTTTTGCTAATAATTCCTAAACTAGCCATCAGATCCCGGGGCGACGGTGGATTAGGGTTCATCAATTCACTGTCTATATCAATAAGGACCAAAATTCTCATTTATCTTTGATTTCGCGCCAGAAAATGGATTTTAGTCTGTAAAAGGAGGTGGGGTCTAATAGACCGCGTGTCGCCCTAACGTCTGGTCACGGTACGGGCCGATTATACCTCGTGCCGCAGGAATGGAAAGTATGCAAAAATTGGTGCCGCAGCTAACGTGATATTAAACACAAATATTTTTGTACTACCTTTAAAGTTTATTTCAATGACATTTTTCCCTTACATAATAAAATGTTTGTAGTAGTAAGTAAGTACTACGCGTAAGTGCTGCAACATCTAAAAAAACGACCCATACTCTAAAACTAATACAACACATATTAGGAACTTCTCACACATAACTGAGATAAATCATGTTTCAGTCGAAGAAGCGTTATCGACGAAAAACGATCACTTTGCCGCGAAGCTCGTAACTTTCTATCTAAACTTTGGTCTCTGTTTAGTTCAAGAGAGCCAGTTTATGTCAGATGACTTTGAAAAGTACATATTTCTTACGAGTCACTTTCAAGATTTAGATAGGAAGAGCTTAGGCATTGACAGTTTTGGGCTAAAAATGTAGAATGAGATTTGAGCTGACCCATTTCTACTAATCAAAAATAATAGTAATAACAGGTTGTCTGGAAGAGATCGCTCTGAGGGATAAGTCTGCCCATTCTTACACTTTGGTTAAGTTAGTTCACTTTTTAAAATTATTATAGATGTGGTGTTGCAATAAAGGGTTTATCTATCTATCTATCTGAAAATAACGCCCAACGGTCACATACATAGATCCTGGACCCTAACTAGGATTCCGTGTCAGGAACTACGAGGACCATGGTCCCACGACACCCAGACTGAGACCAAGTATTTGCGCATTTTTTTTCTGTGCACAAACACTTGTCCTGCCACGGGAATCGAACCCGCCACCTCCGGGCTATGAGCCGACCTACTTAACCATCACACCACAGAGGCTGTCAATGTTTATTATAAAGACATTGCACAATTTCATTGGAAACTTGTAACGTGCCGAAGTTCAACGAGGCGTTTTAGCACAGTTTTCCGTGGTCGTCACATGGATGGGTGCATAAAAAGTGGTATCACTGAGGTGTATTGTGCTTTTAAGGGCAGGATACATGGTCGTACCCAGTTGTTGTCGTAAGACAGAAAATATTTGTTAAGAAAAGGCAGAAGCCTTCGGGTAATGCATTTAATGGATAAATAGGCTAAGACATTTTTTACGTTATATAAATACATTTCATAAATTAGCCTACAAGTGTAAAATTAGGCTAAATAAATCCAGGTATAAAATTGCTAAAGTACGTTTTTTTGTGACTTTATAAATGAGTTTATAACCCTGCCACTGTTTTATGTAAATCTCACCGCTCATCAATTATAATGAAAGCCCCATTTTACTAACACCAGATTTTGTAAGTGTATTAAAAATGAATATAATTTTTATTTTCATTCTACGAATTAGCAGTGTAAAAATGATAACAAAAAAAAGGAATTCTTGGATAAAGTTAGCTTTAAAAATCCACTTTCTTTTTGTATATATGTAATATACACTGGTATGTATGTAATATATACAAAAAGACACAATTAACTTTCAAATTAAAAAGTAAGTCAAAAATTAAATACACAAGTAACAACACCCAATATTCACAATACACAACATAAAAAGAGTACCTACATAATGAAGGAATAGGATGGAAGTAAGATTTTTTGATATCTTAGTTTTTCATTAAAGGATTTCTATATTATTACAAAAATATATTAACAAAAAAACAATCGTTACTGTAACCTTGGTGACATTAACTAGGTTTCTTGGTTTATTCATTTACTGCGCTAAAACGCCTTGATACAATAGTCTAAAGAGTATATAAAACTTCTATTTTCAAACAACAAAAAGAGGATCTCAATTTGACTGTATTTTAAAAAACTGTTTGTTACCTCAGAATTTTCGACTGGATAAACCGATTTCGATGATCTCATTTTTATTTTAAAGCTAACTTCTCGTATTTAAATTTGGTCAAGATCTGACAAGTAGTTTTTGAGTTATCCTTAATAAAGCGTATTTCGATTTAGACTACATTGACGATGTTTTCATTAGGATTGAAATCAGTATAAACCCTTTTTTTAAAACGAATTATTCCTTTCTTTGTCCATATTTTTGGTATGTTTCTTGTAAGTAATTCGACACCTTTTTGCATTAGAGAGCGTGACAAGACTTTGATAACACTTAGGTATGTTTCACTCTAACAGCAACGATAAAGGTCGTTGAAAAGAATCCGAAAATGGCGGTTATGAATTTTGACTTTTTTCCATTACCCGTGTATTTTTGAATTTTAATCACACTAATATTATAAAGGTGAAAGTTTGTATGTGTGTATGTGTGATTGTTGTGTATGTGTGTATGTACTCCTTCACGCTCAAACGGCTGAATGGATTTGGATGAAATTCGGTACCAAGATAGTTTATACACAAGAATGACATATAGGCTGCATTTTATCCCGGAAAAGTGAAAATTTCCCGTGGGATGAGTAAATAATTAAAATTATTTTTATCCGCGGGTGAAACCGCGGGGCGCAACTAGTGTGTAATGAAGGTGGATTATTATCCGTTTCGTGAACGTGCACTACACTACACTAGGCAAATGGTTGCAAATTTTAAAACCATGCCTTTTCGTTTTCTTTTCAAGGCTTTCTAGAGCCCCAGTAAAATACCCACCATTTCACTGTGGCATTTTAACTGACAAACTAAGACTTTGACACGACATAACCGTACAAAATTCCTCATTTGACATTGACAGAACTACCGCTAAAAGCAACAGCAAGCCATTAAACGAAGAGAAGAAGAAGCAACAATAAATTTTCTCCAGGACTCATTCATTTAATTTTTTTATACATTTGACTGCATCATTAAATAAAACTTTCGTAACATATTTTGAGTTCTCCTCATACCGCATCTCATAACATTAAGAAGCTTAGCTTCACTTAAGGGCGTGTGTTTATGACATTAAAAAGTTTCTCAGTCTCTAAGCATGTTTTATCATTGTTTAAAGTCAGAAGTTTCCTACGTAAGCTTGTGGTCGTCTGAACTCGTTAATGGCGTAAAATAACTCTCAGATACCTAAAGAAGTCTTATGTGGGAGTTTTAAAATTTTGATATATCAATTTTGAGTATGATAAATACTGAAAATTGCGTATTTATTTAGTTAATTAATTTAAGTTAATTTTGAGTATTTATCAGTTGAATCTTTTTTTTTTATATTTATACTGCATTTCCACTGACACCTGGGTCTGTGCTTTTTGTTAAATTATTTTTTATATTTATTAATTAAGCCTATTATTAACATGAACATATAATAGGTCTTTACCTATGAAATTGCCGTATTGCAGTACAGACTTTTTCAAACAAAAAAAAATTTTGATTGGCTATGAATTCTAAATTCAAATTAATTTTGTTTTAAAAATATGACATTCTATTTACAATATAAGTCTTTTGTTTATTGATTAGCGTTGTATTTTCATTACATTTCAACATTTTTCCTCATAATGGATACTTTGAAATTTCGTGTAATTATGGCATATGAGTTCCGTCGTGGCACCAACGCGGCACAAACGACAAGTAACATCAACGACGTTTACGGAGAGAACTGTACAAACGAACGTACAACCCGTTATTGGTTTGCTCGGTTCCGTTCTGGGAATTTTGACTTGAAAAATGAACTCGTGGACGTCCGGAAACTTTGGTCAACAATGATGAATTAAAGGCGATTGTGGAAGCTGATGAATCTCAATCTACAGCAGAGCTGGCAGCAGCTTTTGATGTTAGCATCAAAACAATATTGGTCCATTTGCGACAGATTGGCAAGATAAAAAAGCTTGATAGATGGGTGCCCCACGAACTTAACGATCGCCAGCGCAACGTACGCGTCGAGACTTGCCTTGCGCTGCTTAACAGGCACAGAAATGAAGGAATTTTGAACCGAACTGTTACGTGCGACGAAAAATGGATTCTTTTTGACAATCGAAAGCGCTCAGCAAGTTGGTTAGATCCTGGTTCGGTACCAAAGCAATGTGCAAAACAAAAAATGACCCCTAGAAAGGTGATGGTCACAGTTTGGTGGTCTAGTGCTGGTGTGATTCATCATAGCTTTTTACAAAACGGCGAGAGCATTAATATATAATACAGGGAGGACAATACAGCCAATAACACGTAAACATAAGTACTTATTTCTAATTGTGCGTACACCACCGAGCAAACCAGCTTCCACAAGCAGCACCCGTTCACGTCCTCGACCATGTTTGAGGGAAGAGGACGACCCGACACACGATGCCGCCGCAAGAAGAAGCTTTTTAGTGAGCGTGACTGCTCAAAGTGTACGCACAATTTACAATTTAATTAAAATACCCTTATTACTATTTTTGAATCAACGGTTCAAAAGTAAGAGGTTAATATGTAGGTGAGTTTATTATCAGTCAAACCCTTATGACAAAAGAAAAAAATTACTCTTTTACAACACATTATGAATTCCGTTTTAGACACTTTAAAAACAATTTACATACTTCCGATAAATGTTAACCAAGAAAAGGTAATTAATTTTTTTTTTCGTATATATTATATATAATTTCACTGGTCATAAAATTACTTGCTTAATAAGATTGTAGAATTAAATGGATTTGAATGAATTTTTAACCTACATGAGAGAAAAGCACCAAAGAAATAAACCATGAATAGATGTGATCTAGGGGGTGATCACAATACTGATTTCAATGCAACAGGAGAAATTTTCATACTAGCTATGCAATAAACTGCGTTTCAAATTCAAATACAATTCAAATAGTCAAGCAAATTTGCCATACAAATTTGTGTTTGCAATCGAGTTATGTGATCGCCCAGCAGATGCCAGCATTAAATCTTACACAATGTTTTGACGTATCAAAAACAAAAAAGGCAAAACAATAATATCCACCAATGCATTAAGCTTTTAAGCCAACAAACAACAAGTTTCCAACGACCGTTTGAAAAATTTCAAATCGGCAAAGTTGTCCCTGATTAGCTGAGGTTTGTTTTGTCTCGGATCAAACAAGTTCTGTGTAATGCCGGCGCCTATGCAAACATGCTACCTAATGTGTTTACCTCTAATTCCAAACACAAGTTGTGCGGACCCCCCGTTGTTTGAGCGCACTTTGTCTTCGCTGTCTTTTACTTGAAGATTAGAGGTATGTACGGACCAGTTGATTTGGAAAGCATAAAACGTAAAAAGTAGTTATATCTCAGTTAAAACGAGACTTTAAAATATAGCAAGTAAATAAATATGTATATAACACAAAATACTATTGAAATAACTCTTGTATTCGCTTGCATTTTAGCGAATAGAGCAACCACGTAAAGGAAGTCAATTTCTACCACAGGTCATCTTTGCTATACACTTACGCTTACGGGCCGCTTGCGGGCTGGTTGCGGGCCACTTACTGGTCAATTAAAATAGCAACCACAAAAAAGTACCAACTTCTACCACAGTTGAGCAATCATGTAATATTTTTTACTGTACTGTAATATCGCTTAACATAATTCACCTGATGTAATGATGTGAAATAAGAATTTGTATGGATTTGACAGTTACATTGCGCAGTTTATGTACATAAGGAAATTTTAAATTCATAATGAATTTTCTTCTGTTACATTGCTATAAAAGGTACAGGGATGACCTTCCATTCGACAACAGTCCAGTAGGTATCGTGCAGCGAAAAATTATACTTAATATTCTTGAACACATGTCTAAGACTTCTGCAGTATATACATGAAAAATTAAAGATTAGTGTGGTACTTTTACCGCTCACCGTACTTTGGTTATTCTTAATGTGTTTGTACTTCATAAACTAACCGCAAAATACACTTAACGTAAAGTTTTCTTTGAGAAATTAATGAGAATCTAGTCTAGAAACTTTAAGACAATTTAATCTTGATTGTGAAACTTGACTTTTATACGTGGTTATCTTCTAATCTAAATATATATTTTTGACTGGCCCAATAGCTCAGTTGGTAGTAACCCTGCCTTCTGAACTGTGGGTTGTGGGTTCGATTCCCACCCAGGACAAACATTTGTGTGGTGAACATATAGGTGTTTGTTCTGTGGCTGGGTGTTATATGGTATTATATGTATGTATTTACAAACAAAAAGTATTAAAGTATTGTATCAGTTATCTGATTCCCATAATACAAGCTTTGCTTAGTTTGAGGCTAGATGGCGTTGTGTGAGATGTCCACACATATTATTATTATTTATTTATTTGATTTATTACATAACTCAAAGGTGACTGACTGACTGACTGACTGACAGAAATAGAAATAGAAATAGAAATATTTATTGGCCTTATAACACATTGTCATACTGGGCAAGTCATTTTACATAATAAAAATATTATTTATGGAAATTCATTGTGAACATATAAACATATGGCAAAGAAAATTAAAATATTACAGAAATACCATTCAAACTATTAAACCTGCTGTAAAAGAGCAATAAAATAAAATATAATGAACTAATTGAATAATTGACATAGTGATCTATCAACGCACAGCCTAAACCACTGGACGGATCGGGCTGAAATTTGGCATGCAGGTAGATGTTATGACGTAGGCATCTGCTAAGAAAGGATTTTTCGAAATTCTACCCTTAAGAGGCTAAAATGGGTGGTTGAACTATTTTCCCATAGGCCACGCCGCGGGCGAAGCTGCGGGCAGAAGCTCGTAACATATAAAAAAGTACCCATATCCATATATTGATTTTCAGTCTTCTACTAGGTGGTAGGACTTTGTTGCAAAGTTCGTCTAGGTAGGTACCACCGCTTTGCCAGTTATTCTGCCGCCAAGCAGTAGTGTGCAAGCACTACTGTGTTCCGGTTTGAAGGGCACTGTAGCTATTAAAATTACTGGGCAATTGAGACTTTATGATCTCACAGTCGAGTAATGTTATTACCAGACTGTGCTGATGTCTCAGGATGATGTGCGCAGTTCAGTGTCGCTTGAAACTCTGTTTTTGGCTTCCAAGTGACACTGTTCTGTTATGGGTGGCCGTGGCGCTTAACATCAGGTGAACGACTAGCTCGTCACATCATTCAATAACATAAAAAAAAAAAAAAAAAAAAAAATTTACAATCATATAAAATAATAATAATAATAATAATAATAACAACACCCAACGATCACATACATAGCATAAAAATAAACTTGTTTCTCACACCACTAAGATCTTCACAGTTTGATCAGTATCTTACTTTTTTAATAAGTCATGATTTAACGAATTATAAACAATTCTGTTACTTTTAAAGCCATCTCGATGTGAAATACATCTAATAATGGCTCTACCATTTATGCGTTAAAACTAGAGAAAAAAATACATAATTTGACAGCCTCTGTGGTGTGGTGGTTGAGCAGGACGGCTCATAACCTGGAGGCGGTGGGTTCGATTCCCGCAGCATGACAAATATTTGAGCACAGAAAAAAAGCGTAAATACTTCTTCTGAGTCTGGGTGTTGTGGGACCACAGTCCTCGTAGTTCCTGGGTTCCTAGACACAAATAATCATTGTTAAGGTCCAGATCTATGTATGTGATCGTTGGGCGTTATTATTATTATTTTATTATAATAACAAATATACACCGATCGGACGACGTTTCACTACTATATCTTATATTTTATTTTATTTATTAGTAAGGATAATTAAACATGCTTAAACGCGATATTAAATTCCACAAGCAGATGCTTAAAAGTATACTATGATAATTGCATTAACCAATTTTTAAGCTATCCAAAAAAATTCTGTTCACCAAAATTAATTTGTGAATAATAGTAACAAATACAAAGGCCTTTCAAGATAAAAGAAAAACTCCAAGATAATGTCACTCGCAGTACTTTCTTAGGATTATATTAAGAGTATCTCAAGAGTGAAGTTTGATCAAGTGGGAAACGTTCAAAAGTTTATATTCCCCACGGGAACAGAGATAAATATTCATGAGACTTAACTCGGGGAAAACTTATTTCCACGTCAGTGTCTGTCCGCTTGTACATTTGTAATGAAACGACTTTTAACAGACTGTTTTAATACTTTTAATTTGAGAGCCTCTTAAATATTCCGTTTTTGAGTTCCAGGTCTTGAGTTTAATTTGAAAGGCAGGTTACGACTTAGTCTGTGAACGACATAGAGTAAGAAGCTAGTGAAACATCACGTTCATTAAGTTCTTACTTTACGTAATTCATCACATCACATCGCCGGAAGGAAATGAATGGGAAGTTCTCTCTAGACTCGAATTCGTCTTGAAATGTTACAAATTTTTATTAATTAAAGAAATTATTAAATTCGTTATTATTTTATAATATTAATGGTCATGTTAATGGTCAGGGTTAGATTCAAATATTTTATTGCTTCTATACGTGAATACCAACGCAAGAATTTTTCATAGGTGACGGTGACCAATTATCATTAGACAGCCTATTATTATACAATTATATTAGGGTTGTTTGTCATTCAGTAGATTAATTTGAACATTGCTCATATTAGCTACCCCGAACGGTATTAACAAATGTATGCTTTTTAATGACAATTAATTATCAAGCAAATTATAATTGAGCGATAGCGACTCACAGTGCGGCTAGTCCACCGACTTAAAGTCGCTCAGAAAGCTATGGACAGGGCTATGCTTGGAGTTTCTCTGAAGGATCGAATCAGAAATGAGGTGATCCGTCAGAGAACTAAGGTCACCGACATATCCTATTGAATTGAATAAACAAACTGACAATGGCAGTGGGCTGACCATATTTGCCGCAGAACCTACTACCGTTGGGGAAAGCGTGTCCTTGAGTGGAGACCGCGACTTGGCAAACGTAGTGTAGGACGCCCGCCGACGAGGCGGGCAGTCATTGGATGAGATGAGCCGAAGACCGGGCTCAATGGCATACCTTGGGAGAGGCCTATGTCCAGCAGTGGACTAACACAGGCTGATGATGATGATGATGATGATGAACTATTTGACTGGCCTAATAGCTCAACTGATAATGACGCTGCCTTCTGAATTGTAGGTTGGGGGTTGGATTCCCACCTAGGACAAACGTTTGTGTGATGAACATCGATGTATAGGTACTGTGTCCGGGTATTAGGTATATTATATTCTATGTATTTACTTAGAAACAAAAAGTATCTAAGTATTGTATCAGTTATCTAGTGCCTATAGTACGTGTTTTGCTTAGTTTGGGGTTAGATAGCGTTATGTGAAATGTCCACAATTTTTATGACCCTAATGCAAACCTGAAATATTATCGTAAAAAACCGCTAGTGATATAAAACCAACATGTCTTCCATCAACCACAAAATTCAGGGAACTTTTACATACAAACCTGCACTGCACACCACACACCAACATTGCGATGATCTTTATTACTTAAAAAAGGCAATCGACTTTTAGCTGTTTAATATAACAATAACGATAATGTATTTACCATACAAAAATAGCCAAAGACTTGCAAATATATTTTCTAGTGTCTGCATAAAATACTGATTTAAGAAAAGCAACTTCAAATAAATCGCAGTGACCTTTATCGACGCACTTAATTTTTATGCCTAGTGCGCGATTATGCTAATCTCGTCAAATGATAACAGCAAAGGACCACACGTACATTGTGCCTCTAATTAAACCCTTGGACCGGCCTTTTAGACCCGCCGGTAGGACATAAGTCAGGTATATGGAGATAAAGATTAATTCCCCCTGTCAAATAATTTACAGTGTTGATAGCGGACGGCGGTTTGGCAGTCTCGCTGTTTGGAAATTCTGCCCATTATTCTATCGGTATACACAAAATAATGAATGTTTATTGCTGAAGATAATGGGTTGTGTGATGTAAGTTGGTGCTTTGTTAACATTTGTTTCTTTTTCATGTTAAAAATCAAACTATGACATAATACAAACATAATACAGTTATTCTGCCGCCAAGCAGTAGTGCGCAAGCACTGCTGTGTTCCGGTTTGAAGGGCACTGTAGCTGGTGAAATTACTGGGTAGATGAGATTTTATGATCTGATCTCACAGTCTAGTAATCTTATTACTATATTGTGCTGATGTCTCAAGATGACGTGCGCAGTGCAGTGTCACGTGAAACTCTATACTTTAAAGTTCCGAGCGACACTGCAACTGATATGGGCAGCCGTATCGCTTAACATCAGGTGAACTGTTAGCTCGTCACGTCATTTGTTAACATAAAATAATAATAATAATTTAATCTTACTAGCTGCTACCCGCATTTACAACCGCGCGCATACACAAATTTTTAGAGTGAAATGTAGCCTAGATGTCATTTTCTGCATTTACATATAAAAATAATGTCTATGTGTTATTTTTGCACTTTCAGATTTATATTTAAGGTGCCTCCACACCATCCGATCTGTCATGCGATCTGCTAGAATCGCGGTCAATCAAGCCGCAATACGCGTCTATAGGATTCAATTTGACTGATTGAGATGACAAATGGTATGACAGATTGTATGATGTGTATGTGTCTTAAAGTACAGTCTACTTTAGTGAAATCAACATGAAAATCCATTTGCCTCAAAAATGTATCCACGATACAAAATATAGTACAAGATATTCGGAACCACTAATCATGGGACCATAACTTAGTTGGAAGAGCATCTAATCCGATGAATAGAAAGGCACGGGTCCAAATCACACTTGTTGCAACACAAACAAACAGAAACCATAATATCTTTATGAGAATATATCAGTTATAATGTTACTTTACTTTTAGTTATTTAATAAACTTTGATTACCTACTTTCTAGTATATATTGTTATTTTTTCCACGTAATTTATAATTTTCACAATGAAACTCTCGCCAGTAGAACTGATTTATGAAATTAATTTCTTAAAACTTAGAGAGAATACGTTTAAACTCTTTGAAATTGTACTTGTTACTTTAAGATCCACATGAGTTAACAATACTTGAACGAACTGTCTTTACGTAACTTGTATTTAATATCAGAGACGTGTTTTCTGGAACTTATTTGTGAAGCGGTGAAGTTGCCGAAGTTGGAATTACAAATTGCGTTCGGCTGTTTTAGGATTTGTTTTCATGTTGCGTAAATTAAAAGTTTAATGAGTTTTCTCAAAAGTGGTGTTTCGGAATCTATGTAGAAGCAATAAGGTGTACACCCTACCTACATACCTTATTAATGCCTTATTAGTGTTTAAGCAATGGTTCCAATAAAATGTAATAAAAATTATCGTCAACGTGACAATGCCACATTGGGTGCTTATCATGGGGGGAAGGGTTACCATAATCATCACGCCTGGTTAATAAATTATTATTATTTCTTCAACGAATCTTGAGTTCTTGAGAAAGGTTTTCTTAGTATAGTAAACTATGTTACAATTTTTGACATTACTTTATTTTACCATGGAAAAAACTTAAATTCATCACAAATTTAAGAAAGCTCCATCAAATATCATTTTAGTTTTGAAAGTGCACAGACAGCAAAATTTACGCATTCACCATTTAAACTTATTTTAAACTCAATGCTCAAATAAAATATTTATCTAGTCTATAACTGGGCGTAACTACGGTCTACTATCAAATTTATTTTACTTTGTATTAGTCAGCATTAATAAATACGTTCTTGAATTTAGTTTAATAAAAATGCAAAGGTTAAAAACGTGATCGAAAGATTTTGAGTTTTAGCATTTTCGTCTGCTTAAAGTAATTAATAATTAATCAATCTGCGTTTAAAAGAGTCTCTATAAGATAATAGATTTGGTAAGTATTAAAAGAACCCACAACCAAGAGAACTAAATAGACTACACCTACCTACTAAACGTAATGAACGGGAACGGCCTTGATGAGAAGAACTAAATCACTTTCACCCACTACAAAGACATACTTAAATCAAAAATAAAGTGAATAAAATGAATGAGTGTCAACAATGAAACAAGTGATAATTGGAAAACAATATCCACCCTTGAATGCGACGCAAAATGAAATGTTTACGTTTAAAGTCATAAATTATTCCCCAAGTTTATCGCTAGTGAATATTTATTACAAACGTAATTAGGTTCGTGTCTTCAGCGTTTGCGCAACGGGAGTAAATAAATTACGCATTCCTTCAGGGCACAACACTGTAGACACGTTTAAGCTGTGTTGCCAGTTAATTATATCAGAATCCATATAAAATTCATGGTTTTAGAAACCCAACTGAAGTAATTGAGATTTTAGGCTTGATTTCACCAAACAAGGACTAGATTTTGTGCTAAAATGATTATGAATGCCTGCTCAAGTTGGTCTAAAATGTAATAGTGTTTTTGTTTCACGATTAAGTACCATGGTAAGCTTAATATTATCTACAATCTTTTCAGGATATTTTTATTCCAAAATTGTATGGAGGATCTCGTGTATTTTGTGGTTCTAAAATTCGTCAAAACGAAAGGAGAAATTTTGACATGGAAATGGGTCGAAAACAGCATTGAGCTGTTGACTAACGTCAAAGGGAAATCGGAAAACACTTGAATATGTTTACATCGGATCTTCTAAACACAAAGTTGGGAATGTCTTAACTATTTGAACCTATTTGAAGAATCACAAAATATTGTTGTATGTTGCAATTGTGACATTTTGTTAGATATCTCAATCTGAATGCGGTATTTAATTCATAGTAATGGCATTTTACGTATTTTCTAATCGAGTATGTTCTTAATTAAAATTTTCTAAATATTTTTTTTTTATCATCATCAGTCGGAATAAGTGTATTACTGAACATATAGCCATGATACAATCTTCCGCTTCTCTCTTCTTCTCATGTAGGCAGGTGCTAGGCGATCACGTAAATCGATTGCAACCAATAGAAATACAAATTTGTATAGATTTGTCAGTTTCAATACGCAGTTTATGTGCATAGCTAGTATGAAAATTTTTCCTGTTGAATTGCAATCATAGTTTCGTGATCACTCGTCTGGTGTCAGAATTTTAGGCCGCACAAAACGGACTTTGCTTATCAGTTATTATCTTATGATAACAGTCATGGCGGATGATGACTTAACGGGACGATGAAATGAAGTACGGTAGCGCTCAGCTGTAAATTTAATTAGGTGCCAAGAATTGTGTTTATTTAAAAAAAATACTATGAATTATTGCAAAAGTTAAGATAATTTACAGGTTTTAGAATGTATTGTGAAACGTTGTGAAGTATAATTGAATATGGGTTTAAGTGCATTTTATACACTATATGCAATTTATAATAAAATATTTTTATCTCACAAGATTTTTTCACGGACAGCGGAAACATTAAAGTCGATTGATTCTATAACCTGAAAGAGTTTATTAAAATTCGAGCCACGAGCCATAAGATTAATAACCGAAGAGCAATAAAGTAAGACGGAGTCCAATACCTTTTCCTTTATCTAGAAATGAAATTGAAACATAATATTCCGATTAGTGAGATCAGAATTTCTCGTTTAAATTGAAAAGAACTGACTCGCTCCGGGCTATATCCTTCATTAACTCTTTCGATTTAATACCGAAAATCTTTTTCAATTCCATGTTTTTAAAAGCATTTCTCACTCCCTTTAAGCTTTATAGAAACTTGAAGAAATATTTTGAAATCCTTTGGGTGGAAACGTCCCATTTGTCTTTGTCCCAGTTGTTTTTCGTCCGATTCGTTATTAGTCCAATAATATGTCTTATAGTATATACGAGTACATCACACATTACATGTTTCGAATAAATAAACAGTTCGTCTCAAAAGATTCTTTAATTAAGATTATAATAAAAATGTATTATTTGTAGGTAATATTAGGTCTTTACCTATGAAATTGCCGTTTTGTTTGAAAAAAGTTAAAGTATTTTTTTTTCGAAATTATTTATTTCTTTTATTCAAAGTAATCACCCCTGCAATCAATGCATCTTTGCCAACGCTGTGGCAGTTTATGGGTGCCCTCCTTGAAAAAATCAGCAGGACGGGAGACAACAAACTCTTCAAAGGCGTTTTGTACTGCCTCTCGGGAATTGAATTTTTTTCCCGCTAAAAAGTTGTCCAAAAGTTTGGAAAAAGTAATAGTCGGTAGGCACAAGATCTGGTGAGTATGGCGGATGAGGGAGAGCTTCCAAACCCAACTCATGCAGCTTAGAGACGGTCTGTTGTGCAGTATGGGGACGCGCGTTGTCGTGAAGTAGCAGAGGAGACGACCGATTGACCAAAGCTGGTTGCAGACGTGCGAGTTTCGCCATCATTGTGGTCAGTTCTTCAATGTACACATCTGCAGTAATGCTCTCGCCGTTTTGTAAAAAGCTAACCAGCACTAGACCACCAAACTGTGACCATCACCTTTCTAGGGGTCATTTTTCGTTTTGCACAGTGCTTTGGTACCGAACCAGGATCTAACCAACTTGCTGAGCGCTTTCGATTGTCAAAAAGAATCAATTTTTCGTCGCACGTAACAATTCGGTTAAAAATTCCTTCATTTATGTGTTTGTTAAGCAGCGCAAGGCAAGTCTCGACGCGTAAGTTGCGCTGGCGATCGTTAAGTTCGTGGGGCACCCATCTATCAAGCTTTTTTATCTTGCCAATCTGTCGCAAATGGACCAATATTGTTTTGATGCTAACATCAAAAGCTGCTGCCAGCTCAGCTGTAGATTGAGATTCATCAGCTTCCACAATCGCCTTTAATTCATCATTGTTGACCAAAGTTTCCGGACGACCACGAGGTTCATTTTTCAAGTCAAAATTCCCAGAACGGAACCGAGCAAACCAATAACGGGTTGTACGTTCGTTTGTACAGTTCTCTCCGTAAACGTCGTTGATGTTACGTGTCGTTTGTGCCGCGTTGATGCCACGACGGAACTCATATTCCATAATTACACGAAATTTCAAAGTATCCATTATGAGGAAAAATGTTGAAATGTAATGAAAATACAACGCTAATCAATAAACAAAAGACTTATATTGTAAATAGAATGTCATATTTTTAAAACAAAATTAATTTGAATTTAGAATTCATAGCCTATCAAAACTTTTTTTTGTTTGAAGAAGTCTGTACTGCAATACGGCAATTTCATAGGTAAAGACCTATTATATGTTTTTTTTTTTTTAGATTATCATACTAGATTCGTTGTAGTTCTGAGGAAAAAACATATAATTATTTTTAATTCCATTCCGCATTCCGCAATTTTACCCGCGTATTTCTTTGTAACATTCCATCTCATATAAGGTTGTTTCTATTGGTTGAATTAAATTTTCAACAAGCAATTAAAATAAAAGTTATATTTAAAAGATGCAATTTTGTGGTGGCCATCTTGAATTTGAAATTTATTATAGTGTATAGTATTCTTCTAGTCAAGCCCTTTCATTTGATACCCATATTGAGGGACTCGCATAATGTAATTCGCCATTTTGTGGCAGCGGCCATCTTGGACCAATTTTCATAAAACATACAGCAGACACACACACACATACACACACACACACACACACACTCACACACACACTCACAAACACACACACACACTCACAAACACACACACCCACACGCACACAACACACACACAAACACACACACACACAACACACACACACACACACACACACACACACACACATACACAGATACGTCAAACTTATAATACCCCGTCGTTTTTACATTGGGGGTTAAAAATCGTTTCTCAGTATACCCCATTGGCATATAGAAAGAAGACAGTCACTTCATATATTGATTACTTTTTACCGTCCAAATTTTACTTATCTATCTACAGGTATTTTTTTCTTATTGTTCTTTGCAAACCTTTATTATGTCATCAGTCGTGACACTTTATTCTACAATACAAAATGTATTAATAATGTAAGTCATTATGTAAAATTAAACATTGAAATCTTACAAAACACCAACTGTCGTTGATCATTATCTTTTATTACCCCTTCGCTACAGTCCATATGGTGACATATTTGAAGACAAACATCGTAAAAGACCATTGAGTGTTGAGAGTCATTGGTTTGTATTGTTTTAGAAAGCTTTTGTCGTTGTAAATTGTAACATTTATGTGCTTGAAACTTTTTTGAACTTTTACTGTCGTGTACTTCGTAGGTCAAGATAAAAATAATATTATGTATTAGCTTCTGCCTGCGGCTTTGCACGCGTGGCCTATAGGAAACGAAGAATATTTTTTTTCATAGATAATTCAACCATCCATTTCTCCCTCTTACGGGTGGAATTTCAAAAAACTCGTTCTTAGTGGATACCTTACACTTTACAAAGAACAGACCCTCCAAATCTCAAGTCTTTAGGACCAGCGGTTTAGGCTGTGCGATATATAAGTCAGTCAGTCAGTCAGTACTTTGAATTGTGTATATATATTATAAGGTGGAATTTAATTCACTCTTTTCCTTAAATGTATGTACTCAGACCATGCTATAGAATATTCGTACAAGGTCCAATTTTAAAAAAGGTTTTTTGTTAGTATTTGGAACCTCCTAAAATAACTGCATGACAGCTGAAATGTCTATTTAATACTACATACAGCGCGGGCTGTGTGCTTTGTAAATGTTTCGTAGGCAATAAAACACCTGCTTTGTTCAATGTCACAAGGCTTTTCTTTAGAATTTAAATTTGATAATGCCTAAACTTAAGTTTTATGTCCTAAGTATTTTTTTTATTTAGTTATATGGGATTCTATAGCATGAACTGAATACATACATTAAAGGAAAAAAAAGATTCGTCAAATACACATATTTTGATTTGACTCAGATAAGAAACATAAAGATATTTTACTGACATTATTAAATTTTCTACGTTTGCTTTCCCATTGTAACAACTAGGTCATCAAAAATGTTATTTTCTTCTTACTATTATAAAACGCATTTCATCCGCCCTAATTAATCGTCTTTCTCCACTGGTCACATAATTAATAGCCAGCTGACAAGTTAAGGCGGTAATCTTTGTTCTAACGATTTCAGGTCTACTGCCCTTTATGGTTTTTTTGTAGATAGCTGGTAAGAAGTCAGGCCCATGTGTTTTTGCGGTGGCGCGCGACTGTCACATGATGACTGATGCCCATGTGTCAGCTACTTCTGGTCATAGAGCTGAAAATAATAAAGGATCAGATGAGACACTGTCAAGAGACCTCTTTAGTAGGTACGCAGATGAAGTATACCAAATTTTTGAAGTGAAAACTTCTTTAGGCGTATTGAGCATTTTTTGGGTGATGGAAAATCATGGAACTCGCGTCATCATCACCATGAGCTATATGTTTACTGCGTATAAGTGTATTTTGGGTGACCAAAAAGCGTGAAACTTGCATCATCATCACCGCACGCTTGCTATATGTCACAAGTTACTTAGGTTACGTTATCTTGACAATTGTATAATTCTCATTTTACCGAACATAGCAATATAATATATATTTTTTTAACTTTGTTATGTTGACAGTGGAGATCTACGTTAACCGTTTTTGGGGGTCTCTGTTACTCGCGTCCGTAGGCTTTAACTCTAGTTTCCCTACACGTGACCCCTGGGTAGTGCTAAATGAATAACCAAATCACTGGTGGTAGGCTTTGGCCGCCGGTTTAGTTACCACCTCATGGTCAAAGCCGCGGTGCCAAACGATCTGTCGTGTTCCACCGTGATGACCATGAAAACCGTTTTTGACGGGTTATTTTGTGTGCAGTTGTGTCTGGTATGCAATTCGGATCCAACAGCCAGGTTTTCTCTGCGTCGGTCGCTTTGTTTGGAGGGTAGCGGGATCCGAAGCACGGTGTGCTCTGCTGGCCGACCGCAAGTTGTAGGGGGCCCAAGTAATAGCCTAGCCAACTATGAAAGGCTGCCCCACCGCTTGTGTAAAGTCCTGAGAGTGTTTATCAGGCCGGTTGGCGACCGGATGTGAGGAACTGATAAATAGTCTCAGGGGGGTTCGGGCGTCCCCGCAGTCTCCAGACAAAGCCTCTAATGTCGCAGCTATTCTTGGACGTTGCTTGACTCGCTGCCTGTCATCTCGCACACTTTTTAACCCGTCCACCTATTTACACCAAAATTATGAAATACAAATGCAAGAAGAGTAAGTTAAAACGGCAGATGCACGTCCTCACACTTAAAGTGCACCTCACGAACATTCGAGGATTGCACTCCAATCTCGAATCAGTCCACCACCACCTAGAGACTAACAAACCCCACTTACTTTTTTTGACAGAGACACAGATAAAAAACCCAGCAGATACTTCGTATCTCCAATATCCTGGTTACACCTTGGAAGCACACTTCAAACCGCGCGCGGGAGTGTGTTTTTACGTCCGCGATGATATCTGTTGTAAACGTCTCCTCAACTTGGAATCACCAGGTTTGTCCGTGATATGGGCATTGGTTGATACTGGATTGGAGCAGGTTATTTACGCCTGTATTTACAGATCACATAGTGGTGACGCTGAAACATCTCGCTTATTTGAACTCCTCAGCGACAGAACAGACACCGTGCAGCAAAAGTATCCTCGAGCTAAATTAATGATCCTAGGGGACTTCAACGCCCACCACCAAGATTGGCTGTATCCCTATCAAAACACGGATCATGCTGGAAGAGAAACTAAGAATTTCGCTTTGTCTTACGACCTCACTCAGCTTGTTGACCAACCAACGAGGATACCCGATGTAGCTGGACACACCTCAAACTGCTTAGACTTGCTCCTAACGAATGACCCGGATAGATATTTGGTTTCTGTAGCTGCACCACTGGGAACATCTGACCATTGTCTAATTAAAGCAGTGGCTAACTACTCTCCCCCGGATCTTAGTCCCAAAAGTAGCAGGAGGCTCTGGCGGTATAAAAGAGCAGATTGGGAAGAGATGCGTCATTTTCTCGCATCGTACCCTTGGCGGCAAACGTGTTTCTTCTATGACGACCCTTCAAAATGCGCCAAAGCTGTAGAGGAAGTAGTTTACCAAGGCATGGAGTACTTCATTCCTTTCTCAGACTTAATTCCTAGCCCCAAAACGCAGCCCTGGTATAATCCTATCTGTGCTGAAGCCGAAAGGCTAAAGCAAGATAAGTATAAAGCATGGGCTGAAGCTAGAGCAGTCAAATCCCCTTCACTTGCTCAGTTAAAACATGAATTTAACGTTGCGACTAAAGCTTATAAAAGGGCATTACGTCAAGCTGGGTTCAATCGAGTTGCCCGCATTGGAGCTAAACTAGCCTTACACCCTTCGGGAAGCCGGGCTTTTTGGTCCTTAGCGAAGTCGATTGAATCTAACTTCTGTCAAAGCTCTCTTCCTCCGCTCACCAAACTTGATGGGTCGCTAGCACACACTGCGATCGAGAAAGCAAATCTTTTCGCTTCGCTTTTCGCAGAAAATTCTCGGTTAGACACAGGTAATACTACTCCTCCTTCAATACCAATGTGCACCTCAGAAATGCCCGAAGTTTCTATTCACCAAAAGGATGTACTAAAAATCTTGAGAAGCCTGGACGTGAATAAGGCCAGTGGTCCTGACGGTATACCTGCAGTTGTACTCAAAATGTGTGCGCCAGAACTGGCTCCTGTCCTGACTCGGCTATATCGACTATCTCTCAAGTCAGGTTCTGTACCAAAAAACTGGAAGCTAGCCAATGTCCAACCAGTTCCCAAAAAGGGATCTCGTGCCAACCCCAGCAATTACAGACCAATTGCCATCACTTCCATATTCTGCAAAGTTATGGAACGTGTCATCAACTCTAGGCTGCTTGACTACCTAGAAAAATACGAGCTGCTCAGTGACCGGCAATATGGCTTCCGCCAGCACCGGTCTACTGGAGACCTTCTAGTTTATGTCACTCATTTTTGGGGTGAGGCTATCGAGCGGCATGGTGAAGCTCTCGCTGTGTCGCTTGATATCTCGAAGGCATTTGATAGAGTCTGGCATGCTAGTCTGCTAAATAAGCTTCCTAGCTACGGAGTTGCACCTAATCTCTGTAAATGGATTACCGATTTTCTACAAAACAGATCCATACGCGTAGTCGTTGACGGCTGCTCTTCTATTCCAATGGATATTAATGCCGGAGTACCGCAGGATCTGTTCTCTCCGCGACTTTATTTCTTCTGCATATCAACGATCTGCTTACGCCCGATATTGTTGGGTATGCAGACGATAGCACGGTCGTTGAGAGATATATTCCCCCTCCGAGAGCCAAGGGATCGGAAATCCAGTCGTTAAGATCAGCCATGATTGAACGAACAGATGCAACACTTAAAACAGTGTCTGATTGGGGTGCAGCAAATTTGGTCACCTTTAACACCAAAAAGACACAGGCTTGTCTTTTTACGACCAAACGGGATCCCATAGTCGATTTCCCTTCATTTCAGGATGTGTTGGTACCATTCCAGGACAGAATCGATCTTCTCGGCATGCCCATAACTCCCAACCTCAACTATGGACTTTCCATTGAATCTAAAGCCAAGAATGCAGCCAAAAAGCTTGGTATATTAAACAAGGTCAAACGGTATTTTACATCTTCGCAACTATTGGACCTCTACCAAGCTCAGGTACGGTCTTGCATGGAATACTGCAGCCACTTATGGGATGGCTCTGCCAAATACCAGTTGGCTGCATTGGACTCAGTGGAACGGCGCGCAATAAAAATCATTAATGACGAAGCGCTAGTTGGGAGTAAACTGCAAAACCTTAAACATAGACGTAAGGTGGCATGTTTGGCTGTATTTTACAGAATTTATTTTGGAGAATGTGCCCAGGAGCTTCACAATCTTATCCCACCGTCTCCATTCCACTACAGGACCTCACGGCGAGGTCAGAGTTACCATCCTTACGTTGTTGATTTACCTTTTGTTCGTACGAAACGCTTTGCAGATTCTTTTATTGTGCGTACGGCTAGGGAATGGAACTCACTCCCGTCGTCGGTGTTTCCATCCACATACAACTTGGGTGTCTTTAAGTCAAGAGTAAATAGGTTATTTCTGGGTAAGCGTGCTCCACCTTCGACCTCATCGTCACTTACCATCAGGTGAGATGTAGTCAAACGCAAACCCATCAACAGTAAAAAAAAAAAAAAAAAAAACCAACAATTTTTAACTTCCGTTCATCTCGCCAGCGTCCTCCCCAAGTAAAGCGTGCGTAAAGAAGTTTTAATTCAAAGGGTTTCCAAATTTTGTAAAAAAAAATGTCGCAGTACTAACGTCGTTAATCTTTGTTGCTCATCATAAACTCACAGATTATTGGTGTTGCGAACCGTGCAAAATGCTTCACACGTTGCAACGCTACCACATGTAGCGGAATAAAAATGAGCTCACATAATTACTTCTTTGACAATGCCGCCATAGTATTGTTTCTTTCGTGTAAAAGATAATTAGAGTAAAAAAATCTTAAAACAGTTGGCAGCTTAAATTTATCTAAAACAATATCAAAGAATATAAATATACCTAAATAGTACATATTTATCTATGCGTGGAAGCTCTGTAATACCAATTACTACCTTTGTCAAGCGAATTTGAGTCCTATTAATAAGAATTACAGACAAAAATTCTGTTCCCCATGCTATATTTCTAATGCTTTATTTTACGTGGATACAACATAAACTTATCTACGGGTAGACGCACATAAATCAACAGAGGTAGCTCATTTGCCACCCTCTTGTCAAACAAGTTAAATCACAATAACATCGTTCCACAGTCTATATTCAATTAATTTATAATTAACTATTCATTATAATCAACGCTGAAACTCCTTCAGAACGGTGAATACTTTCCCTCTTCCCCTAACATTGTTAAAGGATTAAGAAGCGGGCTTGCAAAGTCTTTGATACGCGGACATGAAATGTGAAGCGTCTTCAGATTGGTTACATTGCAGGAGAGATATGGGGCATCGGCGTTTCATTTTTGCTATTTTGGTAATAATAATAATAAATAAATAATAACGCCCAACGATCACATACATAAAACCTGGACTCTAACTAGGATTCCCTGTATCTAGAGACTCAGGAACTACGAGTACTATGGTCCCACGACAGTAAATGAAAGCTTTGGTGGAATTTTAACGATGAAACTCTGATTTGTTTTTTTTTTGAGAATATCCTATCCAATCATGCTTCCTACTAATATAATAAGAGCGAAAAGTTGTATGTATGGATATATGGATGTATGTTTGTTACTCTTTCTCGCTTAAACGGTAAGATGAATTTGGATGAAATTTGGGATATAGATAGCTTATATACTGGATAAACACATAGGTTACTTTTTATCCGCAGGTGAAACCGCAGGGCACTAGTACTCGATAAAGTAAAATGTTACCAAAAATGTCTGTTATTATTTGATTGCGGTTACTAAAACAATGTGATAGATTACATTATAGATATTTTTCTAATCATAACGTTTAATATTGTTTCAAGAAGTCTTAGATAGTTCATATTAGATGGTTCATGTAACAACAACATCGAGGCGTATCTATTTTTAAACTAAAACTAATACGCTTTTATTTATTTACCTATCTCATAAGATATACAGAAAATTTAATCTAAATGTATGTGTATTGAGTAAATGTTTTTTTTTTTCTTTATTTCTATTGATTTATCGAGCTCAGTGTAGACACAGCCTTCTCGTATCACAGTCTCTTCAGGCCAAGCAAGGATATGCCCGGGTAAGAAAGTGTGTCGGCTTGTTCCGAACGAGAAACTAATTAATGCAATGAACGGCGTCTCAGCACTAACGAGGTTCGTCGTTTGGGCTCCTCTTGGTGCGGGAGTCTGGGAGGATTATGTTACTGTACGCTTGATCTCACTATAGTTTGCAATATGATAAATTTCTGATACCGTAGCTCACAGTTCAAAGTTTAATAGGAATGGAACACCTTACCAGCATCATTATTTCCTGATAAATATAATCTGGAAGTTTTTAAAGCTGGTGTGAACTGGTATTTTCTGGGCAAGAATGCTTCATCTATGACTGCGTCGTCGTTCACCAGGTTAAGCCGTGGTCAAATGTTTGCCTGTCTTTGATAATACGCTCATTGCAACTAAGTGCCTACTTTGGATTTAGATTTTAAGCGTTGATAAATTTTAAATATCTTTAGGACTTCTTAAATTCTCGCGATGCTAACAGATAGTTATTTACAGATAGAGATTTTTATTTATCTTACTGATATACCCGATATATTTATACCCGAACATATTTTTATTTACCTTGACGTTTCGACCAAATTTCAATGGCGTTGTCACGGTGATAAATAAGTTTTTTTTTTTGTATTTGTATTGACTCCTAACTTTGTATTTAGCCAGTGTCAAGTTATTAATAATTTTTCAAGTTAAAAGGTGTTAGATAAATGTGTCAAGTCACAGTACATGTCATCATGTCAAGTCATAATCTAGTCTAGTCTAGTCAAGTCATACTCCTAGTAAAGTGGTGGCAACTTTACCAGAAGCTTCTATGGAGTTTTGGAAACGAATTGAACGAATAGAATGCCACCAATGTATGCGCTTACACTGAAAATAACACAAGTTTTGGAAAATAACACAATGCGGTGACGCAATCTTTTTCGTATTCCCGCCAAAAAACCTAATCTGTTTTTGGTTCCTAATAAACACATAATAATAATAATGCGTAGATTAGATAATGAATGTACAAGATAGGACGATACATTTAAAAATAAATTTAATGGTCTTTTTAATAAAAATATAATAAATATTTTTTATGGAGCAACCACAGAACTAGAACGATAGGACCTAAGTCTTTGGAAGCAATTGAATTAACACATGATAAACAAAATTGATTTCATTATAGTCATGTTATTCGTTATTATATTGAAAGCAAGGTCCTAGACTATGTTGAGTTTCAGTTCAGCTATTCTGCGCTGAGAAATTGTATTTTAGAAATCGATCCTGATGGACGTGAAGCTGCTTGTGATAAAGGAGTTAGTGTAATTTTATTGAGTAGAATATCTAGGAAAAGTTTACTAAGAATCAATTAGGTTACTGGGTTTTCACCGTTTATTCTTGTTGGGATACCAAGTTAGTCTCTATCTATATATATAGATAACTGGTTATATAATGGGAAGCAAAACTTTTGTTTTATTACTGGTTATGAAGTAGGAATCACACTTTAATTTTAAGCAGAACAGAAGTCATATATTTTCTTAGGTGCTGTATAGGCCTAAGTAACAGTTTAAATTTATCACACTAATATTATAAAGGCGAAAGTTTATATGTGTGTCTGTTTGTTACTCCTGAACTGAACTGTCGAACGGCTGAATGTATTTGGATGCAATTCGGTACCATGATATACACTCGATTAACATATATTTACTTATACACTCGATTAACATATATTTTTATCCTGGAAAAGTAAAATGTTCCCGTGGGATGAGCAAATAATTAAATACTTTTTATCCACGGGAGAAACCGCGAGTCGCAACTAGTAAGTGATATTTCAAAATATAAATAATGAAAGTAATTGATTTGTTCTGGAAAAAGATGCATAAAATATCAAATATTTCAAAATTATAACGAAATATAACAGGAAACTCAAATTAAGAGCTTACTTATAATACTCTATTTAAAATAGTATACCCAAATAAACTTTAAGTGGTGATTATTACTAAGGATATTACATTTAAGTGCTGGATTGCTAGCTAATTATTACTCATTTTTTATTTGACATTAAACACTTTGTAATTTTATATGCTTAGAACAATATCATAAATAAAGTATGCATTTTAAGTAATCTGATTTTTTTTACTTGTAATAGTGCTAAAATTAACCTATGTGCGATAAATTAAGTTTGACTTTAATAAAGTTTGTATTACTATAATTGTAAATAGATACAAGGAAAAATGTAAACCTGTTTCCTTGAAGAAAATTTCTTATTAATAAATAGTCCACTCTATAAATAACTTGAGATAATCTTATGATGGAAGACCGAACGAAATAGTGATTTATTTATTTGACGGCTCCCTACAAATATTTAGGTAGGTAAGGCATTGGTATCGAATAGTGCGACTAGTTCGAACAAATTGATTGATTGCCAGGAGGCGGTATGACGAGTTTAGTGTGGTTCGGAATGAGATGGAAATTTTTGATTTTACGTTTATTTTCGTGGTTGACATACAAACTAGTAAATTTTTATGCATAACTTTGACCTTCAGTAAAGCTGAAATTTTTAAAGTCCAAATTACACATTTTCCTCCGTCCGTCACTCACAACTGAAGGGGTGAGAATAAAAAGGGTTTAACTGATTTTTTTGACAAAATGACTTATGGGTATCGTTGGATTCAGCGTGAAATTATCTTCAATAATACATTCTCAAAATGGCGCAATGAGGCTTAAATCTCGAGATTTTGAGTCTAAAAACGGTTCATCTGTCACAGGAATACAGTTCGCTTAGCATAAAAACATTACCATATTTATTTAATTATATTATATTTTTACATTAATTGTATGAATTAGTACTATATTTAGTAATTTTAAATAGAATTAAAACATTGTTAAGCAACTGAAACTTACATAAACCTTTTCTATTACCTTATAAGCACTCTACATTAAAATGACGCCGTTGACGTTTAAAGTCAATTTTCTCGAAACTGTCAATTTGACAGTTAAACCCTTTTTATTCTCAACCCTTCAACTATAATAATAACAATATTTTAGATTGTACAAATGATAAAAACCGTTTGTGCGTGGAAAAATGAAAACCTTTCAGATTTCCAATCAAACTTATCACTGCTAAGTATTCACCAATTTACCACCGAATCCTTGAAACTATCAAGCTAACAGCGACTCGTCCGATTCGTCCAAATTAGACTCATTTCATCTCCCGGCTGGTAGTAACGAAATCGCCGTGAAAAGCTGCCATGTTACCGAGATGCTCGCCATAATAGACATCGTTAGTGGGCCGATCGCCGTTTTGGGGCGCTACTTTTTCAAGTCATTGAGTCAATCGTTTATCACGGGGCTGTTGTGTTAACTTTTACATTGGGTCTAGAACAAAAAGATACGGAGAGGCATTAGAATAAAAGTTGCACATAATCAGTTCTAATTTTTTAGATCCTTTTGAAGTAAAACGAGGCGAATAGAAGTTGAAGTTGGTTCACGTAGATCTCCATTGTCAACATAACAAAGTTAAAAATTTGTATTTTTATGTTGGTATGTCTGTAAAATGACAATTAACAATCGTCAAGATGGCGACACTAACATTAAACAAAGCAAAAACAAAAACATACCGATCGATAGATGGAGTTAAATTAAAGAAGTTTTACTACAGTCGTGTGGTCTAAAGCACACTAGTTTTTGCTGTTACGGACTTTGTCTAAAAAGCTATGAATATAACGAAATTGTGGCGAAATTGCCGCAGAAGCTAACTAAGATTCAATTCAATTGCTATGAATACTTTAGACATCTGTCTATTTTATGTGTCTTATTCTATATTTTACATTAATATAGAATTTTTATTTATCCTGATGAGTTTTGCATAATAGTTACAGCTGAGTGAGTTATATACATACGAGCTTTTGCCCGCAGCTTCGCCCGCGGCGTGGCCTATGGGAAAATAATTCAACCACCCATTTCACCCTCTCAAAGGTGGAATTTCGAAAGAAAATCCTTTCTTAGCGAATGCCTACGTCATAACATCTACATTGGTTTGAGTTGTACGTTGATAGATCACTATGTCAGTCAGTCAGTCAGTCAGTCACCTTTGAGTTATATATATTTAAGGAGATAGAGACAGATATTTCTTTGAGAAAAGATTTTAAGTCCATTTAAATTAAATTAAGGCCGATCTTTCAATTAATGGAAAAATATGAACGGTTAGTTAAAACCCTTAAAACTTAGAATAAAAAACTTATCTAACAACTATAAGATCAACCTTTAATATAGGTTCCATGAATTCGCTGTTCTTGTTTAGGGAGTCATCTCGGACGTCAGGCTCATTAGTTGAGGTAACTGGCCCAAAATTCGGCAAAGTCATTTGCCAAAATGTTACTTAGAAAAGATTAGTTTGCAAGTGCCACTTGTTAATTTATTTGGCAGAACGGTGCTAGATCATTAATCTACCAATTTGTGCTAGACATCGATCAATCAGTATTTTTATAAGAAAATAACAAAGAATATTGATAGTAATAATTTTAATAAAGATCAATTGGTTTTGGCCTAGCATTGTATTAAGGTTAATAATATCTAGTAATAGTAGTAATATTGTCACACTAATATTATTAAGGCAAAAGTTTGTATGAGTGTATGTTTGTTACTTCTTCACGCTCAAACGGCTGAATGGATTTGAATGAAATTCGGTACCAAGATAGCTTATACATTGGATTAACATATAGACTACACTTTATCCCGGAAAAATGAAATTTTTCCATGGGATGAGCAAATAAGTAAAATACTTTTTATCCGCGCAACTAGTTGTATAATATAGTGAAAACAAACACTGACAATTTATAAAATTAAAGAAAATATGAAAATATTTTTAGTCTACTAGTATGGTTTTGGCAAGATGCACCGAAAATTGACATAATTGATCGAGGACGGATATAGATTAGTTTTGCATGCTGAAGAGGTTGAATTTAATTATTTTAATTAATTTCAACGATATGTGAAATTTTAAACAATAAATGTTTTATTTCCTTAGGATTTTTTATATGTAGTTAAAGACAGTAACAAATATCTCAGAAATTGTGTGGGTCATCATAATACCTAGTTTTTGTTGGTCATCAAACCTAGATTATGATGACCAACAAAAATTCTGAGTTTTTGATTGAATTCGTTTCAAACAAGAAAAATATTTGCTGTTAGATTACTGAGTTATCCATCAAAATGTACCTTTCATTCCAGAAAATTAATTCATAGCCCTCGTAGTGTTTGGGTCGCTAAATGTAAGGAAACCTAGTTAAAGGCCTATACATTTGGTCGTAGGGCGTTATTTATTTATTTAGAGATCTTCTCATCAAGATTTTAAAATTACATCATTATTTTTACAACAAGCACAGTAACATCAGTTTTATTAAATTCTTATAAGGACTTTAAAGATTGTAACTGTTGTGAACACATTTATAAGAAAACATTGCCGAAGCAGAAACAACAGGATGTCCAATATATTTTCTTGACCAGAGCGAAAGAGACAGAAGCTAACATAAAACCTGTCATCAATCCGTTACGAAAGCGCAGTAAAGATAAATTTTACTATGAAAAGATAAAGCGGAGTGCGATAGTAAAAGTATTAATGACCAAATGAATTGTACATTTCGCTTATCGCGTAAACTTGACTCGGCTGATATCGGCATTATTTAGATCCATCAGTTCCGTTGAAATTGGCCGTAAAAATTACTAATTTAATAATAAATGTGACATTTCACACAGCGCTGTATAGTCCCAAACTAAGCAAAGCTTGTAATATGGAAACCACATAACTGATTCAATACTTAGATAATTTAACACCCAGACATAGAACCAATACCTATGTTCATCACACAAAATGTTTATCCTTGGTCGGAATCGAACCCACAACCTACAGTTCAGAAAGCAGGGTTACTACTTACTGAGCTATTAGGCCAGTCAAGTTTATTATATTTAGTATTCAGTGTGAGAAGTAAAAACGATGGAAATTTATATTAAAAAGTTTGCTATTTATTTCTACTAATACTTCACAATCGTTTTAGTATTGTAGTTGTGTATGGCCGATAGTAATCACTCATCATGGAAAGAAAGAAAAAAACACGTTAACAAATAATATTATTACTGAGCAACTAAAAAGCCGCAAATAATTTCAATTTTAGAAAAATATGATTTTAAACTTATTCAAAGTATGTGTATTATTGTATTGTATGAGGTATGTTTAATATCTATAGACAGCCGTAAACATACCACATACAATACAATAATACAACACAAATATGTACTTCTTCGAGCGAACATCATTGCTGTGTGCAGTGTTGTACAAAATGGTCTGAGCTCAGTATGTGTCATGGATGAATTCAGGGCGCCGATTTACAGCCCAGACTTTCGTAGGACAGGACAGATCGTTTGCTTGATCGTTAAACAAATCGCAACCATAAAAATATTTATACATTGTTTCAAGCTTTGGAGTTAAATTAATTTATTCAATTTAACGACTTTGCGAACATATAATTAGTCTTTCAATGAATACTTATACTTTAAAGAATTAATTAAGAAATTTACGTAAAACCCACACGAGAAAGTACAAATTTTCCTAAACTCAAAAACTCTCGGCTCTTTCAGTAACATCTTTTGAATAAACGAAAATTTATTTGGGTGATTCTATTTATAAAAGCTTTCAAAGTAATTAATTAAGACCCTTTACATGTTGAGTCCCTTCAGAATTTGTAAATAAGTTTCTTTAGGATTTTAAATAGGAAGAATCTTTATTTTGTCAAAATACACGATTTGAATAAAAACAGTTAGCTCTTTGAATTCTCATTTAATGAAGCCCAGTATGTTTTTTTTTTCACATTTAGATTTCTATTTTATCAAGGTTACGTATATATTAATGTACCTACCTACAACTAAGATGTTTGTACGTTCTTTTTTATAATAGAAAGTATTTATTTGTTCACGTGTGCTAGTTACACTTATGAATATCTAAACAAGATTCAAATATTTTAGTAATCTAATTAAACTGATTTTAGTGAATCAAAATAAATATTACTATTTTTAAATCGAAAGATCCTGATTTGTTTTGTATAACTTTTTTCTACCCAACACTTATAACAAAACTTTCCAATCTTTCCCTATCAGGGGCTTACTCTTCAATTTCCGGGCAAAGAAGCCACATCCTGTCACAGTGCAGAGGTCAGCGCAAAGATTTCAACAAGTATGGGAATTTCAACATTCTTTACGAATGTAGAGTAGGTACCAAACCGAATAGATGCCAAGTTTGTATTTGAATAAATTTCGTAAAAAAAATGGCATGTTTTATTTTAAACTATGTTCAAATTATTAAAATAAAACTTGTAGCGTAAGTAAGAATAACAGTTGTGACATGTTTTAAGTATAGTATATAAGTATAGCGTGTCGCGCGCTTTGCTTCTATTCATAAATTTATTGTGCCATTGCACATTCATTTGATCAGTGCACCGATATTCCACAATATAATTATACCTTTTTATTTATACCTATTATTATACCTTACACATTTTTGAAGTGAAATCTTCTTTAAGCGCGTTGAGTACTCTTTGGGTGAACAAAAATCATGGAACTCACGTCTTCGTCACTGAACGCCTTCCATGAGCTATGTGTATACTTTATATATGTATATGTGTATATTTTGGGTGAAAAAAAAACGTGAAATTCGCGTTACCGTCACCGCACGCTTCCCATGAGCTATAATATCACAAGTTAGTGAGCTTTCACTTCTATTGGCAGTCCCCGAAGACTGCCTTGCACACTTTTTACATTACATGTTTAGCGTACCTATACGTGAATATCTAATATACCTAATAGTTAGTATATAGCATTTTTTTTTTACTTCAAACTTGTCTAGCATTTGACAGACTTGCCACCTTACGTCGGTGCGCTAGAGCCCGCTAGAGCCTCTGGAGCCTTTCACCAACCAAAGTGTCATCGTCGATGAGCCTTTTGGCACGCCGTTCAATCGAGTCCAGAGCCTCAAGCTGGTACTTGGCAGAACCGTCCCACAGATGGCAGCAGTACAATAGTAAGTATGAATGTTTATGTTTATTTATGTTTAGATATTGTACAATAAGGTATCTACGCATAATTTTATTAGGTATGCTGTTTGCTAGACTTGGTTTAAATATTTATTATAGTTACTATTAGAAATAATTTAGCAGTTTATAGTATACTTTAATTTCTGTTAACTCAAACTAAATCTACAAGCAATTTTCCCGTGAATGCCCAATATTGTACCCTATTTCCTTGCCCGGTGGCAGGTCCACACGTAGACTGTCCCAATGATTAACGACCCTGGGGCAGACCCGAATCAGATGCACGTGACGTCACCAGGCATAACGTCCGAATAATATTCGCCTACTGAAAATGGGTTAAAGGTTTTACTGCAGTGCTTTTTAAAACGATTTCATTTTTAATGAATCTATTAGTGGATTGACTCATTTGATGTTTGGAAACTCTCTGTTGCAATTCGCAGTTTTAAATAACTTAATTATGGAACATAATAAACCCCCTTCTAATATCCGTTCACTTTTTGCCTAATTATGCTGTAAAGTAACACTGAAATATGGTTTGTATCGGGTGTCAAGCAAGCTGTATACGAGGAATAGTGGGCGGATGTCACAGGGTCAGGGCATGCCAGGTATATTTATAGCTACAGTAACATGATAATTTAAAGATGATATCTAATAAGCCATTTTGAAAGTAATTTCATCTTTGAAATCGAGCGGGTTTTATATACTCGTAATCTAAATATATATAACTCAAAGGTGACTACTGACTGATTGACTGACTAATATAGTGATCTACTAACGCACAGCCCAAACCACTGGACGGATCAGGCTGAAATTTGGAATGCAGTTAGATGTTATGACGTAGGCATCCGCTAAGAAAGGATTTTTCGAAATTCCACTCTTAAGAGGGTGAAATGGGTGGTTCAATTATTTTCCCATAGGCCAAGCCGCGGGCGAAGCTGCGGGCAGAAGCTCGTACAGTATTAAAAGTTGAAATGAAGTGGTGAGAATCATTGTAACATCGGGTGAAATTTACTAGGTGGTAGGACTTTTCTGCAAAGTTCGTGTAGGTAGGTACCACCGATTTGCCAGTTATTCTGCCGCCAAGCAGTAGTGCGCAAGCGCTATGATAAACAAATTGTTCACGCCCAATATGTTCGGCAGTGGACGTCTTTAGATTGATGAATATGCTGAACTTTCTATAATATTATATGCTGAACTAGTGTAGAATACTTTCATGTTTCTTTTTGTCGTTAACCATTAAGATGATTTATCTATTCATTCAATCGTATTATTAATTAATTCATAGACATTTAATTCATTAACATTCAATAGTTATGAAACAAACATTTACATTATGCGCTTAGCCTAAGTGCAGCGTATTTAATGCCAATAATTATTGGTCAACAGCTGGCACCGACAGTCGTAGCGTTCCGGAAACGGCGCCCTAACCGGATATTGGACAGTAAACTGCCTCTGTGTATCAGCTTGAATGTTCAGCGGTGCTTGGTATGGGTTTACAACTTGATGTGTATCTAATAAATTGGAAGCTGGTTATTTTTGTCACTGAACATACCGTTTACTCGTTGTGTAACTAAAACGAAGTAGGACTTCATCGCCTTGTGCCTAAATCAAACGTGAGGTAGGCATATTGAGATTTTAAACCATGTAAAGTAGTAGTAATTTTGACCACTATTTCAACTCCTTAGTACCCTAGTCTGGTCTTAAAAAACTTTCGATTTCATTTTAATTTGTGATCTCTTTATGAAACAGATAGAAGACAATATTAAAAACTGTAAATAAAATTAATATAATTTAATAAAATTTAAAGGACCACCTCTGAATATTGAACCATAATTTCAACTATAGTAACTTTTCCATTTTAAAATACATACAGTTTGTAATAAGGCCACGGAACTGCGGTAACAGACTGACACAGTGGCATGATTTATGCAAAAGGCTGGACCTAAAATAAACATTAAATCAGTACCATTTCGCGCCTCGGGACCAGCGGAAATGCAGACAGTCCACTGTGACAAGTCCAGGATACCAGAAATAACCAGATTTATCTGCACAGTTTGCGATAAATTAGTGTGATAATTTTGGTTTCACTTTAAATCAGGTAGCTTAAATGTAAGAAATTGTAATCGTAAGTTATAGAAGGGTATTGACAGCCTCTGTGGTGTGGTGGTTGAGCAGGTTGGCTCATAACCCGGAGGCAGCGGGTTCGATTCCCGCGGCAGGACAAGTATTTGTGCTGCAAAGTATCATTGCAAATCAAAATGCGCAAATACTTGTTCTGAGACTGGGTGTTGTGGGACCATGGTCCTACATATAATATTTTTGATTGTTGGGGGCAATCATTATTATATTATAGTATATTGGCTCCTATTTCTGATAAGTCTTCGTATGTATGATTATATGTATATCTGTCTGTCTGTCTGTCTGTAGCGAATAGCTCCCAATGGGATAGACCACTTTCAATACAATTTTAACAAGAAAACTAGTTAAATCATTTCTGTCAAATCAATCAAATCAGTTCACTTATCACAGTAGCGTTCCAGCTAAAGGGACTGATAGAAGTCAAAGTTAAAGTCAAATTCAAAGTCAAAGTCAAAGTCAAAGTCAAAGTCACTATCAAAGTCAAAAGATTTTATTGCAAGGATGCTATTTTTTTTACTTTTATGAGTCAAAATTATATTAGGTACCTACTTAAAATTAAGCTATAGATGCCGGTTCAAATCCCGCTCCAACAAGCTAGTTAAAATTTTTGTAAACCATCATGTCTTTGAAGCCCCAAGCAGTTTAGCAGCCTTTAAAACATAATGTTTCTCTACTTCACAATATCAAACCCATTTCAGCTAACAAACGCTTGCCTAAGCTGTTCTCCTACTAGATTTATGCACTAATTTCTCTGCACCTACCGGACACGGTTTTGTCAGATCCGCTACCGGTTTTTGCACAGTGGCCGGTGGGCGACTGCGATAGTGGTACTCAAATAGGTAGATAATACTTGTTAATGCAGCATAGAAATGCACAATACCCGAAATATGTATCTGAAATATGGAGTACCTATTAGAAATACCAGGAACCAAGAAATACTCTATGGTATTCCAAATCCTACTAATATTATAAATGCGAAAGTTTGTGAGTATGGATGAATGTTTGTTACTCTTTCACGCAAAAACTACTGAACGGATTTGGATGAAATTTGGAACACAGATAGTTTATAACTTGGATTGACATATTGACTACTTTTTATCCCGATAGTATGTTCCCGTGGGACAATTATTGAACACCACGAGGGCGACGCCACGGGCGTTTTACGCAAAAAATATTGTACGGATTTAGATGAAATTTGAAACACAGATAGTTTATAATCTGGATTTACACATAGGATATTTTTTATCCACGAGTGAAACCGCGGGACACAGCTAGTCTCCTATATAAATAACAAGTTCATGTCACAGTGTTTGTTACCATACTCCTCCAAAACGGCTGAACTGATTTTGGTGAAATATATTCTCGCTTGGTAAGTCTAAGAATAGGTTGTTATCTACTTTTCATCATTATCATCATTTTTATCACCACGTGGGTGAAACCGCGGGGCGCAGCTTGTATATTATAAATGCATCTCTTTATCGATGCATTTACATATATTTTAAGCATGCATCCTAAAAGTAACTTTAATAAAGGTTTGAAAATTATACTGAGTATGATACATTTTGGGAAATCACTAACGGCTACGTTCACGTCAATTAAGAATAAACAAAAATACAAAAATAATTACGTAAAAAAAATATTATTAAAAGTCGACATTGCTCCGACCGATATAGAGAAGGCCCGCGGCTTAGCAGTGTGATGTTTTGATAACTAATCCATAAAAAACCCTTCAGTCAAGATAATTTGGGGGTCTATTCACATACAGAAATACCTAGATATAGAGATGATGAAACCTACCCAGTGATATTTATTTGTCCTAGAAAATATCGTACTACGATATTTTAGATCTCGTAATAAAATATCGTACTACGATATCGTACTACGATATTTTCTAGGACAAATAAATATCACTGAGTAGGTTTCATCATCTCTACATCTAGGTATTTCTGTATGTGAATAGACCCCCAAATTATAATTAAATAATAATAATTAAATTTGTGATAGCTACGATATTTTCTAGCTAGCTATGTATAACTAATTAATTTTAGATTTTTTCATATTTCTAACATCAGAATCAGATCCTTTCATTATTGAATTAGGTTTCCGTAAATCAGTTTAACCCAGTTTCCTATTAATGCGAATAGAAACACTAAAAAGTTTAAATTAATTTGTGTCAGAGTGTTGAATGCATTTGAGTTATTTTCCACTTTGTAACCTAGTTTCAATTTGTTGTTAAGATTTTTAATTAAGCTGAAAACGAGGAAATTTCAGCTCACAATTTCATGAAACATTATTTTTATTGTAAACACAAAACAAAGACAATAGTCTTAAAATAATAATAATAACGTCCAACGATCACATACATATAATAGATAGATGAACTCTTTATTGTACACCAAATAATAAAAATTACAAAGGAAAAAACAGTTATTTATATAAAGTGTAATAATGGGTGACCTTATCGCTAAAATCGATCTCTTCCAGGCAACCTTTGGATAGAGAGAATTTTTTTGAAAAAACTTTTGTCTTCTCAGAGGTGCTAAGCTTCTAAATTAGACTATTAGGATACTCAACATTTAATTTATGATCTTTAACGGAATTATACCTGTTATATATCTATTAAATGATGCGACATAACTTTTTAATATTTTACTTTAAAATTCGAATTTTGTATCTTAAAACACGTTCTATTACTAATGACATCCCCAACATTTTTCGTATAACTCAAATATAAAATTGGACAAGCTTAATAAAACAAAAAAAAAGCTAAAACTTTCTTCCGTACAATAAGTAACACTTTTATCTCCAAAAAAAGCATCTTAAATTATAAAACACCTAAGAACGTTACAAAAAGTTACAAGTGCCGTTTGAAACGCCTTCGAAGTTTGTCGCTTTAAAAATTTTATGCCTCCCATGGTTACAATACAACCGTTCGCGTTCAAACTATGCCCGGGGGTCGGGCACAGCCTATTATGGGTATAATGTCGTAAATATCCTCGCTTGCTTCTAATACAACTTGTATTTGTAAAAAAGAGACGTAAAAATGTTAGAAATTTTTTGGCGTCAGGAAGTTCATCATCACCATCGTTTGACAGCCTCTGTGGTGTTTGAGCAGCACCCCTACCGTGTAACCGTTCTGGGAATCGGCTTCGCCTGCCATCCTGCACGCGCCAACTAATAAGTCCACGAGTGCGAGCAAGAGAGAACGCGATTACGATCTCCACCAGACTTACGCGGTAAGAAAAGCACGGAGCTACTGATCAGAAAACTCCCGTTCCAGCGACTCGTGCGTGAGATAGCGCAGGATTTCAAGACTGATCTCCGCTTCCAGAGCTCAGCGGTAATGGCGCTTCAAGAAGCCAGTGAAGCATACCTTGTAGGCCTTTTTGAAGACACGAACCTTTGTGCAATCCACGCGAAGAGAGTCACCATCATGCCTAAGGATATACAGCTGGCAAGGAGAGTGAGAGGCGAGCGTGCGTGAAAACTTATTATATGTACCTTTAAATTAAGTTCTTTAAGAAAACAATACATGTACATATAAGGCCCCAGGTCGGCTGATAACCCAGAGACAGCGGATTCAATTTACGAAGCAAGACAAGGGTTTGTGAACAGGAAAAGCACAAGTACTTGTTCTGGGGCTGGGTGTTGTGGGATCATGATCCTTGTAGTTCCTGGGTCCCTAGATACAAGGAATCTAGTTAAGGTCCAGGATCTACGTATGTGATCGATCTTGTTGCTATTAATCTCCGTAACAAATTTTGATAAATCCGCATGTAAAACCGCAGGGTGCAACTAGCACTTGAAGAAAATAAAAAAAAATCTTATTTGCACAATATCGTCTTTACTCAATGAGCGGCCTTTTCTATAATTTTAATTTTTTACTCTCATATTTTTTACTGTTAAATATTTTATTGATCTAATCGTTCCACGCGCTGCTAGCATGTTTAAGTTTAACAATATTTGTACTGTTTCCTGTTTAATATAAACATGAAATAACTTTCAAGCCAAGAAACGCTACTTTTCCAACCCCAGAAGGAAAAACAGACCCAAGATAATACAACCATAAGTAAACATTATATTCTTGCATATTGGAAACTTCGTTTCAATATTAAAAACGTGAGTAACAATGTGAAAGTTATTTAGCTTATCCTTTATTAAAGAGCTTCGCATCCGCAGCCACTATGGGTTCTACGGAACGATGAATTCTTTATAAACTGCCTAACCGTTATCCACGAGTTTTTAATATTTCAAATTTCCCACACAATCTTATGCTATTTATTAATATTTGCCGATGGGATGGGTTCAGAAAGTGTAGGGGCTTATTTGCCGAGCTATTTAGGTTTTATTAAGGTACGTATGTTAAAAGGGTGTGGTTAAAATAGTGTGAAAAGCTTAAGCGGATTTGCTCTGGTCTACCTACTAATAGCACTCAATCTCAGTCTCTCTCTCTGAACCCAGTTGAAAACCTTTCGAGCGCTAATATAATCATTTTAATATCTATTTGCCATTCCATCTAATTGTTTTTTTCCTATAATAATAATAATAATAATATTTGTGGACATCTCACACAACGCCATCTACGCAAAGCTTGTGCTATGAGAACCAGATAACTGATACAATACTTAGATACTTTTTTGTTTGTAAATACATACATAGAATACACTATTACTTTTGACTTTTTGTTGACTGTCCCGTTAGCTCAGTTAGTAGTATCCCTGCCTACTGAACTGCAGGTTGTGGGTTCGATTCCCACCCAGGACAAACATTTGAGTGATGAACATCGATGTTTGTTCTGTGTCTGGGTATTATATTGTATTCTATGTATATATTTACAAACAAAAATTATCTAAGTCATACAAATTAGTGTTTCTATCGGTTGCAATCAAGTTACGTGATCGCCTAGCTGGTGACCAGTTGCCAACACCTATAGTTACCAAGTCCCTGCATAGTGTATATAGTACTTGGTACATATATGTATTATTCGTATTTTATACCGATTACGTGCCTATAGTAGGTAGAGATACACTGTATAAACAAGAAATAGTCGCTGTACATCGATTAATTTTTAAATTACGAAACTTGAAGGAGTTAGGAAAGCTTAACCATAGCAACTGCGAGTGGAAAATAGCAAAGTTTGAGCACTTGAGTATTAAGCGAACTTTAGTAAACTGTATGAAAGCTGAGAAAAAACGCGGAATAATTGAAATTTATAAACTTTGTACTTTTCCCGCAAAATCCATAGTACGAGTACATGAAACTTTAGGAGATTAACAAGATATGTACCTACATATCTCTAAATACTCGTATATATAACTCAAAGATGTCTGACTGATTGACTGACTGATATAGTGATCTACCAACGCACAGCTCAAACTACTGGACGGATCGGGCTGAAATTTGGCATGCAGGTAGATGTTATGACGTAGGCATCCGCTAAGAAAGAATTTTTTTAAATTCCCATTCGCGGGCAAAGCTGCGGGCAGAAGCTCGTATGATATAATATGATTCATTTATTTACATCACTATAGTTTCACCAATGAAGTGGATGCAATTTTCTGGCATAAACAGTATTCAGTATTATTCTAAAGTTTGAAGTAGGTACACACCAAACTTCATCAAACCGCGTTCAGTCATTGCAACGCTGAGTATAGGGATTAGTTTCATAATTGAAGGGTTAAGAATAAAAAGGGTTTAACTGTCAAATTTATAGTTTCGAAAAAATTTACTTTAATCTTCAACGGCTTCATTTTAATGTAGAGTGCTTATAAGGTAATAAAAAAGGTTTATGTAAGTTTTAGTTGCTTGAAAATGTATTAATTCTATTTTGAAATACAAAATATAGGACTAATTTGTACAATTACTGTAAAAATATATAATATAATGAATATAATAATGTTTTTATGCTAAGCGAACTGTATTCCTGTGTCAGATAAACCATTTTTAGACTGACCATCTCGAAATTTTAGCCTCATTTCGGTATTTTGAGAATGTATTATTGTAGATAATTTCACGCTGAATCCAACGATACCCATAAGTCATTTTGTGAAAAAAGTCAGTTAAACCATTTTTATTCTCACCCCTTCAATTACGAAAAGACCTTATAAAGATAATTTTGATATTATTGGTAGACAAATAAAAATAGTAACAAAATTTTAATACGGGTATTTCTTGCCTTCTTTCAACGTTCAGAAAATCAAAATAGCTCTATTTTGATTTTTTTCTTTTTCTGTTGACTGATGACTTGATCAAAATTGTTGTTAGCTATGGATACAATAACACGTGTTCAGTTGTTTGAAGATAACCAGCTCCTTTTTCCTAGTTATTACTATATCAGGATTTTTAATTCCAATAAAATTGATTTTTCCTTAACGTTTTTTAATAAATTCTATCACTTGTTTTATAAATTAAATAATTATTAACATCTTGCGTTTTGTCCAAATTATTTCAGCTTAGCAAGTATTATAGGGGGAGGGAGGCAAACTTTTAATAGGAAATAACGATCACATACATAGGAGACTGGACCCTAACTAGGATTCCCTGTGTCTAGGGACCCAGGAACTACAAGGACCATGGTACCACAACCAGACACAGAACAAGTATTTGCGCTTTTTTTCTGTGCACAAATACTTGTCCTGCCGCGGGAATCGAACCCTCCGCCTCAAGGTTATGAGCCGACCTGCTCAACCACTACACCACAGAGGCTGCCAACACACTAAATTTAATTTGAATGATTACTACATAAACCGTAAACTATTTCTTTTGATTATTTTCAAGACGAAATAACTTATGAGTTGACATTAGAGACTTTTAGTAATGTTAGTTATTTTAATATTTGTTTGTAGATCTATTCAATGTTCTAGGTCGCCCTATTTAAATTGAAGCAATCTAAATTCGATTGAGCACGCTGTACTATCAACTAAAATTAACTATAAATTTGGCTTTACTTTCTCAGTAAACACAATTATCCTGAACAAAATGAAAACGTATCTGTCACAAGAAGGCTTTTATTTAGTGCCTCTTCATTAAATTGGAGTGTTTACTTAAATTAAGATAACCGAGAAATCGAATTCACGGGTTTTCGGTACTGTGTTATTTTAATTTGGGTTGGTGTCAGAGAGATGTTTTAATTTTGATAGGGTTTCTATTTTAGAACAACACAACGATTGTCAGCAATACTCTGCAAAAAATTCTATTGGAATTATAAATACGAGATGTCCATTCAATAATGCTATGTAATTTGAGAATAATATCATCTCTTCCCGTGGGTAGCGGTTCTCTTAGCCGGCTTAAGAATAATCCAAAAAACGGGAGAAGCATTCCCTTCGGTGTATAAGATCTTCTGCGATAGCTAAGATGCCTATTATCACACAACAGCCTCTGTGGTGTGGTGGTTGAGTAGGTCGGATCATAACCCGGAGGCGGCGGGTTCGATTGTGCACAAAAAAAGAAGCGTAAATACTTGTTCTGAGTCTGGGTGTTATGGGACCATGGACCTTGTAGTTCCTGGGTCCCTAGACACAGGGAATCCTAGTCAGAGTCCAGGATCTATGTATATGATCGTTGGGCGTTATTATAATATATAATATATATAATATATAATATGTGTAGATCTCACACAACGCCATCTAGCCCCAAACTAAGCAAAGCTTGTGCTATGGGAACCAGATAACTGATACAATACTTAGATACTTTTTTGTTTGTAAATACGTACATAGAATACAATATGACACCCAACTGAATGTATTATTATTATTATTATTTTCAGCAGTGGACGTCTTCCAGCTGATGTATGTGAATAAATATTTTGAGGAACTCTCATTATTATCATCATTTACTTCGAATGTGGTTTATTCGCATTCAAAAGATAATCTCAAAATAGTAATAAAAATAAACAGGTTATGTTTTCTTTCTGAGTGAAGACCCAATTTTTCTATTACCATTATAGACTGTTGGCAATGATGATAATTTAAAAAAATTATAAATTGTGTTTATTAGTTTCGTAATTTCTTACTAGCCTGATTTTCCAGCTGCGAAATTGATGAATTTCCGCTGAAGTTAATATAAAATATTTGGATTACTTTTCAACAAAATAAATTGGCTTTCGGGTGGTGTCTATCAAAGGAACTATTTTTTCCACTCCACCGCAGTAGGGCATTGGCACTTTCCATCGAAATTATCATATCTATTAATAAAGGACCTTGTTTTGAGATACAAAAAAGGATGAGGTAGGGTAGCCACAACTATGGAAACTTTCATTAAACAGAACACAATTATTTTCTATAAATAAATTTTCAATGAAATTACCAGTATAATTAATTAATTATTAAAATTATAACAAAGGTGCGTCACTTTAAATACGTAAGTATTCATTAGGTAAAACGTTTACAATTATAATCAACAATACAATAAAACACTTTATAATGCATTTTATAATGAAATGAAACTAATTATAATTAAAATAACCTCTTAAACATAAATACCAATTACCACGCAATTACAAATGAAACGAAAATTAACAAAAAGAGAATACAATGGCTAGTCTACTAAAACTGCACCTGTTCTCGAGGATGCCTCATTTAGGTGCCGCGGCTCCTAAAACCAAACCTCAAAGACAGGTGCCAAATCCAAACCCAGTGGGGGTCCAAAATACCTGTCGTGTCACCCATAACCTTAATTGATAGCAATCGTTAACCTTTAAACGCGGCCCTTAGTTCCCTTCATAAATACTTTTCGATTTTTATCTATAGTTTTTTTGATGTTATTTTAGACGAGGTTTTATTTTTCGGGTGCTCTAGGATCGTTATTTTAAAATAAACAGTTCTTTGTCACTCGATATATTGAGATTGGTTACCGATAGACGCTCCTCTTGGCGCCGTCACTCGTTTTGGTTATGGATTATAATTTTTAAATGTCAAATTACGCATATTTTGTGAAGGTGTTTTTGAAGTTATGTTATAGCAGATGCTATAGCCATTAACTTCTAAAAGTTGTGATACTTGTGAGCTTATGATGATGACAGTTATAATAATTTTGAGTAAGTATTAGATTCATAAATAAAATTTTCCAAATTCTATACTAGGCAATGTATAAGCTTATATATAAGCTTAAATAAAGAGAATTGTTCTAGTATTTTATTTTTTATTCTAATATGTAATTTTATTTGTGGTGATTTTTAGGCGTAATACTTTTTAGGCCTATATTAATGAACAGATTAGTTATTATACCTAATACAGAAAAGTCCAGTGTGTATTTATATAGACAGACTAGAACCTATTTAATTAGAAAATATTAAAACAATCTAAAATAATGTAAACCAATTTAAATTATCCCAAATACCATTATTCAACCACACGTGATCATGAATAACGTTAATCGGCTCAAGATATTGATCAGTTTAAACCATTAAATCAACTTAATTTAATGTTTTCGACTTTAAAGTCTTTGGGGTGTAATCAATATCTCCCAAGTTTGCGTGTCGGTGACATAAATTCAATGGGATGGACATTAGTAAGTTTGTCATCGGTAACCTTATCTGCTGATCTGCGTATACAGTCGGGGCTTCCTTAACTTTTTTTCACAAAACTATCATTTTTTTTAGTTTTGGTATGGCTCCACACTTTTGTGTATTTAGCCAGTGTCAAGTAATTGATAATTTATCGAGTTAAGTAATATATATATATGTGTCCAGTCAAGTAAAGTCACAGTCCAAGTCATCAAGTCAAGTCATTGTCTAGTCTAGTCAAGTCATACTCCTAGTAGCGGTGGCAACTTAACCAGAAGCTTCTATGGAGTTTTGGAAACAACACGAAAAGAAACGTTGAACGCCTGTAGTCCAGCACTTAACGAATAGAATGCCACCAATTTTATGCACTAACACTGAAAATAACACAAGTTTTGGATAATAACACAATGCGGCGACGCGTTCTTTTTCGTTTTCCCGCCAAAACTCTCAAAACTATCTTATAGACGAGTTTTTTGAAACTGTCAGCACATCATCATTACGACGTTAGCCCAATACATTCACGTTCCTACTACTAGCGTACGGGCTTTCTTTCACAGAAAAAATCAGCTATGACTTTGGCCAATTGTGATTTGGCATTACATTCTCGAAAGGGTAACAGTGAATGAGACTAAGCCCGTACGACTTGCATTTCGACGCATCCCGCTCCCCCAATTATAGACTGCTCTCGTCATCGTAATTTTCTAACCGCAGCCAATGGCATCATACCCAGAATGGTAATGTAAAGTTAACATGAAATTTTAACTGAAATGTTTCCCAACATAACGCTTACATAAGCACCTAATACATGCATTATGCAAAATAATCAAACCATATTTGAATAGGATATGAGATAGTGTACGGTTCGGGTCTTAGAACAATAATCAAATAGACCCGAATATTCATGAGGAGCATACGGTTGGCGTGGCATGTGTCAGAAATTGCCTTCCAAATACCAATTTCATGGATAGGGTTATTAATAGTAATGAAGAAAAATACGCTTGCTATTTCAATACTTTGCTTGCTGAATTGCAATATTTTTTGTATCAAACCTCTGTCGTATTACCAACTAATAAGATATAAAATCAATCATAATTTATCTATCTTTACCAACGAATTTATGTTAGTCTTTTATTACAGAACATTATTTATTATATATTATTTTTATATTAGTTTTAGGATTCGCATTACTCTAACAACATTGTAGTTTCTTTAATGATTTTAAACTTTCATGGTCTTTGACATTTCTTAAATATTGTTTACTAACGGGATATTTACTATATAATTTATTTGTTTTGAGTTGCCGATATTACGGTGTTGTTGCAAGCACCTTGATTACGGTCGAACTGAAAAACTTGCGCAAGTATACTTTGACCTTGTGAATTAGGCCAATGGTTAAATACCATGTAAGTCATTATCATTGCCCGGTGACGCTGTATAGGCCCGGAGACGCTGTAAAGCCTGATGATGCTGTAAAGGTCGGTAGGGACCAACAGCGTTAGCCCGCTCAAAAAAGTCATTATCATCGGGCTAACGCTGTTGGTCCCTACCGAACTTTCAGCTTCAGGCTTTACAGCGTCTCCGGGCCTATACAGCGTCACCAGCACCTGCACGCACTGCACATTTTATCGTAAATTTCATGTTGCCGGGGTAAGGGTGGTAACAATTTTTGATGACATGCGCAACGCACAAACAAATTGGCCAAATATCAAGATTATTTTACTGCATTTGGTTTTAAAAGCCTGATTTTTTTTCACATTACAATTCATCATATCAATTTCCACTTTGTATTCATAGTAAATACTATTAGCTATTCCTGAGAAAACAAAGTTTTTTATTTACATAGAGGGACAAAAAAGTTAGTTAGTATAGAGGTTCCACTTTACTAAAACTGGTGCGCAACCCTAAAAGTTATCATAGAGCAGTCTTTTGTCTTGAGTTTTTACTATCGTTAAGCAAAGTTCATCCTACTGTAGCTCTTACAGTCACCGCCGCTAAACGGACTGAACAAGCGAACAGGTGCATTAAACTTTTTATAAAGTCCGCCGATCGTAAATCGCCTTAAGTAACAAGGGTGAGCTTTAAGTTTTAGAGAACAATAAATAAAGAAAAAACACTCCCCCAAACTTTTATAAAGCAGGTATTTTATAGGGCGGCGTAATTTTGATAACTTGGTCAAATTGGTTGCCAATTAAAAAGTTTTTAATTATAGACCAAAGTTGAGTTAACTTGTGAGATAGTTCAAAATTACCTTATTATACCTAAATCTTTTCACAGGTATTATCATCTTGCTTAAGCATTTCAGAATATGGGTATTAAAAATTCTATCGTAGAACTTTTGGCCTAAATGCCACGTGTAAAATTTACCAGTTAGCTAAATTATATTAGGTAAATAATATTTTTGTGTTAGTTTTTTGAATGATGATTGTTAAGTGTTGAAATTTGAAAAAAAAATATAGCAATACATTAGATACTCAAAACCAAAAAAAAGTTTTAGTTTTAGGTAAATCAGATTTCTGCATGATCCCAAGCAAAAGTCTGAATAAAGCTTATTAAATTATTTCATAATTACTTATTATTTATTTCGTTCGTTCGATTAAAGGTCATGTTTTTATTTTTTGACAAAGTAATTCCAGCATCAATAAATGAGAGACACGTTCAGATGATTATCTCAAAAATTATTTTAAGATCTATATCGTGCGCTATCTTTAATGGTTGTAAAATGTCCTCCAGTGATATCAGGCATGTAACAGTCACAAGCAGCAACAATAGAAGTATGTCTATGAAAGAAGTAGCAGGAACGGACGAAGGAAGGGGGCAAGAGCTCACCCGTGGCTGGAGCCTAAGAAAAAACGATTACTTACCTAATTATAAATGCTAAAGTTGTAATTTTGTTTTACGTGTAGTAGGATGGATAAAATAAAATAAATAATAAATAAAAATGTACTTTATTGCCTTTTTTAACATAAAATAACATCACAAGTATCACAATTATTATTATTGGAAGCAAAAGGGATGACTTCAGCATTGTGCAGCATGTACGCATGTATGTGTCACGTGCACGCTGCGCTGTTTTTCAAGCCACCCCTTGCTCGGACTGATGATGATGATTGAAAGAATAAATACAGATGTGCATAAAAGTCATTAATACCAACCACTACGCAATGTATTCTGTGCCCTGTGCATGGTCCTGGTGTGAGAATAGTTCTAGTCTATCTATTCCCGCGGGTGCTGAGAGCCAGCTAAGGGAATCTCCAGAGAAGAGCAGCAGCATTCACCTCGGTACATTAAAATATTCTGCGATAACCATGATATCTGATGAACATCCACTTAAGTGGCATTTTATGGATAAGGCGTATCTCCAGTAAACGTCTCCCGGCTGATGATGGTGATGATGACGATGAATATTAGTCAAACTGCAACTGATAAACGATTAAATAACGACAATTCAATGGCAAATAATTCTACTTTGTGAATGTTTAAAGTTATGATGCTGTGAGCAGTAATATATGAAGCCAGTACAAATAAAACCATTACTGCATTTGCTTTCTTCCCTTAAAAAAATAGAAATAGTCACTTTCCTTCCAGTAGCAACTAATGATTTTCCATCTATGCCCCCGACCCTGGACCTTAGTACATACCTGGGCAAGCCCCCAGCATTGTCGGCAGTACTTTAATGTCGTGTCGTTCGTGTAGATGTCTAGATAAAGCAAGGGAACACGCTGTGCACGGTAGCTCGAGGCATTTAAGACTCACCCCGATAATATCTATAAGAAAATCGATAAATAAGGGCATTGGTGTGACACATACTTTAAAGCATGGCTGAAGTTTATTTTCCCAGTTTTAGACCGCATTTGTTTAGTTTACTTAAAGGCAATATTATTATTACTATGTTCTTTTACTATACAACGCATTTTTAAATATATGAGCGTCAAACAATCAAGTGGCCGATTAAAAACCAATAGCCGCGGTCACTGCTGCAACATTAAAGGGGTTTAAAATAGTTTCCAGCAGTAAGGCTTTTATTTATTTCTATTTTTTTTTTACTTCAAACTTCTCTAGCATTTGACCACGCTCTCACCTGATGGGAAGTGACGATGTGATCGAAGGTGTAGCATGCTAGCCAAGTAAATACCTATTCACTCTTCTCTTGAACACGCCCGGGTCATATTTCGCCGGAAACACAGACGCTGGCAAGGCATTCCATTCCTTAGCCGTTCTATTAAGAACGTGGAATCAAATCGCTTGGTATGAATGGGTGGTATTTCGACCACGAAAGGATGGCGCTTAGCCGAGCGTCTAGTAGTCCGGCAGTGGAATGGTGATGGGAGAATGAGATCATGCAGTTCTTGTGCGCATTCGCCGTGGTGTAATCTGTAAAAGACCGACAGACTTGCCACCTTACGTCGGTGCGCTAGGCTCTGGAGCTTTTCACCAACCAAAGTGTCATCGTCAATGAGCCTTTTGGCACGCCGTTCAATCGAGTCCAGAGCCTCAAGCTGGTACTTGGTTATTGATATTCTCTTCAAAAATTCTATATTACATCATCGCAGGCATACCTCTGGGGAAAAGTATTCTACATTTTGATAGTGTGCAAGCAAACGCACCTCCCGATTAGAAACCAATAACCGCAGTCACTGCTGCAACATTAGGGGGTGTGTAAAATCGTTTCCAGCAGTAAGCCTTTTATTGATATTCTCTTCAAAGACTCAAGAAGAAGAATAAAGAAAGAAGAAGAAGATATTACATCATCGCAGGCATACTTCTGGGGAAAAGTTCTTTATATTTTGATAGTGCATATAATGCTTTGAGATAAGGGTATAAATTGTAGCATAAACCTATACTAAATATATTTGACAGGCCTATAATTATTACGGTCCTTGTCATTTCGACCTTTGTGAAAGAGACAGCAATGTTTTTAGATATGTCACATTAAAAATTGCTTGCAAATGTGCTAAAATTAGCCTATTTGCAATAAATCTTTTGACTTTAACTTTGACTTCGACTTTAAGATAAATCAAATAATTTTGCATAATAGAATCGACACAATTGTGTCGTTACCTAATATTAATCTAGTACCTACTAGAGAATGTTTATAAATTTAATACAATATTTAAATCAAAGAAAGCATTAATGATGCATATAAACTATTTCAATTATAGAAGACGGACCTCATTGATTTTAATGAAACATTATAGAAAATAATCATCCATACAAGAACTTACGATGTACCCATTAAATTTCATGTACAGACCGTCTATATTTTATCTTCTAGTACCGTATCGCATTACAAAATATTTGGTATCTATAACAATAGAGAAACGAGTGATTACATTCGCATTGTGGCAGGGTTCTAAAGTGTAGAAATAAGAAATATGGTTGACTGTTTCTCCACGTATGGCTCTTACTAACAGTTCGTAATAGATTTCAGACTGACATTGATGGGCAGATAAGATCGTAGTACCCGATTCATTAAGCGTAATTATATGGTTCGTTAATTTAGGACAATCGACAATTCAACTTGGGATGCCTATGCGTTGTTTGGTACTAAAATATATGGGAAACTTACGTCCATAGTCACATAGTTTTTTGTTTGCCATCATCATTTGATTCTGAAAATACCTATAATTGTGTTCAGCCGTAAGATTCTCCCTTAAATGCGCCTGATTCAGATCATTAGGCCCGACACATTCCCACTGCTGGGACACGGGCCTTCTTTCATACGGAAAGTGGAACCCACCACGCTGGCTGAATGCGGCCGGTGGGTAACACAAAAACATCTCGAATTTGATGATTCCTAAACTTTGCTTGTGTCTTTACGATGTTTTCTTTCACTGTTGTATGAGCGAGGGCAAATTTCCAACATAGGTTTAAAAAGCATTGGTGCAGGGTCGAGTGGAGTTTGAACCTCAATTCGTCAGTTTGAAAGTCACCCGTGCTACCGCTGAGCTACGCTCGCTCGGTAATTCAGATTATCTATTTTGAATATAGCACCCGTTTCTTTAGTTTGGCTACAAAAACTTTTAAAACATATTTTTTACAGTACGTGGTATTTCATTTACAACGTAACTTCCTTATTGAGGTCTAGTTCACAACTGACCGTCAATTCTGACTTATGAGTAAGCACACATCACTTCTTCACACACTATCCCATCAATCAACCGAAACATCTAAACGAGAATCTCTTTAGAGATTGAAACCAATTGATTTGACATTGAACTTGAAAATTATTAGCAAGAAACCATTAAGCTCAGCCAAAACCTTAAGACCCTTAGATCAAGCTTTATTTCTTAATAAGCTCCGTCATACTTTAGTGGTTTTGTTAATCGTGACTCACACAGATCATTGTTTGGTTCAATTTTTGTCTTCGGTACCACGGGTCGTCAAGAATGACGAGTCATATTAATCTTTATGAAATAATCAATTAAGTGGTGGGGGAAATCTGGATTAGATGGTATCGGCGCTCTGGCGGCGTGTGTATCGTGAGACTAGTAACAAGATTATTTGAGGTGCGAATCGTTTTGATACTTGATGAGTTGTTCTGCCGTATAAAATGTACTAACAGGTACAACTTTATAGTCTTGAAATAACAAGTTCACTAAAATCGTACCAAATGACCCTACCATTAAAATTATACAAATAATTTCTAAGAAAAGAAAATGTGTCTGATATGATTACTGAAAATAACGACAGATATTTTTTATAGTACTATGTTAAAGTATTATATATTTACTTTAACAAATTATAAAAATTGTTTGTAAAAACAGAAAACAATAAATAGAAAAGTTACATAGTCTAACAAACCACTATCAGTGGAAAACGTACCCAATATGTTGGCAGCATTGCATTGTTGAATGTAAGAAGTAAACCAGACTAGACGTTTAGAAAGATTTTTTTAAAATTGGTAATCACTCAGTTCCTAAGGTCCCGCTATGTATATATATGCTATATATTATACTGCCGCTATATATTAAAGTAATTTATTAGACTCCATGCTCTACGAACTTCAACTTCCATAAATAAGGCTAGTATCGAAGTTGGTTCAATTTAGAAAGAAATAACAACAAACATTCTAAATATCGTTTTATTTGTCATTTAAAAAAAGTTCTTAGGTCAAAAGATCTGTTGTAAATGGGCTATTTTTAGCACTTTTACAAAAAGCCTTCTAAGCAACGAAAATTATTTTCAACACAACGATCAAAACGGTTTTCCTTTCGTATAATGACGACCAAAGCGGTATGTTTTGGTATCGACTGGTCAAGTATTCAAAGTATTGTCAGTGATTTAATTGAAACAGCGGGAGTCGAACCCGTAGCCCAAGCATCTAACACAGGAAACAATGTTTTGTAAGTAAAAAATCATCTGCTACATTCTAATTGCCTCTATATTAAAGTTTAATTAGAACAGGTCTATACTACAAGTGATTAATGTTAGATCATAAATGGAATGGTGATGAGTATAAAATATACGTTCGTAGGAGCTAACGAATGGTGATAGATAATTTTGTGCTTCGACGCTGCGTGATATATGATAAAGATAGTGAACAAGTATGAGAAGAAACTGGTTAGGTTAGGTTGGGTTAGAATTTTTACCATATTTGTTGTTTTTTCTAGAGTAGCAAGCGCATGTCTGCGCTGAATTTTCAAACCATCTGAAGGCTCCTTTACAAACACAAGCGGGGTTTAGGTTTAGTTTTGGCGTAACGTGCTAAGCTATAAATATTTTTATTTGTAGACAGCAAACCCTATTTGATTGGAGACCGCAAAAAACGTTTCCGATTGGTTTAACATAGTCGAGTGTCCTCTTTACCACCGCACAATACGACGCATGGAAACACGACATCCGTTTATGAGGTTTCACTTCAACATTTGTTGCGCAGAAGGTAAAGAAATGGAAGCTGAGCTGAGGCCTTACCGCGTAAGTCTGGTGGAGATCGTAATCGTGTTCTCTCTTGCTCTCACTCGTGGACTTGTTAATTGGCACGTGAGGGATGGCAGGTGAAGCCGATTCCCAGAACGGTTACGCGGTAGGGGTGCTGGTCCTTTATAAGTGGCGTTGGTACCCGTTGTGGCTAAAGCTAGGTAGGGTCCTAGACCTAGAAAAAAATCTGCGATGTACCTGCAAGCTAGGAAATAAAACTGTACTCGCATCCTGTGTGTGACTAAATTATTTTGGAGGAGGTATCTTAGCGGCTGTAACACAGGCATCCTAGTACGGCCTCTAAGGACACTTCTAAGTATGGTTGATAAATGAAGGGTTGAGAATAAAAAGGATTTAACTGTCAAATTGACAGTTTCGAGAAAATTTACTTTAAACGTCAACAGCGTCATTTTAATGTAGAGTGCTTATAAGGTAATAGAAAAGGTTTATGTAAGTTTCAGTTGCTTGTAAATGTTTTAATTTTATTTAAAATCACTAAATATAGTACTAATACATACAATTACTGTAAAAATATTATATAATAAAATAAATATAGTAATGTTTTTATGCTAAGCGAACTGTATTCCTGTGACAGATAAACCATTTTTAGACTCAAAATCTCGAGATTTAAGCCTCATTTCGGTATTTTGAGAATGTATTATTGAAGATAATTTCACGCTGAATCCAACAATACCCATAAGTAATTTTGTCAAAAAAATCAGTTAAATCCTTTTTATTCTCACCCCTTCAAATGTTTATTTGTATCTAATGTCACTAGTTTTAAACTATTAATAGCTAGCTAAAAACTTAGATCAATAATGTCGTATGTTTAGTTGGAAAAATATACTAATTATTATTATTATTATTTATCTCCTTTTGCACCCCTAGGCTTTGTAGATTACGACGTTACAAACTTACCGGCGTCTGTGTTCCCTGTATCCTGTTTTCCGGTATCTTCTAGGAAAGCATGTTCCATCGCCACTTACTATCAGGTGCGACAATGATCTAATGTAACACTATCAAAGGTAAAAAAGAAATCGAGCTTTGCCTTATAATGAGCACTACCATATTTATAATGTTATCTTAATAAATATATGAACCTGATATAAGAACCTGATAATAAAAAATGTTCCATGTAGATTCTATAAAACGTTTGTTTATGGCATAAGTTTAAGTGTTAGTCGATTTTTTGTAATAATTCATCAAGTACACTGTGCCATAATCGTTGAAACGAAGTGTCAGAACTAGCGACCAGTTTTGCATACGCAGTTGTGAATTTGTAACAGTTCAGTTAAGTTGTAACAGTTTGAACTATTGACTTGCATAGTGGTTAAACTCAAAGCGATCGAAGCTGTGATAAATGAGAATACTTTGAAACTAACCTCGACGTCTGCAACTCCGAGGGAAGATTTCTGGGAAGCCTACAAATGCTTACCTTAACATGAACATTTGAAGGGATTCTGGAAACTTTCATGGTATCTGGTATCATATTACATTGCAGTAGTAAATACTTGAATTGCTTTACAAATTATATACATACAAAATTGCACACGTCAAAAATACTTACAGACGAACATAGTACCTTCTCCTGTTAGTAAGTCGATTAAAACAAGTAGGTATATCTACATTGGCCAATTTAATGTTGAGTTGCCGTAGGTTTATTTCTTTTTGTTTTTATCACATAATAACTTTTAGTGAATGTTCCAGTCACTACACGGTGAAAGAAGAAAAAAAAGGTTATGAAGAAAGAAAAACAATATGGTGATTTGCGTATCTAGTTATATATTTGCGTATTCGGAATTTTACGGTCATGCTCTGGTCAGTTACTGACTAAAAATCACCTGACTAGTACGGATCAGGTACAATACAACGAACTAAATATAATTTTTATTTAGTCAACCTGTTTAGAAAATACACACCACAAATGAAAGGTTGGAAGATTCAATAACGACATAACTACTTTTTCATGGGCTCCTTATCGATGAAAAATATAATTGTTTACAAAATAAAGAAAAAACGTTTATTATTATTTATTCATGTTTTGGCTCCACACTTTTGTGTATTTAGCCAGTGTCAAGTAATTGATAATATCTCAAGTTAATGATATTTAACGCAAATGTGTGTCAAGTCACAGTCGAAGTCATCAAGTCAAGTCATAGTCTAGTCAAAGTCGTACTCCTAGTAAAGTGGTGGCACCTTTACTTGAAGCTTCTATGGAGTTTTGGAAACAGCACGAAAAGAAACGTTTCACCATCATTATACCATTTTCCTACACTCACGCCTGTAATTCAGCACTTAACGAATAGAATGCCACCAATTTTATGCACTAACACTGAAAATAACACAAGTTTTGGAAAATAATACAATGCGGTGACGCAATATTTTTTGCTTTCCCGCCAAAACTCAAAAAACGTTTATTACAAAATTAACTTATTCTACAGTAGCCAATCACTGAACAAGGTTTGGCAGCAGACTTAAGTATTACAGCCAATTAAAACAACCAATTGAAAGAATAGACTTGCAAGTTGCATTAGCCTCGCCAATCTTCTTAGAGGGATTCTCACTGATTGGCTGATTTGTTTTTAACGATGACCACAGTTAATCTCAGTAGGGATACTAAGCAGATTTTTATGGTTAAAAATGACTGTCTCAGCAACTAACTGAAGGCTAAGCAAGGGTGAAAATAAAGCAGAATAAATGATTGTTATTCAATCCATCGTATTATTTTATAATAATATCAATATAACAAAATTAATTACTTCCAATGCATGTGATTGTTTTTTAAGTAAAACTTCTTTAGGCACGCTTGACTTAAGGAGTAAGCTGGTGAATGCGAGACGAACGGAAATTGAATTTGGTTCACGTAGATCTCCATTGTTAACATAACAAAGTTAAAAATTTGTGTAATGTTGGTGCGTACGGTAAAATGACAAAATGACAATTTACAATTTTCAAGTTGGCGACATTAACATAAAACTAAGCAAAAACAAAGTTATACCGGCTGAAAGATGGAGCGAAACTTAAGAAGTTTTACTTCAGTCGTGTCGTCTAAAGCACACTGGTTTTTTTAAAAGAGTAAATGTATTTATTCTTTTAACTAACTAATTATTACAATAATATATCAACTGCTACTAAATACTAATGCTACAATATCTATAAAAATGTAGACTATTACAACGTCGCGATGACCCATAGACAGTCCAAATGCTCTAGCGTGTTGTTAAATGTCACGATAATATCAGGGTCAAAATGTTCAAGAGTTAATATCAATGTACCTAGCAACATAACATCCAACGGTTAGCAGTTGGGTTAAATAATAATAATAATAAATACGTGTGGACATTTCACACAGCGCCATCTAGCCCCAAACTAAGCAAAACTACTATGGAAACCAGATATAGGATACAATACTTAGATGCTTATTGTTTTTAAATACATACATAGAATACAATATAACACCCAGACACAGAACAAACACCTATGTTCATCACACAAATGTTTGCCCTGGCTGGGAATCGAACCCCCAACCCACAGTTCAGAAGGCAGGGTTACTACCAATTGATCTATCGGGCCAGTCGGATACAGTATATAATCTGATATGCATTATTAACAAGATGTAACATTTAAATGTTTCCTTTTTTATTATCGAAGACAATTTTAAACGGACCTAATGTGTATGCTAGCGTTATCGAACATAATTTTGTAAATGAACTTTAAGAACCGTTTACAAATTTTAATAAGAGTAGTATACCTACCTTGTCGATGTTCATCACACAAATGATTATCCTGAGTGAGAATTGAACCCACGACCTGCAGTTTAGAAGGCAGGAATACTACCAACTCAGCTATCGGGCCAGTCGGAAATATCACAAAAAAACTCTAAATTTTTCCATTTGGCTTATGCTTGATGCTTTAGTGCCGTAGGTTTCATGGCCATTACTATAAGCATTCTGCATTTTCCATGCAGATTTCCTACTGCCAGTGCTGTGATGATAATCACATCGTGAGTGTACTGCCCTCCTGACAAGTTTATTGTCCAGTCTCGTCGCGGCCATCTGCTTTAAACTTTTAATTAGATCCCATGTTGCCTTGTTAAGGATATTGGCCTGATTTTATGATGATACACCATTGGTTAATTTCTCGGTATTTTTTTCTTTCATCTGATTAGTCGGACTACGTTATTAAACGTTAACGAAACCCGTCTTAATGATGGGCAATTAACATAATAGCATTAAGTTTACTATGTTTTTGTATGGGTCAAAAAAGCTTTAAAACAGCGTGATATAATTTGATCACGGAAAACATTCTCAATAATTCGATTATTTTTAAGCTTCACCATAAATTCTGAAATTATCCAACACGCAGATAATTCATTTTTGTTTCAACGCAAGTTACGTGTAACCTCCTTAAGGCTCAATTCCTTTGTCACGTACTTTGTTTGCTTTTTAATCAAAGCAAATTCAAATTTCTCTAGTTTTGTTCTCAAAAAACGAGGTATTTCATGTCGTTTTTAATAGCAGCAAATGCCACAGAACCACAAACCAATTAATACCAATAAAGCAGAATCACATGACGGCGCAACAAAAGAACCGTCTCATAATAAAATAGACCAGTAAAAAAATAAAAGGCAAAGGTCAGAAATAAAACAATAAAGAGGACAAACAGAAAACAAAGAAGTATGCCATAAATCAGCTGTTGTGGAAGTGTCTCCCTTTATAAAAGTATGGATAGGAGCAGACGGGTAACGTCGGCTGTTAAATGGAAATTTACTGCTCATCATGGCCAAGAAGGTCTCATTCTCGTAAATTTTCTTGTAATACGAGTGGATTGATGCAAGAGAACTGATAAGCTTGATGTTGGATGTATAGACAGTAGCTTTAGTTCACACAATACATTATGGGTGATTTGTGCCTCTTAGCTTCTGTTCGGTTTCCAAAATGTAAGCCGTGTAATTTCAGTTCATAAGCTACGGTGACTGCTTTTCATCAGGTGCGCCATTATGCTTGTTTACGCCCATTAAAAAAACGAGTGTACTTTAGACCACACGACAGAAGTAAAACTTCTTTAGTTTAGCTCCATCTATCGGCATAACTTTGTTTTTGCTTTGTTTAATGTTAATGTCGCCATCTTATATTTTTCGTATAAATTGTTTTATGTTTATAAACATTTAATAAACTATTTCATTTCATCTTGACAGTAATAATTGTAAATTGTCATTTTACCAGACATCAAATAGCCAGCAAATAATACAAATTTTAAATAATTTTTAACTTTTTTTATGTAGACGATGGAGATCACACATAGATCCAACCACGACGACCAAGACGTGAACCAACCACTTTCAATTTCCGTTACTGTTGCGTTACGCATTCACCAGCTTACTACTCAAATCAAGAGTGCGTAAAGAAGTTTTACTTCAAAAACACGCGTTAAGTAGATCCAACAGACCAATAGTGATAGTCAATTTTACAACTTAGGTACCTATGTATTAGGCTTTATTTCGCCTATTTTTGATCAAATTTGCGCAATCTAATGCACATATCTAATAACAACAGTGTAAATTTTTGAATAAGTTTTAATATAAGGATATATAAAGATTTAATATAATTATGAAAATGGATCACATTCGTATATCACCAATATATACGTATTTACTTTGAAACAAATTGGAACACGTTCATTCAAATTGGGAAAAGTTTCAGTACTTTATCTATCTAATTTCTTTATCAAAATCTTTTTCTATGAGATGGGCTACTGTATACGAGTGTCCAACATAATACGTGGAATAAATATGCGGCGGAAATAATTGAGAGGCTTTATGGAGATGCCTGAGGTAGCTTCGAGCACGACAAAACCGACTTCCGATCCCTAATAACCCTTTGCTATAAAGTCGAAAATAGAATGCGCTTCTAATTTTAACTTTGTGTACCTCTTGCCTAGTAATGGTAGAATTGGTTCTGGTGGTTAAACATGATCAAAAATTAGCGTTTTGAGAATGGATCTGGAATTATTGTATTACTCTGAACGTCGGACTAATTAATTGTACTGTTTTAGTTATCTATGCTTTAGATAATGTAATTATTAAATGATGGTTTAAGTGAGGGTGAGTAGTGAATAGTCACTACGGACAAAGCTTTTTATTAATATATAGATACACTAAGGAGTATGGCTTAAGTAACCGTTTTGTTGCAGCACCCAAATTTTTCCAAATTAAATGTTATCCTTTATAGACTTCGGTTAATAAATATGGTGTTAAAATCAAATTAACTTAAAAAGAACATTTTTGAACATAATACTAAACTAAATTAGACCTAAAAATCTAAACTATAGGAAAAACACTTGGATAAAACTAAAAAACTTAAAATGCCCGTCGATGGAGGGAAAAGTGCCCAAAATGGCAGCATTACCACGTTGAATGGCAATACTTATTCGCCTGATGCCTCCAATAATAACCTTTCGGTAATTATAAGCAATCCGTGTGCAATGTTTCATCTTCTTTCTTTCCACAGGTTTCACTACTAGAAAATTTATTGGAGAGACTTTTAATAGCCAGTAAATACACGTGGTAACCTCAACAAGAAGTATTTAAAGAAAATCAGAAGACTCTTTACTTGTATTTAAGTAGGAATGTTTCCGTAATAAAAGCACTTTTACTGTCTCAATACGCATCTCGTCTTCTGCGATCCAAAAAGTAACTTGTTATTCGACGGACGAGTAATTTATAATGACTTTTATTGTTTAAATTTAACGATCTTTAATGTTAGGGAGGGAATAAAATAGAACAAGCATGTCAAGGTGAATTCTTAAAATAAAATGGAATATACTTATTACATAAGAGATTAAAGGATTTTTTAAAGATTTGTTTGCTTTTAATCACGATAAAATTATATAATTCATAGCATTAGTGCGAGAAGTGTATAATAATTTCTATTACTTTTTAGGATTGCGTGGTAACTAGGAACCCTTTTGAGTTGGTCGAGTTTTTCTAGGCAAGCATCACACTAATATTATAAAGGCGAAAGTTGGTACGTGTGTATGTGTGTATGTTTGTTACTCCTTCACGCTCAAACGGCTGAGTGGATTTGGATGAAATTCGGTACCAAGATAACTTATACACTGGATTAACATATATGTACATTTTATCCCGGAAAAGTGAAATTTTCCCGTGGGATAAGCAAATACTTAAAATACCTTTTATCCGCGGGTGAAACCGCGGGGCGCAATTAGTCTACCATATTAGACTACGTGATTGCTTAACAACAGACCAAGCATATATAAAAAGTTCGGTTAATCTGAATCCTTTATATTTTAATAGGGTAAAATAAGATATTGTTGTTGTTAACGTGATGATGCATTTTTTTCCCGTGTATAGAAGAGATATTTGTGTTTTTACATCTATGTTTGTTCTGTATATGGATGTTGTGGGACCATGGCCCTCGTAGTTCCTGGGTCCCTAGACACAGGGAATCTTAGTTAGGGTCCAGGTTCTATGTATGTGATCGTTAGGCGTTATTATTATTATTATTACTTTTATTATAATATTATATTCTATTTATATATTTACAAACAAAAAAGTGTTATAATTCTATCGTTTATGTTCCCATATTACAAGCTTTGCTTAGTTTGGGGATAGATGGTGCTGTGTGAAATTTTTTTTTTTTTTTTTTGTAACATAGACAGACAAACAAGCAGACGGCCCGCCTGATGGTAAGCAGTTACCGTCGCCTATAGACACCTGCAACACCGGGGGCGCTGCCAATGCGTTGCCTACCTTTGTATTTACCTCTGTATTTATTTATTTATATATGGTATAAAAAAAATTCGCCCAATCCCAAAAAGCTTTCATTTCAGCACGGATCGCAATTTAGCAAAATACACAACCTACTTTATATGCTTTTTGTCGCGCGAAGGCAATAAATTTCATTTCATTCCGGGAAGCGGAAAATATGTTCTATCCTATTGCATATTTCGCATGAGACAGTGTGGAAACATGTTATTTTCGTATAGGTTCATCTCCAGAAAAGCCACTTTGATATATTCCGATAAAATGAAACGGCAATATGGCTTGTAATATTTAAATCTCTCGTCTGTCATGACAGATGCCTCCGGTTATTGCTTTATAGAGCTTGCTGAATACGCGTACACCCGCGTAACCAGCTAACTGCGAAATCTCATTCGTCATACTGCGGTTGCAAATAACTAAAGTACTACATAATATAAGTACCAATGATTATTCACATCCTTTTTATCTACACACAAAAATATCCTAACATTTATTTAACGACATGGTAAAGTCAACATTTTTCCCTAAATGTAAGATACAAAATTGTATGTGACGAACGAAAAGACTTGCGGAGGTTTTATGAAAAACGAACTCCTTTGACGTGCAAAGAGCAAAAAAGAAGGAAACGGCGCCGAGCGTTGTGATGAGCCCCGAGTTTATAAATATTTATTACCTAATTATTGAGGTCTGGTTTAACACCTCCAATGAGATATTTAGCCAAGGGCGTGTGTGTATCTTCAAGTCAGCACCAATTTGCACGCGAACGATTTTTTTAAGAACTTGTTAACGCTCCTATAATAGACGTTCATTGTAATTAAAGATTTGTTATACTTAAAAACAAATGAACCATTAATGTGTGTGTATTATTTAGTTTATAAATACCATTTTAAAACTACTTATTAAGTAAAATGCAGCAGGTATTGAATTGCACAAATAAGTATTATGAGACATGAGCTTTTGAGTGTTTGGGATTATCTGATCGATCTGTAACTTTGAACAAACTTAGATTTACATTCGAAAAACTTTCTCACATCAATTATAAGAAGCCCATACGGTTCAATGTTGTTTGAAGTAGCTTATTAAAAATAAAATTACCTGTACACTTGAATAATTTAATCCGATTCTTTTTAATACGTTCCATACGAAACTTGTTCCACCAACGAGTCGCCAGCTAAATAATCGAAATGTGACGTTTTATCAGGAGAGAACACCAGTTTACACTTAAACAAGTGTCGCAGACACTATCTGGCCTTAGTTATGCGTTTACTCGCCTTATTAAATAAAGTTTTATCAATTACAACGCCGTAACACTACGGATACTAAGGACCGAGGAATATAAAAGAAGTTTATGGATAAAACTTTAAAGAAAAAAAGTAAATCTTACATTGGTAGGAACTGAGAGAGTGAGCTGAAGACCTTAGCAGCGGCCTTTGATAGAAGGCTAGAATAAAAAAAATATGTTAGGGAATGACATAACGATCTATTCGTTTGCCTGATTTTAAGCGACTCGGCTTTCTTTATCAGTTGCAGTGTCACTCGAAATTCTTAAATATAGAGTTTCATGTGACGTTGCGCACGTAATATTGAGACATCAGCACAGTCTAGTAATAAGATTACTAAACTGTGAGATCAGATCATAAAGTCTCATTTGCCCAGTAATTTTACTAGCTACAGTGCCCTTTAAATCAGAACACAGTAGCACGCTACCGTTTGGTGGCAGAATGACTGGTAAAGCGGTGGTACATACCAAGACGAACTTTGCAGAAAAGCCTAAAAACCTACTACCTAATATAAATAGTAATTTCTTTTAAAAATTTGATAGTATCTTTAATAATATTATAAAAATAGTTCTTGGAATAACTTGCATTTTTATATTTTTCAATAAGTTACAAATAACTTATTAATTTACAGGTGTTTCTTAAGGTTTTTAGAAAATTAACGAAGATTTTTTGCAGATAATAAGAACGGGATTACAAAGTTTTCTTCAAGAGTTTGGTGAAGTCTTTGAAATTTAGTAAAGTCCCTTAAGTGAAGGAGTGACATGATGGGACTACCTTGGTTTTCGCTCTGGAAAGCAATGTACAAGAACATTTATGAGTGATGTTAAGGGACCAATGTTAAAGCTAAAAGTTATATTATGACATTCTTAGAAATTTATAAAGATAATAATATCCGTTTAAACATAGGGGTTTAATAGACTTAATTTTATCTTAAAAGCATATTTGTATGATATAATGAACATACTCGGTTTAACCACAAGATATTTAATCAAGCCTTAAACTAGTGTTAAACTACTGTTTCGTATTGTTAAACAGACGTTTGACGTCTGTCTAAGCCATGCTTATGTATTTGTAGTAACATGGACTATATCTAGTTATTTTGATTTAAAAATCTAATCGCTGAACCGATTTCGATAAAATTTCTATGATCAAACCAAATTATATGATAAAATTCCAATCTGAAAGTATGTGCTCTTACAATTAAATAAATAATTTTCTGAGGTAGCATACATTTATTAAAAACTACAACTGTTTTAAGAACCATCCCTTATTGAAGTAAATTATAAGAATATTAAATCTGATTCACTTTTTATATACCTACTTCACTATCTATAGATGAGTACACAAGTGATCACTATTTTACATTTCTTTTATTAAATAATTACGAAAATAGGTATTATTTTCTGTCACGCAAGCATTATTGTCCGTCCATTTACCACGTCTAGCCCCAGGCTTTAGGCTTTACTCCGTCTGTCGTACAAATGCTTAAAACAATCAATCAACTAGATGGGTTAAACATTACGTTTGATTCAACAGTCGTTAGTCTAAATAAACATTTCGTTGGCATCCATCTGCTGTTCTTGTTGTTTAATGTCACGATTTCTCTGCTCGAGTAAGTGTTGACAGGTTGTATTTAAATTATGAGAATTTAATAATTGATGATATTGATGACCTGTATTTTTTTCATGTTTTGGCTCCCCACTTTTGTGTATTTAGCCAGTGTCAAGTAGTTGATAATTCATCAAGTTAATAATATTTCGCGCAAATACGTGTCAAGTCGCAGTCGAAGTTATCAAGTCATGTCATATCCTAGTAAAGTGGTGGCAACTTTACTTGAAGCTTCTATGGAGTTTTGGAAATAACACGAAAAGAAACGTTTCACCATCATTATACCATTTTCCCACACTCACGCCTGTAATCCAGCACTTAACGAATAAAATGCCACCAATTTTATGCACTAACACTGAAAATAACACAAGTTTAGGAAAATAATACAATGCGGTGACGCAATCTTTTTCGCTTTCCCGCCAAAACTGTCTTGTTACGTTATTAGCCCAATACGTTCTCATTGCTGGGACACGGGCTTTCTGTCATCAGGGAAATAGTGTAAGTTACAATATAATCTACCAACTTCTGCTCGAGGCTTCGCCCGCGTGGCCTATAGGAAACTAAGAAGAAATTTTTTCATAGATAATTCAACCGCCCATTTCACCCTCTTAGGGGTGGAATTTCGAAAAACCCATTCTTTATGAATACGCACACAAATTTCAAGTCTCTAAAACCAACAGTTTAGACTATACGTTGATATACGAGTCAGTCAGTCAGGACTATGAATTTTATATATATAGATTACCAGTTCAATTTTATTACAACTTACCAGTTTTTAACTATTATTATAATTAATTTCATTTTGACATATTGTCATGTCATTAAATCGTTGCCAATAAATGACCATGACTACGTCTGTCACGGATATGACTAATGAAATGATGATAGCTCAGTTGATAGTGACGTCACTTTCCAGTCCAACCATTATTTATTTATTTTTATTATTTATTTATAATAATATGAACGGATTTGCAATTATAACATATTATCAAATATTCATCAGTAATAAATATCGTCAACTAAATAAATGGAATTAATGGATACGGTAATCACAGACACATCAAACATTTGAGCTAGGGTCATAGGACTCACAAAATATTAATAATAAATTTAAAATAATAGGCCACTCATCGCAAAAAACGTCACACGTCAATCATGGTTTGAATGCTACAATAAGCTTGAGCTTTCAGAGGAAAACTACTAATCTATTAGCACGAATGACAAATGAGACTATATGATCTGATCTCACAGTCAAGTAATCTTTTTATCAGACTGTGCTGATGTCTCAGGATGATGTGCGCAGTGTCACGCGAAACTTTTTATTTTGGAGTTCCGAGTGACACTGTTCTGTTATGGGCAGCCGTGTCGCTTAACATCAGATAAACGGCTAGCTCATCACATCAATCACTAACACAAAAAAGCACAGATCAATAATGTTTCACGGATGGATTAATATCGAGTTATTAATCCGTCACCAGTGTTTCATAATTGAAGGGTTGAGAATAAAAAGGCTTTAACTGACAAATTGACAGTTTCGAGAAAATTGACTTTAAACGTCAACGGCGTCATTTTTATGTAGAGTGCTTATAAGGTAATAGAAAAGGTTTATGTAAGTTTCAGTGGCTTAAAAATGTTTTATTTCTATTTAAAATTACTAAATATAGTACTAATTCATACAATTACTGTAAAAATATAATATAATAAAAGAAATAAAGTAATGTTTTTATGCTAAGCGTACTGTATTCCTGTGACAGATAAACCATTTTTAGACTCAAAATCTCGAGATTTAAGCCTCATTTCGGTATGTTGAGAATGTATTATTGAAGATAATTTCGCGCTGAATCCAACGATACCCATGAGTCATTTGGTCAAAAAAATCAGTTAAATCCTTTTTGTTCTCACCCCTTCAATTATGTTCAAGCAACTTCACTTTAAATCCAGTTCCCAAACCAGACGGAAGCTTGAACTACTTTTTAACTTTGTCTTACTATAATTTTTGTAAAATGTTGCCAAACCCTACTATTGATGTTAGCAAAAAAGAAAAAGAAAAATAATTACTAAACCTACTCGCATTTTTAGACAACAAAATTAAATGAGTTAAGATTATGTTAAAAAAGTCAATATAATAATTTAATATGACGTTTATCGCGTTATTTAACCTGTACAATAAAAAAATTAAGCGTTTTACAGGATTTAATTACATTAAAGTTTTTATTAGGTTGTTGAATTTTATTTAATGGTCTGTAGCGTCCATATCTTGTGATGGCATTAAATATCAATAAACTATCGTAAAGTATATCGTTATTATATAAAATTTTATTGGCAATATTTTTTCATAATGGGCTTAAATTTTTATAAACAGTTTTAGGTGTGCCTGTTGACTTCTTATATATTAAATAAGTTGAGTTTGAGGTGAATCCGATTTTTTACAGAAAATTCAATTGAAATGATATGATTCTTCTTCTCTTCGTTTAATGGCCTGCTATCGCTTTTTAGCGATAATTCTATCAATGTCAAGTGAGAAATTTTGTACGGTTATGTCATGTCAAAGTCTTATTTTGTCAGTTAAAATGTCACAGTAAAATTGTGGATATTTTACTGACGGCTCTAGGGAGCACTGCTCTGAATCTTCATAGAGAAGATCTAGCCCGTTCTTTTGTCCATAGACAAGGCCTAACAAATAGAAAGTGAACAACTAGAACGAGATAGATGAACAATGAACAAACATGAAATATTGTGCTCTGACTTTAGTTCATTCACTATGACTGATTCATCAAAGAGCATATAACCACTACGTTTTGATTCATAACAAAGTAGTCTGTACTCTGTGATTGTATTGTTTGTTACATCGTGGTCTAATGGTTTAATTAAAATAAAAAAGGAATTTGTTTATATAATTGAATGATCGACGACCGTTTATTGTATAAGTTTGTGCTCATTACCATGCGGAACCATTGCTGCGCTCCGAATTGTGAAAGCAAACGGGCAAAATATTAAATTTCAAATCTTTGCAAAACATGAGAGCAGTCAGCAGACAGAAAAATTGGTTACAAAAAATTAATTGTTTTAAATTAAATGAGCTAAGTTCGCAAGACTTACGCAAACGTTTTGTTTGCGACAAACATTTCAAAAAATTGCTACTACCAAAGATCACCTGCACGTATCTGCGTATCCCACCTTGTTTACTGCTAAGATTCTGCAGCACCAGCACACGATGATTCTGGCAAGTATTTTTTGTTTTATGTACAAAACGATTATTTACATTCACTGTTATTGTTACAAAGTGAGCGAAAGTTTGCTTCAACTCGCCTTTGCTTTTATCTGTCTGGATGTACATACTCGCGTACGGATCGCATTTATCAACGATTATTGCCTACAAACACATTATCATCATCATCACCAAAAGACTGAAGACGTCCACCGCTGAACATAGGCCTATGTTATATTACCTACTATGTACTAAGTGTTAAAGTAAGTACACCAATTTCATGCGATTAGTAACTAAAGCACCTGAATAAGTGTTTATTTTAAGTGTTCTACTATTTGCTAACTGGTTGAATTCTTACTTACTTTAACATTTTTGACTTTTTTTGTAAGTTTTACAGATAGTTACTAAACATTAATAAAAAATATATATTTATTTTGTAGCTTGCTACAACAACGGAAAAAAATTGAGCCCATCACTAATCGATACTGGGGAGACAGCTGTTGCTTTGATTCTTGTATTGAGGCTACACTAAAAAGAGTAACCAAAGAAAACCACTACAACAAGCGTTTACAAGAACGTCGCCGCACGATCAATTTTGGAAGAACGCCATCAAAAATTTGGAAGAAATGAGATTCATATATAAAACGGGTAAATAGTCCATGGTGCCTTCGCAAAATAATTTTATCACCATATTAAAGAACCTTTTGCGCATTTTTTCCAAAAAAGGGATATTAAGTATTACAGCCACGATACTTTAATTCCGATCCTGTGGAATTTTTTTCAGGGCAGATGAGAGTGTATAGTTTTCGAAACAATGATCCGAGTTGCCATTCATTTAAACAAATTTTCTGCTCGCTATTGGTGATCTGTTTTATAAATTTTCATTCCGAAAAATATAACAAATAAAATCACATTCGTTTTATTTTTTATTGAACCTTTCATTATTATAGTAATAATAATAATTACATAATATATAAGGAGGCATTTTTTTTTCTGCCACGGAGCGTAATACTATTTATGGCATAAGCCAATATAGAGTGCAGGTAAATTAAAAAAAAAGAAATGTCATGTGGGTTGTGATATGTCGTTTATTGGCTGTTCTAAGATTCCTGTCTGATACATAGTATCCTCTACTTGGTCTGTGCTAGGGAGCCTTGAAGAGAAAACGAAATGGTATGATTTTAATACTTGGAACCATTTGCCAACACTTGTGCACGTTCACGAACACTTAACGGATAATAATCCACCCTTATTACACATTAAAATTCAAAAATACACGGGTTAAGAAAAATAATTCAAAATTCACAACCGCCATTTTCGGATTATTTTCAATGACTCAAGTGATATGATATTTTTTACACAGCCGTGCTAGATTTACAATAGGAAAGCTAGAACACAAAGACGTCGATACTGACTAACCATTCATGCTTTAACGTAGTATTAATGTATAGTTCAGCAGCTGTGCCAGCAATCCAGGGCAGCATTCATAAAAGAGTTTGAATAGCTGGGGTAAATGCTGGTAGGGGGAAATGTACAAAACAACCACAAGGCGCTTTTAGTGCAACGCACTATTTAAATTAATATCAGGTGGTAATTGAAGGGCTGAGATCAAAAAGGGTTTAACTGATTTTTTTTCACAAAATTATTTATGGGTATCGTTGGATTCAGCGTGATATATCTACAATCATACAGTCTCAAAATACCGAAATGAGGCTTAAATCTCTAGATTGTGAGTCTAAAAACGGTTTATCTGTCACAGGAATACAGTTTGCTTAGCATAAAAACATTATTATATTTATTTTATTATATCATATTTTTACAGTAATTGTATGAATGAGTACTAAATTTAGTATTTAAAATAGAATTAAAATATTTTCAAGCAACTGAAACTTAAACCTTTTTTATTACCTTATAAGCACTCTACATTAAAATGAAGCCGTTGACGTTTAAAGTCAATTTTCTCGAAACTATTTATTTGACAGTTAAACCCTTCTTGTTCTTACCTCTTCAATTGTGGTCAACATGAACATGAAAAAAAAAAACAAGATTATTTAGATTGTTATTGATATAACAAGATTATAACAAGATTATACTTGCTTTCATAATAATTGATTTATTTTTCCTGGGTCAGGATAATTTTGTTCATTTTCTCATCTGGCGTTAACTATGCAGTAACTAGTACTCAATCTGTACTTTGTATGACGTAGTTCTCATCATGACTCAGAGAGTGTTAACAAATGACTCAATTTATAATGGAGATAGTTAAACCACGTGCCATACATGGACCAAGATTTTATACGTGGTCAACTTCACATACTACACAAGGTACCATGTCGAATTAAGAATTCTAAAACTTGCTTTGTAAAAGTTAAAGGTCCTTAAATTTTTGGTAATAACAAAGTGCTCTCGCGTGTAGTTGAAATATATAGGGATAGAGCTTGTATCATCAAACTAATGATGCACAAAAATATTTTTCGTGTCGCTCTCAGCCATCGATTAATCAGGATGTTGCTCTTTTTTCGCTTTGTTCTGTTCTAAAAGCGTTTTTAATTTAACGACCATGGTCCTGGTAGTTCCTGGGTCCATAGATAGGTGGGCGCTATTATTATTATTATTACTACAGATATATTAAAAATTAAGTGGTAATAAGAAGAAAATGGTTTTAAATTCGTTAAAGTAACTATGCACATAAGCTGTGTAGTATTTAAACTGTCAAATCCCTACTTCGTGTATCTATTATTTGCAATCAAGTCATGTGATCTTCCGGCAGTAGAGTTTATTATACAAAGTATCAAGGAATTATATGAATTGCCAACTGATCACAATTTCCCTATTTTTATTATTTCTACTTTTCTGTGAGACAGTTTGGAAATGTGCATCTGTGGCTTTATAAACGTTATATATAAAAATACACTTGTTTTTAATTGCTCACCACCGGAAACGGTCGTTTTTATCAATCACTGTTAGTTTTAACTTTTATGTCCCGTTTTTAGCTAATGGACAATTAAAATATATTCAATCAGTTCGGGAAGTTGTTTAAGATAATGTCAATAAGTTGAAGCTCTTTTAGCTGCTTTATAATAAACGAGCTTCTGCCCGCAGCTTTGCCCGCGGCATGGCCTATGGGAAAATAATTCAACCAACCATTTCACCCTCTTCAGGGTAGAATTTCGAAAAATACTTTTTTAGTTGATGCCTACGTCATAACATTTACCTGCATGCCTAATTTCAGCCCGATTCGTCCAGTGGTTTGGGCTGTGCGTTGATAGATCACTATATCAGTCAGTCAGTCAGTCACCTTTGAGTTACATATATTAAATAGATTTTAGAAAATATTCTAAGACAGTCTTGTGCAAAAACTTGTGTGCACTTTAGTTAAAATCCAGTTGTTTTTGAGGCGTATTTAATTTTATACAACATACGAGTATTTAGGATACGCTTGATGGAATGGAGACCACACGCACGCGTTACTTCTATGGTTTCCAAGAAAACGAAACATTGGTATAATAATATTATAATATGGAGTAATATGGAGCCCACGCAATATTACTTATCCTTCAACATCTCGTAAGCTTTCCCCAAAATGATATAGACCAAGACGTCTTTCCCTATCAATATCCCACGTTTTTCCTCAACCTAAAATTGGATGTTTTATACTCTTGGAATATTCATAATCTTATTTGCAAACGCAGTTGAGTGGAGCATTAGTTTTGAGAATGTGTTATTAAGGTAGTATTTGCATGTAGCGACAAAGTGGTTAAATGAATCTGTGGCTATTATGGGCGCTACATTTTTTTTTTATCAGGACAATAGTTTTGTGTGGTTAATCATGTTATGCTTTGTCGATGATCTGTACGTATATTATTATCTCACCCATTTTCGACATAAATACTAGCATTTTATGTAAATAATCTACTTACGGGGATTCCGCGAGAAAATTTATCCATGAAAATTGAAACCAAGGGCACCCAATAGTAAGCTAGTAAGTTAGTAACTAGGTAAAGCTTTAATTGGAAGTTATGGTACAACAACGCTAAGATTGCTCATAAAGCCGACAAACTAACTCAACTTGAAACCCTTTGAACCCCTTTAAAAAACGACTACTATAGTATATTTTTACACTATTGAATGAAAGAAGAAAATAATATTTACGTAGACCATTTCTAAAAAAAACCATCATACAATGTCAATGTTTAATAACAATAATAGCGATCTATCTGCGCTACTCGTAAAAATGCCTAAAATTTGTGGTATTCTCCCGATAGTCCAGTAAGTTGCGCAGTTAGAATGCTGCCTAAGCTCTGGAAGAAATATTAGTTGCTCGTGGAATAATATACAGGCGTTATGAACGCACGCCTCGAGACTAATAGCGTTATTAGTCAAAACGAATTTTGTGGTAGCAGGTTAATTTCAAATGTGAAATACTGGTGCGCTGGTAATTCGATTAGGAGTGTTGTTTTACTGTTTAATTGAATCTTTGCTAATAAGTTGTTAATGAAATCACTATTATTTTTGTGTCAAGTATATTAATAAGAGCGAATGTGGTTCAATTTAGCGTACTTTTGTCTCTTATTTGTAACCGTTTGTGCTTTGTATATAAAAACTCATTAGCTGAGTAGGTACGTTGGTGGCTCTCTATATCGTGATTTATTGTCAGAATCAAACAAATTTATAGCCACAGAGTCAATTACAAAAATAGTCCAGTCCTGGTTAAAATTCGGGCACCAATTTACGGCTTGTTGTCACGCCACGCCGTCCAACCGCCAACCAAAGTGGGTCGTAGTCCAATTTTGGTCTTCAAACTAGGCAAAAACTTCGTGGACAGGTAACTAGTCTATTGTGATGGCGTGGTGGTGACCAAATTTGCATTGTAATGGCTATCCGGCCCGCAGTCAACGCTCATTGTTTATGCGTCCATCTTCACAACGTATGCATCGCCCGAACGCATTTATAGCTACACAAATACAATAAATTCACGAGTTAACACAGCCATAACGTTATTTATTGGTATCTTTATTCAAATTAGGCATTTTAATACAAACAATGGACTAATTTTAAGCTGATTAACGCATTTTATCTTTATCTGTTTTGGTTACAGTGGTTTTGAGCCACTTTATTTCTTCCGTTCTGTTTAAATTTGGTTTTCGGGTTTATGTAAAAATTTGATTTTCTTTGGATCGATTGCAGCAACTTACTTTATAATATTATGTTGATATTAAATTTTCTCTAATGTATTTTTATAAATGTATTGTCACATTTTTACTTCCATTGTTAATTATAGTAAATTGCTTACATAAATCTGTAATTCAACCTCCTATCACATTATGGTTTGCTACCCACGTCAAATCAATTAAACTTTTAACGGGATCTCAAATGTTTGTTGACATTTGCTACATTTTCGCTGAACCCAAATCGTGAATGGATATATCGCAGAATCAAGACCTCAGAGTCAATATATCTGTTGAACAGTCGTGGTCAGACAATGAGGGTCTACAATGAGACTCCTATTATTCATGGGTGGCCCGAACAAGACAACTAGTCTTTGTACTTCGTAAATGTATTCGTCAGTTTTGTAAAACACTACGGGGTCTCCCTGCAACGCTAAGGAATTGAGGTGTAAAAGTGAATTATGTTATCGACATCTGTTTGCGATAAAACATCTTTTGGGCTTGCACAATATATATTAGGTCTTTACCTATGAAATTGCCGTTTTGTTTGAAAAAAGTTAAAGTATTTTTTTTTCGAACTTATTTATTTCTTTTATTCAAAGTAATCACCCCTGCAATCAATGCATCTTTGCCAACGCTGTGGCAGTTTATGGATGCCCTTCTTGAAAAAATCAGCAGGACGGGAGACAACAAACTCTTCAAAGGCGTTTTGTACTGCCTCTCGGGAATTGAAATTTTTTCCCACTAAAAAGTTGTCCAAATTTTCGAAAAAGTAATAGTCGGTAGGCGCAAGATCTGGTGAGTATGGCGGATGAGGGAGAGCTTCCAAACCCAACTCATGCAGCTTAGAGACGGTCTGTTGTGCAGTATGGGGTCGCGCGTTGTCGTGAAGTAGCAGTGGAGACGACCGATTGACCAAAGCTGGTTGCAGACGTGCGAGTTTCGCCATCATTGTGGTCAGTTCTTCAATGTACATATCTGCAGTAATGCTCTCGCCGTTTTGTAAAAAGCTATGATGAATCACACCAGCACTAGACCACCAAACTGTGACCATCACCTTTCTAGGGGTCATTTTTCGTTTTGCACATTGCTTTGGTACCGAACCAGGATCTAACCAACTTGCTGAGCGCTTTCGATTGTCAAAAAGAATCCATTTTTCGTCGCACGTAACAATTCGGTTCAAAATTCCTTCATTTCTGTGCCCGTTAAGCAGCGCAAGGCAAGTCTCGACGCGTACGTTGCGCTGGCGATCGTTAAGTTCGTGGGGCACCCATCTATCAAGCTTTTTTATCTTGCCAATCTGCCGCAAATGGACCAATATTGTTTTGATGCTAACATCAAAAGCTGCTGCCAGCTCAGCTGTAGATTGAGATTCATCAGCTTCCACAATCGCCTTTAATTCATCATTGTTGACCAAAGTTTCCGGACGACCACGAGGTTCATTTTTCAAGTCGAAATTCCCAGAACGGAACCGAGCAAACCAATAACGGATTGTACGTTCGTTTGTACAGTTCTCTCCGTAAACGTCGTTGATGTTACGTGTCATTTGTGCCGCGTTGGTGCCACGACGGAACTCATATTCCATAATTACACGAAATTTCAAAGTATCCATTATGAGGAAAAATGTTGAAATGTAATGAAAATACAACGCTAATCAATAAACAAAAGACTTATATTGTAAATAGAATGTCATATTTTTAAAACAAAATTAATGTGAATTTAGAATTCATAGCCAATCAAAACTTTTTTTTGTTTGAAAAAGTCTGTACTGCTAAACGGCAATTTCATAGGTAAAGACCTATTATATATATTAGCATTCTTCTTTTCAAAATATGTTTACCTACTTACTGAAAATATATTACGATTATTCCTATATGTTTGGCTTCTAGAATATACCTAATCACATTCGGAACTTCATCTAATAATGACTGGCCTGATAGCTCAGTTGGTAGTATCCCTGCCTTCTGAACTGCAGGTTGTCGGTTCGATTCCCACCCAGGACAAATATTTGTATATGATGAACATCGATGTTTATTCTGTGTCTGGGAGTTATTGTATTCTATGTATGTATTTATAAACAAAAAATATATATGTATTGTATCAGTTATCTGGTTTCCATAGTACAAGCTTTGCTTAATTTGGGGCTAGATTATTTATTTAATACGGTCCAGTTGTTATGTTTGTGTCCAACTTAATAAGCAGTAGGCATATTTCAATAGAAATAGTATATTAAATTCAATGTCACTTCGGCGTAGGTGTCTTCCTGCAAGTCTAGATAGAGCTGTCAACAATCGAAATGAAGCAAAGGAATCTCTCGCCGGTATTGTCCCTTTGTTCTGACCACCTTTGTCCGAGAATTGTTTTATACAGAATGTAAGTCACGAATACCGTGTACTGTCTAACTGAATAAGGCTTCGTCTGCTGTTCCTGTCCGCTACCTCGGGTACTCGAACAATTCTATTTTGTGAATATCTGTCTCTTATTTTATCTTCTTTGATTATTGACTTGCAAACTTTTAATGAATTTGTTTTCATTTGGCAATGTCATCAAAAGGATTTTTTCGTTGGTGAATAAAAAAAATACCTTCTTTTATACTTTGTATCTATGATATAATTGTATAATATTGTGTAATTAAACATTGGATACGATTATTAGCGGCGAATTTGTATATTATGTATATACCTTTAATTGTTGTATTAAAAAATCATTGTTTTTCAAAAACGAAGTAACTCCGCTGGTTGCTAAAACTTTTAAGTAGGTAATATAACATTATATTTGGAAATATCTTTTAAAGTGAGTTTACACTTTGAAATCCATTCTAAACGAAGTTATAAGAAAAAAATAACAGTAATAATTTTACAGAACAATACAATTCTGTATAACAGAACCAAAAATTCATGTTCCAATGATAGGGTTCGAAGAAATGAGCCGTATACCGGAAGACTTCCGTACGTTTCAATATAGAATTCAAGAAGAAAGTGCAATGAATGCGGTTTTGTAATGCCACAACGTATTTCATACTGTATTTGAGGAATATTGGAATGGAATTGCTCACGGTAAGTAGAAATGAGATCGTTTATGTAGCCGGATTGCAAGATTATATAGTTACTGAATTGTTAGGACTGAGCGAATTTTAATAATGATTATTATTTACAGTAGGTAGGCTATAGCCTAATACAGTATATCTGTATCTGATATAAATTATTAACATTAATGTAACATTTAAATGTTTCTTTTTCTTATCATCGAAAACATTTTTAAGCGGACCAAACTTATACACGTTTGGCGTTATCGAACATAATTTCATAAATAAACTTGAAGAACTGTACATAAATTTTAGTAAAAGTAGTATTATAATTACCGTGTTTTATTATTAACAGCCTCTGCAGTGTGGTGGTTGAGTAGGACGGCTCATAACTTGGAGGCGGCGGGTTCGATTCCCGCAGCAGGACAAGTATTTGTGAACAGAAAAAAGCGCAAATACTTTTTCTGAGCATCTGAGTTTCTGGGTGTTGTGGGATCATGATCCTCGTAGTTCCTGGGTCCCTAGACACAGGGAATCTTAGTTAGGTTCCAGGATCTATGTATGTGATCGTTGGACGTTATTATTATTATATTATTATTGACTAACCGTAAAATCTTTCTATTGTATGCCGCAACATAAGTATGACATTAGTTGCATTCTGCAGATTTTCTGTCAGCTGCCTATGGATGTATCGATACTTCCGTCGAACTGCTTCTAAATAGGTAATAGTAAATTCTGTTGATTAGACCTATTAGCCTTATATACGCTAGTACTATAACTTATTCTGTGCTAACAGTCTAGTTCGATTACTTGTCTTTATTGCTGTTTATGGGACAATAAGTGCTATGTTAACGTTGTATCGAGTACCGTTTTTTAGTATTTATAAACTTTCTATTGGTAGCTGGCTTTATTGGTGTATGTATTTCAATATAAAAAGTATTATATATGTATATTATGGTAAACTGAAAATGCCTTAAAAAATCCAACAGTTGCCGGATATTTTCCGGATGCTCGTTACATTTCTATTGGTAACATTTGCAAGGATACTGCACAGTGGAGGCTTGAAATTGTGTATTCGCGTCAGTTAAGAGTCGTATATTTTCTTTTAACGGCATATTGTCGCCAGCACCTCTTTGGGGGATCAAAGAGCACAATTGCTTTTGAACTTTTACGAATTATTTTGAGAATTTGAATTTTAATTAAATTACCACTTTGAAATTGAAACTTATGCGTGGCAGTACAATTACACGACTTAAGCTATTTAATGAGAAAGTTTTGAAGTTTGCACTAAGTGAAATAATATTATTTTAAGAACTTTATAGATTAACACAAACTTTTCAAACCTTTCAGGCGGCTAATTAACATGTCTCTATATATTTACTAAATGTTCTTATACAAACGAAATCTTGAAACCAAATTGATTAATATCAAAATCTGTATGTATAATATCATAAACTGACTTACTACTGTCAGCCTAAATTTCTGGTCCTAAAGACTTGATACCGGGATTTACCGGTTCTGAACCTTAAGTGTTACAATCAATCAATAAAGACAGAACTTGATTTATGGCGATCAAAATCTTTTTATCGTGTGAATAGGTAATTTCTATTACAAAACATTACTTCAACTTACCAAAGGTTACGATGGGTTTGAAATCTGTCCTTATTAGGAGTCCGTATACCATATTTGTCACGTGGACTCGCCCGCACTCGCGTGCCGAACTTGACCTTCGTGCTATCTCGATCTGTATTCGAGATAACCACCAGCATTGTTCTCAGCGGGACACGACCAAGGCATAACAGTAGAGAATCTAACATCCTTGTATGAGTATGTTGATCAAATGTCATTTTACACATAATCATCATAATCTTCTGCTTAAACTCTAAATCCATTCAATGTCTTATATGTCACGCCACTGGCTCCTCTTTCTTTTTCTTTTAAATTTTTCCACTAATTTGTGGAGTAACTGGGAGACTATTTACTCCACAAATTAGTACGCTCCACATTATATATAAGACAATTTACGCTTCAAAATTTCATCTCGCTTTCCTGATTCTCTCCACACGTCTCATCTTTTCTCACATCTTGTTGTCATGCCACTCTCATCTTTCCATGGAACATCACCTACAAAACTACATTTCATGCGACTATTGGCCCGTTCCAGTCGAACTAAAATAGCTATACTATCGAAATTTTCATTCACAAACGTTGTTCCACTCGCAGTGAAAGTGATAATAAAATTGTGAGCGTTTTTGACAAATTACTTCCATGTTTCAGTCTGTTAAAAAAAGAAATAAGAATCATGTCACTTTTTACCCAGCCATGGTGATAGGTCAAAATGGTCATAAGTTAATGGCGAAAATATTGTTTGTTTTGCAGAACAGAAATAAGTGGCTGTAATAAATTTGTGCGTTTTTCGCAGCGACATGAATCCGCCCATTATTGTTAAATATGACCACCATAACGAATTTTCTGTCTTCCAAATCATAACGCTTTGACATCTTACGCTCGATTTGGGATCAGATTCAATACTGTTTAAATATATACTGTTTTAAAACGATTACACAGTGCAACGTTCTTAAGTCTACGAAACAGAGCTCAGATTTGAATACTATCAGAAGTTAGCCAGTTCACAGGATGAATTCGTCATAGGGTTACATGAGTGGATAACACGTTGTTGTCGTGATTCCGTCTATAGGTCATGAGGAGCTTGTGTTGAGCTGTCAATGATTCCCACGTTTTGAATTTTGCACTAGTTATTTTTACTTCTAGCAAATGAATGCCTGCCAAGCATAATGCAGAGGAAAGAAAAATATTACAATGAAAATATGTGCAATGTAATGAAAACGTGGAATATGTATACCTATAGAGTCCTTCAGGGTAAGCAATGCATTGGTGACGCCTCTTCCGGTGTTACAGATGTCTATAAGCTACGGCGACCACTTCCCATCAGGTGGGCCGTATATATACTAATTTGTTTCCCTTAACATAAAAAGAAAGTGAAAGCATAGTAAAAATTTGTTCACTTGAATTAACTGTTAACGTATTTTGCAAAGTTTTTATATGGTTATACTGTGTAGCAAAGGACAAGTTTTCTTCTACAAACAGGCTTGAATAACGCATTGGAGCAGAGCGAGCTGATCAAGGCAGCACTTCAAGCACAGCGCTCGAAACGCTATCAAAGTTTCGCTTTTCTAATGAAACTTGAGACGGAAATTGCATGGAAATAAATACGAACGCGGCATTTTGCTTAGCAACTTTTAATGCTCCAAGCACAATGCCTTTGTTAATTTCGTTTTCGAGCGAGTACCGGAACGTTTTAAAAAATAAACTCTGCCCGGTAAATTGCGATTTTCATATTTACTTTCCTATGTACCGCATTCATGTGAAACTTTTAATTGAAAAGCAGTTTTAATTCATCGTTCGGAGTTATTATTGTACGGGTAACGCTTGTGAATAAGTTTAACTCTCTAAATGGGGGCAATAAAGTATTGTAATACGGTCATTGGAGAATTCAGTACAAAAGCGAATAAGGCAGTAAAAGCAGTAAAAATCCTCGATCGCCTTCGCGAACAAGGAGTATGTTACGAATGAAATATTAAAGTTATAAAGGACTGTGCTTCACGGAAAAGTAATAAAGTAGTCAAGGGTGAGGCTCTGTGAGAAATCATGTGCCGACTTTATTGCAAATTATATTTCGGAGAGCACCACTCAGAGCATTTTCATTGGGTGATCCTGAAACTCAATCGTGATTCCTGAAAATAGTTTTCTGTACGAGTATGTATTAGAATGGTTGGCCATTTTAATATAAACATCCTAGATAATATTGTTAAAATTAAACGAAAACAAGCCATATCAAATGCTAACCGGTTGCATGCGGCTCCACCCGCGTAGACTAATACGAACAGAATAAAATACAAAATCTAAGTTACAACTTAGATTTGGTATTTTATCCAATGTAGCATTTTCAGCTTGAACTTAAAGTTAAACATAAGTATATTAACATTTTAATTTGAATCCTGGGTAGGTTACTTGAAAAGGGTTTTTTGTACCTATTGTTGTTGTTTAATTTGTATTGTTTTTGTTTGTGATTTTGACCATGATATTTAAATGTAATAATTAATTGAACATTAATTTTAAAAAAATATTTTAAAAATAGGAGCGTTTATAATAGGTCTTTGAAATTGCCTAATTGCAGTACAGACTTTTTCATACAAAAAAAGTTTTGATTGGCTATGAATTCTAAATTCAAATTAATTTTGTTTTAAAAATATGACATTCTATTTACAATATAAGTCTTTTGTTTATTGATAAGCGTTGTATTTTCATTACATTTCAACATTTTTCCTCATAATGGATACTTTGAAATTTCGTGTAATTATGGAATATGAGTTCCGTCGTGGCACCAACGCGGCACAAACGACACGTAACATTAACGACGTTTACGGAGAGAACTGTACAAACGAACGTACAACCCGTTATTGGTTTGCTCGGTTCCGTTCTGGGAATTTTGACTTGAAAAATGAACCTCGTGGTCATCCGGAAACTTTGGTCAACAATGATGAATTAAAGGCGATTATGGAAGCTGATGAATCTCAATCTATAGCTGAGCTGGCAGCAGCTTTTGATGTTAGCATCAAAACAATATTGGTCCATTTGCGACAGATTGGCAAGATAAAAAAGCTTGATAGATGGGTGCCCCACGAACTTAACGATCGCCAGCGCAACGTACGCGTCGAGACTTGCCTTGCGCTGCTTAACAGGCACAGAAATGAAAGAATTTTGAACCGAATTGTTACGTGCGACCAAAAATGGATTCTTTCTGACAATCGAAAGCGCTCAGCAAGTTGGTTAGATCCTGGTTCGGTACCAAAGCAATGTGCAAAACGAAAAATGACCCCTAGAAAGGTGATGGTCACAGTTTGGTGGTCTAGTGCTGGTGTGATTCATCATAGCTTTTTACAAAACGGCGAGAGCATTACTGCAGATGTGTACATTGAAGAACTGACCACAATGATGGCGAAACTCGCACGTCTGCAACCAGCTTTGGTCAATCGGTCGTCTCCACTGCTACTTCACGACAACGCGCGACCCCATACTGCACAACAGACCGTCTCTAAGCTGCATGAGTTGGGTTTGGAAGCTCTCCCTCATCCGCCATACTCACCAGATCTTGCGCCTACCGACTAAAACTTTTTCCAAAATTTGGACAACTTTTTAGCGGGAAAAAAATTCAATTCCCGAGAGGCAGTACAAAACGCCTTTGAAGAGTTTGTTGTCTCCCGTCCTGCTGATTTTTTCAAGAAGGGCATCCATAAACTGCCACAGCGTTGGCAAAGATGCATTGATTGCAGGGGTGATTACTTTGAATAAAAGAAATAAATAAGTTCGAAAAAAAAATACTTTAACTTTTTTCAAACAAAACGGCAATTTCATAGGTAAAGACCTAATATAAAAAAGAAAATATAATCTTAGCCATCAAATACTGAAAACTGCAACAAAATCCGTATAGTAATTTCCGAGCCTATACACGGTGGAATTTAATTCACTCTTTTCCTTAAATGTATGTATTCAACCATGCTATAGATTATTCGGATACAAGGTCCAATAAAAAAAATAATAGGTTTTGTTTTAGTATTTAGTGCCTCTTAAAATACATAACAGTTGAAATGTCTATGTCTATTTAGCGGTACTCATAGCTGAGTGTTTTGTAAATGTTTCGTCGGCAATAAAACACCTGCTTTATTCAATATCACAAGGCTTTTCTTTAGAATTTAAATTTGATAATACCTAGATTTAAGTTTTATTCATAAGTACTTTTTTATTTAGTTATATGGGAGCATTCTATAACATGGACTGAATACATACATTAAAAGAAAAGAACGAATAAATCCCACTTTGTATGTAAATACTTACATTGTAAATAATTTCGGTTCAATGACCTTTAACTTTTAACATCCGGCTAGATTTTCAAGAATATTATCATGTATAAAATTGGCTTCATTCCCAGTGCTATAATGTTCTAAAATTAATTAATAAGCACTGAGATACCTTTAGTGGGAACGCAAACTAATATTTATCATCTATGCCTCTTGTGTTAAATTATATCATTGTATTATGTGTAGTAACGACGTGGTCTAAACGGCCTGCTTATAGCTTATTAGAATATAGTCTGGCTTCCATCCAGGAGCAATCCAAATACACTAAAGTCTATCTGGAACTAGTTCTACGAGTACATTCTATGCTATCGATTTCAGCTACCAACCTCTGCGTCTAGCAATAAAGCCGGGTCTCGCCTGAATAAGCCAGGATAAGCGGAACGTTTGATTCTTAAAAAGTAAAACTGCTGACTTTACGTATCTTTATTTAACCTAGTTACCTTACCATTTTATAGGAGTGTAACTAAAGAAAAGAACAAGACTACACATACCATTATAATATACTTTGACAGCCTGTGGTGTAGTGGTTGATCTAGTCGGGTCATAAGCTGGAGGTAGCGGGTTTGATGCAGAATAAGTATTTATGCACAGGAAAAAAGCTCAAATACTTATTCTGTACTCTGGGAGCTGTGAGACCAAGGTCCTCGTAGTTAATGGGTCCCTAGATGCAGGGAATTCTAGTTAGGGTCCAGGATCTCTGTGTGTGGGTGCAATTATTATATTTTATATGATAATTATGTATTGTGTATTGTGTGTACAGGACATTTGACCTCAATTACACTTTATTGTAATAAAGTCATTTTTAAATAAAATAATAGATACAAGTCTAAAAACTATTATGAAAATTTTCTATAATACGTAAAAAAACCACTTACATATTATTCGTTTCATTTCATTTCAAATATCTTTATATAAATAAATACTACATTTTACAAAAAATCTAAGTACCCTTTAATGTAATTTTTATTTTATCTATATGTATAGCAGTTGTTTTTGTACGGGCTTTACATAAAATTTTCCAACGAAGCCTGTAGTATGCTCCACCACCATTCAAGATGATCTTTATCATCCATCTTTTTTGCTATGAACATTTATTAATAACTACTTTCATAGGTCAAGAAGAATAAAGTAACGAATAGATTAGGAACGGGCGTTAATAAAATAATTAAAAAAAAAGAAGAGACATCGAAGGCTGCTGGGTTGAAGAGAATTGTTGGAAGAAAGATGTTGTTTTTTGATTGAGATGTCATATAGCCTCCTGAAAGTATTGTGGTGTTGGAGTAACTACTAACTATCTCTACTAAAATTACTAATTTAATAACCAAAACGTCTAACTCTGTTTCTTAAAGGTCAAAGAACAACCTTGAATTGCTGCCGTGATGTGCCGTGCTATCTCCACAGGGTCGGGGCACAGCAAGCTTACCTATACAGGTTGACACCCAGATCGCACTTCAGTTCTGTTTCAGTGACGTATTATTTCCTATCTAATCTTTGTTTATCTACACTACGACTATCCTTTTTTCCTCTCCACAGTGTTCGTGTTATGCTACTAAAGACTTGCACCTAATTTGGTACCATTCTTTACTATCCGTTTCTATTATTTTATGTTATAAAGGGTAAGTCCCTGTATTGTGAACTAACGTGTCTTGTGTTTCAGTTTTCATTCTAATCTTCTTCATGTCGCCGTCTCTCTCTAAGGTCTGATTAAGTAGGATCAAGAGCTAGTTAGGTATTGTAAGACCCTGAGCGGAGCCGAATCGTGACACGCCAGTGAATAAAAAAAATATTTTGACTGACACATTTCTGTCTATCACAAAATTATATAATTTAAAAAAATAGATGTATAATGTGTAATAATGATATTTATTTTTTTCAATAGGCACTAATAAATAAACAACCTATAATGACTAAAACTAAATTAAATTAAAATAAACGAAGTATCTAAATCTAAAATTATATCTAAACTTGTAAATATAAAATCACGTGTAAGTCGTTGTCTGCGGGTAAGGTGCCCTAAAAGCTGCCTCGTTGAATGGTCAAACTTTCTTTGGCCGAGGTAAGAGCCAGCTCTTTGGTCACCTGTAATTTCTACTATAATGTATATTACTAATATTTTTTTCAATCACTAGCAGATCTACGTAATCACGAAACTACGAAATCACATAGTACATCTACGTGATGTAGATGTACTATGTGATTTCTGCTAAATATAACGTAAATTAAGGAAATCGGAAAAAAATTACAGCTAAACAAATGTCTGTAATCCACGCCACTCCGTATTCTGGTGGGAATAAACGAAATTATCACAGTTGCTTTCCACACTTAGCCCTTCTGAATCGTTTACTTTTATGTTGATTATAAAGATACCAGAGGAAAATATTTCCACCCAATCCCACCCCCAGATTAACCAACAATGCAAAAGTAGCAGAAAATAAGTCTTAAGATAAGCTTCAAAGTCTATAAAGTCTCTAACCGCACCCTAGAATCGCTGTTTAGCTATCTAATAACGCCAGTGCCGTCCTAATAATAAATAAGGAGTGCAATATCTGTCTCGGGCATAGAGAGTGCAGGCCATTTGCATCGGTAGTGAATACGACGAAACTGCCTTCGAAGGAATTTAATAAAAATATCTCTAAGACCGGCTTAGTGTTTCTTTGAAATACCGCCGAGTTTATTGTCTTGAATGTGTGAGGGTGATCTGGTGCAGTCAGTGGAGATCGGACTTAAAGCCAAAGTTCATGACTTTTATACGTTGTAATTGTTAAATCACGGCCTCTGTGGTGTGGTGGTTGAGCACGTCGGCGCATAACCCGGAGGCGGTGGGTTCGATTCCCGTGACAGGATAAGACGTATTTGTGTAAAAAAAGCGCAAATGCTTGTTATGAGTCTGGGTGTTGTGGGACCATGGTCCTCGTAGTTCCAGGGTCCGTAGACACAGGGAATCCTAGTTAGTGTCCAGGATCTATGTATGTGATCGTTGGACGTTATTATTATTATTAGATAATCTGTCTTTTCGAAACAATACAGATCCTTAATCATGACTGGTAATGACATTCTTGTAGAATATTAAAACATTTTTTCATATCAGTGCCTTTTTATATTTGGTTTTTAATATTTGACGGAGCAATTTTTTTTTCATTCGGCGGTTGATTATATTTTTTAATAATTTGGCAATATTCCGTCTCGGTACGATTCCATGACATTAGCACGGTGACATAGCACGGAAATAAAATACCGTACCTAACAAATCGTAAATACTGAAGTTTCACATGAAAATGTCCTTTTCATAAATTATTTACATACAAATATTATCTGTGGACAGATGCTGACTGATGTGGCCAAATGAGAGATATCCTTCACTGAAAATTAACATTCATAAGCCGACTCAGACAACATAAATAACATGGAATAATTCAGTTATTACGTATTGTCATAGAAATTGTGTGCAATTATTCAATGACCAAAATTTGTTAAATATGTACTCTTTGTCACTTTCACATAAATAAAATAACAAAAAAGCACTTTCTGTACTTACTTATAAAGGGTAAATGAATCATTATTAAAAAAGCATTATGATTATTATGCCCTTGATATGCACTAAATAGTTATGTGCACCCCGTTTACTTGTCAAATTCTCTCCATCCAAAGATTGCCTGGAAGAGATCGCTTTTAGCGATAAGGTTGTCTATTGTTACACTTTATTTAACTAATTGATATTTTCTTTGTAATTTTTATTATTTGGTGTGTATAATAAAGAGTTCATCTATATATCTATCATTCAATTTTTTCCAATTATATTATTTAAAATTGTTTAATAGTGAATAATTACTATTAAACAAAACAATTAAGCTCCCTATATGATACAATTTTTAACCACTGGTTACTAACCGCTCGGTGACGCTGTAAAAGTCGATAGAGACCAACATCATTAGCCCGTTCCTAAAAAAACCATTGGTCTTGATCACAGAGCAGAAGCAGAGTGTGAGTGTAGATTATATTCCCTGCTCTGCGTCTTGACAAGACTTGACCTACGCCAAATTAACTATAGCATAGATAACCTCTGCAAACCCACTATCTATTACTGTAGAGGATTCGGTACCTAACTTTTCTTTTGATGGCAACTAACATGCATCACTTCACTACACGTAATAGCTCAGTAAACCTTTATCTCGCAGATCTGTTCTGTATGCGAGAGTCGACCACTTGTCTAGTTGCCGAGGGAATATTGCTATAACTTGGCCGCAAACAAAAACGTCATCTGTCCTTTGATAGGTCATCTTATTGATAATAACTTGGAACACGTCCAAACGCGATAACTTAACCTTATATTTTGGGCGAAATGAAATAACCACGTAGAGATCTGATTTTGGTGTAAACTTACTTAGTTATTTTATGTTAGCGATTGATACTTATATTGGTTTGATCCAATGATAAAATACGTAATTACAAAACCCGTTTGCTTTTATTATTAATGATTTTTCATTTGTTTTATGATATTGTGTGTGTCTTCTTGGAATAAATGTATTTTCTTTCTTTCTTATTCTTCTATCTTTCTAAAGCTTGAGAGTTTCTAAGTTCACACTTATCACTCGATGCCGTAACTCCATACTGGGTACGTCCTAGATCAAGAGATAAGTGCAAACTTAAGTAGTTTAATTTCAGATAAATCATTTTTTTTTACTTCAAACTTGTCTAGCATTTGATCATTATAGCATTTTGACATTTTTACAAAAGCAATGCTAAGATAAGGAGAAAATGAAGAAGGCACCAGTAGTGCGAATACATAAATAAATCAGCGTGAAAATTATAGTTTACGTAGTTTGCATACCAAGTTTGCGTTATATATCTCATCACCTTAACCTTAAAGTACTCATACAGCCTTATTAATAAACACGAACTAGCTTTAGACTAGTTACACCATCTTTTGTCTCCTTCGATCCAGCTAAATATTCCAGTAGCAAAAAAAGGACAAAAGCTGAAGTAACTAATCCGAGACTAATACCCGTTTATTAATAAGGCTGCTAGAGTTTGCGCAATTCCATTTATTCCCGGTAGGTACCGAACTCTAGCAAATAGAACGACAACGAACATGCCCCGTGTATTCTGATAGACTCTCGAAATTTAAACTGCAGCCTCTCAAAACTCGACGTACACATTTTGACTTCATTTATCTTTTCAAAATTATACACTCTTTAGTTGACTCGCCTTTTCTGCTTTCAAAAATAAATTTCAATATTAAGCCAAGAGCTCGTCACCCTCATTTAAGTATATTCACACTTCAGGTATTTACTAATAACACCTCATTCTACAACCCTTTGGTAAGGATGTGTCGTCAGTATAACGACATCTTGAAGGAACACCACAGCTCAGTTGATATCTTTGACCAAAAACTACCAAAATTTAAAAGAGACGTTTTAGCTATAATTTCTGAACTTTAAATGTTTAAAGATTTTGCATTTAAGAAACAAATCGTACCATGAAAACATATTTAATTTTTTACTAACTACTTATTTTATTGTTTTGTTAATCGTGATGTGTACACATGTTTTGGGATGTAACCTAGCTCAAAATGTTTGTAAACTTTAATTTTTTTGTTCTTTTGTTGGTTATATTCTGTTTTGTGTGCCAAATGAATAAATAAATAAATAAATAAATAAACAAATAAAATTTCAAATTAAATTATACTACTCTTAGCAAGAAGTTAAAAGTACATAAATTAAAATAAGCTTATACTATGGATACCATATAACAGGAAGATTAAATATATATTAATACTTAGGTACTTTCTTAGACGTGTGGTCCCGGCACTGTGAGAATACGACCACCCCATCTCTTCCTGTAGGTGCCGTAAGAGCAAGCTAAGGGAATACCCAGAAAATAGGCGGCAGCATTCTCCTCAGTATATAAAAATCTCCTCCAATCACCAAGTGGCCTGCCAAGTTGTGATTATGGCAACTCTTCCTATGAAAAGCGTCTAAAAGTGGTGTTTTATGGGGGAGGCCTGTGATGTTCAGCAGATCGAAAACCATAGAAAATGATGATAATCTTATCATCATCTTTTATGATAATGTTATCATCATCTTTTATGATAATGTTATCATTATCTTTGCATGAACAAAATACTGATGTTCAACGCATAAATATTTTACCTAGGTGGGAATTTAATCCACAACCTACAAGGTCAGAAGGTAGAGTAGGTACCTACCAACTTCGCTATGAGGCCAGTTTATGAGTAGCGAAATCTACCCTTACTGGTTTACCCTTATTTTTGAGCGTATTTCAGACGAAGTTGACAGTTTTACCGCTTACTCACACTGAAGCGAGTGAAATAATAAAACGTGGCTATACGAAAGCTCGTTTGCGGCAAAATCGATATAGCGTTCAGGTTTTCAAGTGAACTGAACTATTAAATTGAAATAGTTTAAGAATGGAATTTATTAGGTGACGGTGACGTTTACTGTAATGTGATCGATTGAAAACTTTTACTATTAAACCCGCAATTCACGTATTTACCGTGAAAATTCTTAATTTTCCGGTATAAACAGTATGTTAATCTTGGGAGCAAAATTATCCAGCTGTTTCGGCGTGAAAACAAAAAGACAGTGTTTCAGTTTTATTAAACGACTTAAAAAAAGGAGGAGGTTCCCTTTTCAGTTGTACATTTTAACATGCAGATGTTAAAATGTACAACTGAAAAGGGAACCTCCTAGTACCTCAGAACATCGTCATTTACAAATTGAACTTGAAAATTGATTTTGTTTCAAAAATATCACAATCAACTATTTGTTGACATTAAAGGTTAACATTAATTGATTCGATATATCGATATCAGTATCGATATTGTATTGTTTTTCAAACAGGAAGTGATTGTTAAAAAGCGTCTCAAAACTGACAATAATCCATAATAGTTTTATTCAAATTGGGTACCTACAGCTTTGAATACACAGTGTCTAGAGGCGGAACGCCCTACCCGTATTTTAGCTTTAGTTTTTATAAGTCATTAAGTTGACTGGGTTCGTGGAGGCTGCAGGGCAGTTGGATTACATTAAAGCTCTTCAAAATTATTTTTAAATTTTTTATCACAGCCTTATAATGACAGTTATACAAAGGAGACCGGAAAGGGACGAGATAACCATAAAGTATATAAATATAATATTACTAGTTGCGCCCCGTGGTGACACACACGGATAAAAAGCATTTTAATTAATTGCTCATCCCACAAGAAAATTTCACTTTTCCGGGATAAAATGTAGTTTATATGTTAAACAAGTGTATAAGCTATCTTGGTACCGAATTTCATCCAAATCCATTCAGCCGTTTGAGCGTGAAGAAGTAACAAACATACACACATACAAAGTTTCGCCTTTATAATATTGGTGTGAGTGTGATAACCAGAGATTAGGCTACAGGCTGGTACGGTACAATAAGCACCTATGTATATTCCTGAATATGCCAAGCTGATTACATTATGTTTTTACTTTTAATTGATTTATTTTATGTACCGTCGTGGGTAGGTAAATCTCTCGATGCTAAACAAGTTTGATAATCGTTGCATCATAAATGCAATCTGCGCCGGCCATCCGTACCAAATTCCACAATCCAAACAAACTTATTACCACCATCTTTGTTCAAACACAATAGCTACTGATTTTCTGGCTAGTTGAACAAACATCGTATGTCAAGATGTTCAGGTATTGTCTCTGCAAAAAAAGGGCAGATGTTGTCATCAGCACTAGAGGTCCTAACAAAAAGGACGCCGGCCCATCTTTTGTTAAGTAAACTAAGCATTCAAGATGTTCCACGAATTACAAAATGTTTAGCTATTTGTTAAAGTCCTATTAAGTTCTGTCACTTCGGCGCTACCTTTGCAAAGTTGGCTTACCTCAAAACGCACGCAATATTAAACTTTATGTCAAAGATGCTAAGGTTATTTAATTTTTGGGTGAGTTTAGCGGAATTGTAATTGTCGTTCGACGCAACGGAGACGTTTTCAGTCTGAATGAGATGTCGATAAATTAAATTCGTTTCCGCTGTGTGAATACCGAGTTGTCTCAATTTGTTCCCTGTTACGGACAAAAGAATCAATTTTGTTATTTTATAAATCCAGTAATGTTTGTGGCATTGTGTTTAAATGACTCGTATAAGTTCCTTATCGCATTAATATTGAATTACTAGCAAATATTTTAAAAACTGTGAAGTCATGTCTTGTCAACTTTTACGTTAAATTACAGTTCTTCAAAGCTTTGTTATATTTTTATGATTAATTCATAATAAAGGCGCTACGGTACACATTTTCCAAAAAAACTATTAATATTCCAGGATAAAAAGTATTTTATGTTTATCTTGGTGGTGTCAGCTATTATATTTGTAAAATTTAAGTCAAATTGGTTTAGCCGTTTTTACGTGAAAGCCAAACAAACAGAACGTTTTACTTTTATATAATAAACTATCGGCCAGTCCCGGCTTCGCATGGGTATTTTATATATAAATAAATATATTAAATAATGACCAACAATCACATACATATATCCTGGATCCTAACTAGGATTCCTTGTATCTAGGGACTCAGAAACTTCGAGGTAATGTAAAATAATAATGGTGAATAAGTTTTCGAATCGGTCCAATAGTTTCAGAGTATATTCAATGCAAACAAACAATCAAATATTTCCTCTGTATAATATTAGATTAGAAAAATTAAAAATAATTGAAAAATAAAAAATACTTATGTGCATTTTATCCTATACACAATACATTTATACAATATATAAGCCCAATATTTTATCATTATTAAAAACAAACATTATTTCTATAAGAGCTGTATTAGAGTCTGTTCTCTACAAAAATATCAACAATCATTTTGAAAGCCCCGAACCTAAAACAATAAAAATTATTTTCTTATTTGCTAAGCCACCAAGATATTAAAAAAAATACTCAATGGATATTCAGTAGGCACAACTCGACACTGTGTCAATAATGATAAAAGTATTTGCTTTGCCGAGACTACAAAGATCAGGGCAAACACTTGGGTACGCCTACTGAGACCGCCTCGAGTTGATACGCCAATAAATAGTTTTTATATGCTGGAGTATACGGTAAATTATCTATTACTTAAGATTGCATTTTTGAAGTAAAACTTCTTTATGCACGCTTGACTTGGGGAGTAAGCTGGTGAATGCGAGGCGTACGGAAGTTGAAATTGGTTTACGTAGATCTCCATTGTCAACATAACAAGGTTGAAATTTTGTATTATTATTTTGGTATGCGTGGTAAAATTATAATTTACAATTGTCAAGATGACAACATTAACATTAAACAAACTAAAAACAAAGTTATACCGGCTGATAGATGAGGCTAAACTAAAGAAGTTTTACTTCAGTCGTCTGGTCTAAAGCACTCGTTTTTTTAATCGAAATTGCGTATAATCCTAAGATTTAGCTGTACGTAACGTTTTTTTATATCATAATAAGTTAAGAAGTATTATTCAATAATTCCCATCTGCACTAAAGTTAGACAGCTCAACTCTTAAGCTTACACCCAAATGCGTTACGGTAATAGGCACGTCATAAAGGAATAAGTTTGAGCTTAGAAGTTCTCAAACTTTAATTGCAAAAGAAATCTGATTATACAACACCTGTTTTTATCGTGATTTTTATGTAACAATGTAAATCAGTAAAATAAGTAATTTAACAAAAATCCAAAAATTCATAAAAAAATCATAGTGTTTATTTGAACGTGATTTTCATATACGAATACTGTATTATAAACATTTGTTTAATATATAATAGAACCGAAACTAAATAATAATGTAACGCCCAACGATCACATACATACCTCCTCGTAGATCCTGGATCCTAACTAGGATTCCCTGTGACTAGAGACCATGGTCCCACAACAACCAGACTCAGAACAAGTACATGCGCTTTTTTTCTGTGCAATACCTTGTAGGTACTGCCGCGGGAATCAAACCCACCGCCTCCGGGCTATGAGCCGATCGGCTCCACCACCACATCACGAGGTTGTCAAAAACAAAAATGTCTTTAATGGTATTATAAAACCAAAAACGTATAATAAGTATGTATTTATAAAGTTAAAAGCTTAGCTCTCAGTCACCGGCATAAGTCTTTTGTTTTTTATTTTAATGTTAATGTATGGTGTCACGAACTAGTCGTTCACCCGATGTTACGTGACATGGCCGCCCATAGTCACATATACAAACTTTCGCCTTTATAACATTAGTGTGATTAACCATTATGATCATCAAAAAGGTTAACCACTTAATCAATTTTGATATGTTTGTGAGCTAAAAAGCCGTATGCCTAGAAGGTACTATAAAACCCCCGGCTGTCGAATTTCACATACTATTTACGCCTAAAAGCCTTTGAGACGAAGCTAATGTTTTCGCTAAGCGATTCCTTCAAATTGTTAGACAAGGAAAGCGTTTGTTTTTAGTAAACGTATCATTTCACAGCCTGAAGAGGGCGAGCGATCTCGTTAAATTCATTGCGGTATTAAATTTAACAATGTACTCTTAGGCCAGCGAAATATTGCTAAAGACATTTAGTTAGACTTGATTTATTTGTCATCTTTATGAAAATTGTTTTTCGCCGTTTTTACGAGGAAGTTTACGACTTCGTGTTAATGTCTATATTAGAAACTTTGTTGCTTTAATGCTTGTATAGTGATTAAAAAGATTCTAAGTAATAACGTTGTAAAACTTAAAGCAGCGTTATATAAGATTACTATACAGACAGTAAGTACAGCCATAGAAAATGGGTTGATATTATAATTGAAGGGATGAGAATATAAAAGGTTTAACCGTCAAATTGACACTTTCGAGAAAATTGACTTCAAACGTCAACGGCTTCATTTTAATGTAGAGTGCTTACAAGGTAATAGAAAAGATTTATGCAAGTTTCAGTTGCTTAAAAATGTATGATTTCTATTTTAGAATTTAAAATATAGACCTAATTCGTAAAATTACTGTAAAAATATAATAAAATAATTATAATAATGTTTTTATGCTAAGTGAACTGTATTCTAGTGACAGATAAATCGTTTTTAGACTCAAAATCTCGAGATTTTGACCATTGTAGATAATTTCACGCTGAATCGAACGATACCAATAAGTCATTTTGTAAAAAAAAAAAACAGTTACACCCTTTTTATTCTCACCCCTTGAATTGTGATTCCATTCCCAATATATCTGACCTTTTGGGGTATTTCTTACACAATATGGATACCAGTAAAATATCGCATCACTAATGGCTCACGCATCATATTGGATTACTACTCAATCAGCGTGTTTCTGGAAGAAATACGAGAATAAAGAAAATTATCTATAGCACACTGACTTACACGTATCGATAAGCATAATAGCAGTAACACAACTAAAAAAAACGTTCGTAACATAAATCATGATGTTATGCACGGATCATAATTTCCACAAAATGGTGTTATTACAATCGATTATAATTTAAGGTTTACACTAACACCCAGTTACCGTTTCTGAAAAGCTTGACAATTTTAGTAAGTATATAAAAAAGTTTAGATCTGAGCGTGTTTCGGAGGGCACATTAAACAGCTAATGTTAAGCAGTGCCGGCTGTTGTCGACCAAAGCCAAAGGGGCGGTCTAAAAATTTTAATACCAGAGCTGACTACTTGCCTACATGAGAAGAAAAAGTAAGTAGGCATGAGTGTTCATTAAAATGCGTAAAAGTGGATAGGATCAAGTCAGCATAAAACAAACTAGCTGGGCAATCACGTAGCTTGATTGCAATTGATAGAAAAACAAATGTATATATGGATTTGACAGTTTTAATACGCAGCGCATAGTTAGTATGGAAATTTCGCTTGTTGCATCCCTAACTGCCTTACTGTTAATATGTTATCAATTTTATCATCTCAGGTCGTTACATCGTAGGAAGTATCGCTTACGGACAAATTACGACGGAAAATATTTGCACGGAACTGTTTGGAACAAATTGTGGCAACTTTATTGCTGTTAGATGATTCTAAGAGGATAATGATGTTAGGAAAATAAACGGAAAGCGGAAATTACGTTTTCATACATCCACGTTATTTTTATAGCATACAATTCTGTTGGTAATATTTAATTTCATCGTTGCTTTTGATTTTATTATAGCTGAAATATATTCAAGCAAAAGTATTAACACATTCATACAAGAAAGGCTTTTCAATTAATACCATCGATATTTACGTTGACAGCACCGATGGGAGGTCCCCGCTTCGCACTTTGCCACGCGCTACCATCGAAGTTCTTAAAAATAAGTGGCAATCTAAACTAAAGGTTATTTTAATATGCAGTAAAATTCCAAATCAATTTCTTTTTATGCGATAAAGATGGTTTTACTGAGATTTCTCGTGAATCATTCCTGCATTCATTCGGATCTGCGTGATTTGTAGGTATGAGCGGGTAGGTCCCAGCAAAAGATCTCGTAAATCAAAATACTTGACAGTCTTACGACGCTTGGTCCTGCAGCTCACGAAAATAGGACTCAAATTAGAGATAGTTTGTTCGGCCAAATGGAGTGTTTATTTATCCGGCAATTTTTTGGTAGGTAATATACATTATCGATAGGTATAAGTTTTATGTTCTTTATAAATCCACAAAGAGTTCATGTAATATGGTTAAATAACTTTACTTTTTTTAAGCTAGTTAAAAAATTATTTCAACGAATATCAAGTCATTAAAAGAAGGCCTTTATTATCCATTTAGTATCCGTGGTAACCCCAGTAGTACTACCAGTATTACCACGGTTACTTTTTCGTAACCTTGGTACTTCAATATAATTATTTAATAAATCTACAAACCATCATTCAAACATAAATTTTTCGATGTTACTATGCAAAATACATATAATTATATCACTTTTTAAATTTCGCGACTTGAACTCATATTGTAAAGATAAAACGGGTCTATTTGCGTACAACATAAAAAGTTAGAAGTTAGTCAAAATTATGTTTTGATAATAATTTTTGTACGCGAAAAGGCCCGTTTTAGCTTTACAATATACATATAATTATTTACTGAAAACGCTTTCAAATTTAGTTTAAATGTATAAATTATAATTACTTTACAATTTTGTATCCGTCCAAATAGTTCCTTGCTTTTGATAGATACTCCGGCCAAAATGTTTTACGCCATGTCTATGTCAAACTTCATAAAGGAAGGTACCTTTTTTAAATATTTATAAGAAGCAAGCAAGTCTTGTGTTGTAAAATATGCCGCGTTAAGTTTTGTTGCGATATTGTTTATGGGGCTATATTTAACTCTTGAGTCTCAAAAGCAATTTGTTGGCCCATCTGTTATTTCCATTTTGTTGTATGTTAATCTATTGTCTGACCTTATACAAAATGTGTGTTGATATTGCCGTATTTTCTTTTACTAATAAAATTCTAACTTAACGGCATGACAATATAGTTAAGTTTTTTGAAGGAATTTTCTCTCCGTTTTAGTTAATAACTACTTTGTCACGGAACGCTGAAAAATAAGTGACTAAGAACTCAAAATAAAGAAACTCTTCTGATTTTATAATATGGTTTAATTAGAACGACTTACAAATATTGATGAAACTCATAAAATATCTACACATACCTATGGGAAAAGTTATTCAAAAGAATATCTCTTTATTTTGCTATGGAAAATTGTGTGCGTTTCACCTAGTTTAAGCCTTGTAATTATAAAAGGAAAGTCTTTATTTTACATTTCTTGGAATATAATGATATTGCGTGATCTTGACAATTATTTCACTATTATAATAATATTTAATTAACCCTGGGATCAAATTTAATCGGTTGGAGGTACTTGTTTCACGGTCTTCCAATCAACCTTCAAAGCTACTTAAGTTAAGCCTATTAGATTTTTAATCACTCGTTATACAATAAATGCTATGATTAATAAAGTTATTTTGAGTGATTTGCGAGTGATTATGGTTAAAAGTACTTTTTCCAAGAACTAAAATAAAATATTGATGGCTATTAAATCAATAATTAATAATGACATTTTTACAACGAATAATATCTCAATTAAAAACTCGTTTATATTTTACTACACAAAGTAATATAATTCCTAATAATATTATAAACGCGAAAAGGACGGATTTAGATTTCGTTTCCCCCTTTTTTTTTGAGGGGGGAAATGCCCTCGCACTTCCCTGCCACCACGAGGTTGGTGGCAGGGGGTATGTGGGACTCGAACCCACTAAAACCCCCCCGTGAGCCCTCGTCTGCCGTACCGGGGCGAGAAGGGGTCGCGACTGCAGTCCAGCCAACTCGCCCCCGACGGCAGGCGCGTAACGCCTCCTCCTCCCTCTCACTTGTCTGCGCTGGAGTGGGTCAGCTCCAGCGTTTGACCCGCTCCGCGGTCTCCTTCTGCGCCATCACGTACTCGCAGAAGGAGACCACTGCCTGCCACGATCTCTCGCTGTCGAGCATGGCTCTCACCACGCTCGGCAGGTGCATTTCCCCTAAAAAGAGAAGACGTATTCAAGCTGTTGATGTGATTATGAACAGACTAAATAAGAGAAACAACTCATCTACTAAACGAACAAGAACAACGACCACAGGATCGAAGGCAATTGGTCTCCAAACCACCCATACCATCAAATGCGACAACACTGGAACAGTTGTGCCAGAGACCCAAGGCAGTGCTCCGCTGCATGAATGAGCTGGGTTGGCTTGGGTAGATGCTGGCAGGAGGAAATGCACAACACACCCCCTATGGAACGTCAGTGCAGACTTTACCGCCCCTGAATAGAATTAAAATTAGAACAGACTAAACATAATTGTTGCAAAAACGTTTATGCTCGCGAGGTGTACCTTTCACAGAACTACTAGATAAGATTTTGAACCCAAGGTGCTAGATATATGTACCTACTATGTCCAAACCAATAGCGAATAGCGGAACTGCATTTTGCAATTAAGACTTGGTACATCGTTTGTAAATCTCGACATTTTGGCATGTAAAGCGATCATCATTTAGAAAACACCTTTCAATCCTAATTTTGACACGATAAATACCCGGCTGTCAAATCTTTGTTCTATAAAATACCATTAGCATTAAACACAATCCATTAAGAGCATCGATTGATTGGGCGGGTCGCCGAAACTTTTTACCGAACCGCAAAACCTTATGTACCCAAAATATTGTTGAATGTTGATGAGGATTGGCACTTAGTTGAAAAAACTTTGGAAGGAATACACAATGATTTGCGATTTTATGGGGAAGTTTTTAATGGAAGGCGTAAAAACAATCAAGATTTAGTATTTAAGCACTGCGACTGTAGATTATTAATGCAAATTATATAAAACTGTTTTAGCCCGGATGCGATGTGTTTAATCCCAGCGGCAAGACAAAATTATTTAGATACAGTAAAAAAGTGCAAATACTTGTACTGAGTCTGGGTATCTTAACTTAACTTAACTTAACTTATGAGACCATGGTCCTCGTAGTTCCTGGGTCCTTAGACAGAGTCCTTTAGGGTTCAGAATCTATATAATGTGATCAATGATCAAATTATTTTAAAAGTAATAAGTTATTTTACTAATGGGAGTAAGTACCACCGTAGATTTTAAGCTTTGCTTAGTTTGGGGTCAGATGGCGCTGTGTGAAATGTTCACAAAAAAATATTTAAGTATTTCATTTATTTATTTTTTAATTACGCGTAAGGAGGTGGCTGTTAAGTATTTATAGCACCTGCAGGTATTTTGAAACCAAAAAAATGGTAAAATTATAATTAATAATAATAATAACACCCAGACTCAGAACAAGTATTTGCGCTTTTGTTTTCTGTGCACAAATACTTGTCATGCCCCGGGAATCGAACCCGCCGAAATTTAAAATTATATACCCTATACCTATCCTTTAACAGTATCAGACAGGATCTAAATAAAACTCATTTCAATTGTCACCCAGTGATGGCGCAATCTAAAGAGAATGCGCAACTCGTCTAGACTCATTGTTTAATGGGTGCAAATCATTGCAAATTGCATTCCGAGAACGTCGTCTGGTGCATGATAGTGTTAATAACAGATCTTTGTAGATTGTGGGAAAACATTAAAAGAAGATAATAATAAAAAAATAAAAATATAAACATTAATAACGCCCAAGGATCACATACATAGATCCTGGACCCAAATTAGGATTCCCTGTGTCTAGGGACCCAGGAACTACGCGGACCATAGTCCCTCAACACTCAGACCCAGTATTGGCGCTTTTTTTTGTGCACGAACACTTGTTCTGTCATGGGAATCAAACCCGCTGCCTTCGGGATATTAGCCGACCTGCTCAACCATCACACCACAAAGGCTGTCTAAATAAAGAAAACGAAAGAAAAAAACATTAAATTATTCGTAAAATGGAATACGAACGAGCTATTAAGCACTTTGTCATCATATATATCACTGTAAAGTTTCTTGTAGCTTCTTCTTTACAGTTGTAATCGAAGCTTCGGATCAAAGTTTTCAATTCTGCATTGTGCCGGATTGCTTGCACCAGTAGTGAGAAAGAGAACTGCTTTTTTTTTTCAAACTCATATATTGTAATGGGCTTGCTATATTATTTGACAATAAGCACTTTGTAATTTTATATGCTTAGTGAAATAACTTAATTTTAAGTACCTAGTATAATTTTGACTTGTAAAAGTGCTAAAATTAGCCTATTTGCAATAAATCTTTTGACTTTGACTTTTGACTTTATATTTTTCGTTAGTACGAGTACTCAAGGCCTTTTTACTACGTAAGTTTATTTTATTATGATTGGGGGGCTTACAGCTAGCATTAAAATTAAATAACACAATAAACTTCGTATAAGTACTAAGTATTACAGAACTATACTGGGTCGTCAATTGATGCAAGTAAAGATTTCATTCAATATTTGATAATTTTGTAAATAAAATCTCGTTTAGAGCTCACGACTGAGCAAGTTAGCAAGCGAGTGCTTCAGGGCGTCAGTGAGCAAAGCGCTTTGCTCACTGACGCCATGCTACTTGTGAATAGGTCTATCTATGATCGAGAGATCAGACTTAATGAGTTTCTTGAAAGCAGTACAAGATTGCGAAATATAAGAGCTTTGGTGCAAGAAAGTTAATTAATATCATTTTCAGTTTCATATGATAGTGCATTCCAATTTTTTTTGGTTATTCCACATTCATCAGGCCGGAACTTTCGACTTTATAATTATAATCGTTTGCAATTCAAAAGTATTTTTCAGAAGGAAGGACTTTATCTCAAAATGTTTTTTTTTTACATGTTTTTATAGGTTTTATTTATTTCAAGTATTATATAATCATTAATACAAAACTAAACTAGACCTAAGAAACAAAACTTTACCTAAGAACTTAAAATAAATAAAGCATTACCTCGTTGAACACCAATGTTTTTTGTGCAAAATAAAAACAATAATAAAATAATAATTTGTTTGATATGAATTCTTATCAGGATTTTTTTTAGGAATAATAATTTTGATCTGTTAATACTCGCTTTAGTTATTTCCCCAAAAACATTGACTTGTTATAAGTACCAAAGAAGCAGCATCTAATGGTCACCATATGCATGTGTGGCCGATCCTTTAGGGTCATTATTGTATAAGCCTTAAATGTGGTTACTTAAAGATATACCATATTTCATTGCATTGTATACATACCTACCTATTGAATATGTATATAACTAAACAGTTTTGTTGAATCACTGTCTGGTAAATAGAGATAAGTAAGTGGTCAAGATATTGACAGTCTTGATTTTCTTTTTAGACCAGTTTTATCAAAAATATTTATTTTCTTTTTAGTCAGTGTACCGGAGCGTCACTGAGGTTGCTTTTTAATGTTCTTAAGATCATTAGTTCCGACAAGAAGAATTATGTGAGTTTAGTTTTATGTATTTTTTTTTAATTTTCATTATAGTTTTCGGCACGTTACCCGCCTTTTTTATATCTCGCACTTTACTATTTTCTACCACGGAAATACCTAGTCGTCGTCAGAAACAGTACCTATCCTTTGATTTTAGCAACACTTCACTGAATGTTGCACGATGGGTTGATGAATACTTCGCAAGAAACGACGACCGACTGAGGAAAAGAAAAACTACATGCCACTTATAGAGGAACTAGCTACGCCCCGCGGCTTCACCCGCGTGGTAAAACTTTTCTAAATTTTCCTAATTTTTTATTTTATAAGAACCTTTTCCTGACAATAATAAACACAATAATGAATTAATAAAAATATTCCATCCGTTTACGCGTGATGCGATGACCAAGGGAAATAGAGGTTCATTTTTATAGAGGGATAGAAGTGGTAACCTAAATCAAGTCAGAAAAACCAAGACCGTAGTCTTGAGCTCCACCCATTCCTACCACGCGCGTTCTTAAAAATCATGCCGGTTCTTGAACTCGAAACTTTTTAATTGTAATGGAGATTAGCCGTTATCTGATTCCGCCTAGCGAGCATTAGGGATAACATATTTATTTTGTTCGTTTGACAGCGGTAGGCGGATCGATGGTCAAGATAAAGTTAAGAGCGTCGATGTACCATACATACTAATACCCAATCTGTGGTATTCAATGCGAACTAGAATGGTTATAACAACTCACTGCAACTGGTCTTCAATTAGTTAAGTTCTTTTGTTTTTTTAATGTATCTTGTTATGGAGGTGTTGGAATGGAACAAGCTGGCATTTATATATTTTGATAGTGACTTGAGGTATTTTCGAAACGGTGTGGGTTTTTAACTTTGGAGTCTCAATGTTATTTGGCGTCAGATTTCTAAGAACGTCGACCATAGAACTATCTATCTATAACGTAGTATCTATTTTATGTTAAAAAAAATATTTTGTCTCTTGGACGAAATAAGCCTCTGTTGATTATTTTATCGATATAGACCACGCCAAACTCATTTCTTTATTTTTTTTTATACATTCGCATAACAGAGCATAGAAAATACACATCAAAACAACTTGATTTGTAAAGGACATAAATTCCACAATCCTTTCAAACATGCGCCCGTAATTGAGCATTTATCACAGTTTTCTATAAAAAAACAAGAAAACAGTGATAAATGCTCAATTACGTAATAAGTAACTAAATCAATTGAAATCAATCAGGCTAGTAATCTTATTACCAGACTGTGCTGATGTCTCACAGTGGTGTGCGCAGTGCAGTCTCATTCGAAACTTTATATTTTATTTTTGAAGTTCCGAGTGACACTGTTCTGTTATAGGCGTCCGTGTCGCTTAACATCAGATGAACGACTATCTCGTCACATCATTCACTAACATAATAAAAATTATGATGATATGTGACAGATTAATGTACTTGTCGGCAGAACGGGTTCTGCGTGGGTAGGTTGCAACCTATATAACTATAGGCCTTCAGCATGTCCACACCGCGCCGTGTCTGGAACAAGAATGATCCGAAGTACACCGAACGGTCCCCTTTTATAGCCAGATGGGTAGGGAAGCGATGACCAATGCCGGTGTTGCCACTGTAATAAATTTAATGCCCCACAGGTAAATTACGGTGCTCGATCGCTGTGCATAGATTTTATAACTGGACGTAGCCGCCGTCATACTTATTTAATGTGTTCACTTGTTTTATATATTACTAGTTGCGCCCCACGGTTTCACCCGTGGATAATAAGTATTTTAATTATTTGCTTATCCCACGGGAAAATTTCATGTATCCGGGATAAAATGTAACCTATATGTGAATCCAGTGTATAAGCTATCTTGGTGCCGAATGTCATCCAAATCCATTCAGCCGTTTGAGTGTGAATGAATAACAAACATACACACATACACACACAAACTTTCGCTTTTATAATATTAGTGTGATGATTAATGTACTTATTTAATGTGTTCACTTGTTTAATATATTATCGCCTTTTTTCTCCTATTTAAGCATTTTTATAGTCGTATCGATGGCATTGATAAATAAATACAAGTCATTTGGCACACATTAGCTCCCCAAGCTTTTACAGACGACAACTTCGATCATTAGAAAAACTGCATTTCACGTATTTAATAACATCGTCAACGCAATATACAAACAGTCAGCATGGACGTTTCCTAAAAAGTAGATTAGATTTGATTTTACAAAAAAATTCATGATAAATATAACCTTGTTATTAAATTAATAAGTGCCATCGACTTATATTAATTACTATTTTCTGGCGACAATATAATTTATAAGTCTTTATTTTTCAAACAAAATGTTGTAATTATTATAAAACACAAAAATGTATATTACTAAATAAAATACAGCGGTATCTGTCGCATGTACGCAATACATTCATGCTGAAAAATAAACAAGATGTAAATAATATCTTAAAAAAAAAAAATTGAAATCGATCTGCGCTAATTCGCACTTAAAAATGATTTCTCGCCATTTCATTCAAAAATACCCCACGCGTCTGTATGCTCGGTCATCTATAAAACAACTAGCATTTAACTGCAGGTGGCATCGAATCATCGCGTGTCCCGAAGGTCAGACACAGCACTTCCACGTGCAGCCACCTTCGTCTTTCTCGGTGACACTGTAAAGCCAGTTATGCTGTAAAGGTCAGTAGAGAACAACAACATTAGCCCGTCCAAAAAAAAAAAACATTTGTCTTCTCTCGTATCGAAAGCGCTGGCGCTGATGCGTGTTAGTACATGAAACAAATACTTTGTTCTAAAATATAACATTTGTTACAGTATTTAACAAACCATAATAATTTACATATTCATAATTTTCACTTTTTTTTTGTTATACGAGTATGTAGTGTTTAGTTTAGTTAGAATATCATAGTATTCAATTTGTCGGCTTAAAAAAAAAAAAAACATGTTCAATATTTCTTGGCTAATAAACATATATACATAAAGTACAATTGCTATGAGGCATAACGAGGAAAAATCCTACTAGGTGGTAGGACTTTGTTGCAAAGTTTGTCTAGGTAGGTACCACCGCTTTGCCAGTTATTCTGCCGCCAAGCAGTAGTGTGCAAGCATTACTGTGTTCCGGTGTGAAGGGCACTGTAGCTAGTGAAATTACTGGGCAATTGAGGCTTTATGATCTGATCTCGCAGTCGAGTAATTACCAGACTGTGCTGATGTCTCAGGATGATGTGCGCAGTGCTGTGTCGCTCGAAACTCTATGTTTTGGAGTTCCGAGTGACACTGTTCTGTTATGGGTGGCCGTGGCGCTTAACATCAGGTGAACGATTAGCTCGTCACATCATTCAGTAACAAAAAAAAAAAAAATTGCAAAGCTTCTTGAAGTTGTAAAGCCCATACTGCATTTATATTATTTTATCAATGTACACCCTACACGTACGGAAAATCTATTGACGTCAAAACGGACGCAATCCATCAACCTATCAAGTATTCAACCCCTTGTGAATAGAACGTTTTATATACAGCCATGTATAGAGATGATTGACGTAAAATTTGTTATCTTGTGATTGCAGTCAAAACTCGAGTGAAAAGCTTTTTATTTACTGCGCTCCGACAACGCCTCGGAGAGCCATTTCGTGTTTGTTATAATATAAGTAGTTAATTATAAATATGCACATCAGTTAAATTTAAAATTAAAACATCACTTCCATGTATAATTTAAAATGTTTATTGTATTTAAACCGTTTTAAGTACAATAAATATTTCAAGGAATAATTTTAAGGTTTTTATTTTTCTCACATAAAAAGTTCATTGTGCGAAAGAAAAGTAAACGATGTCTAAGAACACCAACGTTCACTAAAAGCGTTTAATATAAAAACGAGCTCTGTGATTTTATTTTCACTTTCTCGCTTCATAAACGGGACAATAGACAAACAATAACGGAGAAAATTTGCATTCACTACGAGCATTTTTCCACAATCTTCCACAGGAGACAACGCAGCAAACTCGCTTCATTAAGCGACAAATTATCAACACCCCACCCTTGACGTGCAAACCAAAATAACCATTAAGCACTGAAAGCGAAAACGAACAAATCTCTTCGCTAAAGTAGACTACCACCCTAAGCTGATAAAGTGTATTTTCGTATGAAGCAGAATGGAATGCAAGCGATTTTTGCTGAAAGCTATGGCAGATCATAACTCATGACTGTGGAAAACTGATCACACCTAACGACAGTGGCTTAGAGGATTTTAAGCCCTTTGAGCAAAGATCTAAAGGCTGTTTTGTAATGGCGCATACAGAAGAAAATTATTTCGCATATTTCGACTAAAGACCCTTTTGAAAGCATGTAGCTCTTTTTTCTCTACTTAATTATTTTGGTTCTGAATTGCAAAAATAAAAAATGTATAAATGGGGTGCATTTTATAGGCTTTATAAATGTTTGATTTTTCACTGTGTTACCGAATTGAGAGGGATTTTGAGTTTTTTTTTTTTTAATTTAAAATCTGTTGTTCAACGCTTCCAATAAATATGCAGATATTCGGGCGACATATTGTGTGGACTAATTGCAACGTCGGTTTTGTTGAAGCGTCACATAGGTTGCACAGAGCAGTGGGATTTATTTTAAAAACTATGGATGTAAAGCCATGCTTACATGGATACTATAACATAATATATAGAGATATTTATACAGCTCAATAGTAAATTGCAATCTATAAAAAAGATTGGATGATATTTTTATATAGGCTTCTTTTTGGTAGCCTTCTTTGTACTTATATAAATAACGCATACAATGACTTATACTTATACAGAGTTTTGGCGGGAAAACGAAAAGCATCGCGTCGTCGCATGTATTATTTTCCAAAACTTGTGTTATTTTCAGTGTTAGTACATAAAATTGGTGGCATTTTATTTGTTAAGTGCTGGACTATAGGCATGAGTGTAGGAAAGTGGTATAATGATGGTGAAACGTTTCTTTTCGTTTTGTTTCCAAAACTCCATAGAAGCTTCAAGTAAAGTTGCCACCGTTTTACTAGTAGTATGACATGATAAGACTAGACTATAACTTGACTTGATGACTTGAATATGTATATATGTATGTTTGTCAAGTCAAGTCAAGTCACTGTGATTTGACTTGACAAACATGAATACATATATACAACATCGTCATGAATACATATATACATATATATTACTTAACTCGTGACATTATCAATTACTTGACACTGGCTAAAACAAAAGTATGGAGCCATACCAAAACAAAAAATGACTTAGACACAAAAGCACACTCAATTTCAGCATGCACGAAAAGAATGTCAAACTATTTTTTTTAATTTAAATAAAACGGCATATTTATCTCGTCACGATTCCAGACGGATGAGTCGGGGAACACGTGGAACAAAGGATAAAACTGGATACAGCTACAATGCTCGGATCAGTGCGTATAGCACGATAGCTGCGGGCTAGATACGCTTTCGAAAAAACTCCCTCCAATACCAACATTTTTGTCTCTTTTCCCTCCCGTAATACAATATTCATCGAAAGCGTGTCTGGGTGTGGATTCCGATCGAGAACACTGTCCCACAACGAGACGAGGAAACGCAAACAGTATTACGCCGACACATTTTGACAAATTGAAGTGTGATAGAGGCCTCTCAACATTGTTTCATTCATTTTTATTCGCAACTCGATTTCAGTGCTTGCTCGAAGTTCGTTAGTGATAGTCTGTGTTTGATTTGTGATTTATGTATTGCGTGGGGAGCGTCGCAAATCTGTTATGCGTGTGGGCAGAAGCCGACGATCCGAGTTTTTTAATGAGATAAATCAATGGCAATTGGCGTAACAAGCGACTCGTTTTTTACATGCTTGTTTGTGGTTTCGTGTTGTATTATCATGAATCAGTTAAACAATTGCATAACACGCAAGTATATTTAATTAATGATGGGATTTGTGGTTAAATAGCGTCCAGATATACGGATAAGCTTTTGATAATAATAATAATAATAATTACGCCCAATCATCACATACATACATCCTGGACTCTAACTAGGATTTTTTATATCTAGGGAAACAGAAACTACGAGGAGCATGGTCTCACAGTACCTAGTATATGCGCTTTATTTCTGTGCATAAATACTTGTTCTGCCGCGGGAATCGAACCTGCCGCCTCCGGAATATAAGCCGACCTGCTCAATCATATCACCACGGAGGTTGAAAACCACACCACAGAGGTTTTAATGTGCCTGTAATAATCAGGTTCGTAATGATCGTATGCTAAAATGATTAGGCATGGAATGCATATGACTTTTCCTAGAAAATCAGTTTCATACGGCCCTTGCTTTCCTGTAATGCTCTTTTCCGATAATTTATATAAACATTAGTGATTTGCAAATAAATGGCAGAAATTATGTAGAATAGTGTAATCAAGCCCTATAATAATCATGCTAGAATACTTACCCCCAAATGTTATAAATGGTTAGTGCTTGTTTCATCTAAATATGTCACCTCAGAGTCATCACAACGATATACCTAACATATTTATGTTTACCTAGACCCTCTCGAGAATTACTGCAAGCCATGCCTATCCCTGTTGACCCTGTCTGGTCTGAAGAGCAATTGAGTCCTTTTTAAATTAAAAACGGTATGTTTTTACCACAAAAACTCAGACGGCAAAGGCTCTAATTACTCAAAAATCGTATTACAAAACGTGCAAACCTACACAGGTATGCTCATTAACTTTAGACCACTCACATATTTAGATAACTCCAAATATGTACCGTAACCAGTTGCCAATTATCAGTAAATTATATTTTTACGTACCTAGTTACGATGGAAGTATCATATTTTTAACCGACTTACAAAAAAGATTTACAATATGAGTTCCAAAAAGGAGTTTTTTTTGTGCATATTTATCAATAATTTCGCTAACTGAAAACCGATTTAAAAAATCTTTTTAATTGAATAGGGTATGATACTTCCGAGGTAGTCTCATTATCATCAAGTCAGGATCTGATGATGGAATCTCAAGGAAATGGAAGAAAAACTAAGTAACTAACAATGTAAAAAATCTTAGAAGACAATTTTGACCCACTTCCTGGTTTCTGATTGAGCTATACTACAATTAAAAAAACCAATTATTTTTCCTTATTTTTCGCTTTTGAGTGCCTATTTGTGGTTTTGAAGTAGTTTCAATTTTTTTAAATGATTTATTAATGTACACTTATGACTTGTTAGAGCACCGCGCCTTAGAATGCTTCGTTGACAACACAGTAGTTACTGCATACTGCTCATTCAATTTTGTTTCGACGCAGTTGCTGCATGTCAATTAAAAGCAGCGTGCTTAATACAGTTACCTAATTAAATATTCAAAGCACTTACAAAATGAAAGCTACTTTTATAAATTGCACGTGCCATAAAAACTGGACTCTACCTATTCCTATCACCGACTATTATATAATCGTGACATAGATTATGCATAAAATAACAGTGGGAAGACCATATTTATTGTTTAAAAACTTTATTATCTAGCTATCTTGACTGGCCCGATAGCTCAGTTGGTAGTAACCCTGCCTTCTGAACTGCAGGTTGTGGGTTCGATTCCCACCCAGGACAAACATTTGTGTGATGAACATCGACAAGGGATATAGGTGTTTGTTCTGTGTCTGGGTGTTATTATTGTATTCTATGTATGTATTTACAAACAACAAGTATCTAAGTATTGTATCAGTTGTTTGGTTCACCTGATATTAAGCGACACGGTTACCCATAACAGAACAGTGTCACTCGGAACTCCAAAATATAAAATTTTGCGTGACACTGCACTGCGCACGTCATCCTGAGACATCAGCACAGTCTGGTAATAAGATTACCCGACTGTGAGATGAAATCATAAAGTCTCATTTGCCCAGTAATTACACTAGCTACAGTGCCTTTCAAACTGGAACACAGTAGTGCCTGCACACTACTGCTTGGCGGCAGAATAACTGGCAAAGTGGTTGTACCTACCTAGACGTACTTTGCAGAAAAGTCCTACCACCTAGTAGTAGCATCAAACTTTCAAATATTTAGTTTTTTGAAGACTAGATAGGCTTGTATTCAGTCACATCCCTCCTGATGTTAAGTGACAGTGTAGTCGATGATGTAGCAGGCTTGTCTATAAGAAACTTGTTCACTGTCCTATTCAGTCAGGAGAAAAAAAAATCTTTTGACTAAACCGAAAAAAAAAAACTAAAAAATAAAATAAAAAATAAACTAAACTAAGCTTCAAAAAAAATTTAGTTCATCCAACAAAATTTTTAAGCCCGAATCCATTGCATGCTCTACGATAGCATTAAAATTCACAAATGTGGGGAAAATGTTACGAGTTACATACACATTAATGTAAGGGACGGCAATTAATACTCCGCTTTGAATACGCTAAGTATTTTATTAAATAAAGAAACCAAATTTAATGGGATTTTCAGAAAGCTGGTATGAAATCGTTATGAAGGTTTGCTTATAAGCGGTATAAAGGTTACGCACTTACTAACTGAAAAATGCTTAAGAGAATCCAATTAGTAATAATAAGGATCATAATTTCATAATATTCGGTTATTTTTTTTGTTTGGTTACCTAAGTGCACCCCGTCCATACGACTTTATAAATCTTCTCCGTCCAAAGGTTGCTTGGAAGAGATCGCTTTTAGCGATAAGGTCGCCTATTGTTTCCCACTACTTGTAATTCATTGTATTATTTGAAATATTTTTTATTATGTGGTGTGTACAATAAAGAGTTTATCTATCTATCTATATATCTACCTATCTAAATGCCTTAATACCGGAATAGTTAATGAAGCTTTTTTTTACCTACTAATGATATTTCCGAACGCATTTAGATTCCCCCAAAATTCTAGTTTAAACAAAGTAGCGCAACTTAGCACCCATCAATAACATTTTAATAAGGTAGTTAATCGTGAGTTTACACGCGATATTCCAGTTAGAGTTGGAGGCGACAACTACTGTGGTATGCAAATACATTTTTTATGCTTTGTTCGCAAGGATCTAGTAGCTGGAATCATTTAGTGAGGTTATTTTACAGTAACTAAGACGTTGACTTCATTAATCAAAATGATAAAGTATGAAATTTGAGTATTCCATACCGTTCTTATTATATTTTTAGCAAAAAAATTACCTTTAATTGATTTTCACAATTTTTCTTATAACAAATAACATAAAAATACCCTCCACAAGTCCACACAGAGATAAACTTATTTTCACGTCCCTGTAGCTTTACGTTCAGCGTTACTTGAACTATCCCAATTTTTTGTTCACTGGATCAGTGTAAATCAGATATATTCTGAAAATTATAACGCTAGGTGTACATTTTACGATCACATGTCGTGACTTATGACCATAAAAGTAGGCAAGTATTTAGAACAACGTGTTTATTGTGCATTAAAACAGCTATCTTATCTTTATACTCGTAGAAAACAGCAATATCATGAATAAAATTACTGTAGATCATTTTTATTAAAGTTTGGAAGAATGACTTGTTTCCTTAGATGTTTCACGATGCGATCCCAATATTTCAATATTTTTTTAAATGAAATTCACTTGTTTTTTTATGTTCTACGAGCTTCTGCCCGCAGCTTCGCCCGCGGCGTGGCCTATGGGAAAATAATTCAACCATCCATTTCACCCGCTTAAGGGTGGAATTTCGAAAAATCCTTTCTTAGTGGCAGCTTACGTCATAACATCTACCTGCATGCCAAATTTCAGCCCGATCCGTCCAGTGGTTTGGGCTGGGCGTTGATAGATCACTATGTCAGTCAGTCAGTCACCTTTTAGTTATATATATTTAGATTATTTATATTTCACTGTTAAACTTTCACTGTTGTTCACTACTTTTTGGCAGATTTTTACCATGATTGGAAACCATTTCTAACAATCGATATTTTCCCGGCGCCACCCGCGTACATGCATGAAATTGTGCCAAAATATCGGGAACTCAGAAATGTTTCCAATAGCAGTTAAGATCCCGTCGGTGTTATTAAAATGTATTTATATATTGTCGTTTACAGTGTAAGTTGTTTAAAAACATAAACTTATTGCAAACCAAAATCATAGAAGTAAAAATTTAATAATTATTTCAATCAATAATTAAAATTTTCGATTGAAATGTTATCAGATTTTTATCACATAGTTCCTCAACTGCAAATAATTGACTTAGAAATAAAATTGTTCAAAGCTTTTGCTTCGAAAGTTTCGTAGTCTGTTGAGTATCGAGTAATTACTTTGATTTAGATATATTATTGTTTGGTAAGTCTGGGAAGTTAAGTTTGGCAGTTATTTATTAGTCTGCCTATACAATCAATAGAATAATATACCCTAAAGAGTATAGAATTCAGTAGAGTGGTTATTATAACATATTTTTAATTTGGTAGAAAAAGAAGATGAAATATAAAGTCTCTGTCAATTCATTAATACCTTGGATGTAAATAACAATGTGAATACACACTTACCATGTCATGTAGAAAATTTGTATATTATCGTATCTATTAGTATCAGTGAATTCCAATAGGAAACATACCCGACGATAAATTTAAAGAGCCCTTTGCTATCAAAGTCACTGAGGAACAAAAATAATATCGAAAATCGGTCGCATATCGTCATTATTAATAATGAACTTTCAATTTTATATCTCTAAGCTAATACGTTTCTTCGTCCAATAGATATTTCGTCGATAAAATTCAATGGTCGAGAATAAGATAAGACGTGATATTCAAATTAAATACCTTTGACATTTCAAGATTACAAACACAGCCGTACAATGTTGAGAAGTAGATGCACCGATCTCAGGAAAGAATATCGAGGAATTGACAATAAATTCCTTACATCCTTAACGCACAGACATTTATTGTACAGTAGTTATTATACAAGGTGGAATTTAATTCGTTCTTTTCCTTTCATGTATGTATTCAGTCCATGCTATAGAATGCTACCATATAACTAAATAAAAAAGTACTTATGAAATAAAACTTAAATCTAGGTATTATCAAATTTAAATTCTAAAGAAAAGCCTTGTGACATTGAACGAAGCAGGTGTTTTATTGCCTACGAAACATTTACAAAGCATTTAGCTGATGCCCGCGCTGTGTGTACCGTTAAATAGACATTTTGGCTGTCATGCAGTTGTTTTAAGAGGCACTAAATACTATAACAAAAACATTTTTTTTTTAAATTGGACCTTGTACTAATATTCTATAGCATGGTCTGAGTACATACATTTAAGGAAAAGAAAATAAATTAAATGCCACCTTGTATATGTAACTTTTTGAAGACTGCTCTATCGTGGAGTGCAGCAGAAGGTACCTATATTGTGCCATTCTTGTCAAAATGGTGACTTACAAACTTAAAGACTAAATAACGCTTTTTAGTTTAGTTTCGTTGAAATCGAAGCAAATTCAAATTCTTTGATAAACGCGCTATCGAAATACTCAGAATCATCACGAGTCTTATGTCTTAAGAAAGCACATATCCACACAATTCCAACGCCTTCATATGAGTTATCACGGCAATGCACTTACGATCTCTCTGTCTCCAACGTTAGTGCTATCTTTATCCAATTTGTTACCCTTATCAAGAATTAAATGCGTTTTAGGGCCATCGCTCGCCAGGTTTTTATTTTTTATTAATTACTAGCCATATAAAGCGCCGGCAACACGATCGAATAGACAGCTGATAGGGTTTTTATGATCTCCATTTATCGGATATTCATTTGTTACCCAATGAATTTTAAGTCTTAAACGAATCGATTGTTGAAATACAAATGTTTTTTTGTTGGAAATCATACTGAAATAAATTGTAGATAATTTTTGTACGTACTTACGCTTTTTTTAATATCGTAGTACATTAAACGTAAGAAGAGTTTGCAGATAAACGTTTTCAAAAATGATCGCAACCGTGTTCTTTAGAATAAAAGGAATGAAGGGTTCTTTTCATTTTGTTTCAGATTGGCTACCGAAAATCCCAAACGTAAGCAAATAAAACTATGAGAGTAGTAACCAGGGTCAGGAAGGGTCAGAAAGTAATACGACATTAGAAAGATCTGCCGCAGATTTAAGTAATTGTTGGGGTAAACCACGTGTTTCTGAGTGGGAAACGCATTTGCCTGTTAGTTGTAACATTACTACCTAACCGGAAAAGATCTTGTTACGTATCTCGTGAAGTTTAATCGTAGTATAGCTCGCGCAAAAATTTATGAGCCCTCGGAAGTTAGGCCCGAGTACCAAACTGCGCATGGTACAGTTAAGTGCATTGTAAAAGCGGCCATACAGTAAATATAATGCGTACTGCGCAGCCATCCACGCTATCTTTTGAGAGCTCATAAAGTTTTGCGCGAGCCATACACTTGATTTTTTACCGATAATAAATGATAGAAATGCCAGCTAAAAGCAGAATATCGCGCTAAGTCGCCTAGTAAAAGATACACCTGATCGGATCGGCTAATGTCGATAATGATAATTATTAAGATTATGATTATGACAATAATGGTGAATGATGACGATGATGGTAAAATCGTTATTTCCTTTAATAAAAGAGCTGACGATGTCTTGTCATAGTTATTCATATAAAAATACCTACACGTCCAATAAAAACCAAAAAATATACAGGTCCATAGGAATTTTTTGATTCTATGACTCTAAACATAAAATATATTAATATTATAATTATTACCATATTCAATTGCACTAATTGCAATAATAAAAAAGGAAAAAATAAAATAATATAAAAAAATGCAAACAAAAGAATTTTAAAAATTGTCAAAATAATTTAAAATGTCATAACAATCCACTATACTGAACTTACAAAATAACTGCACTACAATAACTCAAATTAAAAGTGTTATTGCAATGTCACTTCAAATAAATGTGATAAAGATGCAAACTTGTACATGTATCTACATGCTACCAGTTACACGCACGATAATAATAATTTAAAATTTATTTTTTAATTTATGATGGTAAATCGGTAGTACAATCGGTATATGGTATTATGGTATGATAAGTATTTCAAAGTGATCCACTCCTATTCCGGTTAGACCCCCAACATTTGAAAATTTGAAGAAATGATTTCAAATTGTCGAAGAATGTTAGCATTATACTTTGAATTACATAATTAATAGACACACGGCGAGTTTTATAGACATCAATTCTCAAACCTGAACTAGAATCAAAATATTTACGACCGTTCATAAATAAATATTTTGTGATACATATGTTTACAATCTTGTTTATTAACATTTTATACTTTAAATTAGTCGGTGCGTGGGCCCGAATAGTTATAGAATGCAAATATTATGGAGCTCATAAATAAAACAATTTGTCCGAAAAATAACTACTGGCTTAAATGAAACTGGGTGCAAATGCATGTTTTATTACATTTACTAGGTGGTAGAACTTTTCTGCAAAGTTCATCTAGGTAGGTACCACCGCTTTGTTTCTTATACTGCCGTCAAACAGTAGTGCGTAAGCACTACTGTGTTCCGGTTAGGAGGGCACTGTAGCTTGCAAAATTACTGGGCAAATGAGACTTTATGATCTGATCTCACAGTCAAAAAATTTTATTACCAGACTATGCTGATGTCTCAGGATGATGTGCGCAGTGCAGCGTCACGCGAGCCTTTATATTTTGGAGTTCTGAGTGACTCTGTTCTGTTATGGGCGGTGGTGTCGCTTAACATCAGGTGAACGACATGCCCGTCACTTCATTCACAAAAACAAAAAAACTGAACTAGCATGAAAAAATGTTTCAGTTGTTCAATTACCTGAACTGGTCTACTAAACTAGTGGGAACAAATCGGCTCAAAAATTTAATTTACGTGTTGGCTAAAAACACATAGCTGTCTTCCGTATTATCTTTTTTATAGAGTACGGGCTGTAATCTATTTGACTGAAATCTATAATAGTTTTATTTATTACTTGCAACCCGCCCTGGCTTCGTATGGGTATTTTAATGGGTATTTGGATATATGTACTATATCCTATCGCCTATGTTCATCAGGGATGATGTAGAATTCTAAAGGTGCGGTTGGCTGGACTGCAGTCGCGGCCCCTTCTCGCCCCAGTACGGCGGACGTGGGCTCACGGGGGGGTTTTAGTGGGTTCGAGTCCCACATACCCCGTGCCACCACGGGGAAGTGGGAGGGTATTTCCCCCCCTCAAAAAAAGGGGGCTATTTTTATTTATTTATTTATTTATCTCTTATTTTTCTTATTATCTCTATCTGAAACTTGTTACGAAACATCTGCTTCGTAGACGGCCGGATTGATCTTGGCCTACACCTTTACACTCTTATTAATAAACACGCACTAGCTTCAGACTAGTTACACCATCTTTTGTCTCTTTCGATCCAGCTTAAATTTCCAGTAGGCAGAAAAGGACAAAAGCTGAAGTAACTAATCCGAGACTAATACCCGTTTATAAAAGGCTGTTAAAGTCTTATAACTAGTGACTACTAGTTATAAGACTTTAACAGCCTTTTATAAACGGGTATTAGTCTCGGATTAGTTACTTCAGCTTTTGTCCTTTTCTGCACTTTTCACTTTTATGGTGTTTTTCTGAGAATGATAATTCAATATATCAAAATAAAGGACTCTTTATTTTGATATATTGAATTATCATTCTCAGAAAAACACCATAAAAGTGATTATTATTCAAGCTGACGCAAAATTATTTCCACCTCTTAAAAAAATCTCGATGTACGTAAAAAATCGTAAAACAAAAGATGTCTCAAAGGATATAGGGCCATCATTATGTCAAACCGAGTCACTTTACACCTTAATGGATTTCGGTTTCTCGCCAAATGACAGTTTCCGCGTCACTTAGCTTCACTTCCGACGTAATCGATATCATTTCGTCGAAAAAATCGAGAGAGGTGTCACTTGGAGTTATTCGATAGCTCTTTTAGGAAACCTTTTGTGTGTCGAAGGTGTCATCTATTACGAGGATTAAATCAATTGGATTTGTGACACGTTTCTGTTTGGTGTAGTAATGAAGACATTAAATATTGCTGTTAATTATTTTAACTAATTCTGAGGAACTTTTAATGTAATTTTTGAAGTAAAACTTCTATACTCGCGCTTGACTTGGGGATCATAAAGTGATCAATTAGTGAATGAAATCTCTGCTTGAGCACTGATCGATGACTGAGCATCATTCTGTAATACGGACCTAAGTTGGTGAATGTGAGGCGAATGGAAGTTGAAGTTGGTTCACGTAGATTTCCATTGTCAACATAAGAAAGTTGAATATTTGTATTATTTTATCGGTATGTCCGGTAAAATGACAATTCATAACTGTTAAGACGGCGACATTAACATTAAACAAAGCAAAAACAAAGTTATAACCAGCCGATAGATGGAGCTAAACTAAAGAAGTTTTACTTCAGTCACGTGGTCGACACTCTTTTTTTTTGTTATTACATAATCTTTTCTACATACAATGGCAATAAAAAAAAATATTCCTTGAAAAACAAACTCAAATTATTTACCATGCAAAAAAAAATCGATAGCGTAGCTAGTAGAGTATTTAAAATATAATATAAAGATATTATTCAAAATGTTTTCTGTTGAACCTTAAAATTTAATGACTCTCACAAAATATACCTAAAGGCGTATGTTTACAAAATAGCACGATAAATATCGATATTACATCCTACGCTACACAAAAATGAATGAATCCATATCTTAATTGAATAAAAATAATAACCCTCGATTACCACCCAAACTGTGACCAATTTTACTCATAATTGTTTGAAAATTGTTACTTTATAGCCCAAAAACAGAGTTTTATCGAAAGGTTTTATGGCTGTTAAATATTTATCAATCGATTCCTTCGAATAAATTAACAATTTTGTTTATGTTAGTTGAACGCAGTGTTTTGATCCTGTCATCTATTATAATTGCAGCATTTGTAGTTTGTGAAAACGTATAATTTTTAGGATAGAATTTCATGTTGATTTATAATTTTTAGGCATTGATGAATAATTATAATTTTGCTGAATACTCTCAGACTACAGAAAATAATCTGCATATCATATATTCAACGAGCTTCTGCCCTCAGCTTCGCCCGCGGAGTAGCCTATGGGAAAATAATTCAACCACCCATTTCACCTTCTTAAGGGTGGAATTTCGAAAAATATTTTCTTAACGGATGCCTACGTCACAACATCTACCTGCATGTCAAATTTCAGCTTGATCCGTCCAGTGGTTTGGGCTGTGCGTTGATAGATCACTATGTCAGTCAGTCACCTTTGGGTTATATATTTAAATAAATACTTACAATTTACTATTTCACCATTCTTCTTTACAGGTGTAATCAAAGCTTCGGATCGGAGTTTTCTGTTCTGCATTATGCTGGATTGCTTGCACCAGTTGTGAGAAAGAGGAATATTTTTTTTAAACTCATATATTGTAATGGGCTTGCTATATATTATTTGATAATAAGCATTTTGTATATGCTTTGCAAAATAACTTAATTTTAAGTCCCTTATATAATTTTGACTTGTAAAAGTGCTAAAAATAGCCTATTTGCGATAAATCTTTTGACTTTGATCCAACAACACTATCATGACTGAACAAATAAATGCATTTTTTATTTTTAGTAAACCTCGTTTGTTGTCATTATATTCCGTTCAATGACAATGGGCGTGCCTATTTATCGTACAAACAGGTGGAGTCCAAACGACCACACCTTTTATGCGTTATTCGTTCAAATAAATTATTCAAAAGCGTAACGATCACGATAACAACTAATTTGAATTCATTATTATGAGTCATTTTACAAAAGGAAGTACTACAAAGTTTTATAAATTGGTTTGAAACTTACTTTTTTAAGATATTTCATACAGCGCCATCTAGCCCTAAACTAGCCAAAGCTTTTACTGTGAGAACTGGTACACTACTTAGATACTTTTGTTTGTAAATAATACATAAAATACGATATAATAGCCAGACACAGAACAAACACCTATGTACATCACACAAATGTTTGTCCTGGGTGGGAATTGAACCCACAACCTACACCTATTTTGTAACAGTATGAAAAAAATGTTTTAGTAGTTTGGATTTTCAGCTAGTTACCTATTTATTTTCATGCTTTTAATTTGAAGGTGGATAAAAGAATGTAAGAAGGTACATTTAAATCTTGTTAATTGTAAAAAATGTCATAGTCTTATGACTATGACATTTTACATTACACCATGACTATTCATATAAAAAATACACGTCAAATATAAACAAAGGTACATAGCAATTAGATTTCAGATGTATGACATATAAAATATATTTGATGTCATATTATATTTGGTTTGTCTGGAAGAGATCGCTTTAAACAATAAGCCCATAGTGACGCTTAATTTTTTAATTTGTGCTTCTTTTTTTTCTGTGCTGGTCAATTGTTCCTGTAATGTGGTGTTTCAATAAAGAGATTTATTTATCTAACTGTCTATCTATGCTAGTTTGGACACTATACTCACCTATGTGGTGACACCCTCTAAGGTGTAGTGGTTGAATAGGTCGGCTCATAGCCCAGAGGCAGTGGGTTCGATTCCCGCAGCAGGACAAGTATTTGAGCACAGAAAAAAGTGCATATACTTGTTCTGAGTCTGGGTGTGGGACCACGGTCCTCGTAGTTCCTGGGTTCCTAGACACAGGGAATCCTAGTTAGGGTCCAGGATCTATGTATGTGATCGTTGGGCGTTATTATTATTACTAGGTACAGCACCAATTCTGAAACCAATAAGATTTTTTATAAATTTTGCCTGAATCTAACAATGCTGGCTGGCAATTTACATGACCATTGATTTACTATTAAGAGTTGCACGGGCGGCCGTATTACCGACAGTTCTTGTACTAAGTACCACAAACATCTGGTAAGTAAATAAAATCAGGGTTGCTTGTAGTTGAATCCTCGGTTAAGCTAAATTAATAATAATAACTATCCTTAAACAAAAAAAAAAGTTTTCAGTAGTTTTTGATCTTTTGAATAATATATGCTGAACGCGGGTTTTAGTCATAAATCTTAAAACAAAAAAAAATATTTTATTCTATTTCCTATTTCCTCTAGCAGTGCCCGTTTGCTTCAATATTTTGTTGTATTGTGTAACTGCTTATACGAAACACAAAAATACAGAACAGATGTTTTCTCAGCTTTGATTTATAATTATAAAGAAATTGAGAAATGAGGACGTCTCCTTTGATATTTTCCGTTTGACGGTAATAAATCAAATCATCATTCTTGGATTCGACGTAACTTATAAAAATATATACTTTGTGATAGATGTTTTTTTTAACACGACAAATTATCATTTGGTGTCACATTCTAACTGGAATTCGTCGCAATATTATTAGGCATGTGTCCTTGTGTGTTATATTCATCCCAATAAGATGTTTTCGAATATCTCCGTTATAATAATATAGGAATAGGTACTATTTTCGTATCTACATAATACTCACAGTAAGTATTTTATCATTATTATCATCAGCCGGAAGTTTTCCACTGCTAGAAATAGGCCTCGCCTCAGAGCCCTACTTTGATTGAATACTTGCCTCTTGCACCTTGGCCATGCAGGTAAATGATCATTTACTATATTATAGCTATAAATATAATTTGGGGCCAGAGTTTATAATACTTCCTACTTTCTGTTAATATTATAATTTGTTTGTTATATGGGTATACGCGAAAGTTTGTATATATGGATGTACTAGTTGCGCCCCGCGGTTTCAACCGCAGATAAAAAGTATTTTAATTATTTGCTCATCCCACGGGAAACTTTCACTTTTCCGGGATAAAATGAAGCCTATGTGTTAATACAGTGTATAGGCTATCTTGGTACCGAATTTCATTCAAATCCATTCAGCCGTTTGAGCATGAAGGAGTAACAAACATACACACATACAAACGGTCGCTTTTATAATAAGTGAAGTGTGATGTGATAGTGTGATGTTTGTTACTATTTCACGCTCAAACGGAAATGGATTTAGATGAAATTTGGAATAAAGATATCTTATATACTGAATTAACACAGGATTATAAGATACTGGATTGACAGATTACTTTTACGTAGATGCAGGTGAAATCGCGGGGCGCAGTTAGTATGTCAATAAAAAAACCGAGTGTGATTTAGACCACACGACTGAAGTAAACTTCTTTAGTTTATCTCCATCTACCAGCCGATATAACTTTGTTTTTGCTTTGTTTAATGTGGTCGCCATCTTGACGATTGTAAATTATCATTTCACCGGACATACTGACATAATAATACAAATTTTTAACTTCGTTATGTTGTCAATGGAGATCGACGTGAACCAACTTTAACTTCCATTCGCCTCGCATTTACCAGCTTACTCCCGAAGTCAAGGGTGCGTAAAGAAGAAATTTCCATACTCTTCTTCAACCAGCTTACTCTTGTATATTTTCCACGCTTTTGTGCATACTTTACTTTGAAGATAACAATTATTGGCAGACATTACATACTAGCGGGCCTGTTCCTTGAATATGAAAGCGTCCGTTGAATACTAAGCCAGTCTTATCTTCTAAAGCTAAAACAACGAGATAATTAAAGGTGGGCTTAAGTTATATTACACGTTATGAGCTAGATTAAGAAAATTATCATTTCTAAGATGTTTGGAGGAAAATTTAAAGTTGGGTGGAGGCTGGGTATGTTTATTTAAAATTTCTGTAGAAGTTTGAGCAGCGTTAGTGCGCGTTGTAGTATTCTAAGAAAACCCTTTAAGAATAATGAGTCCTAAATGAAAGTAATAATTCAGTATGCTTATGAGTTCATCCAAGTTATTAGTAAACTTAAATTCGTCTAATATTAAACAACACCTTTTTTATGGCTTATAGACAAAGCATTTGACCACAGCACCACCATGCTTGCCTAGAAGATACATTTCCACTCTTGAGTTGAATCTCTCTTGACTCCCATATTGTAGTTAAGTAGAAAAAGGACGCAAGCTTACAATATTTATAACTATAAACTTTATAAACTGTGTCCCTATTTATTCGAGACAGCTTTTCAATTTGTGTCTAGTTTATAACCATTAGATTAACTGTACATAAAGTATCAACTTCCAAGTTTTATTATTATTGTAAGACGTAAGATTGAATATCTAAAAAAACGGGTAACTATAATAAAGTCACAAACATTATACAAACGTCGAAGTATAATTTATGGTCATTATAACCAGCGTCATAAATACAGGTAACAATCATTTGTTTTCTAGGTTCACCTTGGTTGTTAAATAAAATTTGACATGCGTTGGTCGTGGGCGTCTTTCTTTAGATGACGGTGTAGGCTTAGTAGACCCACGTGGTCATAATTCTTTTGTTCCATTTTCTGGTATGCATGAGTAACGTTTGTATGCAAAAATGTATCGGTTACTTAGTTCGTTACAATTGAATGCGACAGTAGCATTGTTTGGTTACTAAAAAATCCATTCCCAGTACAGTTACTTTAATTTATGAAAATATCTTTTCGGGGATAATTTCGAATTGGAAGTAAGCTGCACAAAGAGATAGGAAGATGGAACGAGTCACCATCAATTTGAAAAGAAAGGAATAATATATAGACTTCGACTTCTGTACAGACGTTGAAAATTTGGTAGTCTTTGTCATCGAGCTGTAGAGTTTAAAATCGAATTGTAATACGAATTTAGTAATATTGTTTCTCTCCAGAGGGTCGAGCGACCTTTTTCTCAGTGATCACTATCGGATGCAGTCATCGATGGGCCAAAGCGACAATACTATCGAATCTCCATACTATCGATATGGTAATGTACCGGCCGTTGCATTCCTTACCTTTGTGTACTTATGTTGATGAGGTGGGCGAAACTCCATTGATATACAATCGATGATTGTTAATATCATAGGGTGGACCCGGTTTTAAAAGGCAATTTATTCTGGTTGATGGGACGTTAGTTATAGCACTATCATTCTATTTCTTATTTGTTGGATGCAATACAAAAGTTCGATTTTCGTATATGATATCAAACTTATACTTGAGTTGATGTGTCAGGTCGTAGTTATCTCATTAAGTATACCTTCTATCTTTTTTATTTAATATAGAATCGTAGCAGTCATAGCGAAACTCGACTCGTATAGTTTTTAACTGATCATTAAAGTTAAGTGACGTTCGTTACAGCCTACATGGATAGATCACCGCTACAAATAGTGTATAACTGAGCGCTGCAGTGTTTCAAAGGGCAGTTTAGCCTAAAATTTTTAACATTGTGATTAAATATGATAAGGAAGCAGTTTATGTAAGTATGCATCCAACAACCGATGGTGAAGAGAAGTTCTCGAGTGGTGACTAAGAACCGGAAGACGCAGCGTAAGCCGGCTCTTTATTAGGTGGACTGATGATTCGTCTCAATATTATTATCATCAGTTCCGATTGATGATAGTGATAATGATGAGTTGCCTAGACTGACCGATGAGCTACTAAATGCGATAGTTAAGTACTAGGTTTGTGTTTATCATAATTATGATCTCGAAACCTCATAAAAAAGAACCACAAATAAATTTGTATATCAGCCGATCTTTATGGTGTCATCAGTCATGAGTACATTATATACACGTATATGTGTAGACTTTATAAACAATGTTGTGTTAATACACGAAAGCCACGCATACGCCTTGTACTATTGACAGGTAAATAATCAAAGAGACAATTAGAGGAGGTTTTACGCACATTCGCGGGAACTCCTATTTTTTTAAGTTAAGTTTCCTATTATACATTTCAGTGGTGTAAATAATTTACTGATGTGAAAATTAATTCAAATCTGTTCAACCGTTTTAATTTAAAGCCACTTTTATTGGCAAATAAAGAGATATTTTCTACGCTTTTGTACAACAGGTGTCTATATTCAATTAAAAAAATATTGAACAGGTCTAGACGGCTTCAATCTTTTTCAAACAGAACATAAAGTAAATCAATAAATCCTCATCAAGAGGTCGTTTCTACGCGTTAATATAGGGTCGAGCTATTAAATTTCAAAAACCCTTTCGGCCCCTTCAGTCTATAGTTACGTTAACCACAATAATCCTCTATGCCCATAAAATTGGTATTTACCCAAATTAAACTCGGTTCGTAATTGATACAAATGGTTGTTTCTAGTTAAATATAATTGAAGATAGCGGCAAGTGCAGCAGACCAGGCGTAATTTCGAAACTATTGTTCTTGCTTGATAAATAAATTCTTTAATTAAGCGACGGTGTCTAAGCGGTGCCGGGTTAAAGATATGATTGTGGTATTATTGACATCTTCGTAAATAACAGTTTGTAGTGTCACGGCTTGGTAAAGTTAAATTGGTTGGTCTTTAAGTGGTCAAAAGAATCACCACAACTGGGTTTTATGTTTTCTAATCTGTACGCTACTTTTAGTTATTCTGTGTCAGTACTAATAAGGTTACGAGATACTAATGTTTTCACCCCGTCTGTGGCTACACCAGAGTTTTTGTAAGTAATTTTTAATACATAAGAATTATCATTTAGAGCTCATGTTTTAATATAACTGTTACACACTGCTTACTGATACTGTTTTGTGCATTATCACTCTTTATTTGATCTTTCCCCTGTTCTGTTTAATTTGTGTCTCTTACAAAGTTTAAAACAATGCTGAAACTAATATTGTTTACTAAGTTACTTTTGTTGAATTCAAAATTGCTTTCATTAGCAAACAAACTATCACAAACAGTCCGTTACTATTTCGTATCCAATTCAAAAGCAAATTCATTTGCACCGTTTCTATCAATTCGTCGAGCGTTGACTAGTGAAAACTTTTAATTAAAAATTTGTATACAATCTTGTGCTATACCTATAAGCGAGAGTATGTTATCTATCCGAATGTCACCTGTACTATTCAGTCGTCGATTTTTCCGTTATTTGTATATTAAATTCTAATAACGTTGTGTAATAGCTACATTCAAAATAGTGATCATTGTTTTCGAATATTAAGAAACGTTGTAAATCTATTTAAATCGACCATCAGTTAACGTTTCTGATCGATATTGAATTTAAACTTACAAGCGCCCTGCTGCGTAACCGCATGGACAAATAGCTACGTAGCGTTATTTTGTAGGTTTTGTCGCGTTAAATTGCTATTTAGTTGGTAAATACGTGGTCGTTGTAGCAGTTAAATAGTGGCTATTTATTGTGAGTTTGATATGATGCAATTGACGTTTTGTAAAAGGTGAAATCGAATTTGGAAATCGATTCCCCCGCTCCAGTTCAGGCGTTCGCGCATTATTATTCCATATGCTTTCGGTGATAATATACAATATCTTTCTGCCAATGTATTATATTAGAAGTAAGTATTTACTGTATTTACGAGACCAAATTCTGTCCAATCACAATATAGATGACATAAATCTTGTTTGTGTATTAATAACATCAAACAATGGACAACAATATAATATAAATATCGAAGAACAGTTCACTGTTTTCGCAGTCGGTTGGTTTATTCGCAAGTCGTGTCAAATTAGTATCAAACGTTGAAAGCACAAATATTATCATTCCGTGGCGTATCCCAATCGTGATTCCACTATCATATTAGTTGTCCTTTTCTGGACATGCTACTGATTTACTGTTGCCAGTTAGAAACTTTCGTAATAAATAAACCTTATTTGCTCCGACGTCAAACTCCATGCGCCGCAAGTATCTCTTTGGACAATGTAGGCACAGTAAACTCTTTGAGTCAGAACTTAAGCTCTTGGGTTTTTTCAAGTGTTTTAAAAGTCTTTAATCTCTATACATAAATACACGTGCTAGTTACGTTTGGATAATGTGATGGTGTATGTTATGTAGAGTGTTCTATTGGGTGTATTAAATACCAATCGCTATGATCACCAAAACGCGTGGGGATTGTTATAAAATGCGTGGTATGCTCAATTTGTTCAATCTTTGTATCAAGTTTTTTGGATTTCATGCAATATTTAACGATGCGTTTATTAGTAGTACTGCGAACAGTAGACCTGGCAAAACTTTTTTGCAACAATTGTGTTCCCGAACTCAGCCTTCGCGACCGTTATATTTCGATAACCTACCACCGATTTTGTTCATATTTGAAATATTTGTATAGAATTGTGATGATGTAACCAATGTTTCTCCCAAATATTATTAAAATCGGCCGTAGCAAACCTCCTCTCTTTTTGGGGGAAATAAGCTTTCAATAAATAGTCACCGATAGTAAATGCATACCATGAACTTATAGAACTTCTATACCAAGCTATTAAGATTTATTGAAAATACAACCTGTACGCGAGCACATATATCCGGAAAGATGAAAGCAAATTTCACAAGTTGTTTAAGAGACTTCGCTCACTTCATTTTCTTCGTTGGCTTAATCAACAATAATTTATCACAGGTTTTAGTGCTTAATGTTCCGTTTTAGTGTAACAGTGTAATATCTTTCTGCCAATGTATTATATTAGAAGTAAGTATTTACTGTATTTACGAGACCCAATTCTGTCCAATCACAATATAGATGACATAAATCTTGTTTGTGTATTAATAACATCAAACAATGGACAACAATATAATATAAATATCGAAGAACAGTTCACTGTTTTCGCAGTCGGTTGGTTTATTCGCAAGTCGTGTCAAATTAGTATCAAACGTTGAAAGCACAAATATTATCATTCCGTGGCGTATCCCAATCGTGATTCCACTATCATATTAGTTGTCCTTTTCTGGACATGCTACTGATTTACTGTTGCCAGTTAGAAACTTTCGTAATAAATAAACCTTATTTGCTCCGACGTCAAACTCCATGCGCCGCAAGTATCTCTTTGGACAATGTAGGCACAGTAAACTCTTTGAGTCAGAACTTAAGCTCTTGGGTTTTTTCAAGTGTTTTAAAAGTCTTTAATCTCTATACATAAATACACGTGCTAGTTACGTTTGGATAATGTGATGGTGTATGTTATGTAGAGTGTTCTATTGGGTGTATTAAATACCAATCGCTATGATCACCAAAACGCGTGGGGATTGTTATAAAATGCGTGGTATGCTCAATTTGTTCAATCTTTGTATCAAGTTTTTTGGATTTCATGCAATATTTAACGATGCGTTTATTAGTAGTACTGCGAACAGTAGACCTGGCAAAACTTTTTTGCAACAATTGTGTTCCCGAACTCAGCCTTCGCGACCGTTATATTTCGATAACCTACCACCGATTTTGTTCATATTTGAAATATTTGTATAGAATTGTGATGATGTAACCAATGTTTCTCCCAAATATTATTAAAATCGGCCGTAGCAAACCTCCTCTCTTTTTGGGGGAAATAAGCTTTCAATAAATAGTCACCGATAGTAAATGCATACCATGAACTTATAGAACTTCTATACCAAGCTATTAAGATTTATTGAAAATACAACCTGTACGCGAGCACATATATCCGGAAAGATGAAAGCAAATTTCACAAGTTGTTTAAGAGACTTCGCTCACTTCATTTTCTTCGTTGGCTTAATCAACAATAATTTATCACAGGTTTTAGTGCTTAATGTTCCGTTTTAGTGTAACAGTGAAAGGAGAAGTTTATAAATACAAGAACATAAGCTATTGCCAAAATTAATCATACCTAAGTTAATTAGTTTTAAAGCAACCCATGATACTTTAACCAAAAGGGCTCCACACTATTATGTATTTAGCCAGTGTCAAGTAATTAATAATTTATCAAGTTAATGATATTTCACGCAAATATGTGTCAAGTCACAGTCGAAGTCATCAAGTCAAGTCATAGTCTAGTCAAAGTCATACTCCTGGTAAAGTGGTGGCAACTTTACCAGAAGCTTCTATGGAGTTTTGGAAACAACACGAAAAGAAACGTTTCACCATCATTATACCATTTTCCCACACTCACGCCTGTAATCCAGCACTTAACGAATAGAATGCCACCAATTTTATGCACTAACACTGAAAATTACACAAGTTTTGGAAAATAATACAATGCGGCGACGCAATCTTTTTCGCATTCCCGCCAAAACTCAGTAACATAGTTGCGCTATACTGTAGTCACGTTGCCTTTGTGTGAGTGAGTCTAAGCGACCTCTTTTATTAAGCGTACTATACTGTCCAATTGTGACGTATGTTGGTTTTTGTGTCCCTAGTACATAAATTTGTCCCTTGGCCCGGAGTACAACATATTCTGGGACCTTTATGAGTACGGTGGCCCGGATGTAGGTTAAACTTGGCAATTTATCTCTTTTAACCATATCATAATGAACTTTGTTTAGTGAACAGAAAACATTGCTGTTCAGATTGTTTTATCAGCACTTAATGACTGTTGTTTACTGCGATAAAACCGGGATATCTGTCTATCTATCTATATTAATAAAAGGCTTTGTCCTGAATGACTGACTTACTTACAGATAACGTACAGCCCAAATTACTAGAGATAGAGACTTGATTTGAAAGGTGTCTTACGGAGTGTCGGAAAGAGTATTAAATATTGTATGAAAAATTCGAATGAGACAGTGGCCTGCTCCAATCACGAATAAATATTTATAAAAGCGCTCTGATTAAGTAGATAGGTAACAAGCATACGGATTAAATGTAGACTAGAAATTTATTATTTTCGCCTGATGCCATAAACTTCATTGTTACATTATATTAGACCACTGAATATAAGATTCTATGCCGGGAATATAAGATGCTAGTGAATAAAAGAAGGAAAATAAGGAACTAGATTCTTGAAAGTAGACAGCTTAAATTAGGTGCAATCCACACAATACACGTTTTGAAAGACCTGTACCTTATTAGCTGTCCCTTTTGAAGTATATCTAGGAATGGAGATAATAACAATGCATTCATTTTCGATTTTTTAATCCAGTTCGTAACAGCCCGTAACGTTTATCTTTCAAAAAGAAGCAAATTTGAAAAGCGATAAAGCCCCATTTCATAAATCATCCGTAGCTGGCATAAACCATCCGTAAATATAATACGTTGTTCAAAATGACTTCCGTATTATAGAAGATGGTTATTCTTTTTTTATTAGGAGTAAACTCTTGGCCGTGCCAAGTGCCAAATGTGCCAAATACTTTGCTGCCAGTTACCCTACTTTCAAACCATATCAGTAGTTTTATAACAAGTTGGTCCATTTCAAAACAATTTTTCGAGTTTCAATTGCATTTCCAATAGAATGTTATGTTTATTGATAAAAAATAAAGCAGTGATTTCAATACTGCTGCAGTTTAGCAGGACGGACGAGTTAAATAAAAATATACTTTTTAGAACGTAATCAATAGAGAAATTAAATTTCCACATAAACGTTATGATTTGATAACTACACTCATTTAAAAATTGAAACTCAATCGTATTGTGAAATATCGATATTTCTAAATTTCAAGAAACTTGCAAACTCTTTTCAAATTTAGCAAATGGGAGCAACTCCTTTACTGTATGTCCGTGAGATATTCGAATTTCTCGTTTTTAAGAGATGCAATTAAACATCTACAAAAACGTTAAACAAAATGATATCAACCTTATTTCAAAATTAAAACTCAATCGTATTATGTAATATAAGAAACGATGTCTCAAAATTTATAGAAGCACGCAAGCACTTTTCAAATTTGGCAAGTGGGAGAAACTTTTTTGCATTTAGTTAGCCTCATGTATGTCCGTAAAATATTCGACTTAAAGTTAGAGAACTCACGGAATGGGTTCTCAAGTTAGTCTGTACAGTTGGAAATAGTTTAAAATGTAAGTAGCTTTTCAGTTGCATGCACTTCTTCCCGAATCAAATTGGAATGCTGTAGAAATCTTGGTATGGCTTAAAACTCTGATTTACGACCGGTAAAAATGAAATGTTAATCTTAATCAGTTTATTCATAAAATGTCAATTTTTATTTTTATTTTATTTTTATTTTATTTTTTTGCTTCAAACTTGTCTAGCATTTGACCGCGCTCTCACCTGATGGGAAGTGACGATGCGATCGAAGATATAGCATGCTAACCAAGTAAATACCTATTCACTCTTCTCTTGAACACGCCCGGGTTAGGTCTTTACCTATGAAATTGCCGTTTTGTTTGAAAAAAGTTAAAGTATTTTTTTTCGAACTTATTTATTTCTTTTATTCAAAGTAATCACCCCTGCAATCAATGCATCTTTGCCAACGCTGTGGCAGTTTATGGATGCCCTTCTTGAAAAAATCAGCAGGATGGAAGAAAACAAACTCTTCAAATGCGTTTTGTACTGCCTCTCGGGAATTGAATTTTTTTCCCGCTAAAAAGTTGTCAACATTTTGGTAAAAGTAATAGTCGGTAGGCGCAAGATCTGGTGAGTATGGCGGATGAGAGAGAGCTTCCAAACCCAACTCATGCAGCTTAGAGACGGTCTGTTGTGCAGTATGGGGTCGCGCGTTGTCGTGAAGTAGCAGTGGAGACGACCGATTGACCAAAGCTGGTTGCAGACGTGCGAGTTTCGCCATCATTGTGGTCAGTTCTTCAATGTACACATCTGCAGTAATGCTCTCGCCGTTTTGTAAAAAGCTATGATGAATCACACCAGCACTAGACCACCAAACTGTGACCATCACCTTTCTAGGGGTCATTTTTCGTTTTGCACATTGCTTTGGTACCGAACCAGGATCTAACCAACTTGCTGAGCGCTTTCGATTGTCAAAAAGAATCCATTTTTCGTCGCACGTAACAATTCGGTTCAAAATTCCTTCATTTCTGTGCCTGTTAAGCAGCGCAAGGCAAGTCTCGACGCGTACGTTGCGCTGGCGATCGTTAAGTTCGTGGGGCACCCATCTATCAAGCTTTTTTATCTTGCCAATCTGTCGCAAATGGACCAATATTGTTTTGATGCTAGCATCAAAAGCTGCTGCCAGCTCAGCTGTAGATTGAGATTCATCAGCTTCCACAATCGCCTTTAATTCATCATTGTTGACCAAAGTTTCCGGACGACCACGAGGTTCATGTTTCAAGTCAAAATTCCCAGAACGTAAACGAGCAAACCAATAACGGGTTGTACGTTCGTTTGTATAGTTCTCTCCTTAAACGTCGTTGATGTTACGTGTCGTTTGTGCCGCGTTGGTGCCACGACGGAACTCATATTCCATAATTACACGAAATTTCAAAGTATCCATTATGAGGAAAAATGTTGAAATGTAATGAAAATACAACGCTAATCAATAAACAAAAGACTTATATTGTAAATAGAATATCATATTTTTAAAACAAAATTAATTTGAATTTAGAATTCATAGCCAATCAAAACTTTTTTTTGTTTGAAAAAGTCTGTACTGCAATACGGCAATTTCATTGGTAAAGACCTATTATTTCGCCGGAAACACAGACGCTGGCAAGGCATTCTAATATGACGCAACCTGTACGTTTACACACATTTTCATTATATGTGTGTAAACGTAGTGTGAGGGCTAGGCGTTCCAATCCAAAATAATGGTGGACCATTATGTAATTTTGCCTTTTTGTTAAATAAATGTTTATTCATTTTTCTTTTTTTTTTTCATAAACATTATTTCTACGGTTTCAATTTATATTGAAAACGTAGAAAAAAAAAATTGAAAATAAAATTAAAAATCGTTTGTCACAAAATTTGCCGGCAACAAAAAATATAGGTAATGAAAATCATAAGTTTGTATCACGCGAGGTTGCTCGCAAGCGTCTCTGCAAACTTGAGTAAGACTGTAATTTGCTGACGAGGCACTTGCAAAGTTCGCTCGCTACCTTTCCCCAGCCACTACATTTATTATACGATGCTATTTATAAAAGCCACTAAAATAATTATAAAACCGTGTGGTGAACGCTACGTACTACTTTTTGGTGAAGAACTTTAGAATGCTTAGATTCTGTACGTAATTTGTTGGATTTCTGTTAATGATTAGTAGACAACTTTACTGTTTCAGTAATTTAAAGGGAAATAAATGTAGGTAGAAGATTTATCTACGCTACTACTTAAATGCAAAGTGGTGGTGTTTTTTTTCAAGAGTATAAACGATATATATATATATATATATATATATATATATATATGATATACTTTCAGAACAAATCTATATTTTGAAGAAATATTTTATACTGTTTAATTTTTGGTATGATATCATCGTTCCAAGTTTGAAAGCTATTTTTTTTTCAAATATATAAATTAATAATTTCAAATATATATAGGAAGTTTGAAGTTATACTGTGTAAATAGTACCTCGTTTAAAAAACTATAAGTAATAATAATAATAACGCCCAACGATCACATATATAGATCCTAGACCTTAACTAGGATTCCCTGTGTCTAGGGATCCAGGAAATACGAGGACCGTAGTCCCACAACACCCAGACTCAGAACGAAGTATTTGCGCTTTTTTTTCTGTGCACAAATACTTGTCCTGTCACGGGAATTGAACCCGCCAACTCCGGGCTATGACCCAACCTGCTCAACCACCACACCACCGAAGCTGTCGATATACCAAACGAGGTACTATTTATACATTATAACTCCAAACTTTCATATATTTTTTTTTTATCTTGTTGAATGATGTGACGAGCTAGTCGTTCACCTGATGTTAAGCGCCACGGCCGCCCATAACATAACAGTGCCATTCGGAACCCTAAAACATAGAGTAACAAGCGACACTGCATTGCGCACATCATCCTGAGACATCAGCACAGTCTGGTAATAAGATTACTCGACTGTGAGATCAGATCATAAAGTCTCAATTGCCCAGTAATTTCACTAGCTACAGTGCCCTTCAAACCGGAACACAGTAGTGCTTGCACACTACTGCTTGGCGGCAGAATAACTGGCAAAGCGGTGGTACCTACCTAGACGAACTTTGCAACAAAGTCCTACCACCTAGTAGAATATATTGAAAAAGATCTAGTTTTCAAGCTTGGAACAATGATGTCATATCAAAAATTAAACAGCATAAAATATTTTTTCAAAATATAGATTTATTCTTAAAGTAAACTTGGCATAAACTGTTTGCAATGTCATTGTAACACTTGAACGATATTATTCATTTATTGTTTTAAGATCTAATGGTAAGCTTCTGTCTGGTTTGACGCGCACGCATCGGTCCGTAAGCACGATCCACAAACATCAAACTATTTGCAAATTTTATTTGTGTTCAGTGCTGTGGAGATAAATAATAATTCTCTATTGGGCAGAGTATAGACACAATAAAAAAGTATTTTTGAATAAAAGGTGGGACGCTTTTACCATAGCCTATGCAATGTATCTCAGATGGTATATATTTACTCTATTTGAGATATGAAGGTAGTTAAATAGACGTTGACTGTGGAAAAAAAATAAAAGAATGATAGAAAAAAATTTAAAAATATCGCACTGCGATGTCAGAGTTAGCTGAAAATAAAAAATAAAAAATTTAGGCTTAAATTAAATAAACTTGGTGAAGGTACATACAAACCAGCACTTACTTTGGAAAATAATAAAATTTAGAAGAATATAAAAACCAGTTTTCTTAGTATTATTTTTAGAGTAACCATATAAGATTATGTCGAAAATAATGGTTAGTTCTATTCCCCAAGAAGCTTATAAATCCTTTCTAGAAAAAGGTTTCAAATAATCTCGGCTTATCTGAGATTAGACTCAGTTTTCTTCTCCCTCACAAAAATAAGCTGGCAAGTAAATAAACAAGAAAAACTATTATGAGAAAAAAAAGTAACAGAAACTACGCGGGACTATTATGGAGCAAATCGAAGAAAAAGTTCTGGTAACACAAATAATTGATTCGGTGCCCCGTCGTCAAGGAAGTCTCAGTTCTATTTAAGTTCCCTAAAAGGAAATGAAAGGAAATCAGAACCTCGCGTCTTCGCAGTCTTTATCAAAACTTATCGGAGTATTTCAGGAGAGACGTGGTATAGTGTTTTATTAAACTTCATGATAACAATCGAGCAATTCGCTTTTGGTTTTTATTCCGGACTATTTCAGCGAGTATGTTTTAAAAGTTCTTTGGTAAGTAATAATTCCCGTGGTCGCCTACGAAGCTGAAGTTTCTTAACTGGGTTATACCAACTTTATAAATTTGTTTTATATATAACTGGAAATGCTTCGGTTTCACTCAATATTTTTTGGTTACCCGCGTTAGTACCTACATTTTTTGCTTAAAATGTACCCTATGTTGTTTTAGGAAATAAATAAATAAGTAAATACCGTCCAACGATCACATACATTGATCCTAGAGCCTCTGTGGCGTGGTGGTTGAGCAAGTCGGCTCATAAGCCAAAGTTGGTCGTGGAAGTATTTGTGCACCGAAAAAAAAAATACAACGGTGTCTGGGTGTTGTGGGACCATGGTCCTCGTAGTTCCTGGATCCCTAGACACAAGGAATCCTAGTTAGGGTCCATGATCTATGTATGTGATATTTGAGCGTTATATCATTATTGATTTATCCCTATTTTTCGAAATTATGTTGGTTTAACTTTTTTTTCTGGATGGCAGCGCTGACTGGCGCGCGAATGGAAGATACCTCTCTGTCATGCGGTTGAGCAAAAATATTTTGTAGATTTTTTGGCTTGCTAGTGAACGAGGTGTACCTGGTTTTATTCACAATATTAGAGTGAAAGAAGTATATATTATCAAAAATCTATTATTTTTGTAGGAAAGTTATTAGCGCTTATCAGATGAGAGTATTTTTATACAATATAAGAAAAAAGATACTACAGTTTTAACTCAATGTAAAAGACCCAAACAAAAGATTACATGCCCACTGTTACAATAACATTGATAGTACCAATTTCGATGCAGTCGAGGCGTGAGCTTATTATCCTGTCACATACACTCGACACATTGCCCAGGACACTCCATTCAATAGAAAATATTATGAGTAGTATGGGGTAAGGGATTTCCAATTGCAAATACTGCAATAGAAATATCGTGTTATGGGATAAACTTTAAGCTTTCATTTGGAATATGAGCTTGGATTATAGAGACCCATTGTACACGGTTGAGAATTATTTGTAATAACTTCAATTATTTATTATGTTTAAAGAGCATATACAAAAATAATAGGGGATTCAAAATCATATTTTTATTCTGTTTATAAACTGAGTGCAAAGTAGTTCTAGGAATAGTTAAGTCTCGCGAGCGTAAAAAACCACGTGACCTTCTTATTGAGCCGGTTTATCCTTTTAACACCAGCTACATGCGTCCGAACTCCTTGTAAGGATAATTTAGTATAAGCTCACCCCTCAAAAGTACTCCGGGTTACCTCTTTCATTCGGTCATCATGAAAACTTGGATCACCTTCGCAACTAGCTCATCCAGTACCGCTCACCAAAGATTAGATAGCTTCTACCTAACAGCGCTATCATGTCATTACAGCGATTTTCTTCATATACGATTTTTTTATTTAGAATTGTGCATGAAATGTTTCTATCAACTATTATTAAAATCGGTCGGTAAATAGTTCCACATGTAGCCCCCTCGTTTTTGAGAAATACTCCTTAAAATTTCAATTGAAAATCACCGATGATAAATAAACTCTATGAAACTGTAGAGATATCAAATTTCATCAAGATTATTGAAACAAATGACCTGCACCCTTACCGTGTAACTGATCTGGGAATCGGCTTCGCCTGCCATCCCGCACGCGCCAATTAACAAGTCCACGAGTGCGAACAAGAGAGAACACGATTACCATCTCCACCAGACTTACGCGGTAAGGCCCCTGGTGTAAGCTAGTACCATCATCTTCACATCCATACAGAAGAAAGAAAATGTTGCTAGATGTTGCCAATCTAAAAACGCGCTATTATATATAAAATTGCGCAAATTGCTGGGCACGAAAAGAAAATTATTCGATTTTCAAATCTTCCTATTACGCAAAAAGTTATCGACGTTACTACTAATTAACAAAGGTGAAATTAATTAAAAAGAGGTATGGACCTCTATAAACACTCCCTTACCTATACCCAATATGAAATAGACACAACATGCTGCGCAAATAGCACCCCTATCTAAACAAGGGTCCCAGACATAATTGCAGTAAGCCCCTAATTAATTAATCACCATTGTCTGAGACCCGGGGAGACATAATTGATATTTGAAGGGACCCCGGAAAGACGGTAATTTGTGTCTCAGAATAGGAGGACAACTTTTCCCACATCTAAAAAAGCTGTCATCGGAAGAGTGACAATGATTTCCTGATAGAAGAATAATTAAGAAAAACGTCGTTATTTTCCACAAATTAGAGAAAAAGTAAACTTTCATTAGAAAAATACATGTTTCATGCATTTTACGAGTAACTAGAGGCACTGTGTTTGTCTGTTGGTTTGAGCACAAGCGTAGTGGAGTAGTCAGTCGCGTGCGAGCTGCCAGCGAGAGCACACATCTACTGCTAGTTTGATAACGAGCCAATACCTACACATTACCTTTCATTTACTACTGGTAACCTGCATTTTCATCCACAATTTTCCATTCACCCGTGGATACTTAAAATTTTCCGACATAAAAAGTAGGTATTGTTGCTCCCGGCATAAGCAATCAGCGTGCAAAATTTGATTTGCCGTTTTGCCATGAAAGCCACACAAACAAACAAAATAGATATTTATATTATATATTTTTTATTTATTATATATTTTATTGTATATTTTTTCACAATATTTTTCTTATTTCATTACAAACAATTTAAATATAAATATGTTAATAACAGTCACTCTTTGGCAAAGTATATTTTTAATATATAAATAAATAAATATCTATGGACATTTAACACAGCGCCATCTAGCCCCATAAGCAGAGCTTGTACTATGGGGACCGGATGACTGATACAATACTTAGGTACGTTTTGTTTGTAAATACATACATAGAATACAATATAACACCCAGACACAGAAAAAACACCTATGTTCATCACACAAATGTTTGTCATGGGTAGGAATCGAACCCACAACCCACAATTCAGAAGGCAGGTTTACTACCAACTGAGCTATTGAGTCAGTCATATATAACAAAAATGACGTAGTTATTACAAAAACCTCTCGTGGGGCATTGTTTGTTAAGTGAAAATCAAAATTGTCTACTGCCTCAATATACCCCAATCCACCACATCCAATGTATTAAAAAGTATCAATTAAAACCTGTTTGCCTCCCGGACAAAGGGTAAAATTGCCGATCGACTAATTAATAAATCAAGACTCGTCTGGGCAAACACTGTCGGCGCGCTCCCAGCAACTGTTCCACAATCTGTGGTAGCACAACCCTGATGTTTGAGAGACTGAAAACCATTAAGTATAATTAGTTGGGAGTAGCTATTTACGGAAATGCAGTCATATTAAAGTTACTGAATACATTTTACTTGGAAAACAGTGCTGGTGTAGCTGTTAGGTTCACTGAGTTCCTATTAAACAATAAAGAGTAACAAAAACAAATGAAGATTTTTTAAACATGCTCATTAATTTTAGAACCTTTTTCGAGATAAATTTGAATTTGAGTACTGCTTAAAGCACCTAAAATAGAAAGTCTAATTTGTATAATTTCTAACGAGCAAGATTCATGGAATTCAGAACGCCTGCAAATTGTATATACCTACATGTGTTTGTATTATATCGTTACAGTTATGATAATATTGTAGGGTAAAATTGCAGTGTTCGTGTGGCCAAAAGCTAAATCGTAGGCACGTATTTTTATATAATATGTTTTTTTTTTCAGAACGGGAAGATTGTATACAAATGTATTTTAAATAAATTTTAGTTTTTTTTTTTAAGGGATGATGCGACGAGCTAACCGTTCGCCTGATGTTAAGCGACACGGCTGCCCATATCAGTAGCAGTGTCACGCGAAACTCTATACTTTAGAGTTCCGCGTACTATAGAGTTTCGCGTGACACTGCACTGCGCACATCATCCTGAGACATCAACACAATCTAGTAACAAGATTAATAGACTGTGAGATCAGGTCATAAAGTCTCATTTGCCCAGTAATTTCACTAGCTACAGTGCCCTTCAAACCGGAACACAGCAGTGCTTGCAAACTACAGCTTGGCGGCAGAATAACTGGCAAAGCGGTGGTACCTACCTAGACGAACTTTGCAGAAAAGTTTTACCACCTAGTAAAGTTGATTTTAATACAAGCTTTTTTATAGACGAACCATTCGAGCACTTGCTGTAAAGAGCCGATGTAGTATTTACCACTATGTATTATATACTACCTACGAGTAAATCCTGTCTCGTCGTTATTATTTGGTTTTTGTTGGGACTGTACACATATTATACAGTCATTTGTATGATTAGAATTTTTAATATATAATTAACTGCTTTGCATTTAAATCTTAGTACCTTGTTGAACGAAAGGTGATTTTTGAAAATGTTAATAATTGTGCTCCTAGTACCTAAATACCAAACTCCGTGCGACCTAGACGACGCTCTACAAAACCGATAAAACTTTCAAATTATCTGGCCCATCGGTACCTATGCATGATTTTTTAATGCAAATGAACGACGTGACGAGACGAGATTATCTGAATTTTAAAATATAAAGCACATGATTGCCGTTTCTATTTCTAACCGATTTCAAAAAAGTAAAGGTTCTAAATTCGACTGTTTTTTTGTTTGTTTCCTCAGAACTATCGACTGAGTGAACCGATTTTGATGTTTTATTATTTATTTGAAAGCTGGCGCTTCTCGTGTGGTCCCTATTCAGTTTGGTCTAGTTCTGACAATGGAATCTATGAGAAAACCATATTAGGTTGAAGTTGGTTTTTTATGCGTTGTGTTTGTTGCTTGTTACTACTACATGTAAATGCAAATTTCTTTGATCGCTACTAACCTTACCTATAATTAATAATCAATTTGCTGATACGATCACCCAAATTTATTAATTCAGGAAATTTTAGAGCTTGCCTACTTTGGCTGCCATTTCGAGTACACCAATTAACCCGAGCAAACACATAAACATTGTTGTGCTATGAAAATGGAAGGCAAAGTCAACATTGTTCATAATTAATTGTTCTGATTTTGTTGAAACAGTGTCCCATTATTAAATGCAGAGCTAAATGCAAGGTATTGTTGCCAAAGTTGTAATGTTTAAGAGTCGTGTACAAATTAAGTGAATTATTTTATAGTTTAAGGCAACTTAATAAGCAAATTTGACATTGTTATTTTAAGTTCAAATGGTTCCTTTAAATTAATAAATTATTAAATATACAGATAAATAAACTCTTTATTGATATCAAGATGACGAAACAGGAAAGCTTATAAGTAGGTTACAATGGGCGGTCTAAAAAAATCCTAGCAAAAAATTATGATTTATCGATCACCTCTGAATGAAACGTTTTGAAAAATAATAATTGAAATCATCAAATTCATATAAACCCGCGGTGGCACAAACGAAAGTATGTAAATCTTAGTACTTATCTATACATTTCAATATTTATTTTAGTTTCTTCAGTTACATAAAAGCATCCTCCACAGGATCCACAGCTAAAAAACTGCAACATAAATAATTATCATATCCGTCAAATATATAACAATAAAATTATTCTACCTCAAACCTTTGACGGAATTAAAGTTCAGAAGCGTGCGTCGCTGTTGCCCAACAAATGCGAATTGCGAACTGACAAAATGTTAACTCGGCATGAATTATGAGGTACAACTCCCTCCCAGGGGAAATTAAAGTGTCTTGCACCAACTTTAAGGCGCTCAGGTACGGAATGTTCTTGGCTACCGGTACCTGTAGATAATAAATTAAATACGTTTACTTTTTGAAATTGGCACGCTTTCTATTGTTTCTTCCGGATTGTCTTTGGTGTCATACGTATAGAGTGCTTACTATATTTACTCTGTGTAATGTATCTCGAATGGTGGGCGTGTCCCACCATTCGAGATTTCTTATCGACATTTTTTATCTAATTAACAACTAATCACATTTTTTATATAAATACTGCTCCAGCTCTCGTGAAAAAATAATTAACATGAAAAATAAATCTCTCTAAAAGCAGACCTTAATTGAGAACCAGTACTAAAGGGTAGTCTTAGTAGGAAATTACTCAAAGTTTCCTTTAAAATAAATACAGTTTGTAACAGACAGCTTGTACGATAACTTTATGACTTAGGTATGCATATCAAAGAACCAATATACTCGCAAGATCATACTTACATAGGTAACAAATGCATTTGAAACTGACTAATGACGTCATGAACTGATCATCACTTTGAAAATTTTTTTACCGTACCTGAATGCAGAGCCATATCACGTCATATCATCAGCATTTTTGCGTCCACTGCTGAATATAGACCACCATCATCAGCGTGGGAGGTGCTTGGCTGGCGTCTTGGTGCCGGCTCATACGGCACTCATGGGAAGAGAATGTCCTTAATCTTATGCCGGGACCACACGTCTAACCTCAGAGTTAAAGTACCCAATAATGATGATGATGATGATGTCATCCTTGCCGATTCCGGGTACGGCGTCTCTCTTTTTTTTTTTTTTTTTTTATGTCAAGGAATGACGTGACGAGCTAGCCGTTCGCTTGATGTTAAACGACACGGCTGCCCATACCAGCTGCAGTGTCACTCGGAACTCTAACGTATAGAGGTTTGCGTGACACTGCACTGCGCACGTCATCCTGAGACATCAGCACAATCTAGTAATAAGATTACTAAACTGTGAGATGAGATCAAAAAGTCTCATTTGCCCAGTCAGCCAGGCTTCTGCGTTAATCCGGAGAGCATGAGTGGCGTGCTCTTAAATGGCTAATGTATCCAATTTTAGCAGAAAAGTACGCCCACAGCCTCGTCAGGATGCCATTGACGAGATTGTAGATATTAGAAGTCGGTTTACTATTAAGTTGGTCATGTTTAGGGTCTAAATCGCATCTTTTTTTGTCTTCAAAGGCGTATACCTGATTCTTGACAAGTCGTCGCCAGTTAGAACGGGCTTCGGCCAAACCAATAATATAAAAAAGGCATAGAGACTATGAAAACAGCACACAAACTAAAAAATTTAACGTTCGTTATGTCCTTCCAAGATTAGCCGTGGGGCTCATCAGCTTTACAAATAGGGAACGTCTAGATACAGAGTCAGCACATATGTACCGGCTCTCTAGGGAAATAAATTGTTCCGGCACATCTGATTGCAGCCTTATAAGATTTTTTCGTGAACTCATCGGGGCGGTAAAAAATGAAGCGAGCTTGCAAATAGAATTAGGAGTTTCAAGATGTTCTTGGTTTGGCGTTAAAAGTTTGAGGAGACTGCCTCCGTGGGAGTTTAGCTTCACATCTACGAGTATTTATAGGTTTTTTTGACTACTTAAAAGTTTTCATCCTTTATTAGAATTAAATTCTTCACATCGTCGGCCGGAAGACGTCCAGGCCATATAATGCCACTTTGGACGTTTATCATAAGAGGGATTTGCCATAATCACCACGCTCGACCTCCCGTAGGTTACCTAGAACGGTCGTGACTTTCCATAGGGTCCATTCTTCCAATAGACGTAGCCTTCTCGATCCTCTTATCTCGGCAACGGCCCAAGCCGAGGCCCGCATCTCAGAGGTGCCCTTGAGCTAGTTACCTCCCATTTTTGACGGCTGGGCACCTTAAGCGCCTGCTCTTCCACCCGGTGACGCTGTAAAGGTCGGTAGAGACAAACAGCATCAACTGGATCAAAAAAAATAAACACCACACTTAGCAGGCGGCTTGGTGACATGTTGAGAGGAATGCTGAAGGCCATCTATCACCCACGGGAAAAGATGGGGTATCCTATTCGCATACAGGGACAATGGGTGTTTTGCTTGTAGCTATACGTCATAATCGCAAAACTACAGTGGTCTGGCCGAGACGTGAGCGCAGTCTAAGCAATAAGATTTCTCAAACCGGAACACAGTACAAATTATTCGCATATAGAGTAAAAAAAAGCTGATAAAATAGGCCATCCAATACGAACTTAGAGGTCTTTTATGATTAAAATTCGTAACAAAAATCGTTAAGCAGTATAGTATCGTTAAGAGTAAATAGTGCACATGTACCCCGTCTTTTACCACGTCGACAAATTCTCTCCATCCATAGGTTGCCTGGAAGAGATCGCTGTTAGTAATAAGGTCGTGGCTTCACTTTTTGCAAATCATTGTATTCCTTGTAAAATTGTATTGTTTCTGCTTTACCTTAGACTCCTGGGTCCGTGCTCTTATAAAGAGCTTATTTATCTACCAGCTGAGCCTTGCGATTTCACTCGTTTAGTAGGATATATTTATATAAGCGCTTTAGTCCAAAATGTTAAATAACTAAATACCTCCTACCTGATAATTCCGATGCAAATACGGAGTGACCCAGTCAGCTATAGGTAAGAAATAACTTCCAATTCAACATGTCCAACTGTCTAACGGTTGGTTCAATAGAATAAAGCATGAGCTTTAGGCGATTAGGAGTTTTAAATAGTATGCGATGTGGTACCTTGTAGCGCAGCGTCTATTGGGCGAACGCAACTTTAGCTGATTCTATGGAAGAAGTTTTAAGAGAGAAAAACATTAGATGTAACATGTTAGAAAATTAGTACATTGTCTCACATAGTACCGCAGAAAGAAAAACTTAATAAAGTTCTTTTTAATTCAATAATATTGTTAATATTCAACTTTTATGATTTTATTTTTTATTTTAGGAATCACGTGTTCACAGGGTATGTTTTACATGCGGCTCACGCTTATAAATTGGACCAATCACCAATTTGCCCACCAATCGGAACTCTAATCTGTGTACGTCAATTATAATTACAGCTTGACCGATTTTTGGCAAATAAATCTATTGTATTGGCATTCCCATTTAGAACCTAACTGTAGTAATAAATGTAGGTCTGTACATACTGGATTTGGACGGTTTCATTTTTATTTTTATTAGTATGAATAATTTTGAACTCAACTGTAATATATGTCTTTGACTAAAGGTTAACTATACAAGTGAGTTGGTAATGAGAAGCCTAAAATATTTTTAAAATATTTTTGCAGTCTGAAATAATAAAATAATAAAATATTACCATTATTCAAACAAACCTAGCAACAAGAACTATTCCCGCAGCATATATTTGAAACACAAATGCATCTGGTATGAAGCTTTAATCTGCTGAGAGTGCTCAGCGTCGGATAGATCGCAACGTTGAAATTAAAGAAACAAACCCACTTGTCTCGAACTCGGTCTTGTATCTTCCGACTTCCACATTAATATGATTATAGTTTCATTTCTGCCGAATAGAGAGGAAACTCGCAACTCCCCAAAACTTCCCAAGTTATTACTCAGGTAAATAAAAGTTGGAGCTTTGTATAACTCCTAAAACTTTGCCGCTTATCAATTTCCGTAATTGAAAGGATTTCGTTTCCAAAGAAATGTTATAATGAAGTTATACGGTTATCTGATTGGAGCGTAGTTGGTTTGTTGTGTTAACGTGAGAACATGCAGAAAAATAATAATTAACTATAGAAATGGAACCAAAACGCGTGTGGCGGATAGTCAAAATTTAGGCCGGACTGCCTTTTTTCAAACACGAAATTGCTGCATTTTTGGACGTAAAATATTTTCATTTATACTCTGTGCTATTCACTTTTTCTTTTTGTAGATATTAGCCAGGCGGTCGGCTCTCATGTCAGAATTTTCAGATTCTCTATGCTATTCACTTCTTCTTTTTTTGTAGGTATATTAAGGTGGTGACTCTAATGTCAAAATTTTCAGATTCTCTATCCTATTCCTTCTTCTTTTTTTGTAGGTATAGTCAGGTAGTGACTCTGATGTCAGAATTTTTAGATTCTCTATGCTATTCACTTCTTGTTTTTTTGTAGATATAGTAAGGTGGTCAGCCCTGATGTCAGTTTTTGAGGCCATCCAAAGTTTCTGACTTGGCTTAATGACTATTGTCTTAAACAACAGCCGGGATCAATGGCTTCATGCATGCCCTCCGAAGCGCGGTAGCTCTGAATTGTTTTTTTTTTGTAGCAGTCCATATTGTTCACTCATAGCAATTTTTTTGTGAAACGGTGCTAAAAGTTAGTTACACAAATGTTCGTGAGAACTACAGAGTTAACATTCTAAAATTATTTTTTGACGGAAAAAAATTACTCTTTTTTTTGACAGTCTCTGTGGTGTGGTGGTTGAGCAGCGCGGCTCATAGTTCGGAGGCGACAGGTTCAATTCCTGCGACAGGACAAGTATTTGTGTTCAAATAAAGCGGACTTGTTTTGAGCTCGGGTATTGTGGGACCTTGTAGTTCCTGGGTCCCTAGATGCAGGGAATCCTAATTAGGGTCAGGGATCTATTTTTTTGTGTTGTGCAGGGATTTAGTTGTTTTAATTTATCGGCATAGCATCTCTCCACTGTATCACTTGATGGTTATTAATGACGTAGCCCTCGGTGATGCTTCATGCTTGCAGAGAAGATACCTGTTCACCCTCAACTTGAAGAATACCAGGTTTTAATTAGCTACAAAGAAAGACGATGGCAAAATATTCCACTCATTGTCTGTTCACGCTAAAGACAAAGTGTACTTTTAGCGTAGGCACTAAGAACACACGTTTTCTTCAAACCTGCATTTAGTAGAAATGTATAAATGCCGAGTTTTGTGTGTTTTACAGTCCGAAGACGAAATGGACACTCTCCAAAATGCACCGTACAAAAATACCAATAAGCTGGCAACTTCCTGAATTGGCGCCCCAAAGTCTGAATCTTAGCTTCGACCAACATTACCGATGAGCCTTTTGGCTGGTCTCTGAATAAAGTCCTAGATTTCGCGCTGGTATTTAGCCGAACCATCTCGGGATGACTATAGTATACGTAGCTATCCAATACTCTAGTTTAGCCGGAAAGGTTAATTATGGGTGATTGTGTAAATAATCTTTCACACCACTAACGCTAACTATACCATACAGAAATTACATTATCGACATAGCCCTGACTACGATATCGCGTGTTTCACGGAAATTATTGAAACGAAAGTACATTAAACTGTTCCATGGAATTTCATACGTTTTAAATTACAGTTATAAAAATAAAAGCTATAATGATTTTGAGGCAAACAAACACTATTCACATATAGTTTGTTAAATTAAGAGTCACTTTCCCTTCACTACAGGTTAATTTTAAGTTTTTTTTTTATTTTATTTTTTTACGTTTTAGGTATACCGTGCTAGTAATTCAGCGCTGCAGTCAACTTCGCATTATATGGTACTCTAAAAAGTATTTAGTTTAATGATCTTAACATTAAAAGTAAGTAACAACACATAAAATAATCCTAAGAAGATACATCAGTCAGTTTATATCTACCTCTAAAACGGCCAGGTAGTATATAAAACTACTAGAAACAAAACTCTTCAGTGAGAGCAAAGTCCGTAAATAATTTCACGTATGCTAAGATTCCACACTTCACAGGTTGTTTCAATAATGCAAGCCAAACAGTAAAACGTAGCAGTACGGCTAAATGGCCCGCTGTAAGAATTTACTGTTAAAACGTGCTTCAATATGCGAACGATGTGATAAAAAGGAACCACAGTATTGCAATGCAAAAATCAGTACAACTAACACGTTCAAGCCTCTCACGAGATTATTGATCGATATTGTATCGATGAACTATAAAAGTAGGGAACTTGGGTTTTAACAGATATTCCATTGTAGTGAACAACTTTTAAAAGCAAGATGCTCTACTGTAGCTGAATAGGTTTCACAAAATTTGAGGTTCTGTTCTATTAACAGTACTCCAATAAACGTGAAGGTTGTCAGTATATTTGTTTGATTTTCACGCCAATATGGATGTACTGATTTGGCTGAAACTCTGCATACAAATTATATTATTTTTTTGTATGTTAAAGGATGACGTGACGAGCTAACCGTTGGCCCAATGTTAAGCAACACGGCTGCCCATATCAGTTGCAGTGTCACTCGGAACTCGTAAAGTGTAGAGTTTCGCACGACACTGCACTACGCACGTCTTCTTGAGACATCAACACAATCTAGTAACAAGATTACTAGACTGTGAGATCAGGTCATAAAGTCTCATTTGCCCAGTAATTTTACAAGCCACAGCGCCCTTCAAACCGGAACACAGTAGTGCTTGCGCACTACTGCTTGGCGGCAGAAAACTTAGCACTGTACACAGATAAGTAGATTGCAAGATTAATGGTAAAATGTACAGTCAAAATGAAAACTCATCTCTACAATATTTTAGACACTGGTTTGATAGTCGCTAGCTATAAGGTATTTGAAATACACAGCATGCTCTCGCATATACGAGTGACTATATACATTACGTATTTCAAAACGTTTTCTTTTCCATGATTTGTTGAAGTGTGAATGCCGTAAGGTCTAGATATGCGCAATGTAAAAAAAAATTCTATAAACCGTTTTGCATTTTAAGAAAATGTCAAATCAACGTAGAATATTCATTCGTAGAAAAGATGAAGTCTAAACTACTGAGACGTGAAATGAGCAATGACCGTAATCATAGATCTACTCATGCAAAATATAATTTATAATATTTGTTCAAATGTTGATAGAAATATGAAAGAAAATTCAGTAAACTCAAAAGCGTTTGACAAATCAAATCAGGTTTGTGAATAAGTAAATTTAACTGAAATGAACTAAAAAATATAAGTTCAATATTGAAAATTGATAATTGTACTTATGTTACGGTAATTTCAGAAACAATTCTAATCTTAGCATTTCATGAAACTCCAAATCATGAGTGTTGTTTTTACTAAATTCTCTAAGGTGTGGATGGTATAGCAAAAGGTAGTTAGCTAGTAGTAGTAGTTAAAATACTTAACTGTGTGGAATATTATATAGATGAAATGCTTTGGAAAAATAGTAAGTTAAATTGTAAGTTACAATTCAACAAACGTATCCAAAAATATTGAAGTTAAGCTCTCGGTTCAAATAAATCTCAATAGGGTCAATTGTAAAACATAATATGAACCGTTAATCAATAAACCGTAATAAACGCTTTCATTGAGTCCTCTGAACACCTCGAAGATAAAGTTTGTACAAGTTAATTTCACATTCACCAACTCATGTCTTCTCTTAGAGAAACTTTCCTTTGTCTAATGAACTGCAGGTAACGTAATATATACCTGCGAACTTCGCCAATACTCTTTGGAGTTCATAAAGATGTGCTGTCGAAATTTCGGGACGAGTATTATATACATCGCCAACTTTATCTTTACTTGTCCGTTAATTGTGCCTTTTACTGCGTGGTGTTTTATGAATTGTTATGACTATTTAAAATTGGTTTTGCTTATTTATATTTTATCTTTTTACCAAAGTCTTTTTTTTTTAATGGGAAGCCACTATGTAGTCAAAGGTGTAACACGCTTATCTATAGTAAATACTTATTCATTCTTGACTTGATCAACCTCGGGTTGCATTTTTCTGGAAACACCGACCACCACACATTTGTAGTGGACAATGTTTGAGCAGAAAATAGATAAAAACCTATTATTACTAATTGACGTTTATAATTCAAGCAGGAAACAGCTGAGTCTATAACCTCTCACAATGCTTAGTATAGTTGCAGATTCGAAATAAGTATTATTAATCAAAGTAATTTTTTAATTTTCAAAAGACCGAAACAAATTTATCGAAATTAATTGAGTAAGTTTTAAATTCGATATGTTTGTTTAGATTTAGATATCAATAAATTCAAGTTAAACTCATAGTCTAATAAATTAAAACGAATCTATTCGCGTACAGTTATTAATCAAAGTAAGAAATTAATGCAAGTTCTGCTAAATAATAATAAATCTCTACAAAACATTATCAGAATCCACCACAGCATCAATGCAATCTCAGCTAATAACTAAACAGGCAATCCATTAAGTAAAATGAATGTTAAATGTAGCAAGGGGATGCACTGGCCTCTGATGTCCATTGGTGCATGAAGATTGGCGCATTTGGTGTATTAGTCGGCAAAGAGAAATATAGATGTATCTAACTGACGCGGCAAAAAATATCTGTATATCTGAAAAGCTTTTTTGTATTGGAAAACGTGTGTGGTTTTATGAGTGCTTTTTCAGCCAGTCAAATAAAATGTGTTATATAGATGTCCGATCGTATTTTAAGCCACTCTCGGCTTCGGTTTTTAAATTTCAAAAATGCTTATTGATAATAATAACAACGATAGCACCCGCCCAACGATCACGTACATAGATCCTGGACCCTATCTAGGATTCCATGTATCCAGGGATCCATAAACTACGAGAATCATGTTCCCACAACACCCAGATACAGAACAAGTAGTTGCGCTTTTTTTCTGTGCACAAATACTTGTCATGTTGCGGGATTGAACCCGCGGACTCCGGGTTATGAGCCGACCTGGTCAACTACCACACTACAGAGGCTGTCTGTTGCTAATAAACATGCTTATTATAATAGTCTCTACTAGTTTACTTTTAAAACAACAAAGAAAATGTAAGGCCCTAACAATAAGGTATCAAGTTGTTTAGAGAAAACTTTTTACAAACATTCACATCAACAAGAGGAAAATGTCTTCTGCTGATGATAGCATGCTAAGACTGTTCCTCATCATAAGGCGCCACTTTTGGACGCTTATATCATAGAAGGTGATTGCTATATCACCTCGCTTGGCAGGCGTCTTGGTGATCGGAAGATTTTAATGTACCGAAGAGAATGTTGTTGCTAATTTCCTAGATATCTTACCGTGAGGACCTTGTTACATAACATGCTAAGTGCACCGGACGCGCCGCTTATCGCACCGTCTAGACATCGTCGTCGCCACGTCAGCTAGATTCACACACATGTAGAAGTCACCAACACACAGAGAAAATGCTGACCAGCGCCTGCGTGAGACTGGGATCACGACCACCGTCCGCGCAGCGCCCGCGCCCCGCGTGGCCCTCTTAGCCCCGCGAGGCTGTCATGACCCCTCCCCCGTCACTTGCTCTCGATCGCCGAGACCTGTCACTTGTACATATTAATTATAATTAGGACAAACTTAGATTAAATAAAAGAACTTTAGTATAATTATCGTCTCACTTTAATACTCCCGCTGCAGCCCCTCTATAATTACCTCTAATTGACTTTTTTGTCATACAATATTTATAATATTAAACAGTTGTTGATCACACTCATATTATAAAGGCGAAAGTTTGTAGGTATTTGTGTATGTTTGTTACTCCTTCAAGCGCAAACGGCTGAATGGATTTGGATGAAATTCGGTACCAAGATAGCTTATACACTAGGTTAACATATTATAGGCTACATTTTATCCCGAAAAAGTGCCATTTCCCGTAGGATAAGCAAATAATTAAAATACTTTTTATCTGCGGGTGAAACCGCGGCGCGCAACTAGTCATCCATAAAAGAAAGAAAAAAAAATATTCCTGGCCGGCTCTTGCGGCACCCGCAGGAAGAGATGAGGCATTCCAATTTTTTAATCAGGACTACATGACCCACTAACTTTGTTTAACCGTTAGTGATCCGCTATGAAGGCTACGCTTACGATTGGAAGTTAATAGCTGAAGACGATATTGAACGGACCCATTTAATAAATTAAACAATTATTGGCATCAACATATTTTTTGCAGTCATTTTAAAACTGTATACAAAGCGTTGCCCAAGATTAGAACCTCTTTTTTGACATAAAAAACTGCGGATATATATAATATATAATATATATATATATATATATATATATATATATATATATATATATATATATATATATATATATATATATATATATATATAACATAAAAATAAAAAAAAATTTTTGAAAAAATCTACTTGTGTGATAGACGGCCTCTTTCCTCGTAAATAATTGTGTTTTGATTCATTTCCAGTAAGTAGCTATATCTGTAACTTTATTCGAAAACATATCTCCAAACTTAAAGATAAGTTAAATAACAAGGCTATCGCGACAACTTAGGTTGATCTTTTAGAAATAAGTAAGCAAAGATCGCAAAATTCTCTCAAACTGAAACGTAAAACTTTTCTGCTTTCACTCGTCCTAAACTTTGATCAAATTCACCAGTATACTGTGAAGCCAGACGGAAAATAATTTTATTATTCCCTTAAAGCCGCGTTCCGTTATAAGGATTCTGTGTTTAATTTTAAAAGTTAGACTTTATCTGACTGCGGTTGGGAACACTAAATAGGGAGGCAGATTCCTCAAAATAGACTTCACTTCGGAGAATTGCCATTCGAGATGGAAATGGCTTCAGAGTACGGACTAAGACACAGAATAATGAATCTTCATGGTATTGTATCTCTTGGTAGTAGATGCACGTCACTCAATCATAGGGTTGTTAAGTTAGTTCACAGTACGTGCCGATTGCTCCGCAATATGCTGGTAAGCACTTGACCTAACAAACAACCCTCAGCTGGTTTGGTGAACCTCGTCTGCAGTCGATATTTATTATACTCATCGCGTGTCTAAATTAATCAAAGTAAGCATCAAGACTCATGACGGAGACGGAGCAAACAATAGATTATTCTAAGATACTTAATTATATTCTTATCTCCTTACGCTATTTAAATTTGGGCTAATACAAAACTGTTGTAATTTTTATCCTATCGTATTTTTTTGAGTTACCTTAACGGTTGGAAGAGTTAAGCTCAATTAGGCCAACATGATAAACAGGAAATCTATATAATTTCTAGAAATGATTGGTCACCGAGTATATCGTTATGAGATATACATCGTTACATACTATGACAATATATACATAGGTACCATAACAGTATGTATATACTTGTATATATAGGGTGAAACGGGTTGTGCGTAGGTTGCAACTTATATAACTATAGGCCTTCAGCATGTCCACACCGCGCCGTGTCTGGAACAAGAATGATCCGTAGTACACCGAGCGCTCCTTTTTTATAACCAGACGGGTAGGGGCGCCATGACAGTTGCCGGTGTTGCCACTGTAATAAATTTAATGCCACCACAGGGTAAATTACGGTACTCGATCGCTGCCCGCTGCGCATAGAGTTTACATTTACAACTGGACGTTGCCGCCGTCATATATATTGTATAATAATAATAACGCCCAACGATCATAAACATAAATCCTGAACCCTAACTAGGTTTCCCTGTGTCTATGGACCTAGGAACTACGAGGATCCCACAACACCCAGACACAGAACAAGTATTTGCGCATTTTTTTTTTTCTAGGCACAAATACTTGTCCTGCCGTGGGAATCGAACCCGCCGCCTCCTGTATGTATATATAGGAACATATAAGACCACTACTTATTCTTAAATATGAGCGTAATCCACCAAGAGATTAATTTTAATGTTGAAAAAGAATATTAAATCACGAGCGAGGGACGAACGAACGAAACGATTTTTTAATCCATCAAGGCTTTATAGACTGGAGGTACTAAAAGTTTCCAATTTATTGCTTCTCAAATGAAGCAAGATTCAGTAGAACAAAGAACAATGCTCCAATATGCAGACAAAATAAACAGATTTAGATGCCCTAAGCAAAAACATTTAAGAATATTTTCACCGGTAACTTCACCTGCTACCCGGAAATGATTTTCAAAGCTTTATCTCACAAAAACGAATACGCAGCATAAAAAAGATCTATGAAAAAGGTTTTCAAGCCACATTAAAGTCATTACCAAGTTTTACTGCACAAATAAGCTCTTAATAGCTAAAGCAATGCCATTTCACTGGACCAAAAACACTTCACAAAGAAGCCGAGTCCAATTTAAGAGACGGCCACTTCTTATTCGTTATTTCATCCTATTTTTCCCAACAAGGGAAACTAATCTAAAGAAAATTTTCGAGTCCCAACGAAGAAAATAAGCTTGTAAGGAAGTGCAGTTTGCTCGCACGAATTCCGCCTAGGAATACCGGCTTGCAACAAACAAACTTTAAATTAAAGTTATTCAAATGAAAATAAGAATTTTTGAATTACCATACAACCCTCGGGTTTTGATAATTAAGTTTCAAATGCACAGTTACTTTAAATATAATACATAATATATAAGTATACTGTATTTATTATGTTAAGTACATTAACAAAGGTAAAAAACTTTTTTTCGAACAGAGTAGCGGTATTTTTATGGTCAAAATGGCTACACACTTGGCCTGGTGGTGGTGTGTATGTATGTGCATGTGTGTGTGTGTGTGTGTGTGTTTGTGTGTGTGTGTGTGTTTGTGTGTGTGTGTGGTTATGTGCGTGTGTGTGTGTGTATGTGTGTGAGTGAGAGAGAGAGAAGGAGAGAGAGAGAGAGAGAGCGCGCGTGTACATGCCGTATCACAGAATTATACTCAGTCGTCGATTGACGCTCAAGTAGAGATTTCATTCACTATTAGATGATTTTTTCAATGAAATCTCGTCTTGAGGGAGATTCACGGCTGAATGTAGTTCTGTAATACGGGCCTAATTGATTGGTACCGGAATATACAGAATACAAATAATCAAGCAAATAAATAAATACCTCATGACCAATCTCAAAAATACATAGAAAAAGTTTTGTTGTTCAAAATAAATAGCTCAGTCTATGACGGTACAATATTTTTGCAGCATCATTTTGACGGAATGGAGTTAACGATTCTTATAGCTTGGTAGGGAAAGGACACCTATTTACTCTTCATGTATTTCGACGATTGATTTTGAACTTTCTTACGAAACACATACCGTACATAATCACTTTGTATTTTTATGGTTTGAAGTATGATTTTGCACAAATGAACTATCCTTCAATGCGATTTATATCAACTGGCGCTAGCACTCAATTTCACGGGCGTGGAACGTTTTTCCAATAGGAATGACGTAGCAGTTTTAAAAGAAAGTGGTAAGATTTAATAAAGTATTAAAATAACAAGTAGCTGCGAGTATCACAAGACGATGTTAAAACTCACAGGTAGTAATTAATTGTAAAATTTTTAATACATTTGATAACCGGAAACTAGATTTAAGTACTAATCTAAATATATACAACTCAAAGGTGACTGACTGACTGAAATAGTGATCTATCAACGCACAGCCCAAACCACTGGACGGGTCGGGCTGAAATTTGGCATGCAGGTAGATGTTATGACGTAGGCATCCATTAAGAAAGAATTTTTCGAAATTCTACCCTTAAAAGGGTGAAATGGGTGGTTCAATTATTTTCTCATAGGCCACGCCGCGGGCGAAGCTGCGGGCAGAAGCTCGTGAGAAATATATTAAAAACATTACATATAATATACTTAATTATAAAAATTATATAATATACCTACATACATAATTATAATGAAAACAATTAGGTACATTTATATGTATTTGTATACAAACAGAACTTTTCATTACGTAAACCTACTTTTCTGAAGCTCACATTCACAGAACTTTAAACTACCAAATGCAATAAAAGGACCTGTCTACACAAAATCAAATCAATCAATGAACAAAAACGTTAAAATGCCTTGTTTTGGTATTCAAAAAGCAAATAGAATCCATTTAAGCAAACAAAAAAAGTTTCATCCGTGCGAATGAACAAATGGAATTTAATTGAAACATACAACTTTGTTTTTTATTGTTATTACATTTCAATCAGGTTTGGAGACAGCTATACAAAATTTTAAGCAACTGTGACGTTTGGCTTAATGAAATAATAATAACGCTAAACGATCACATACATAGATCCTGGACCCTAACTAGAATTCCCAGTGTCTACACAGGAACTACGAGGACCACGGTCCCATAACACCCAGACTCAGAAAAAGTGTTTGCGCTTTTTTTTCTGTGCACAAACACTTGTCTTGCCGCGGGAATCGAACCCGCCGCCTTCGGGCTATGAGCGGATTTACTTTGACTTTATGTTGTGGTTATTGTAATAATACTTTTACTAGGTGGTAAGACTTTACTGCAAAGTTCGTCTAGGTAGGTACCACAGCTTTGCCAGTTATTCTGCCACCAAGCAGTAATGCGCAAGCAAATAAAATTAATACGTCTGATTAACATGTTTTGTTGTTTTTCAGCATCTTTAGGTATTGGTTATTTCCAATTCGGACTTCATCGTAATTTTTATCATTTTTATTATATTCTGAATTTTTTACGAGTAGTGTAATAGATACGTTAAGAACTCTAAACTTTTGTTCAAACGAAAATATGGAGGCATACTGACGGGTCCAATATTATAGCTCAGTTGGTAGTAACCATGCCTTCTGAACTGTAGGTTGTGGGTTCGATTCCCAACCTAGGATAAACATTTGTGTGATGGTCGTCGATTTTTGTTCTGTGTTCGGGTGTTATATTGTAGTCTATATTATATGTATTTACAACCAAAAAGTATCTATGCTCAAGCAGAGATTTAATTCATAAACCTATGTATTGTATCTTTGCTTAGTTTGGGACAAGATGACGCTGGATATGTCCACGTATATTAATTATTATTACCCATATAATATATTTTATTTCAGGAGCTTTAAGCCCTGACGTACTACCAAAGCTTGTTTTATAAAACTAACGCTTAGGAAAATACCTAACAATTTGGTTCGGTAACTCCACCCAACTAAACAAAACCTAAAAAACTCTAATCATAGAACAAAATAAACCCATTTAAAGCTTGTTCAAAATTTCAAACAAAGCCTCAAGCTGAGCGAACGTCGGTCAGCGGCGTGGATAAATTTTTAATTTCGGTCAATTTAATTCCTCGGAAAAGTTAATACCACAAGGCTTTGAAGAATAAAAGTGTCACGTACAGAATAGGTGCGATTTTCGCAAATGAGCTCCTCAATATTCAAAAGGCAAACGCCTTACTGTAACAACAGAACAAATTCGAAAGACGAAGTATCGGCTACGGACGGCCCTTAATGTAATTATCATAATGGCGACCAATAAAAGAGAGGTTCCGAATTCGTGACTCAGCTCAAAAAAGTACTATCAAAGGTGCCCGAGGCGGAAAACGTCGCATCTTATTTAGCACCCCCGAAAAGGAGCCGATCGAGCTCTACCTAATCACATTACGAATAAAAAAGGACGCAGACAGATTTGCATGAAATGTCAAATTTGATTACGAGTAGTAGCTCGAGGCGTCCAAAATGTAGATTTGAATAATGATCATGGCTGCTGTATCAAATCCTAAGCTACTCATCAAATAAAACTGACCTAAATAGGTTTAGAAAGAAAGCAAAATATAACAATAAAATATAAAAAAAAAACAATAATGTTTACTTATTTTATTTACTTAGTCATTCACTTTATAACGGACTCAATTTATAATATAATATTTTCTTACCAATTTAATGTCGTGACACTCAATAAATGAGTCACTTTAGATCAAATCAATTTTGGGTCTCAAAAGCTCGATCCAACAAATCAAATAAAATTCAACGATATTGATATTACAGCTCACGTGCCGCTGTTGAAAATCGATAATGAAATCAATTTGGTGATATTAGAAACAGTGATATCGTCACACATCGGCGATCTCAAAGAGAATCCCCCAATATAATATTACACAATACGGGCAATTCTATTCACATCTATATCAAAATAGCGATCAGGCGTGAAGTCTTTTATATTTGGAGGTCACGTGTCTCACCAGTGGCCAGGAAACCATCGGATGTGTTTGAGCGAAACTAATGCACTCAGAGCAATGCGACAGTACAGCGAGGGACGGCAGAATGAGGGCGACAATCGAAACAATGAGGAAACCGAACGGAATTTTCGGAGACAGTGTATTATTTGCGGAAAAATCAATGGTGAAACGTTTCCGATGGCAGTTGACAGAGACAGGAAGGCCGATCATTATTATTACTGTCCATAGACCCGAGAGCGTGCCGGGCTGCCGGCTAGTCTTTGGGTAACGTTTCCTTTCAGAACGATGGCTTTATAAAAGCTGTTATTTTGTCGTCAATGGTGCCACCCTAATTTGATTGTCGAATGAAATGTGATTAACGCGATGTGATTATTATGGTGGAGGAAACGCTGTCGAAAACATGGGTTTGTTTTGTTATAGAAAGAAATTTTGATGTAAAAACGAATACATCTTATGTATTTATTTCATTCAGATGCCAAGATGAGATTAGACATGGTAAACTTACTTTATACTACGTTATTTTTAGTATAGCGCTAAGCCGAAACACTCAAAAAATATTATAATTTAAAGAAGTCCGTGTAAAAAAATAAGTTAAAAGTATTTTTATTATCAAATTGGTTTTCTGGAAGGAATTGACAATTCGGTAATCTAAAAGTAAATATTTTTCCTGCTTGGAAACGAGTTATCAAACTTGGTATTCTAATGGGAATACACGCTTAAAACTCACAAAGTTATGCTCTTGCGAAGTTGGCTTGTTGTTTTCACAAAATCATGGTCATCGCAACGCAAGCTGGTTAAGCAACTACTGTTTACGCACAGGAGAACTTATTATGTTGCTACCAGCATAGTGTGCCAGGAAACATTGATGTGGAACCGTTCTTAACACCTCGGATCACCAGGCACTACGAAAATTCGCCCCATTTCGGTGTAGTGCTTATCAGTGTCAAACCTGTCAACTTAACTCACAAAATACTTTTAAAATAATATAAGCTCAAAGTATACTAACCACCAAATGTTAGGAATAAGCAGAAAAGTGACAGTAGGTACAATAAAGTTTTAGTAGAAATCTTGAATGAATTTAAAAAAAAACACTCAATGATTTTTGTTGCTTATTATTGTGTCCAAACTGCACTGTTATTTAAATAATTTTGGGAGAAAATTTAACTTTGTCTAAAAATTATACCAATTGATTCTCCTAGTGAATCTGAACAAACTACTTTATTAAGTTATTTTTATATAATCTAAGTACTTTTGGATGACTTTGGTGACGACCTCTGCATTCAGGTCCCGATGGAGGTCATCATTTCGTATGTACCACAGTGCATTAAAATTTCCCTCAGTACCTTGTTCTGAAAGCGTTGGTCGTCACTAAAGTTATCCAGAAGTACACAGAAAGTCATCATCGCCGACTTCATCATCATGTGAACGTTGAAGCAATCCAGCTGCTCGATCACATGGAACAAAACCATTCGAGTTAGTGTAATGTGTATTTAGTGCTATAGCGTAATGTATAGTGCAGTGCAAGTAAGTGACCTAAAAAGAACACAAGAACCACGTGTCTTCACCTTAATAGAGACAATAAGAAAAGTGTTATTGGACACATTCTTAGATAATTAAATGTTTCAGAGATTAGGTTAAATGTAAATTACTTATTAGCCACATGGATGGCTAGATTGTAATATTAGTAGAGTGCTCAAAAAAACGTATTCTAGAAAAAAATATTATCTAAGTGGTATAAAAGGCGCTAGTTGCCTGAATAAAGGCGGCCAAGATGTTTCTGAAGGACATGTGTTTGATATTTAGACTCGCAGACAACCCAAGACAATAATTGAGTAACATGAAAATTACAATTTCACCAAAATACCTTAGACTCTCTGATATAATTTAATTGTCGATTGAAACAGCTGTCTTTAATTTTCAAGGGGGAAACAAATATCAGGACCCTATTTCATACCATTGACATGTTGCAACTAAATTGGTAGAAGTACCTTAGGGGGTGAAAAAATCTATTTATTTGAAATATTTAGAACGTTAAGATTTTATTAAGATGGAGAGATGTGGTTTATGTATGGTTGAAATTCTTCTCCTGACTACATATTATAGGTTTTACTAGATGAAAATTGAAAAGTTATATTATACATAATAATACATCGTCTATACAAAACCTATTTTACTTTTTCTATACCCCGTGAACATGAACTCTCATTATTTATTTATTAAAACCTAACTGTTACCAATCTATTCATCATCATACCCATCTATATCAAATATAAGTATCATAGATACTGCTACGTAAACCATTTGGATTGTATATTAGTCGTTTTCTTTTTTGTTATTTTTCCTTAGAAATTAAATTAGTGGAACTCCCTAGTTAGTGTCTATTGATTGTAACCATCAGAACATAAGTATCAGAGCTAATTGACTAAATTCATGGAGTAAAATTGCCACAATTAAGGCAACTTTATCGAAGCCATAAATTACTATGCTGTAATTATTTGTATTCATGATTCTGTGATCATTGATATCACTAATTCTGCCCATTTTAATAGCTATAAAATATGAATAAAATGTAATAAAAAAAGGATATAAAGCTTTGTGTGTTATAGTGTATATTGTGTGTTATATGTTATATATATCCTTATGCAACACTCAACCTCCAGCACTTCCTCGAACTCTGCACTTCAAACAAAAGAAATGTTTCATTATAAAACTTAGTATCATAGAGGTCATACATACCATTAATGCTCAAATAACTTAAGCTCACTTTATGCTTAAATAACGTTTTATCTTAATAGACATTACTTGGAACGTTACCAATTTATTCGTAGCATGTCTACCTCTGTCCAATTTGGAAATTAGCTATAATGGTTCATCCTGCTAAATGTATGGAGTCGAGATAACCAGTGTAATTGTGGAACGGTCAATAGTATGCCTTATTAGGTATTTTGATCGAATTCCTTTATCTCTATTTGTTACTTTACTAATTACTTAAAACTGTATCTTATTGCCTTGCATCGCTGTGATCGTTCTTAGTAAATTCACGTATTTTATATTTAGTTTCGCAACATAATATTCATACAACTTTGTTGTTTTTTTTTGTATAAGCTTGTGGTTAGCCGTAGTTTAACTGTGCCCTAGGGTAACTTGGCAGCCTATGGACTTCCTCTACAACTTTATGACTGTCACATAGGTTCTTTTCAGTTATCTTAACTTTAAGGTATTCTCAATTAGTGTTATCAGGATCAATACAGTATACTGTGGTAACGTTTATATAACTATAATGATGATTATAACCATTGAACTACTTTTTTTCTTTCTAATTAGGCTCCGTCGTAGAGAAAAAGAAATGTACTGGCTCTATGCTGATACGGATTTAGCCTGTGTCACGGTTACTAAAAAATTCGATATTACATTGAAAATCTTCAAAAGTGGAGTCAGCTTCCCATATAAGTCTAATTAAGTCTATTTGAATATACGCTAAATAAAATGTCGAATCGTGCCTTCAACAAACACAAATTATTGGTAATATCTCTGCTCAAGCGTGGTCGCGACTACGCTTGGGAAAAGAGATCAAATCTACGCTTAAGTATCGATTACCGTCGGAGTGACTGAATGAAACGACTGAAATACTAAGTTGAACCTTGATCAGATCTGATTACTTAGTCACGACTCAAGCACAGTTTTATAATAAAATCTCACTCAAACCTAGTTTTACGTTTCCCTTCCAAATAAAAGGGAAACGTTTTTCATTTGTTTTATAAGCAAAAACATCTTAAAAATCAGTGCTTAAATTTCTATTTCCATCACCATACTTAATAAAAGCCCATGAAATCCTGTCCCCTACTGAATGTTTGATAATGTCTGCAGATAGATTTGAGTGCACCCGCATATATTACTTTGGGTTCATTTGGTATATTTATCAGGACATGAGATAAACGTATTTGATTGCATCTCTGTTGTGACATTGTCCATTGACAAGACAAATATGCTTAACGATATGTTATTACAATCACTATGTGCCAAATAAACGGTCTTAAATTAAAGTACTTCTTACATTTTTGAGATATACTAATATATTTATGCAGCAAAAAGCAAGTATTTTCTAAAATTGTGGTCATAATAGAAAACAACACGACGTCTAGATTTAAGCCATGACAGAATTTGTCTGTTCCCTAAACCAACAAACCATCCTAACTCGGAACACACTCTCCCCATCGATCTTCTCGTCCCACCCCACGAGTTAAGACCCCATTACCAGATAAATATATGCAATTTATTACATTTACCAATTTACATACACTCTGTGAAGACACGACATGTTGAAGTTAAACGACGTTAGGGAGTTCAAAGAGGGAGAGACGAAAGCATGGTTGGATAGTGGTTTTAAGAAGTCACTTATGAAAACATAATTAAGGGATTTTTAAGTCTAAAATAGTTAAAACCTGTTTTGGATTTGAGATGGATGGTGTGAGGCCAAACCTAACAATTCATATCTCAATAATCGACTGTATGCTGTGTGTAAATTGATTGCGAAATTGTATTAAAATACACACAAGAAACCATATCCCCTGCAAAATTGTAAACGGACAATGACGGCCGGTAAGTAAATGGACAAATGTAACATTAAAAGGATTGGCATTATGGCCTGGGGCTGAATACGTCGACTGTCAAAGTCACGAGTATCGAAAGAAAAATCGATTATAGAACAAGTGTCTGACTTTTAGATGTCGCCTGAGGCTACTGAACTTTAAGGGTTTGTGAGTGCTATAGATGTAGAGGGATTGTAGTGAAATGTTAGCAATTCGGAAGATAAAAGAATTCCTTTTATTCTTCACTTGAAGGCTAAAGGCTCTTTTGAATTTACTCTCGTAAATATATTATTTTCTAATCTTACAATTTATTTTTCTTTTCATCTAATCATTTTTGTCATGCTAAATCCTTAAGCTTTGTCATCCTTATTTACCAGCCGGTCCAGAAGTCTTACGACCCTTCTGTACCTAAATTATATCAAAATTAATAAAACTTTGGTATGTGTTCGGTCATAAAAAGTAGGTAACCAGGATAAAAACAACTTGCTTATATTCGCGGCTTGAGTCTTGCTTGACACATATAACAAAAGTTTATCCAAAGTAATGTTATCTGGCTACAGCAGAGATTGTGATAAAGCTTACACGACTGATAAAATCGTTGCGCTGACCCAAGCTTTATTAGACAATGTAAGTAGAACATAAGGTTATTGGTTCTGAATGGTTGTTGTTACCATTAGAGATTTCTTAAGTCTTTAGTTATTGGGGCATATTCTCCTTACAACGTTGATTGCTATAATTTAGTTCAAAGAGAGCTTTCTCTTTGTGCTAACTAATTTATTAGAGCTCTCTAATTTAGGAAGAAAATCTTTCAATTTTCACTAGTGATTTTTACTCATGGTAAAAGCGGAGAGCTTTAAAAACAATTATTCAGCGGCTCCTATGTTTCACACAGAATTTATGAAGGGTCACACTCGCGCCCTACCTCGCCACTGTAAGTAACCGCTGGGAAAACGGCACGTTTAAATTCCGAGTGGAGAAGTGTCGTCGTATTTCAACAGGACATAATTTTTCGTCTTCATAGATTGCGAGCTAGTAATAGATTTTCTTACTCACAAAGATATTCTACGACGCTTGAGCAGTGGAGTGATAGTGTAACGCCCCCCTAAAAAGCCCCTTCCCGTTACTGGCCTAACCGCCTAACCCTAATTGATCTATATGTATAATATGGTATATAATGGTATATAAACGTTAGAGGTGTTGTAGATGGTTTGATGTAAATATGGCCAAGTGATATGTGATCATCTAATAAAGTGGTAGGACCGTACGTTGTGATTTTGTAGTAACCCTAGTTCTTTAAAGGTAGTCAGACAATTCCTAAGGCGACCGAGCTACCGATCTAGTGTTTATCCGTTTATTTATTATTAATGACTTTAGGATTTTAAGATGAATTATTAGGATTGGTAGCAAATATGTATTAACGTTATTAATTAGATTATATTTACGTAAATATGCAAGTATATTAAGAATATAGGTATCTATTTATTTATCTAGTATACAAGTATTATGGTATTGCTATAAATAGTAAGTAGGTATATAAGTATTATATAATTGTAACTGTAAGCGACTCCCCATAGATACTTAATAGTGGCATAACGATAATAGAACTTGAGTAGGAACCGACGTATTGCTTTCGTAAGTGATTTGAGTTATATATGAGACCTAAGTAAGACCTAAGTTATTTCTTATAACATTCATCTCATGCTTTCTGAGTTTACATTAAATATAGTTTGGTTGCACTTATCAGCAAAACTACAGCATGTCATTTTCTGCTATAATTCTGTTCTAGGAGCTCCTCCCCGCCCCAAGAATGTGAGGTTCGTCACCTGACTGGATACTCCCCACTGATAAGTGCTTTAAAACTGCAGATGGCAGTGCACTATAGTAAGAAAGAGGACATATTCTTTTATCAAAACAGATTTCTTTGTGGGACTCTTAGGTAATTATTGAATTCGTTACCAGAGAGGCCCTAATCCCCCCTCCCCGACCTACCTATTCCTATCAGGATACCTATGCCTAGACGCGATAAAGACATAACCGTTGTACTAGAATTAGACATGGAATAATTACCCGTTGGTGTTTATTCAAGTTAATAATATTTATGGTTTATTTGTACCTATAATAAACGATTCGAGTTTATGATTAGATTAGTCGAGTTTAGATTTTATATAGGTAATCAAGCCATACCTAGCTGGATTACAAGATTTTTAGGACATTTATTTATATCCTTATGAAATATCATGACATTACCAGCCATTAGTTATTTATGTAAATAATCAAGCCATACCCAGCTAGATTACAAGATTATCAGGATATTTACTTATATCCATATGATAATTCATGACATTACCAGCCATTAGTTATTTTATATAAATAATCAAGCCATACCCAGCTAGATTACAAGATTATCAGGATATTTATTTATATCCATATGATACATGACATTACCAGCCATTAGTTACTTTCATATATAAGTAATCAAGCCATACCCAGCTAGATTACAAGATTATCAGGATATTTACTTATATCCATATGATAATTCATGACATTACCAGTCATTTATTAGATGTTTGTTGAATTTAAAACAATCTTTAATTAGATTGATTTGGTCAGGTTAAACCATCTTAGGTTGTCCCCGAGTTCAGATCCAGAATACTATCGCAGGTAGATTTATATTATATAAAATCCATGATAAAATCCATCAATTACACAAATGAAGAAGAAGCTCTCTAATCTGTACAGCATAGAGAAACCTCAGGGTACGGCTCCGCAAGACCCAATGTGCAAACAGACTTTATCAAAGTAGTCAGTAGATATAGCCCACTTTATGGAAAATATTAGGTTTAGTGAAACCAGATCTTAACCAAGTTCCAACCTTCAGATTTGATAACACAGATACAAACCATCTGATTAATAATAATTATTTGTTACCAGAATTATAATAATAATAAGCTGTGTATGTATGCATAAATAATTACTCTGAGTAAGCATGACATTTCATAAAGATTATGATTTAATTTGATATTATTTGTTTTGAATATTATTCATTCAGATATTATTTGTTACAACATTATATTATTTTACTGGAAATTATTTATTATAATTACGTTTCACTTTGTATATTACTTGGATTATTTGGAATGTTTATATTTTAGTATTTTATTTATAATGATTTACCGTGGCGTGTACCTCGACTTACCGATGACTGACCCCACTTGTATTATCACAAAACACCAATTTCACTTACTAACACCACTCTTAAGAAACGAGAGAGGACATCTAGCTCACTAATGCACCTAAACAGTTAATAACTCGAGTTAATAACCAAATCAGAAAATTGTTGAAATTCTGCAAATTAACCCGCGCTCCGAGTACTTAACCTAAAAATATGCTCCGATCCGATCTACTCCTACGACGAACGCACAATCACCCGTTTTATCCGCAAGAAATCACAAATTTCACAAGTTAATAACTAAATATTCGTAATTACGAAGATTATGCGAATAACTCGATGCACCGAGTACAAGTAACCGTAAAAATCCTATTTGTTTTCTTTTCAACGCGACCTACTCTCCTGACCCCCGCCATGGCTTCCCGCTAACTATCCAAAATCCTTTCCAACTAATCTCATCATCTCCTTCTAACGTGTACAATTCTGGCTCTTCTCTTCTCACTCTCACGCTCCACCCAACATTTCGCGGCTTTCTTGCTATCTCCGGTGTTTCTTACCCTTCTAGCCGATACATTTTTGTCATAGATTATATTATTTTGCAGACGGATGGGAAGTTATTGCGACAAAGGTCTAATTCACATTCCGCGACGTACATTTCTTTAAGTATTTGGCAGTTTTAAGTACTTTTCTTTATTACGATGTAGTTTTATTAATGGTTTCGCTAGTTTTCGTTTTCGTAGCAATTTCCGTTTCAAGACATAGATACTTTAATGCTCCGGTAATATTATGTGAATGGAACTTATTTATTATGTTTTGTTTATTGGTCATTTATTTACTTAGATGCATTAATCAACTGTTTGAATGGAATTAGTGTAAAACTAATCTAATTTATTTTGATACATTTCTTATTGATTTAACTATTCTAGTATTTGTAGATGTTCATAAATCTAAGTGAATTGTTTTTGCATATATTTAATGTATAGTTTTCTAGCGTCCCGTGACATTGAGCTTATTATAGAACTATTTTACTCGATTTTCTTAGTGTGCTTATTCAATATTTAATCTTTACTATATTTGTGACGTTACGGGACTTCTGTTCCGTTACAATAGGCTAGAGCTATAGAATAGAAACGGTAGAAAAGTAGACGGAAAGCGGAAAGAAATTACGTACACAAACAAAGATTAACTAGTCGCGCCTTTTTGGGTGACGCGACTACGGTAAGAGAACAGTTACAGGCAAGACCGTTAGAAATATATTATGAGTTTCGCCTGATACCTAAAAAGTAATATTACATTAGCATAGTCTTAAAACCCGACTCTTTAACCAATATGTAATATAGCGTCACTTATAGTAACGAAACATGACTCAAACAAGTTGATATGCACAAAAGTAGCCCAAAGTGCCATGGATTGCGTCATGCCAGATATCTCCCTCATGTCAGTAATAGAATATTTAAAGTAAAAATTAGACATCAAATTACAGGTGCATACTTTAATCTATAAAAACATTAAATAAAATTGGACGTAACTTATTGATAGACACAAACGGTAAGCTGTATCTTTAATAAAATTTAACAGGGTCTTCGGATCTATGAGCTATAAAAAGTGAAGTTTTCCGGATCCCCTATGCAGCGCATGCGATCAAGTCTGTTTCTTATTTCGTGTGTCCGGGAGTTGAACCGATTGTTTTTATGGACAAGGGAGCCAATATGGGTGGTACTAAACTTTGAATCTGTATGAAACACGTGTTGGATTTTTTAAGACAGGGGTCGGGATATTGGAAAGGAAAGCCAGACAAAGGGTCGTCGCTTGACCGGTCGGGTTCCGATTTGGAAAATGAGCATCATCCTAATCTCTGCAGTTTATATTTTCAAATATCATAGCATGAGTGAAAAAAGTAAAGTCACAAAATTATTTGGACATATATTATAGACATAGGCACCTATTTTGCACGTACTATCAACTGAATGGTATGTTTTTTAGCTGCTTAGTTGCAGTGGAATATTGTGAAAGTGAAAGCTTTCTAGACCTAAAAATAAATATCAAAGTAGAGGACTTAAAGACTTAAAGATTGCACGCGGGATAAGTTTTTCTTAAATCTATAATACTTTAATTTTGAGCATTGCGATTCAACGGCGTAATGCTACCAGCATGTTGGGTACGCTACCTACCGGTTGTGGGTTGGAGCATTTAGGTCCGTATTACAGAACGATGCTTAGTCATCGATTGGTGCCCAAGCAGAGATTTCATTCATAAAGTGATCAATCAGTGAATGAAATCTCTGCTTGAGCACCGGTCGATAACTGAGCATCGTTCTGTAAAACGGACCTTAGACTGTGATGTGCAAAATTCACGCGTACTTTCAATCATCTCAATCTAGAACTCGGTTTATATTATATTGGCCATGCCTTGAAAAGTTGAAAAAATTCAATTTCAACATTTCGCAAAACCTATCCTTGCCCGTTGAGGTCAACGTCCTTCCAAATATTGATGGAACTTGATACTGTCAGGGATCGTCAGGCCCGTTAGGATTGTAATATAAATCCGTACTCGGAACAATCTGAACCGACCACAATTCGTCGCGCACCCTCGCTGTCGGAATATCTCCCTAAATCAAAGCGTTCATAATAAAAAAGGGGATATATTCGTTATTTGTTGTTGGTTTGCATTAAAATAAAACGGCTATCTAGGCATCACCACCCCTCGTCTTATCTAAGATCAGGATTGCATAAAAATCTCATCATTCTTTGAATACGATGGCCAGACGGGGTCTCGCTTGCATGTCGTTTTATCTGTTCTCATTTGTGATTTGTTTTCTTGTTTAGATTAACATATTTGCATACCTCGTTGTGGTTTGTTTTTGATGAAAGGAAATTTGCTTTTGTTTTCATAAAATAGTTTTAAATAGAAAGATAGATAGATTAACACTTTATTGTACACCGTAAAAAAAAAAATATATTAACTAGTACTAGCACATTAGGCGGATATTGCCAGGATTAATTGCTTTGAACCCAAATTAAAGCTAAAAACTAAGCTAAATATATCATGAAGTGTCCAACTGTCATGAAGTGGAATTTAAAGTGTAAGCAATCATTTGGATCTGAACCCGCACTTTCAGATTCACTGAATAAGATATTCTGCCAACTAAACTATGACAGCATTCCCCAATGGCTGCGAAAATCTTTACACTAAATTTATGTAATGTTAAGCCAGTCTAAATGTACAAACACAACACTGAAATATTTACATACTCAAATTTTTAAGATCCATTTTCAATGTTATCATTTGGTGGGTAGATGTTTTATTACTGATCTCTTAAAATGCAGTCGTCACATGACACATTACATGATAGTTGGCATTACCTACTTTATTATTACAATAATATAATAGGCTATCTTTATGGCAGCTAAATATTTGAAATTTAAGTTATTGGAATTCAATAAAATCCCGTATCTATAGGATTAAACATCAGAACAGACCTGAAACCAATTCAAAAATCCAAACATTAAATACAGCTAAAGCCCATGAAAGGGTGTTCATGTCGCACTCAGGACGCCACGTGTTGGAAACCCTGAGGCGATTTTATCATCGGAGTATAGTCTTCTAGAGGAGAAAAATTAGCAAAGATAACGTACACTTTTATAATTATTCAATCCTCCTTGCACTCGGGCACAGGTACTGCCGTGGTGGCGATAATGTTAGTCCAAAAATAGGTCGACTGTTAATTAACATTTTCAACGTCTCATAGTCCGTTTGTAAAAGACAAAATAATTTGATTCAATAATATCGGTGTATATTACAACTACACCGGAGAAATCAATTAAATACAGCTTCATTGTAGTATAAAAAATGTAAAATACGTGTAAATTGTTTTCACTGTTAGATTTAAATGTGTTATAGATAACAACTACACTACTACTATACTATTACTACTAATACTACTAGTACTATACAATACTACTATATAATACTACTAGTACATTTAATTTACGCTTTGATGAATTGATTCATAATTCATTTTGGATAAGTGATGATTCACAGATACATTGACAGATGCTAGCAGCTCAGTGTGCCACCTCTACAAAGGTATTTTCTCAACGCTCACGGGCAACTTCGCCAACGCTACGTTAATGCATGTGAAAATTATCAACTAAATCGAATCGAGTGTTTTGGATGGCTGCGACACTGCTCGGGGGTAAAGTAATTATAGGCACTTTCGTACTAATGCGAGGACCTTGGTGCGAGAAAACTGGGGTTCTGGTACAAAACGAGTAAAAGTAAAAATAAAATACAATACGTACAATATGAAATTTTTTGTCGGGGTTAATTTGATCTGCCGAAATGTCCAAAATGTTCAATGTTGCCGGCATGTTCGATTGCGTTTGGACCATAGGTCATTGCAGCTAGTATACAATCCAAATGTACTTTGTAGTAGGTAGCTAGTGGCATCTAGTAGTAGTTTGTATTATTGTAGTAGTTAGTTTAAATAATAAAGGCACTTCAAAATATCCAAAAGGCTGATTTGTGTCATAGTTGAAAAGTATATATGAGTCGGTATTATATACAAATTTATAGATGTAGTAGTCTTTTGCAGAACTAGTAATCATTCCAAGAAATGGGCATTTTTCAAAGTAACATATTTATTGGTTATAAAATTTCTGGTACAAACCAGACAAAGCTGTTATGTCAAATGCGTAATCTAAAACTTTTAATTTCAATGTCTAATCACGTTCAAATCATACATTTATTACGATATCAGAAGAGAGTATTTGATACTGTAGGATTCACATAGCTCCAAACTCCAGTCACTGATAAATATTCTAAGACACTATCCGATAAGCACCTACGTGGTTATTAGAACAATAATAACCAGACTAACTTCACTGGCTGAATAACCAACAATATCGCACCGGGTAGTTAAGGCCTCTTCCATTAATTGGTCCATTGCTGTAAGTAATTGCCCACAACGCTCTAACTGGGGTCGTTATTGTACACACGGTCTAACTCGAGGCTAGTTTATTAATAGTTGAATTATGTTATGTATTTGCAGTGAGAATTGGAGAAAATTTTAAGATTTTTTGTTCCCAATTACTCTAAATGCCGTCTCATAATGCCAAATATAAGGCAATAATAGCATCTAAATTATAAGGCCACCAAAAGGCCTCGGTGTTGCAATAACATCCTGGCTTGCGTGCCCTCTTAAGCACGATAGCGCTAAGTTGTAAAAACTACATTTTGTATCAGTCACCCAGCCAAGTGATGACCGCAGTGAACATTGCTTAACTTTACCGATGGCTATGAACGGATATTCAGAGCTTCACTATGATGATACGTTATCAATATGACTACGTGTTACACCAGTATCGTAAAAAGATGAAGTGTACAAATGGAAATGTTTGTACCCAAAAACATTTTAAGCATAATGAATTTTAATAATGAGAGGAAGGTGCTGATCAACTTCCCTGGTATGACTTTTTAGGGTGATATCAATGCCCCAGCAAGGTGGCTTACTACTCGTTTGATGACCAAAGAAGTGGTGATATAAAGGCGTGAAGCTTGACTTTACACTGAACGAGCTGGTAAAGGAACAGCCGATATGTTAGGCAGTTTGGACCAAGCGCTAACATTGCTACTAAACTAATATTATTATCTAATATCATGAGCTCATTTATATATTTATCGCCATTTTCATGCAACTTAACCGTCGCAAAACTCAGCAAAGCAAAAAAAAAAAACAAATGTACACAATTCGAGCTGGTCGTTAATCAGGGGAGGAATTCATGGACTTGGGGTAAGTTTCATTAACTTTTCCAATGAATACAGGCATTTGCCTCCAATTTGTTCCATTGGTGCTGAACAATTTTGCGCGGAAACGAATATAATAAAATTAATGAATGTCACTAGTGTATACATTTTCTCCAGTGGGAACCATACCTATAGTAACAAATTACCAATAACTAGTCGTAGTACTTTTATTTTTATTAATGCAGTTTTCCTTATTTTATATCTACAGCTCGTAATTTAATTTAAAGATTTTACTATGATTCATTAAAAATAAAAGTGCATTGAAGAATGATTCTTAGTCAGATTACACAGATCCTATTAAACGCTAATGGCTACTGCTTAGTTCTATAGCTACACAACAAAATTATATCTGCTTTCTCAGCTTTATTTATTTCTATTACTAAAGGTGTTTTCATACTTTTACTTTCCTAAATAAGTAACAAAACAAAATTAAAAGGTTGCCAAACCCTGGCGAAGAGGCACTCTTTAATCGCGACAAGTCAGGACCGTTTGCGTTACGGTCTCATAATTACATTAACTACGCGATGCATGTGTTACATTCAGAGAGATTATACAGGATGCTGTTTTTAGGTTTGTAAGTAGAAAATGCAGAAAAAAGCCCGAGTTATTATTGAGAACAATATGGTGTTTGAGTTCGTTCTCTTTGAGTTGATATTAATTGATAGATGATGTGACGTCTAATTATTATGTTACCAGACAAATTCTCTAGAACAGTTTTGGTTTTACATTTAATTATTTGCTTAGAAACCCGGTCCACTGCTAGCACTTTATTCGATCTTTGCACGTTGCTTATACCTTACGATATTTTTATATATAGGTACAGAGACGAGGCATTGTTGATTTGTTGTTAATCATAATAAAGACACAAAAGATTTTATTGCAAATGGGCTATTCTTAGCACTTATATAACTCATAATTGTAGGGGTGAGAACAAAAAGGGTTTAACTGATTTTTCTCACAAAATGACTTATGGGTATCGTTGGATTCAGCGTGAAATTATCTACAATAATACATTCTCAAATTACCAAAATGAGGCTTAAATCTCGAGATTTTGAGTATAAAAACGGTTTATCTGTCACAGGTTCGCTGAGCATAAAAACATTATTATATTTCTTTTATTATATTATATTTTTACAGTAATTGCATGAATTAGTACTATGTTTAGTATTTTAAAATATAATTACACATTAAAATGAAGACGTTGAAGTTTAAAGTCAATTTTCTCGAAACTATCAATTTGACAGTTAAACCCTTTTTATTCTCAAGCCTTCAATTGAATTATTTCAAATAAATTAAGTTTTTTTACAGAGCATATAAAACATAAAAGTACTTAATGTCAATTATTATATAGAAAGCGAATTACATTAGAGTTTTTTTTTTTTTTTTTTTTTTTTTTTTTTTTTTTTTTTTTTTATGTTACTGAATGATTTGACGAGCTAGCCGTTCACCTGATGTTAAGCGCCACGGCTGCCCATAACAGAACAGTGTCAATCGGAACCCCAAAATAGAGTTTCGAGCAACACTGCACTGCGCACATCATCCTGAGACATCAGCACATTCTGGTAATAAGATTACTCGACTGTGAGATCAGATCATAAAGTCTCAATTGCCCAGTAATTTCACTAGCTACAGTGCCCTTCAAACCGGAACACAGTAGTGCTTGCGCACTACTGCTTGGCGGCAGAATAACTGGCAAAGCGGTGGTACCTACCTAGGCGAACTTTGCAACAAAGTCCTACCACCTAGTTTGAAGAAAACAGAAGTTCTCTTTACCATTATGGCACAAAGCAGACCAGAAAACTCCACTCTTAAGCTTTGGTTACAACTGTAAAGAAGAAGCTACAAGAAGCATTACAGTGAAGTTTTTTTTATGTGTTTTTTTTACTATGTTTTAAAATATTTACAATTTATTAAAATGAAGAGATTATAATGAAACATGCTAACGGAAAGCTATTCTCAGCTAAAAGGAAATAATCTTTAATCTTTTGATCTTTGAATTGTTTAGATAAATTTAATTATTAAATATTCAATAATATCATCACCCGTGTTAGTCCACTGCTGGACATAGGCCTTTTTTATTGTTTGATAGGCTTGATTTTGACCACTATCGCACTTGATGATAAATGACGACGCGGTCTAGGATGTAACACGCTAGCCTAGAAGATACCTGTTCACTCTTGATTTGAAGCCTCTCAAGGTACGCCATTGAGAGAGGCTTCAAATTGAGAATTCGAAATTCTCATTCAATTACAGTAACTAATTATGAGTACCTAATTATTCTCATTATTTACATTTTCAGATATATTTTCTAATAGTATATGTATTAAAGAAGTAAGAAATAAGTATAATAGTATTTATAAAACACCCTGTATACTGGGGACTAAAATCACCCTAACCGTCCGGTCCAGACAAATTGTCGAACCCCATGTTCTCATTATTACCGATATTTAATTGTTTGCGTAATTTATTTCCAAGCTGGAATAGTCTGCGTTCATTATAGAAGACTGAATAATAGAAAATGAAACAACCAAATATTAAGTAATTTATAAACACTTTCTTTTTATCAAATTTAATAACTTTATCCAACTGCTTTATAATAAAAAGAAGACATAATAAATGAGCACCTACAAAATTGTTAATAGCAAAATATTGTTAACGCGTCCTCAAAATCAAGCCAGTTTTGTAAGTATTCATGATTTACGTCATCGAAGAAGGTTTCTCGCAGTGCAAGCACGTTTATTATAGCATTCAAACATAGAACTTATACTGTATTATAGGGGCGTATTTTGCGTGGCAAAAATATGGTAATTACGTTGCGTTGCATGTCTAAACTCAAACTCAAAGTCAAAAGATTAGTTTTCAATTTGATTAGTCAAAAGTATTTTAACCTTCCAGTCTTCGTCAGGGTTAACCCTTCAGGACCATCAGTATCCCTTCATTTATAAAAAATTGACCGGATGGTGCTAGACCGGATAGATATCTCTTTAGCAACCAAAAATTATTCCAACTAATACCTTATCCCTTCATTTATAAAAAATGGACCAGATAGTGCTAGACCGGATAGATATCCCTTTAGCAAACAAAAAACATCTTTCCAACTTATACCAATTAGTGCTAGACCGGATAGATTATCCCTTTAGCATTCAGACACATTTCTTTTTGTCATCATTTTTAAATTGTCTTTTTTGTCTTTATTTTTCTCTTTTTCTCTCTTTTTTTACTTTTTTATTTAACTTTTTTTCTCTTTTTATCTAACGAATCATTACTTTTTTCCCATGATTTATATCATCATTTTTTTACTGGTCCGGGTTAACCCTGCAACTAAATTTGATATTAGTGTCACCCCCCGTCACGTCATCATATATTCGGCCGCGTTGACTGAAGAGTGATGTGGAGATGGGCATCTCACTTCTGATATAGGCAGAAGGGGTTAGGCATGGCGGGCAAACTATAAAACTATAGGTAACTATAGGCTTTCAGCGTGCGCACCGGGCTGCGTCCGCAGCAAGAATGATCTGTAGTACACTGAGCGCTCTGTTTTTATAGCCAGATAGGTGGGGGAGCGATGACAGCTCCCGGTGTTGCCACTGTAATCAATTTAAATGCTACGACAGGGTAAATTACGGTACTTCCCGCTGCGTATAGACTTTATAACTGGACGTTGCTGCCGTCAAATATATGTGGACATTTAACACAGCGCCATCTAGCCCCAAACTAAGCAAAACTTGTACTATTAGAACCAAATGACTGATCGAAAACTTAGATACTTTTTTGCTGTAAATATATACATACATAGAATACAATATAACACCCAGACACAGAACAATCATCGATGTTCATCACACAAGTGTTTGTCCTGGGTGGAAATTGAACCCACAACCTACATTTCAGAAGGTAGGGTTACTATCAATTGAGCTGTCCTGAAGTCAAATTAATTCTTAAAATGGAATTCTTAGCCAATCAAAAAATATTTTGATTTGAAATGGCCAGTACTGCAGATCGGCAAATTCATAGGTAAAGACAAGTGGTAATAAATTCACGAGTTCACGACGCTTCTACCAGTCAAAGTATTTCACTATGGACAGCAACTACGCATTCAAATAAACGCACATAACTATAAAGCAGCAGGCAGCACTAATCGGATACGCAATTCGCAATGTCACATCCAATGTGACCATTCGTGACACTTGCATATTTCTGTATCAGTCACGCAAAGGGGACGGTTTAGAATTTTAGGTGGTAAAACTAAATTGAACAATTTAAATTGAACCCGTAGCAATGTTTCAGTTGGAGTTTGAGACTATAGAAGAAGGACGATGGGGTATTGACACATATCAATAAACAAAAGATAAACATAACAGAAGACGATTATTCACTACTTACACGAGAACTTTACCATGATCGGAATCATTTCCAAGTTTACTTTTTTATCATCCACCCGCATTATTCAATCTACCTTTGAATATGGTGCATGCATGTAACTGTTACGAAATATCAGGAACTCAGAAAGAGATCTTGGAAGTACAATTAAAAATATAACAAAAGACGACTCTCAAACGGTCTGTTACAAGATACCTATAGATGTATATATGACAAATTATATTTAATATAATATAATGATTACGCCCAACGATCACGTACATAGATCCTGGACCCTAACTAGGATTCCCTTTGTCTAGGGATCCAGGAACTACGAGGACCATGGTCCCACAGCACCCAGACTCGGAACAAGTATTTGCGCTTTTTTTCAGTCCACAAATACTTTTCCTGCCCCGGGAATCAAACCCACCACCTCCGGGTTGTAAGCCTACCTGTTCAACCACCACACCACTGAGAATTACGAATTATTTCAATTGCGATCCAACACCAATTTAAAATGTAAAAGTTTCTAAGGCGTCTTGGAACTTTACAGACAGAAAGGTGATAACGCTGACGCTGTAATAGTTCCTAAAATTTTATTGTTATACTTAGATTTTCCCATTAATTACATTTACAAGTATAATTGCACCAAATACGGCCATTAAAGATAAACATCGGGCGCATTATCTCCGGAAACTTATTAAGATAAGCCAGTACGTATAAAAGCATTTGTTATTGGGCGGAATGGATATATCGGGCTATGTTATCGACAGGCTGGACAGGCTTAGATTATGAGTAATCCTGTTAACGAAATTAGGCTGTTAGTTTATCTTTATGTTCCTTTTGTGCTAGCATAATGGTTAAGTTGCTTAAATTGTGGGTGCGGGCTCTTAATTTCAAGAATGAACAAAACTTGCGAATTAACTATGTTACGTTTTATTACGTCCTGCTCAGATATTTATTGTACAATTCGAATATTTTTACCTATATTATGCTCGTCTACTACTATACTAAAGTTTGAAAGCTCCTAAGTCCGCACTCATATCCATCCGGTTTCTCGTACGTTTGTCAAACTCGTGTCAAATAAACATGCCAAATACTGTACGCTCATTGGTTGAGAAAGCCGATGATCAAAAGGCAACCAATGAGCGTTCAGTATTCGGTCTGCCAAGTTGACAAATATTTTAAAAATGTATACGAAAACCCGGGGAAAGTGTTGCTTCGCTAAGTTGTATTTTAATAGACTTTAGTATAGACGAGCATTAGATTTGACATGATTTACATTACATTATTAATCTTAGCTTTTATAATTTAACCATTGATTAAATTGTTCGTACTGATATTTAAGTATTTATGTGATCATGTGTCCTCTGCTAAACTATTTCAAGGTTTAATGTTTGTTGGTGTAGATGATAGTAACGAGTTATTCATTAATAAAGCTCTCTTTAAATTTATCCTGAAAATTGCCTATTTAACTTATAAGCCCAATACCAAAAAGAAAAATATATATATTTCTACTATACACGGTGGCATTTAATTCACTCTTTTCCTTAAATGCGTGTACTCAGACCATGTCATAGAATATTCGTACAAGGCCCATTAAAAAAATGTTTGTTTTAGTATTTAGTGCCTCTTAAAATAGCTATATGAAAGCCGAAATGTCTATTTAACGGTACACACAGCGCGGGCACAAGCTGAGTGCTTTGTTAAAGTTTAGTAGGCAATAAAACACCTGCTTTGTTCAATGTCACAAGGCTTTTCTTTAGAATTTAAAGTTAATAAATACCTAGATTTGTTTTATTTCATAAGTACTTTTTTTATTTAGTTATATGGGAGCATTCTATAGCATGGACTGAATACATACATGAAAGGAAAAGAACGAACTAAATTCCACCTTGTATATTAAAAAAAAATATATAGTGGCTTTATCGTAAAGGATACAAATAATGCCTCCAAACTTTCAAACCATATTTATTCAGCAGCAAATAAGCAAGTTTGACAGACTCTCCAACTATCTAAGTTACCAACTGGGTTAATCACTCGCTCCAGGGTTCAGGATAAAAGAGACGCGGAGTTTCCAACTTTAGCGTTACAGCTCTACACAAATCCCTGAAGCATCTGGATTTGTGTGGGTTCTATCGACTTGCGATAAGTGAGAAAATTGTTTGCCCCATTTTTTTTAGATCCAGGTAAGTTTGAACGTGAAGATTGCTTTCTTGTTTGACAAAACATTGGCTTAAATAGTAAAAGTGATTGGGTTTGCTTGATGCTCTCGGATTTTACGATGTAAAAGCTTTGAAATACTTTTAATAAGATGCTTATTTCTCAACTTTGTATTGTTCACTTATAGGCTAATCCTTTTTGCATGATTGCTTGAGGAATTTAGCATTTCCTGACAGAGAGTTAAACGCTATAACACCCGAAGCGCGAGATCAAATTAAATTGATCACTGGCGCCAAACCACGCATATTATTTGACTGTAACGTAATCACCAGACCATGAAAATTTCCCAACAATGGGCTCATTCGGCCGCTGGTTTTCACACAAATCGTATCACACATCTAAATTTCCAAACGTTTAACGGCTGTTCAAGCTGTAAATTCAATTTTTAGATTTGACGCTTTGGAAACAGCGCCATATTTAAATTGTTACTGAAATAAAGGAAATAGCTAAAGTGTGGCCATGCACAATGGAATTACTTTGACGTCGGTAAAATATATGAGATCATTTTCCCATACCCAGTGGTCAATTTTTATTTTAAAATATAAGTTCTATTAATGGATTAATAAGTTTTGAAAACTTGACTGTTTGATCGGACACTAAGTATTCAGTGACGTCAAAAAACTGCACCGTGCTATATTAGAAACTAGTTGCGCCCCGCGGTTTCACCCGCAGATTAAAAGTATTTTACTTATTTGCTCATCCCACGGGAACGTTTCATTTTTCCAGGATAAAATGTAACCTTTATGTTAATCCAGAGTATAAGTTATCTTGGTACCGAATTTCATCCAAATCAATTCAGCCGTTTGAGCGTGAAAGAGTAACAAACATACACACATACAAACTTTCGCCTTTATAATAATAGGTCTTTACCTATGAAATTGCCGTATTGCAGTACAGACTTTTTCAAACAAAAAAAAGTTTTGATTGGCTATGAATTCTAAATTCAAATTAATTTTGTTTTAAAAATATGACATTCTATTTACAATATAAGTCTTTTGTTTATTAATTAGCGTTGTATTTTCATTACATTTCAACATTTTTCCTCATAATGGATACTTTGAAATTTCGTGTAATTATGGAATATGAGTTCCGTCGTGGCACCAACGCGGCACAAACGACACGTAACATCAACGACGTTTACGGAGAGAACTGTACAAACGAACGTACAACCCGTTATTGGTTTGCTCGGTTCCGTTCTGGGAATTTTGACTTGAAAAATGAACCTCGCGGTCGTCCGGAAACTTTGGTCAACAATGATGAATTAAAGGCGATTGTGGAAGCTGATGAATCTCAATCTACAGCTGAGCTGGCAGCAGCTTTTGATGTTAGCATCAAAACAATATTGGTCCATTTGCGACAGATTGGCAAGATAAAAAAGCTTGATAGATGGGTGCCCCACGAACTTAACGATCGCCAGCGCAACGTACGCGTCGAGACTTGCCTTGCGCTGCTTAACAGGCACAGAAATGAAGGAATTTTGAACCGAATTGTTACGTGCGACGAAAAATGGATTCTTTTTGACAATCGAAAGCGCTCAGCAAGTTGGTTAGATCCTGGTTCGGTACCAAAGCAATGTGCAAAACGCAAAATGACCCCTAGAAAGGTGATGGTCACAGTTTGGTGGTCTAGTGCTGGTGTGATTCATCATAGTTTTTTACAAAACGGCGAGAGCATTACTGCAGATGTGTACATTGAAGAACTGACCACAATGACGGCGAAACTCGCACGTCTGCAACCAGATTTGGTCAATCGGTCGTCTCCACTGCTACTTTACGACAACGCGCGACCCCATACTGCACAACAGACCGTCTCTAAGCTGCATGAGTTGGGTTTGGAAGCTCTCCCTCATCCGCCATACTCACCAGATTTTGCGCCTACCGACTATTACTTTTCCCAAAATTTGGACAACTTTTTAGCGGGAAAAAAATTCAATTCCCGAGAGGCAGTACAAAACGCCTTTGAAGAGTTTGTTGTCTCCCGTCCTGCTGATTTTTTCAAGAAGGGCATCCATAAACTACCACAGCGTTGGCAAAGATGCATTGATTGCAGGGGTGATTACTTCGAATAAAAGAAATAAATAAGTTCGAAAAAAAAAATACTTTAACTTTTTTCAAATAAAACGGCAATTTCATAGGTAAAGACCTAATATTAGTGTGAGTGTGATGAAGCCCTAAATACAATGGGGCTTAAAAGAAAGAAATTGTAATAAAACTTGTAAAAAAAAAATTCGCTGAAGCTCATAAACAGAAGCTTCACCACCATGTGAATGTCAAGGCAATCCAGCTCCTTAATAAAACGGATATAGTGAGAAGTCTAAAAAGGATAAAACATTTTGAGTTAGTTTCATGATAGTGACATTAAACCATAGTGTAGTGTTACTCAAAAAGACTCATCAACAAAGTATCTTCCAATTAATAGAGATATTAAGAAAAGTGATAATGGACATGTGTCCAACAAACTCAAACTGCTACAGCAATCTTAAGAATGTTCTTAAGATTGCTGTAGCAGTTTGAGTGAAATTTAAATTACCTATTAGCCGTATTAATAGCCGTAAATAGTGTTTCATTAAAATTACAATCTATAGTTTTAATGAAATATACGGTATTTCATTAGATAATACATTTTTGCCTTCCCCGCTTTTATAGATCAACGATCACGTACATAGATCCTTGACCCCTAACTAATAGGTTCCTTGTATCTGGGACCCATAAACAACGTGGTCCATAATCCCACAACACCCAGACTCAGGATCAGCATTTGCGTGATTTTTCTGTGTACAATTACTTGTGCTTTCGCGGGAATCGACCCCGTTATGAGTCCAGCTCATAACTTATGAACCAGCCTGCTCAACCAACGCACCAGAGAGGCTATAACTCTCGATTATCGATTATAGAAGCGACTATGTATGTACGTATGATGTCTATGTATATGGCCTATTCTCTATCCTAAATCACACTAATATTATAAAGGCGAAAGTTTGTATGTATATATGTGTGTATGTGTGTATCTTTGTTACTCCTTCACGCTCAAACAGCTGAATAGATATGGATGAAATTCGGTACCAAGATAGCTTATACACTAAATTAACATATAGGCTACATTTTACCCCTGGAAAAGTCAAATTTTCCTGTGGGATGAGTCAATAATTCAAACACTTTATAGTAGCGGGAGTAGTATCATATAGATAGTAAATAGAAGCCTGAACCTATGTATGAGTATAAATCTAAGGCTGGTATAATTTTTACCATTTGCCAAACTTATGTAAAATTCTTTTCACATCGTATATTACTTATGTTTTTCTTTGAGTCGGTGGCAGCTATTATGCCGCCCATAGCTAGATGTTTTAAGAAATTATTTTTCCAGTACATTAACGTGTCCTAATTATGGTTCAGCGAGGGCCAATTTCCCTGGACATTTCCACGTTGCCGGTGACAAAGTGTGTGCGGAGAGGAAATAATTTAACGATGTCCGCTAGCAGACGGCTGGGAGTAATGTTATGGGACTTTTTGTTAGGCGGGGCATGAAATAAAGTAAGCTATGAAGAAACTGAATTATAATTACAGGAATGAGGAAAGCTTCCAGTGTTTTTTCTCGAAACGCTCGTGAAATGAATAGGTACACTTTGTGCCCAAGTTGTTAACGAGTAACACTGTTAAGGACTTGTGTAAGTGTGTATACAAAGGTGCCAGTTTTAATTGAATCATGCGCTGATTCTTCCGTGTTTCTTATACACATAGTTATAAACTATGTTTCCAAAATTGGCTTGTTCACTGTTGCATAATTACTTTACACTTGTTACGTTATTATATTAGGGTAGATTAACCCCGTTGATACAAAACTGAGCCATATCATGGATAGAATAATAATAATAATAACAATAACGCCCAATGATCACATACATCCTAGACCCCAACTAGGGTTCCCTACTCAGGGAACCAGGAACTACGAAGACCATGGTTCCACAACACTCAGGCTCCTAATACTTAATCTGCCGTGGGAATCGAACCTGCTGCCTCCGGGTTATGAGCCGACCGGTGGGATGGGACAGAGTCTGTCAAATATGTATATGTATTGAGTAAGGCCACAGAGCATAAGTTCACCCACGTTATAAAAATGCGTATCAACGTCACATCACCGCCCGGTGACGCTGTAAAGATCGGCAGAGACCAACAGCATTAGCCCGTAAAAAAAATCCAACGTCACATTTCGAAACATCTGTGCGAAGACACTTAACTCAACCAATCTTCTATCTCTAACGTTCCCCATCAACCATCAAAGTTATTACAATCGTTACATCAAATTGTCACATTACATCAAGTCATACAGTTACAGTTGACGAGGCCCTGTAGTCACGTACTGTCCCTTTGGTGGGGGAAATGAAATAATTTGTCTCAGTAAGGGTGCATTTCATATTTATACGGGGGGTGAACGAACTTAGTGGATAGATACCACGTGTGTATCGCAAATGTTTTAAAATGTGCCGTAAACAAATTTAAGGGAGATTGATGGTTGAAATTAAACGTTACTCCATCGCCAGCCTTATCGTACTGCTAGGACATGGGACTTCTCTCACATGTAATTATAACATGCTCGAACATTGCAAAATAAGTTGTATTCATGCCTAAGAAAAATAAAGAAATTCTAGGCCTATCGGACACTTTAATAATTCCTTGTTATCCTTTTCATGTACTGTCTTTTTCATCTATTCTATAATAATAATCTAATATATTATTTCTATCCTTTTCATGTAGTGAAGTCATAAGCTTTTTACGTGGCTTGACTTTACTGACTATTGTCATACATCAGCACAGAGCTAAAGTTGAGAGTAAAGATTACATAATACAACATTTTAAAGTTTATAAAGAGCCACATCCTTTTTCTTGCTAACAAAAAATAGGATTTTTATAACTGTGTTTTTTTAAATAAATATTATAATATTTGCGCATGGAACTAAAGAACCGCGCAGCTTCACATCCAAAGAGCCGCATGTGACTCACGAGCCGCAGATTTCCGGTCCGTGGCCTTTGCACGGTAGCACTCAGTTGTAAATACCTCTTTTTGTAGGAGTCACCCATCCAATGGAGACCGCAGTGAACGTTGCTTTAAAGATTGGATAAGAACGGCTAGTCGAGCTTCGCTATTACCTCTATAATAACTAGCAGCATACGCTGGGGTAGAAGTGATAACATGCGCGCATTATTGGTCATTTGGGACATTTGTATCTACCGTAACAATAGACAAAACCAGCTCAAATGAACACTTTGTCACAATCAAAATTTCACTCAAAATTCCGAACTAAGTGGAGGACGTCGAATTGATTGATCGCTCCTCAAAATTTTTTGCCGTCATCTTTATTGAAGTCTCGAACGATCGGTGCGATATTTTGAAATTGCTGACATTAAGAGAAAGAAAAGGCGCCATTTTTCGTTTAGATGATACCGACAAATGAAGCTCAGCTTTGATTTATAACTCAATCTTATGGCGACATAAAGTAGGACACACGTAAAAATTGCCAATTTTTCTTAATAAGAAACGTTGAGGAATTGGCGAATAATATTATGAAGGAGATGTTGTATTACGAGATTTTTCTTGTTTATTTTTAAGGAGTAAAATAAAGTATATTTTATGAATTATAGAAAGTCACTATCATTACTAAGCTTATTTTTATGTTACAAAACGTGAAGGCACGTATAACGTATGGAAATAAGTAATATTGGGAAGCGATCGATAGTTTTAGTATCTCTACGTAATTGCGTACGTAATAAATCGGAAAACTCGTTTCCTTATGAATTTCTATCTATACACTTTTCAATTATTATTATTTACCAATAAGTATACACAACATGTGGTCCCGGTGTGTGGTTAGGGCCAGAACATCCTATCTCTTCCCGCAAATGCCGTAAGAACCGACTAAGAGAATTTCCAGGGAATAGGTGGCTGCATAACATTCTCCTCGGTAAGACAAGTCTCCAGGAGGGGACAGTCGAGATCCATCCCCCTGAAATATCGAGAATAACGCCACTGAACGCGTACCGTGCCCTATGCTCGTCCCGTCTCGTCATTTTCGTAGCGACAGCTCTAGAAGTCAAACTGTGCGTTTTTATACTTTGCTTATTATCAACAAAAGTTGAATTCTCCCAAAAACTAAGAATCTAGGAATATTGTTGTTTTTCTATCAGGTCGATTTAAAAAGAACTTTATTTTTTTGACACTCGTGTTTCGTTTATAATAGCCTATTAACAGCCTCTGTGGTGTAATGGTTGAGCAGATCGGCTCATAGCCCGGAGGCGGCGGGTTTGATTCCTATGGCATATTACATATATTATATGTTCTTCCCAGCAAAGTTGACGTGTTATTGGGGGTTGTGATAAAAACTAAGTATCATAAAATGAAAGCTTACGTACTGATTTTGCAAATGTTCAGTAAGTATAAAAAATATCGTGAATGTTTGTTTGGGATATATATCCCTTATACAGTTCAAAATCCCAGGATGAAATGTTCGATATTTCACGTGAAAACTTTCTTTCGCCTCATAATTTCTACACCTAAACCAAACTTACTCCGACCAAGGGTTGCCAAAACTTTTAGGTCCACAACATCTCAAAGATAAGGCTTCCAAAGAAGACTCGATCGCAAACCTTCAACCCGGATACCTTTCCAGAAAGAATACGCAACGACTGTGACACAATATATTAAAATCGCAGTAAGGACCTTTTAAACTGTTTGAAAAGAATCAAGTTCAGAGCAAATTTTTATGTTAACACTAAAATAAAACAATAATAAACTATATTTCAAGTATTCTTTACTTTATAGAGTCAGTTCAAAACACACAAAAAAAACTTTCACCCTAAACAATCTAATGCTTATTAATCTAATGTAGTTACGATAAATAAATACTGATGTCTCGTATCTAGATTCTTTGTAGAACTCTATCATTAAGGAACATACAAACCCTTGACAAATTTTAATATGAAAGTGAAATGTCTGCTACTGTTTGTCTTATTATATGGTGGCCGGACTAAATCCCCACAAGATTGAATCCGAGAAAGTTTCTTACTACTCCGTCAAAAAACTTATAATTCCGTTTGCTGCCCGACTATTGAATTCACTCGTTATTTATTGTTAGCGATAAAATAATATTAATCTCGCGGGAATTTCCACGAGATTTTATTCTTATATCTGCGAATTGCAACTTTGAAAATAACGCCAAATTATTCTGATGCTAACTTATGATGGATATACCTATCGCTGACTTTTATTCATTTTTTGCTGTTTCTACCACAATAAATAATAGTACAAGTACTTACATAATCTTATTTCACATCTGAGTCATCAGGTGCGATAGTGGTCAAACGCAAGCCTATCTAATAATAAAAAAAAAAAAAAAAAAAAAAAAAAAAATCTGAGTTCTGACTATCCAGTCAAATGGAATAATTTCAGTATTAGTGACACATTTTTTTTACTTAACAATTTTGTGCGGTAAGTCTTGTGAAGATAGCTCTTGTTGTTCCTGATCATGGCTTTGACTTTACTTACTTTTGGAAGGGCAGAAAACAGCTCATCGCACCCTAAAAATAAGTAGTAATAATTCTATGCTACTGCATATCAGCGTAGGAGTCTCAACCATTGAAATATATTATATTATATGTAGAGAGATAGATAGATAACCCTTTATTGTCTCACCAATGAAATTCACATATTACAGGAATGAATAAATCTTACGTACTAGTGCAACAATGGGCGGTCTTATCGCTAATAGCGATCTCTTCCAGACAACCTTTGGATGGAAAGTATCAAAAGATAAAAATAAAACACGATGGTGTAAAACAATTCAAAATAAAAAGAAATATAGATAAATATAAACTATTACATATAACTTGATAAATATAAATATAAATACATATTTTATAATAAAATAAACTAATACATTTTTATTACAATATAACGAAAAAGTTACAGAATAATAATACTAGATAGCAGCAGTTAACATGACAATTAATATTTGTGCACCATATTTTTAAATATGGCCTGGGACTTAGCGTGTCTGTTATATGTAGATCGTTATAATACCTCATCTCGACAAAATATACCATTAGGTAAATATATTATACAACCAGAAAATATTCATCAATTCATCATCACTTAATCTTAATGTATCTATTATTGTTTTAAAAACTATCCACACTAAAATAACGTACATATCCTTATCATACCCAAGTAGTAATCAGCTGCGGAAGTTTCCTTGCGTAAGAGGGATTATTGAGGTATTTTCGATAACTCGCCTTAGGGGTAGAGAGCAATAAATACAGAGAAAAGACAGCGAGGGTCGGTTCGACCCCGTACGTAAGTAATCTGGGAATTTGTTATGGTTTTAAGAGAAAACTATGAGAATTCCCTTGTGTACCATTCGCAATTTTTCTAACCGTTGCACTTGTCCAATTAACCGTGGAGGCATGTGCGAATTTTATTAGAATAGTCTTTTTATTTATTTTGACAGGTTTATTACTTATATATGTTCGATTTTAGATCTATAATATAAATGAATAAGCATATTATTAAGAATTAACAGCAACACAAGAAGGATGGAGAACAAAACAAGAAATTTTTTTTCGCGAAAATATTTATAGGAACACAATTTTCGAAAGATGTTTTTATAATTTTTGTATAAAAAGTAATAAACTATTACAACCTTTAAAACATCATTCTTCACATTTTTACGAGTAGGCTAAAAAGGAATCTGTACTTTGCATTCTCTCAGCAATAATTCACTTATCCATTCCATCCTCTTTACGCTTTGAAGGACTTTTACTCTCACAAAAAAGGGCATTTTTTATTTACACTCCAAATATTTCCGTGACGGCATAAAGCCAACGCCACCCCCAAGATGCGGTTAGAAAAAACGCAATATCGCATGAGCCTTAGGGACGTAAGTGGGCCCAGTGGATTTGCAGCTTTAGATTGGTTCAGACAGGGCTGACAGTTGGCGAATATTAGAAAGATACTAAAATGTAACTAAATACTGCAATGGTATAATAACTATTACTAAATACTACCTACCTACTACTAACTATAATATAGTAACCGCGATATTAAAATATAACTAAAACATTGTATTATTTGTCATCAAGTCATGATATTTATGAGATCAAAGATAAACCTATTTTAATGAGATTTGTAGCTATTTTATAATAATAATAATAAATATCTATTGACATTTGTTGAAAAAATGAAAAAACATCCAGCGTCTGTGTTTCCGGCGAAATATGACCCGGGCGTGTTCAAGAGAAGAGTGAATAGGTATTTACTTGGCTAGCATGCTACATCTTCGATCGCATCGTCACTTCCCATCAGGTGAGAGCGCGGTCAAATGCTAGACAAGTTTGAAGTAAAAAAAAAAAAAAAAAAAAAAAAAACATTTCACACAGCGCCATCTAGCCCTCTAGTATTTTAATTGAAGAGTAGTTATAAAGATTATGGTTATGTTTAGGGGTAAGTAATATACTAAAACGGCTAAACTCACGTCAATTAATTTTTTTTTTATAATTTTGAAAATAAATCTAAAAAAAAAAAAAATTAAAAAATCGAGTCGGATAAAAGGTGTCATACTCACTATAGTTTTCAAACTAAAAATACTAAAACGGCATAGCATAATAATTAATAACTCCACAAAAAAAAATGTATCTGATCTCTATGTAATATCTTTAAATCTATGTATGTATCTTTGTTCATCTGTGTGTGTGTATGTAAACATGCGAGTGCTATGGTATGTGTTTTTATGTTGTCTTAATACTTACCTCTTCAAAATATTTGTAGCAGTAAATGGGCAACCCTACCTACGCTTTGTACCCGTATTGCTGACCAAAAATCTCATACATCGCACTGCAGTGTCAACCAACTTTACTACTGTTTAGAGCTGAAACGCTTATTGCATTCTACTGCAGACAGTACAACGACGTACCGTAAATAAAAGCATCTTGAATCTGTTGGTTCCAATGCAATACATAAAGTACAAAGTTTGTTAACTTCACACGGCTATGATAATAAGCTGTACTTATAGGAATATTTGAGGTTATAATTGACGACCGTCTGCACTAAATTTGACAGCTCTTAAGCGCGCACTTATCTCTCTAGGATGTACTCATTTGAAGTTAAGATAGGTACGTCATGATAAGGATGAGTGCAAAATTAGGAGCTGTAAAATTTTAGTGCTGACGGTCATAAATGTTTAACTAAGCATTTCTATTTTTTTATTTCACGGCAAATTGCCTTAGTTTAGCATTTCTGTGACCTAAGGTTTGGGACGTATAGTTTATTTGAAAAGTGGCAAGGAACGTGTTTTATTGGAATGTGTATTATTCGTAAATTCCACGATATTCACAGAACAAAGTAATTTATTTGGTTAGCTCTAAAATTCTAGTTTTACTACTGTCTTGAGGTAATTTTTGTCTGACATTGATCTGATTCTTGTGATCTTTTGTCATCCACTGGCCTGATAGTACAGTTGACAGTAACCCTCCCTTCTGAACTGTGGGGGGTGGGTTCGATTCCCATCCAGGACAAACATTCGTGTGAACATAGGTGTTCGTTCTGTGTCTGAGTGTCATATAATAGTATTCTATTTACAAACAAAAAGTATTTAAGTATTGTATCAGTTATGGCGCTGTATGAAATGTCCTCAAATTTATCTATTTTTTTATTTATTTATTTATCCAAAAACTGAAGTTCATCGCGGGGTTTGACCTTCGACCTACCGATTCCAAGCTATCATGCTCAAAATCAGTCTTGGAAATAGAATCAATTTTTTTCCCGTTAGACTAAGATCTTACTTTCCTTCCGTTTATATTTCTGTTCTCACCATACACTACTCCCAGATGTTTGTATATGGGATTGATACTGCTGCTATAATGCTAATTTTATTTGTACTCCATTTTTTTTTTATGTTAAGGAATGACGTGACGAGCTAGCCGTTCGCCTGGTGTTAAACGACACGGCTGCCCATATCAGCTGCAGTGTCACTCGGAACTAAAGTATAGAGGTTTGCGTGACACTGCACTGCGCACGTCATCCAGAGACATCAGCACAATCTAGTAATAAGATTACTAAACTGTGAGATCAGATCATAAAGTCTCATTTGCCCAGTAAATTCACTAGCTACAGTGCCCTTCAAACCGGAACACAGCAGTGCTTGCGCACTACTGCCTGGCGGCAGAATAACTGCCAAAGCGGTGGTACCTACCTAGACGAACTTTGCAGTAAAGTCCTACCGCCTGGTATACAGGGAGTAACAAAAACCCTGTTAAATAAATGAAGTATGTGTACAGATCATTACAAGTAGTCATATAAAAATGTCTAACAATACCTAAGTTATACGTATCTGAAGTTACACGCAGTATCTAAATACAAAAAAATAATACCATTTCCCAAAAATGTTTGTGCCACAAGCCGTGCCTATTTTTAAATAGCTAAGTAACTAAGGTAAAAGTAAACGCGGAACCGACAAACGGGGGCCGCCTTTGTCGGCTCTTTTGTAGGATGCCGCTCCTGCACCTGTGTGCCTACGGGGAAATGGGGTGCGCGGGCGGCGCGGTATCACTCGGCATAGGCGCGGCGCGGCCCGCGGCTTACACTCAGTCGCACGTGCTCTCTCATGCAATTTAGTCGTTTCCAGTTTGACCGTCGCGAATTTAGTGTCGAGTGTGATGTCGTATTCTAACGACGAATACTACAATATGTTAATGTGCCTTGGTAGAAGTCACAATAATTATGCGGCAGCACGTAGAGAATACGAGCATAATTTTTCTATTCCGCGTGGAATTGAGTTACCGTCATTAATGGCATTCCAGCGATTGCACTTACGTGTTTACAACACCGGTAGTGTAACGGGCCGTGATCAGCAAAGATTTGATGCTGGAAGACCACGAGTATTACATGACGCTGAAGAACAGGTGCTCGATATGTTTGTGCAAGACCCAACACGTAGCACACGCAGCATGGCAAGAGAAATTGGAATTAATCACATGCGTGTATGGAGGACATTGAAGTCGGAACGGTCAGCATCCGTTTCATTATCAACGAGTGCAATCATTGTTGCCCAGTGATTATGAGCCCAGAGTGGCATTTTGTCAGTGGCTTCTCGACCGAGTGACAGATGACGCAGAGTTTTTGAGTCGTATTTTATTTACCGACGAATGCTCGTTCGTCAGAACTGGCGTTTTTAACTGCCATAATGAGCACGTATGGGCTGTGGAAAATCCCCTGGCAATAAGAGAGAGCCATTTTCAGCATCGTTGGCGAATAAACGTTTGGGCTGGCATACTCGGTGATAGGATTATTGGGCCTCATTTCTTGAACAATACCATGAATGGAGCTAATTATCTGCAGTTTTTACGCAACGAACTTAGTGACGAACTCGACGACCTAAACTTGTCTCTTATGAGAACGATGTGGTTCCAGCACGACGGCGCTCCACCGCATTTCGCTCGCAATGTTAGGGATTACCTCACTCAAGAATACGGAGAAAGATGGATCGGACGAGGCTCCACTACACCGTGGCCAGCGCGTTCGCCAGATCTCACGCCTCTTGATTTTTATCTCTGGGATCACGTGAAAGAGTCGGTCTTTAAAAAGACCTGCGACAACGAAGGCGAAATGCGCTCACGCATAGTTGCTGCATTTGAAAGCATAAAATCGGACGCGTTGATACTGCAACGTGTACGCGGAAGTATTGTGACACGTTGTCAAAAATGTATCGAAGTCCAAGGTCGGCACATTGAACAACATCTTCGGGGCCGCCAAATCAGCATTTTGATTGATTGACTGAACATGAAAATCGCCTACCGGCAGATGTGTTTTTGAAAGCTCTTTTAAGAGCTAAAAATTACGTACCTATCTTGTTTCTTGACAATACAAAATCACACGTGAATTCGATTGTTTAGAGTGTGGCAGAAAGGCGCGCAGCACTTGTGTGCCTACCACTATTGGTCAAAGAGATCTTTTACGTCATTAAGTTACGGTCTCGCAATCCTACAACGTTGTGGTATGTGGTATAGGGCACATAATCGTATGAAAAACGCATAAAAAGTAATCTGTGGAATAGCTTCTAGTTCCGTCGCAGTAGGTATGCGGTTGAATAGACTTAGCGTACCATGGCGGGCGGTGCGGGGTGCGGGCAACAGGCAGCAGGCTGCGTCGGTGGTGCAAGTACCTATGTTGTCAATATCTGAGGTCGTAAACATTTTTAGTAACGGCATAAAAGGTTTTAATAAAAAGCACACGTAAGTTTTGTATGTCTCGTATTGAAATAGAACTAGTATTACTACAACCTTGAGTTGACACTGGATACGCAGCTCGCGGATATAACAGGGTTTTTGTTACTCCCTGTATATTTATTTTTATTGATTTGCTCCAAACTCGTGTACGCGAATCACGAATATCAATATTGAGAAGAATACGGCTTATAAATTACGACCAATATTATATAATTTTTCAAATAAATCTTGTACATTTAGAAATAATGGGACTGTCATTAAAACTGTTGTACTTATCTACATAAAAACATATTATCTGTTCATGAAAAAGTTTTATTTGACCAAAGTAGCAAATGGACGTGTATGCAAACACCGAGAACCTGTCATCTGAACTTTGAAACCCAACCTTAACTTCATTACGTTCAAATATTTACGTGGTCCAAGCGAAACCGAGCGGCTAGAGGCTTTTGAGGAGCTTACTCAAGATATGTTCCTAATTTGCCTTTCAAATTCTTGGAAACACAGAAGTATTCTGTTGAGGCGCTTTGACTGTGAAAATGCGCAAAGAGGCTAGTGCTACGTGCAAACTATCTCGGCAAGAAGGAGAACTTGCAAGAATTCGGTTCGTGTAATCGCCGAAACAGGGTTCCCCTGAGACCCGTACCCTCCCTATCTCAACATTCTTACAGTTTAATGTATGCAAACGCATTTTGTTTCAAAGCCTAGCCTCCCTCAAGGATGGTGTTACTCAAGAGCCCTCAAGCCACGTTCACTTCGCCCATCAAACTTTTCGTTTTCCCCGTGTGTCACAACATACTCTTTGATCTCCACAAATGCGAATATAATGTCGGAACCGGTTAAGAACGTTTCTTTTTTCTCTTTATCTAACTGCACACTCTCGATTTTTTTCCTTTCACACTTCCTCAAGGGCTCAAAAAATAAAACTGTTGTTTTATTGCCACTATCGAATATATTTGTTTGAGAAATGTAATACATATTGAGGCGTTATTTCAGACATCCCTTTGCGAAGACAAAGGGAATCAATTGAATGTTTGCTTTGTAACGAGTGCAATACATCAAAGATGAATTAAAGTCAAGTTAAGCTTACATACATGCAGGGGTCATCAATTTGGCTGCTAAAAATAGGGCACCCTCAATGATGAGGGATTATTTGACGACAAAGTAAGTATCAACAGTGTGCCATGTGGCATCTCCAAATAGAAACCGTCGCCTGTCTGAGCGGTGTCGCTGTCACACGTGGCATTCAGAAACAGATCGTTTCCTTTAAAAAGTTAATTTGACGCTTTTTTGTAGCGAGACATGAACAAAAAGTATCATTTTTTAGAAGTCGTTAAGAGGCATATGCCCTTCTAATAATGAACGTTAGTGAGGAATGCTAGTAATGTGACTCCTATTTTCCTATGCAGGGGTGTTTTGAAGGTGAAATATTTCAAGTCAACGGTAGTCGTTAGGTGATGCGATATCTAGTTTAAACGTATATCATACATACAAAATTCAAAGTCCTGACTGACTTATATATCAACCCCCGGCCTAAACCGCTGGTCTTAGAGACTTGAAATTCGTAGGGTGTGTTCTTTGTAAAGTGCAGGTATCTACTAAGAAAGGGTTTTTCGAAATTCCGCCCCTAGGAGGGTGAAATGGGTGGCTGAATTTGAAAAAAAATCTTCGTTTCCTATAGGCCACGCGGGTGAAGCCGCGGGCTGTTGCTAGTCGTTTATATATCTCGTTCTATTAAACAAAAAATGTATGTACGTCTTAAAAAAATGTGTATGATAGACATATTCAGATTGTTTTTAAAATTACATGAATGTGTTTTCTAATTTAGTAGATTTTCATTAACCTAATTAGTAGAGAGATTATTAAAAGATTTCACATCTCTGAATTACTTCAAAGGAATATTTTTATGTAAATTGGGCATATTTTAATTAATTAGCTAAAATTCGTTTCGTTTGTAATAAAGTTTGACTAGTTTAATGACTGCAAGCTAATTATAATAAAGCTTTAAGTATCGTGCCTTCTGCGATAACGATAACAGAACAACATTACTTTAGCTGTTCATGATTTAAACTAAATTCCTATAAATCTTTGACATAAAAGCCGTGAGTCAGCTTGTTGAAATTACTATTTCATGGCCGTTAGTTAAAGAAAACTTGATGTTAATTATAAACGTTTATAGAAGGAAACTGTATTAAACCCATTTTCTAAATAGAAAATTTAAAATTTAGTTATATTACGTATACAAATTTTAATTTCATGGAGTTAAACACTTAAACAGGTTACTATCCTCCCTGTATTATATATATGTTAATAATATGCTTAATTAATAAATATAAAAAATAATCTAACAAAAAGCACGGACCCAGGTGTCTGTGGAAATGCAGTAAAATAAAAAAAAATAAAAAAAAAAACAGGTTACTATCTAAGTAGTGACATAACCATTACCTCACCTGTAGACATTCATCTTAGTTATTATCACCATAACCCTAAAGACGCCTATACTGCTGAACATAAGCCAGAGCGCCACTATGAGCGACTGCTTGCATAGGCAGCAATGGTGCAGCATGCAGCATCGGTGGATGCAAGAGGCTATAGAGCCTCTTGCTTCCACAGGCTACCTGCAGCTTTGACCAAGTCCTTGGTCCAGTAGGCGGCCGACCTACGCTGTGTCTTCCAGTTCGTGGTCGCTACTCGTAAAACTTTCTTCTCCATAAAAGATTTTATCATTTTAATTCTACTTAATACTTGAAAGTATTATTATTACACATTCATGTAATTTTAAACTTTTATTCTCAGAAAGAGAATCTAAATATATATAACTCAAAGGCGACTGACTGATTGACTGACTGACATAGTGATCTATCAACGCACAGCCCAAACCACTGGACGGATTGGGCTGAAATTTTTGCATGCAAGTAGGTGTTATGACGTAAGCTTCCGCTAAGAAAGGATTTTTCGAAATTCTACCCTTAAAAGGGTGAAATGGGTGGTTGAATTATTTTCCCATAGGCCACGCCGCGGGCGAAGCTGCGGGCAGAAGCTCGTATGTTTATAGAAGCAGAGAACAAAGTGATTCTGCAAGGGTTATGTTCTAAAAAGGATCTGAATATTAATAAGACCACCATCGATCGGTTTGAACCTCATTTAGTTAACGCCCAATAAAGAAGGCCACGGGGTTAGGCACATCATTTTTAATGGTAAGTATCGCATCCTTCTACAAATCAAAGATTTTAGTACCCTTGGATATATTATCCAAGTAGCATAGCTCAGCGAAAAGCATCTAATTCGGAGCTCGGAGAGACGACAAGGTTTCAAACTCTTTGAAATAATCCAACGATAGTGTTACTTGCCTATGACTATGGTTGATTTGCCGAACAAAACGGACATCAACACAAAACGGGCGAGTCCATTCATCTTCCTTCGCTTGATGGATGGGACCACGCCACTTCCCTAATAAATGTAAACAAAACAAGAGTTTTTTGTCCTTAAACGTTATTAATGAATAGAGCAGTTTTGTTGATAAGTTTAAATTATTAATTTGAACTGAACTTTTTTTGCAGCTATGATACTGGTACTTGGATACTGCACTGAACTGAACACACACAAACACTGAACAAACGAAAGAAAATAAAAAGGAACCATTCCCAGTTCTTTCGATACAAAAAATATCTCCGAAACGTTCATACGATGTGCGTACTAGGAAAAACATTTTAATGAGATATTTTTAAAATTAATGCTTGTGCCGTCTTGGTTTTTAGGAATTTCGGCTCTACTACCTTTTTGTGAAGCAAGTGAGACAACGGACGTGCTGTTAAAATTCCCTGTTAGGGTTGTGGCTTAAAACAAAAGCAACGCGAGAAAAATACAAAAATAATGTATTCCATAATTATGATATTATCTTACGGCTTGTCAGTGACAACTTAATGTCACTCGGGTCAGTATGTTCTAGGTCAATTGATAATTTCCTTATGGGCTAGGCCGCCACCGCCATCGCCACCGCTGCCGCCTGTCATCAAACAATCACCACAATCAATTGATCGCCAACCAACCTTTATGAGTCACACGCAGCGCAGTTTTAACCAGGATTTTTATGTGGTTATACACAACTAATTGGACTATATGCCCTTTAAAGGTCTTCGTTAAAATATCGATGGGCACACTCAATGTTAAGTAGTTCTAGGATAAAGATGTGCAATGCTCTGAATCATTGTTGAATCAGAATTTCGTCGTAGCAAATTTATTTTAATTTTATTGCACACTTATATTGCACAGTTAGTACCTACTTCTATCTACATACTTTTCACTCCAAATTATTATCAAGTATATAATAGTAACAAGAGCGGACGTATGCACACTACCCTGTATTACTCCACTAGTTTTTTTTCCCGTAAATTACTAAGCATACTCTAAAAAAAAAAAATACAGAGAACTGCATCTATTTTTCTCAACCTAAAAATTTTAAGACTCTTGGCTCTGAGTCTGTGTAAAAGGTTTTGAAAGTATTATTTCTTAATATTATAAGTACACGCCCATGAATGTCCCCTTGTCAAATGCTAATGCTAATTCCAGAAAAACAGCGGGCCACTATGTAAAGAGTCTGATTAATTTTAAGTCTTTCAAAAATACAGGTTTACCTAATTGCATCCATTCTGAGTCTGAATTTCTACAAAACCTTGGCTATTAGAATATTTATTAATTGTACACACACTCCAGCCATACATAACCTCAAATATGTATTAGGGAAGCAAGTAACTCTATGAGAAATCAAAACTAACTTAAAAATTTATCCTTGTTGATTTATACTAATTATTAATATCTTATACATCTAACTTCAGCTTAATTTTTCTTATTAGGAAAGAAAGAGGCTTATCATAATATATTTTTATTCACTTAGGTATTCGTTATTAACCTTGCTAATAAAAAATATTGTCCATCCCGATATTGATTTTATCCTCGACTAAGCGTAACAAAAACAACAGTGGTCATAAACAGAGCAGATCGACCGTAAGCACTGTGTTTCCCTTATCAACGGATGAAACATTTGTTGTTTGTTTGGCAAATAACATTCTCCAACTTACCAACTTGTCATTGTAATGGCTGTCTGCAGTCTGGCAGTAGTTATTAACTAAATTGGACCATGTTATTTACGTTACTGTATTTATCAAAATCACATATAGCCCGAATTACAGAACGAGCGATCATCGTCATCGATTGATACACAAGTAGAGATTCGTTAACTATTTGAACCAAAATTTAAATATCCTCTTAAGCATAGATTCACGATTGAGGGTAGCTTTGAAATACGGACCTTAGACAATCGGATCAAGATCATGTCGTGTGACAATTTAAGGACTTTGTGACTTTCATATCATGGTTCTATCAGATTTTTTTACTCTTTTACTACTTTTTTACTCATCAGTATATATACTAAACGTAGGACTCATAGATGAGCTACGAAATAAGCACTATTAAAAAAAGGAATAGTAATATTATTTGATCCTTTAAAATCTAATTGATCTATTGTCAATGAGTATTTTAAAAATGTTTGAAGCCACAATATCTTTAAATTATCATTTGATCCTCATTTTAGTCATATTCAGTGACCGAAAATGTATTGAGTCACCAGTAGGTTCGTTATGTTGACATGAAAGAAACCAAAAAATTCTAAACAAATTAAATTGTTGATTGATTTGATTTATTTTATTTCGCTAAGAAAAAGACATCATTAAAAGAGAGGGTCGAATTTATTTGCTTGCTGATTTTGCCAAATTAAAACAATAATTTCAAATACAATTTTTCATATCAATTAAAATACGTGTTTTAAAAATATACAATTTGGATTGAGAACCTCTGCCTATACAGTAAAGTATTTACCTATTACTTTTCTAAAAGAAAGAATATCATCATAAAAATGTTTATCATTCGATAGGTACCTACATTATAAATAGGTTCCTACCTAATGTACAAACAAGCTTTCTCAAGTTTAATCCTATATAAATTGTTCCTCCTCGTCTGAGTTTTCATTTGAAATTTTACCGCAATCATCAGAGGAAAATATTTTCGCCTACCACATTCTGCTAATAAGAACTGTACTAAAATATAATAAAACAAATGTTTTAACATGGAATGAGTCCGTCTTCATCCTGCAGAAGTAAACTTCAGAAAATTTTAGCCACTGGAAAACTCACCCTATTTTTAAGCAGGTAGGGATTCGTTTAAAAGTAGATAGTGAGCTGAGAGGAATTTGCATAACATAAATGTAATATTTACCCCTCAACTTGCTAATTAGAAGCCATCTAGTAGCATCATTTAATTTTTTAATTATTAATAAAAAGAGCTATTCGGGTAGTAGGTATATTTATGTATCTACTACACGAATACCTCTTAATTATTTTAGATATTATATCTTAAAAGAAATATTTTTGATCAAATACGATGATTGATTTTCTAACTAGGTGGGTAGTTACTGAAATAAAGCTGCGCTACTCTGATACTTTTTTTAAATGTTAAGTAATGACGTGACGAGCTAACCGTCATGTACCCGCATGTGATATGATGTATACTTTGCTAATGTTTTTTATATTTTGCCGCTATTCTTAATGTGAGTAAATGGTGAGTACGTAAATGTCATTAGAGTTACTATTACAGAGGTAATTTTTAGCACTTTTACTTGTCAAAATTACTGAATCGCACTTCGTCGACCAGAAAGTACTTCCAAACAGAATCTTAAATAATAGTTACTATACAAGTGACGCTGCATGTAGCCCGGCGGCGCGCGGGCGTGTGTATCTCGAAAGCAAGAGCAGCAAAAGCGTGCGAACATAGTCCTTAAATATTCTTCTAGTCAACGGCTATAAATACTGACTTCACACCGCATGTAAAAGTTGGAAACCAGACCATAGACCCAGCACTATTATACTATAGAGATGACCTTATGATCTATGTAACTTAGGTCCGTATTATAGAACGATGCTCAGTCATCGATCGCTGCTCAAGAAGAGATTTCATTCACTAATTGATCACTTTACGAATGAAATCTCTGCTTGAGCACTGATCGATAACTGAGCATCGTTCTTTAATACGGACCATAGACCATTTGAGATTTTGTAGTAATGTGCGTGTGTGTGATCAGTGCAAGCGAAAATGTATCAATTTCAACCATTTTTTACGTCAAACGAGATACAAACATAATATATTGATATCAGCAATTTCATTAAATTTGCACACTCTAATTATGAGAGCAACTTCGTTATACATAATCGGATTCCTACATCAGTATATTTATGAATGAGGTAAGTACTGAAGTTTTTGCACTGGCTTCGTAGGCGTTATAATGTCAGTTATTTCATTAAAATGAAGAGCTCTAATTTTGAAAGTACATAGTAGAAATTTTCCGTGCTTTATGATAACTCAGGACTTGATGTCTCAGATTGACGTGCGCAGTGCAATGTCACACGAAACTATACCTACTTTAGAGTTCCGTGCATCACTGCAACTGATATTGGCAGCCGTGTCGCTCATGAGAAAGACTACCTTGTCATGTCATTCCTCAACATAAAAAAAGGAAACTAAATTATCCACAAAGATGCAAAACGTCCAGGACTCTTTGGTAAATAAGTAGCCATAAATACGCCAATAATGGTGTAGAATCAAGGACCAACTTCGAATTTCTGTTAGTGTAGTCATTTGTTTATTGATTAGCATTGTTTTCGTTGAATTTTAATTAGCTTTTGATCAATCGCTCGTCTCCGTTGCTTCTGCATGACAACTCGAGTTCTTATATGATTGCGCAGCAGGCGGTCTCACGTCACAAGAGCTGGACTGGAGTTAAAAGCTCTCCATCATCAGCTGTACTCACCAGACCTTGCGCTTGTAATCTTCTAATTCATTCAGAATTTGGATCACTTCTAAAAAAAAGGTAACTTATTTCATAAAAAAACGGCAATTTTATAGGTAACCTAACTACACCTAAAGCTCGCTAATATCCCTGCTATTTATATCAAACCTCAAGGGGGCATCTTAACAACTGGCACTAATCCTCACTGTGGGCACCAAACTATTAATTAATCAAGTCGTACCACTTCCTATGAGGCAGAAACTTTGAGGCCCTTGCGGTTGCTACTAATGTTGTTTACGTAGCCCGTAGTTAAATACGGACTGTGTGATCCCACATAGGATTAACAAGATGACCAAGGGACAAAGGCTATTTTGAAAGGCTAGAGAGATGAAACAAAACAGGGTAATGTCGTTCTCTATTGTCAGATAAGCATGCAGCAGTGTAATATAATATCAAGCTTGGCGAAAAGCTGGTACAAGTAAAGTACTGGTAAAAGTAGGTACAGGGACTGGCTCCAACTGCTGGGTAGCCCCGTATACGTAACACGTCCAGTAGAAATGCTATAGCGATACAATTATAATGATTAAATTATTATCTGTGTTCGTAAGTTCTTCCTCTATTATAATGCGTGTATTGGCGCTTCGGGGGTCTCGTCTAACTAGCTTCATGATTGATTTGCTCAAAGTGCGTTGCTCTGACGAAGTGACTGCTGGATCTTCTCGTCGCCTCTGAATAAGCTCTAGCGATTCTGGTGTAAGTCTGAACTTTTATTGGTACGCAATTCAGATAATTTCCTGTCTTGCTCTCGGAAGATTCCTACCACTTATTCGAGTTTCTGGTCTACGTCAACATCTATTGTAGTTTACAAGGCAGCGAATTGATCCTCCAGTTCAATTTGGAACGATGAGGTCCGTATTACAGAACTATGCTCAGTCATCGATCGGTGCTCAAGCAGAGATTTCATTCATAAAGTGATCAATTAGGGAATGAAATCTCTGCTTGAGCACTGATCGATGACTGAGCATCGTTCTGTAATACGGACCTTAGAATCCAATCACATAAGGTACACTTTTATTAATCACAAATAAGTTTGTCACTGGAAAAATATATTTAGGAACGTGGAGCAAGGCTAAGAAAAAAAGTTAATACTGTCAATGTCAATGTCAAAATTGACAGTAGTCAAGTCACTGTCAATAATAAAAAAACAAGACAAGCTCCGAAAGTCCGAAATCATAAAGTTCAAAAATAAAAAGCGAACTCAACTTAGTAAAGCTCATGAAAAGCTAATAAAGATATATAATTACGCTCGGCTGGCTGATAAGAGTGTGTGTTTCCGAATTTTAGTTTTTCCTACGACGAATACAGACCTACATTGTTATACCTCAGGCCCATAGAATTCGCCCTATTTATATCGGCTGCTACTGGCATACTATACGAAAACATGGGAACTTAGGCGATGTAGTTAATGAGAGACTGTATCTGCAATTCAATTAATAAGGTAACCTACTTACGGTCATAATAATAATAGATTGTACCTACCTAATGCTTAGCAATCGACAAAATAATAAGTGAAGGGCGCCACATCATTGAGCTTAACTGTATCATTACCACAGGTGGTGCTAGAGCTTTTTCAGGGATCTCATTGTGTGTATCCATATCTGGCAAAAACTTATATGCTTCTACTTGCCATATCTAAATAATTAGGTGTAAATGACACTTATCCAACATTAACATGTACAGGAGATAATTATTCATAAAATATTTTAAGTCTAGGCTCATTTATAAACAGGAGCAGCTGATTAAAATATTCATAGGATTGTAGTTCAAGTCATTATCATCATCATCACCAGCCTCTCTAGGCCTCTCTAATATAATTCCGCTGAGCTCTGCCTTTGGCTTTCTGCATTCAGTCTCGATTGGCTGCTCTCCGCAAGTCATCACTCCCAATTTCTTATTTGTGTAAAAATGGAATTAAGAGGTCTTTAGGGTAGGTATGCTATTATTATATCACATTGAATGTGAGCCAACATACACTGAGACAATGTGCACTTGTTATTAGATTACAATACTCATTGCCAACATAACTAAATGAGAATGAATAATCTACAGTTACTATCAATTATTTTGTTGTAACTTGGTAGGTTTATGCCAGTTATTGAAATTTGTATTTACTATGGTCTATTTTATATTTTACTTTTATTTACAGAGTTCCCTGGAATGGCTTCAGAGTCAGATGGCTTAATTGAACATTTGATGAATTTGACTGATGGAATGCCCTGTGTAGCACCAACTATGTCAAATGGTAATTATGTTATTGAGTATATGATTGATGAATCCTATTTTTTTTTGTCAAAAATATACTTTATTTTTGTTATAATTAATGATTCATCCATATTTTTAAATTAATTAGTATCACAGGCATCACAAAAGTTTGAAAATTGTACAGCCAAATATTGTTAGATATACCTTACATCCACATACTTAATCCAGTTAAATACTTAATTATTTAAATAAAGTAGCCCTTGCCTTTGCCCTTATAGCAAGTATTATGTTCCCATCAGATTTTTGCAAGATGAAAAGTATCCTACATCCTCCAGATTTTGATACAACACAGCTGTGAGACAGCCAAATCTATCAGCTCTTTTTGCATGATGCACTCAAAAATGTACTTCTTCTGGACCTTGTAAAAAAATATTGTACCCATGCTGCATTCAAAACCAATTGCCGATTACTGCTTTAAGGGATGTCCCAACTTTGATGAAACTGTGTATGGAAATAGTTTGAACCCAGGAGAAGAGTGTTTAATAAATTTTATTGTGATAAGTTGTACCTAACACTTCCAAGTGGGCAGCATCTTGTTGATTATAAAACTAAACATACATAATTATTTTAAAAAAAAATCAATTTCAAAGTCTGTATCCAATCTGCCACATAATTCTTTTTATAATACTGCCTAAGTTAAACCTCCCACTGAAGGGATATAAAAGGTAATTGTAATTTCTTGAATTGAACCGCTCACACCTTTTATTAATATTTTCCATTCTTTTCAATTTACTTAAGTACATTCATATCAAGAACATTTTTCAGTATTAAGGTTACTTCAACAAGATGGGCATGAATACAGCCACAATGATTTTTCTAGTTATTTAAAAAAAATGCTATCTCACATCATCCCCAATCAGTGGCAAAATTTCATTGCCATCAATGTACTTTGTGTGGGACTAATTTTGTCTTTGCGGGAATATTTTCAGGTCTACAAGTCAACAGAGCTGCTGAAAAGAAATGCTCTGATGAAGACAGAACATACAAAGGTAAATAATCAAATATGCCTTTAGTTAGTACTAGTACTAGTATTTAGTTATTTTTAGCACTTTTACAAGTAACAAAATGGGATTACTTACTTAAAATACATGGCAAATATTGTAAAGCTTATATTATGTAGTCTAAAAAGTACTCCATAAAATGTTGCTAGTATTTTGGTATTTTGTTCAGTTAGCTTATTGAAAAATTTCCTAATATCACAATACATAAAAATGAAACTTTATCCATTTGTATGGCTTTCTGAGTATTGGATTGTTGGACAGCAGTCATTGGTCCTGTTATCGACGTATTAAGCCTACAGTTGTTGAGCAAAGTCAATAAATCGGGTGGTTTAAAAATTCTGTACCTACTGTATGAAGGTTGATATTATAATGCATGATGTACAACGCAACATTCACTCCCACCCCCACTGCGTGCAAACCAATGCAAACATTGATACATTCTCTTCTAATATTTCAGCAAATACCAATCATCAGAAACCATGGGTTTGCCGAAGAAGAACAAAAGCTGACTTGACAGAAAAAGAACAAGATATTTATGATAGAATACTTCGCGTGAGAGCTAATGTGACCAAATACAGGAGAGGGATAAAACAACAAGGGGTGGATATAAAAAGATCAATTAAAGTGCTTACTAACCGTCACTTTTTAAGAGCCATAGAAAAAATGACTGAAACTGCGAAAACTATAATATTAATGCAGTTTAGGGAAGTGCAAAAAAAGAGGCATAAAGTATGGTTTACAAAGGAGGAAAATATAATTGCTCTTTCTATAATGAGACAGCATCCGAGGGCTTACAGATTCCTGACAAAAATTTTCGTATTGCCGAGTCCTAGATATTTAAGAGGGCTTTGCAGCAAAGTGCAATTTCAGCCTGCCATTAATAAAAATGTAACTCTCCCTGAGCTGAAGTCTATGGCAAAAAAATTGACAATCAGGCAACGGCTATGTGTACTATTATTTGATGAAAAGATTCTAAAACCGATTGAAACACTCAATCTAATGAAGGATGATGGCATAGGAACTCTTCCGATGCCTGCAGACCGTGCATTAGTGTTCATGATACGGGGACTTATAAAAAAATATAACCACGGAGTGTCATGCACTTTTTCAATTGGAGCAACAATAGGACCACAGTTGGCCATACAAATTAAAACAACAATAACTGAACTACAACAAGTTGGCTTCAGAGTGCTGGCCACTGTATGTGATCAGACCACAAACAGCCGAAGGGCCATTGAAATTCTGACTAATGAGACAAAATGTTTGTATCTTAATACTGGAAGATCACACAATGGTAACATATTTGTGGTGAACAACCAAGAAATCGTTACTTTGTATGATCCACCGAATCTTTTAAAAGCAATTAGAAATAAGTTTTTGAAAAGTAATTTGATGTTTGAAGAAAATGGTCAGACCAAGACTGCGAAGTGGCAACACGTTGAGTTATTGTACCAGGAAAGCCCAGGGAGTATGGGACATAAGCTATTGCCTAAATTGACTAGAAGTGATGTGTACCCCGGAAAGGCTACTGTGCAAAGTGTGGAACAAGCCAGTCGGGTGTTTAGTCAATCAGTTGGAGTCTTAATGGGCTATTTGGCAAGTTTGTATCTTTTGAACATTTTATCAGTGTTATGACCGTTGTTCTTTTCAAATCTAAACAAAGTATCAATTCAATTCATGACAGCCATTCAAGGGGTGAGATCAAAAAGAGTTTAATGGTCAAATTGATAGTTTTGAGAAAATTTACTTTAAACTTCACTGGCTTCATTTTAATGAAAAGTGGTTATTAAGTAGTTTCAGTTGCTTGGAAATTTATTAAAATACAAAATATAGTACTAATTCGTACAATTACTGTAAAAATATAATATGATATAATAATATTTTATGCTAAGTGAACTGTGAACAAAGCGATTTCCTGTGTCAGAAAAACCGTTTTTAGACTGACAATCTCGAGATTTAAGCCTCATTTCGGTATTTTGAGAATGTATTATTGTATTCATTTTTTTTTTCATTTATTATTTATTTGCATTCATGTACAATTTATATATCATGTCAGGTCTTAACAACTAGTTGTAGATAGTTTGACGCTGAATCCAACGATACCCATAAGTCATGTTGTGAAAAAAAAAAAACAGTTAAACCCTTCTTGATCTCATCCCTTCAATTGTCACCTTATGATAGATATGATAGAGTCTATAGTTAGATCTACAAAAACTGGTATTTACTACCGGAGGACACGTTAAGCAATCGGTACTGGCTGATGTCATAAGATACAAGGCAGAAGGTGTTGGCCTAAAATGTTGACATCAGAGCTGACTACTTGCCTACATGAGAAGACCTTGTTACCCTGGAATGGAAACTGGCTCTCATTAAGTGAGTCTGCCAGAACACCCTTGAAACTTCTTTAGGCACGTTGAGCACTTTTTGGGTAAACAAAAAATCATGGACATCGCATTATCGTCACCGAACGCTTTCCATGAGCTATATGTATTACTGTGTATAATTGTGTACTTTTTGGGTGATCAAAAAGTGTGAAACCCGCGTCACAAGATAATTAGTTTTCACTTCTATCAGCAGTCACCGAAGACCGACCTGCACATTTTTTTTTAAATTTATACACGGTGGAATTTATTTTGTTCTTTTCCTTAAATGTATGTACTCAGACCATGCTATAGAATATTCGTACAAGGTCCAATTAAAAAAAAAAAGGTTTTGTTGAGGTATTTAATAACTGTATGACAGCCGAAATGTCTATTTATCACTACACACAGCACTGGCACCGGCTGAGTGCTTTGTAAATGTTTCGTAGGCAATAAAACTTATTTATTCATAAGTACTTTAAAAGGACTTATGAATAAATAAGTTAAGTGAAATAATTTTCATAAGTACTTATTATTTCATAAGTACTTTTTTATTTAGTTATATGGGAGCGTTCTATAGCATGGACTGAATATATACATTAAAGGAAAAGAACGAATTAAATTCCACCTTGTGTATAATTTTATCGTTTTTGTACTATTGAACGGCGCGTGACGAGCTATTCGTTCGTATTTCGCTGATGTTAAGCGTCATTTTAACTTTAACTTAATTTACTTAAACTTTAATTTCGTTTTCAGCCCACGAGATATTGCCACGGGAGGCCACAGAGACTGCAGAAGCAATCTTGTTTTTTGACAGTCTATTCGATTCCGTAAACGGAAGCTACACGGATGCAAAGGAAAACTTGAAGCCTCTGTTACGACCAGTCACACCAACCTCCTTGCATCACAGAAAATGGAGTGAAGCTAAAAACACTTTGAAGTCTATGAAATTTGTAGATCAACTCGGTAAAGTGGAACGTGTGCCCACATTTGACTGCTGGATTTGGACGCTGGAAGGTTTGGAAATTCTTATGAGGAAATTGCTGGTGACATATAAAATCACATCTGTGTGGGCACGCAATCTAAACATAGATCCGCTGATACAAGTATTTGGTTCTGTGGAAAAGGATTATACGTAATTTCGCCCAAGATTTTTTATTGGAATTCGATTGCCCCGCTTTACTTGCCCCAACTAACTATATTTTTAGCGGACCGTGGATTAATTAGACTAGCCGTTTTTAACCGACAGTAAATAAAGCAACATTCGCTTCGGTCACTACTTCGATGGGTAACCGCTACAAAATGGGGTATACCGTGATTTAGACGGGCCTGATAGCTCAGTTAGTAGTAGCTCTGCCTTCTGAACTATAGGTTTTTATATAAAAAATATATAAGTATACTATATATATATAGTTTACTATGGAAACCAGAAAACTCACAATAAAAAAATACAATACAATAATACAAATAAAAAGTATATAAGTATTGTATGAGTATATACTTTTTATATAAAAACCTATAGTTCAGAAGACAGAGCTACTACCAACTGAGCTATCAGGCCTTATCAAGCTTTGCTTAGTGTGGGACTAGATGGCGTAGTGTGAAAAGTCCACAAATATTTATTTATTCTAAAATTATTTATTATTTGCGGGGCACGTACCCCACCTTCCCCAACGTTTTTTCTGGGTGGGAATCGAACCCACAACCCACAGATCAGAAGGCAGGATTGCTACCAACTGAGCTGAGCCAGTCAAAATAATAATATCATCAGCTAGATCAGATAATCATAAGTGTCGGGTTTGTAGAGCGTTGTCTCTGTCACTCGTGTGACAGACAGTTATTTACCGCCGGTATTTGTGGCTCCTCTACATATCATTAGTTTAATACGCAACCAGAAATACTTTTATTGCAAAACGTTAGTGTTCATTTTGCAGTAATCACATTTAGTCTTCAGCTTAAGACTAAAAGATCTACATATAGCCAGCGTTGGCAGGTTAAAGAGTATCTAAAATGAAAGGGACAAGAACTCTAAAATGGTAGAATTTCTGACCTTTTGTACTGAATTAAATTGAAAATAATTGTACTAGCATTATAATATCTGTAACTTGGACAAGAAAATTACGATTTGTTTATCACCGTCATATCATCATATCATTATTTTATGGTAAGTTTTAACTAAATAATAAAATGCGACATACTGAAGCCCGTACAAAAATATACCTTAGGAAAGAAAGAGAGGAGATGGCCGCTTTCGAGTGAGATGGTGATTTTGGAGTTCGGCAACTTTTTATGGACAACTCTCGTCTGAGGCTGAAGTGCCAGGTCAACATAAACTGCCAGTAGAGGTATGCTGTTTGCAGTTCTAGAAAACTGTAGAACCAGTCTGAACCAAAAAGGAAAATGATAATTCTATTTGTTAAATAAACCATAATATATGTGTATGCATAGCCTGTACTTTTTTGTGTTGTCTGTATTGTCTGAATACAATCTAATATATAATCTGTCGCGAAATAGTTGTCTGAAGCACTGTAGAGCAAAAAGAACATATATATACGTAGAGCAACTGGACGGATTCTCAGGTGGACACAGCGAGTACAAAAAAATCGAAGCTAAAAAACTTAACGGTAGGTAATGGTTCTTAAGTTAAACTAGTTGCGCCATCTTACTTGTTTACCCGGAACTTAATAAGATTCAGTTGACGTGAATTTTTATTTTAATTTATGAATGTCGTGGCAATCTTGGCGTTCTCCTGATGTTAAGCGACACTGCTGCCCGTATGGCCCGTTTCTGATTACAGTTCAAGGGACACTCTGAACTAAAATATAAAGTAACAACTTTAGTAGCGCCATCTTACTTGTTTTTCCAGAACTTACGATTTTTTGCAAGCCGATGATGCCCAGTGCTGCGATACCATTCTAAATCATAGTATGTGCTCTAGAGGAAGCTGTTCAAATTCTTGTCGTGGAACAGAAAACAGTTTCTACTAAGACCGCTAGATGGCGAGACTCATAGAAATGAATTTGTGGTTGGTCAGAGTATAATAATCCACTTTTAAGTCTGAATCTAGTACATTAAGCGCATGCTAGATGGCGTTTATTGTATTTATTGGTGTTTTTATTATTATTTTCTTTTTCTGGAACTTTGGTCTGGATTATTGGATTAATTTTCAATGGTACTCGAATGAATAAAAAGCATAGATTAATATCTAAAGTAATATATAATTATATGTCAGTGGCGAAAAGCAAATCAAATTTTGCACATCCTTATTTCTATTACCTACATAAAAGTGAATTTTGTCCATTTATTTGTGTGTAGGTTTCCCCGCTTTCCTGTCATAACGGCTAAATATTTGGATGAAATTTGGCAGAGATGGCATGAGCCATCCCAGAAAACATAGGATAGGTATTTTTTCGTGAGAGAAACACAGATCTTATTAAAAAGTTTTTAAGAAAAACTAAAAAAAAAAGTTTTTAAGAAAAACTAAAAAAAAAGTTTTTTTGTACTTCAAACTTGTCTAGCATTTGACCACGCTCTCACCTGATGGGGAGTGACGATGCGATCGAAGGTGTAGCATGCTAGACAAGTAAATACCTATTCACCCTTCTCTTGAACACGCCCGGGTCCATTCCATAGCCGTTCTAATTAAGAACGTTGAGTCAAATCGGATGGGTCGAATGGGTGGTATTTCGACCACGAAAGGACGGCACTTAGCCGAGCGTCTAGTAGTTCGGTAGTAGTTTACCTATATTGCCCGAACACTGGTCGAGATATTTGACTGTATCTCGTGAGTGTTAGCCGTGTACTAGTTGTAGTTATGAATACTCACGTCAGTTTCTATAATATTATATAAAACCTCATTAGCCGAAAGAAACATTTGAATAGGTAGGTAAGTAGAAAGGTAGCACTGGATCTTATTCCTTTCAAGTTCAACCTCCCCCAACGACAAACGAATTCAATCTTTCGAGCTTTTTATTAAAATGTTTAAGGTGCGATATCCTTAAAAGGTGAAGGTGCGACACAATGAAACGGCACTTAGTGACTCAGGCTTAGCAGTTGACAAATTGGCCAATTCTTTTTGCTCACACCCTAAGATAAAGCCGTTTCATAACAGTCAGACGGCAGGAGGTTATTACAGCCAGTCCGACTCTTATTGACTTTAATTTTCTACTTTGTTGACGTTCCCAATGATATATATCTTCGGCGGAACGGTGAAAATGGCCCTTCGCTTTTTCAAATAACAACCGTTCGCTCATCAATCGTGGATGTTCATTTACTCTTGAAATATTTCGGGAAAATCACGACAAAAACTACTGAGCGTTCGGAAAATAATACTTCGGTTTGATTATTTTTCTATTGTCAATAATGGGGAGATGAGTGGACTGTTTGGAGAGGCACGTGTCGGAACCGAGGACTAAGATATTTCTTTTTGTAGAATTTCATCTAAGTAGCTGATTTTTGGTCTATTGAGTTGATGTTAGTTCTAATATTAGGTATGATTGAATGCTGTCACGTTCTTTCTATTATTTTCTTACGCCTTTATCAGATTCTTGTTATATAGGCAACGTGGAAACAAGGCAACCTACCCAGCGACTGATCAAGAGTTCTGACCGCCCTCGGCTAATTATTAGGACGCGCCCCCGCCAGGTGTATGTGTTACGGTCGGCCTAAAAAGTAGTACTTAGGTATATTAGTTTGACTGGCCCGATAGCTCAGTTGGTAGTATCCCTGCCTTCTGAACTGCAGGTCGTGGGTTCGATTCCCACCCAGGACAAACATTTGTGTGATGAACATTGATGTTTGTTCTGTGTCTGGGTGTTATATTGTATTCTAAGTATGTACTTATTTACAAACAAAAAGTATCTAAGTATTGTATCAGTTATCTGGTTCCCATAATACAAGCTTTGCTTAGTTTGGGGCTAGATGGCGCTGTGTGAAATGTCCACACATATTTATTTATTTATTTATTAGTAGTGAAATTTTTAACATGGTTTATATTACCTATAAAAGTTTTCAGATCGATCTGCAAGCGAAACTAACGTTGTCCTTTAATCTGCACGACATTCAACCGTACATAAAGGCAAAGCACCTCGCGCATTATACGACCAAAATCCCACCACCGACCGATTCGAGTGACAAGTCAGTGTTTGTTTTGTTACGCGCTTTTTAACATTTCAAATTTGATGTTAAAATCTGGGAGCCAAGCTTTTTTTTGTCTCGGTCCAGTTGAAATATGTAGGGTAGATACAATGATACTAGATTAATAGTGCATGTGAAGATACGATTTCAGGGCGTTTCCGCCCCGATCCTCGCGCCCTAGGATGCAGCCTATTTTGCCTAAGAGTTAAGCAGGCCCTGAACCTACCTATCTAATCACATGTATCTACAGGTAGATACCTATATTTATTTATATGAAACAGCATTTGCGTCAAATATTATGTTTACTCACCTTCCAATATTCCGATACGAAATCGCACTGCACAAACTGCTTAAACATTTGTAATATATTGGCATCAGATAGTCGTAGTCATATCTACCGCAAAATGTGCAATAAAGAGCGTGAAACGATGAGACGTTTTATGTTCCGTTGTTTTCTGCGTTTTTTATCTGTTATTGCATTTTGGGGGAATCATGTTTACGTCGTGACGAATGTTATGGAATGTAGCATGTGCGATAAATGTTGTCTTGTTTCTTGGAAATAAAACATTATGTGAAACTGTGAAGAAGAAATAACTATTATGAAGACTGTTCTTATTTTATCATAAGTAGGTCGGGCGTTTAAGCATTTTTAAATCAGGGCTGACCACATCGCGCTTATACGTTAAAGCTTTTTTTTAAATGTTCATAATAGTTCAAACAAGGTTTTACGGAAAGAAAAATTGGATTAGTTTTCCAAAAGCATTTTAGATTTGGGAAAATCTGAAATGCTTTCGAAATGAACTCGAATTCGAAATGAACGTCTTTTTTTGATGAGTTTTTTGTATGGTTAATTTGGACAGGATACATTCTCTGTCGGGTACATACATACCTATATATATATATATATATATATACTACTACTATTTACCATAGAGTGGGAATATCTTTTTGCAGACGGTAAACGTAAAAAGTTAACTATACAACGTTAATTCTCTCGTTAATATTCTAAACCTTACCTATATTACCTAGCCCAATTCAATAGATATTATTAAAAGCATAAAATAAAATTGTACCTATAAGCCACATTAAAATTTATACTCCGTCATGATATTGCCCCCGAAAGTTTTAAAATAACCAGTAAAATGTTTTAACAAAATTAATCTACAGGGAGTATTCCGATGACAGAGGCTATAATGTCAGGAACTATAAATATATACAAATAGCCCTTGGTTTTTTAATAAAGCTGAGGGTTGGAATATTAGTGCAATATCAGGGAGTGCAAACCGATGTTGCTTTATTGTGGAGCCGTGGGGTGTAGGCATTTTTTTATGTTGGATAATGTGGGTGAAGCGTAGTCATAACATGGGTCATATATAAAGTAGATAAATGCGTTTCATATAGCTTGTTCTACATAGTTGCTTATATGATTCCAAAAACTTTCATCAATATTTACTGGGCTATGTACTGATACAATATTCCACAATTTAAACTGCAATCACTGATGTAAAACCATGGAACTGTAAATAATAATATATTTTCTCCGATCAGCCATCAATCATAACCGCTGGTGTCAGTTGGATCACTAAATTACCTAACTACCCTTTATTTACCTAACTAGACTTTTACATGTTATCGGCTTACTTTTTAAATCAATCTTAATTATAAATATATATAAAATTTATTTTACCCTATCCATACTATTCAACAATATTTTACAAGCACAAAATGCACCCCACATGCCATAAACGGCTAATATTAAAATATTGCACTGAACTCATGCATTTTTTTATGCAAGCGCATGAGGCAAAACATTGGCTTTTCCACCCCTAAAAAAATCACCCCCACAAAAATAATACAAGTATTTGTACTCACTTTTTTGCTGAGGGAGAGATGTTCATTTAAATATATCATAAAAAAGTGAATTTGAAAATGAATCTTCGATATCTTTTGAATATCTATCGACATATTTTAAATACCTACCCTTAATAAAAAAGATGAATTTAAATATTGGGGTCCTTAGGTATTCAGGTTTTGAGAGGCATACATTTGTAAAAAATTATATAATGAATGGGTCATGGGTCAGTATTGTACATAAGTACCTAACCTAGCCGAACGTATCAACCAGTGACTGAAGTCAATGAAATCAGGTGGTGGTAAATTCTAAAATGATATCATCTTGTCAGCGACATAAGTATACCTACTTAGTACCTTTAATACTTATTGGTAACAAACATGTTTGCTTAAATATCAAAATAAAAATGACCGACTTTTAACTAAATTAATTCATGTACCTAGTGGTTAATTCTAAAATGATATCAACTTGTGGGCGACATACTCGTAAGTAGGTAGGTGCCTTTTTTTAAATTTGTACATGCATAGGTACTTACTACACTTAAGTAAATCTATAATACTTATTGGTATTAAACAAGTTTGCTTAGATATCAAAATAAAAATGACTGACTTTGAACTAAATGAAGTCATGTAGTGGTTAATTCTAAAATTATATCAATTTATCAGCTACATACATAAATAGGTTGGTAACATTTTTAATTTTGTTCATGCATAAAACACTTAGTGTAGCTATAATAATTATTGATAATAAACAAGTTTGCTTAGATATCAAAATAAATATGACTAAAATGCCCGTTGTTGCATATCTGCATACTGCAACATACAAAGGTGATTCGAGTGTCTCCTCAGTGGATATTCCTTCTCGTGAGTCATATTATTATGTAGTGCTCTGCCTGTGGACTTCTACTTGACACTAATTCTGAAACATCCTGTGTATATTATAGTTGACCATGTTCAGCCATGTATTAACATTGACACTGTATATCACACTATGTATTATTTGTCTGAAAACAAAAATAAATATATTTCGTCGTATAATCTAATAAAAATCAAAGATGAAATTCAACGATTTTCCGCCCCAAAACGGCATTTCCTCAAAATCTCTGTTTCCCTCAATGTAGATAAAAGGGCGCGATCGTATGACACATTATTCATATACAGTAGGAATACCACATTTTTTTGAAATAGAGGACACAAAATAAAAATAAAACTCTTCCTTTGCCTGATATAATTAGGCCTAACATACGAAAAAAAAATATTTGCGGCCACTCTCAATACACAATGGATCCAGTGATATGAAACTGCCGGTTGAGATACTACTAAATTTACTTATAATTTAAGTAAATTTAAATTGACTAGCCTGAGCTCAGTTGGTAGTTAGCTCAGCCTTCTGAACTGTAAGTTGTAGTTTCGATTCCCACCCAGGACAAACATTTGTGTGATGAACATCGATGTTTGTTCTCTGTGGGTGGTTTGTATTCTATTGTGTATATTTACAAAGTATCTAAGTAAAGTATCAATTATCTGGTTTCCATAGTACAAGTTTTACTTAGTATGGGACTAGATATCGATGAATAAAATGTCCACACATTAACAATAAAAAATAACAAGGTTTTCATCATTTTAGACTCACCTAACCTAAAAGTATATGGATGGTTACGTATTTATCTATTTTACGATTAAGGATTATTCCAAGATTTTCAATTGTTCTTCTTCTTTTCTTAACCCAACTTGTAATAAAGACGATGGAAAAGTTTACACAGGCAGCCACTAAGATTTTTAAATCCACTGATATTATCCTATGAAAACAAGACGGATGGCAACCTCGATCATATAGAAGGGCGTCTCGTACTAAAGATATTGTGGAAAGGGCGCTAAGATTGCCAACTGCAATACATTGTCCCCTCTCTTCTTGTTTTGACGTGATAGAACCTCTCTAGACATACGCAAACCACATTACATTTTCACCCGTCCATCTAACATGCAATGTAATCTCGCTTTTATTTGAATCACGATAAGAACTGTCACAGTTTTGACAAAGGGTAAAATAAGTTTGTAAATAGTAGCGTAATAAATGTTGCGTATCGATGCGTTTGAAGATAAGTAATGAAGAACTTATAGATTGTGTTTGGAATACCAAATGTGGAAAGATAAGTTTGTAAAATGTTAATATTTGTCGTGTGTTGCAATTTTTGATTTACATGCCCTAATAAATAAGCAAGGCCATTGCTTTTCATGCTTTGTTTGACTTTAAGGCTAAACTCTGATGACAATGGTGAAAATCGTTTAGTTGGCTACTGTAGTTAGAACATACATTACCTACCTACGTCTTACGTGCGAGCTATGTTGCACTTTATTGCGTAGTGGCAAGATTCCTTTATTTTTAACTATTTTTACATTTGACCACCAATTCACCTGATTGTAAGTGACGGTGTAGGCAAAGGGGAGCACGTAAATCCAGAAGGTACCTGTTCACTCTGGCCTTGAAGACACCTAAGCTATAAGTTTTTCTTTTGGAGTATTAAGCTTTCTGTGCGGTAATACCTACTATTATTTATTAGGTATGTGGTCTTACAATATGATTATATTCAAGAAAAAGTCTGTCAAGTTTGGTATAAGTATCAAAATATAAAAAGGTTTGTCTGGAAGAAATTACAATGAGTGATAAGATCGGCCATTGTTACACTTTTGGGGAGTTAAATTTTCTAGTGTTTAATGTTTTAGTAAGTAAGTTTTTATACAGTTCAATAAAGAAGTTGTTTTTTGTTTAGTTGTATGTGTGGATTTCACTCCAGAAAGTCTAAACAGATTTGAATAAAATTTTGCTCACAAACTGCTCACATTACCGAGATTAATATTGATCCCGGAAACAGTAGTTCCCGCTTGAAAACGAATGGTTAAGGTTCTTTCTTTCTCTTTCTTTCTTTAGATCTGAGGTACAGCGGTGGAAACGTAATGTAACGATGGTGATGGTTGATAATATTAATTAATTTAATAGTGAGTTGTCTATCTTATCCATCACTTACCTATTTATGCCTTTAACAAACCCTCAGTAGGTACATACTCAAGGTACCAGAAAAACAGGTTCAAAGAAGGTCCTAATGGTGGTGAATAAGTTACAAATCTAATTTATTAGTGGCATTATATTGATGGTGAATTGCATCTCTTTCATACTTTTATTTACCTCTAAAGCTTGTGTTTCGTTTACTATTTTACCAGTTATTTGGTCCAGTAAAAATATTTTCTTCCACTCATGTAGGCTTAAAATGTTCTTTTAACCCGTTCTGTGTAATTTAAGGCTCTATATTTTCTTTAAAGTAAGTTTTCACAGAGATTCTTTTTTCTTTAATCTGTGGTTTTGTTGTAGAGCAACATCCAGAGCAGTGGATTATTTTGGTGCGAGTTGGTACTCTGTATACATATGTTACCACAAACAAAAGGAAAAAAAATAGTTTTTTGAAAATATGTACCGTACACAGAGCAGGAAAACTGCTACATATTAAGTAAGAAATTGGTATAATACTTTAGGATCTTCGACGAGTAAGCGACATGAAACATATCAAATAAATCAGATTTTTAATGTCTTTTAGTAAAGCAAGTAGCTGGATCAGTCTAAACCGCCATTATTTATGCAACTCTCGAGTGAGAGGGGTCGAATAGCGTACTTCTATTTTTGTTTCCTCCCTCGGTTATTTCACCAGTAATGCTTTGTGGTGTTTTCATGCCATTACCTGCAAGACAGAAGTAATAAATATATTAACTCAGCGTACATAATTCACAGCAATGATATATTCGTTGTAAGCTTCGAGAGAGGTTTCTCTCGTGATTTTGAAGAAATTGGTTTCATTTTGGTTTTCCATTATTCATTTTTTTTTTGTTAATCGCCTCGTTTTATTTTGAGATGACGAAAGTCGAACGCTGGTTTATAAGAACATGAAAAAGCAAAATCAATAGTTAATTTAATCTGCGTTTAATTTTCAGGGTCAGTTTTAACCTACGATATGGTTAAAGTCTTCTTTAACCATATCGTTTAGATTAAATGTTTGGAAATCTCAAGTATTTACCTAGGTTTCTGTTACCCTGAAAGTTCTAAAGTCAAAGGAACAAATATGTAGGTAGTAGAGAATACAATACAACACAAATATTCTTCATTAAATACCAATATAAGTAGCAATGCATATAACACAGAACAAAGAACAATAGAAGAGAGTATTCAGGTTTGAAGCCCTATTTATTAATTTTGTGAAACAAATTATAAAAATCAAAGCGCTTATAAATGAAACTAAAATAAAACTAAGCGAGTCTTGTAAAACTAAAAGTTTAAAGCTAACAACGTAATAAAAACTCCTCGAACATTTTTGAAACTCTGTGGAGATAGTTTTAATTTAATTTTAAACTAGGATCGAATTTAAAAGTCGTAAATTTAAAATTTTGTTCATCACTTTTGACCTCGGTCATAAGCTGACGTCATTCTCGTTCGATTGGAGGCGGCGCGTCAGTGCTGATCGAATTAACGCGTTGGATGGTAAAGGATCACATATTTTAGTGATGCATGTAACATGTGTGTGAGATTTATTTTTTATCATCGATATGGCGTCATGGTAGTTGGTCGGAACATAGTTTCAATACAATTAAAATTAAGTTTTCGGGGCGGCTTCTAATTTAGGCTTGCGATTGCAGCGTGTAAGGAATGAATCATTCAGTATAACAAATAGGTAATTCAGATTATTGGTACTGTTAAGCATGGATTAATTAAAAAGATTTTTTTGATGATACCTTCGTAATAGCAGCTATTGTGTTTCCGAGTAGCTATTAATCTGGATGTTTCCAAGAAGTGAGTGAACAGGTCTTTTAGGCGAGCGTGCTTCATCGTTCACCGCATTGTCACCTAACATTAGGAGAAATGTTACCGTTCGAGCGCGTTTACCAAAATCGCTCTCTCCGCCCAGTGATGCTGTAAAGGTCGGTAGATACCAATAGTTAAGTAGTTAAAAATAAGTTAAAATGCTCGCCTTATGACAAAAAAAAACGAGAGAAACACGCGTACGTATTTCCGTATATTCTAAAGAAAAACCATTAGAGGGTACCTGTTTATTAGGAATTTAACTTAGAAATTTCGATAGAAATGTTTTTTTATCGATAAACCATTGTTCATACTAGTTCCCATCTCTAAAACTTCGAAACAATAGATCCGTATAGACCCGTGACTGATCCATTTATAGGGCTGGGTTCAGGACAGGGACAGAGGCCGAGGGTCATGGGATTGCTGATGGGGTTTGATAGATGGATATGGTGGATGAAAGAATGAATCTTCCCTTTACTTCATGACTCAGTTCTATAGGCTAGTTCTTTTTAACACCCGACCAATCGGTGGTACATGTACTTTTTTTTTTTTTTTTTTTTTTTTAATCTTTGATTGGCTCGCGTTTGTCCACAACCCGTGTGTCTGTGTATTTGTGTGTGGCATCCTTTGTTGTAGCTTCCAAATAGAAGAACCGATTTGTAAATTAAAAATCATAACGCCCAACAATCACAAACATATTCTGAACCCTTAATAGGATTCTCTGTATGTAGGGACCCAGGAGTATCCTATTACGAGGACCATGGTACCAGAACACTCAGACACAGAATTAAGTAATTTCCCTTATTTCCTATGCACAAATACTTGTCCTGCTACGGGAATCGAGCCCGCCATCTCCGGGCTGAGCCGACCTGCTCAACCACCGCACCACGGAGGCCGTTTATGATTGATAATTCTTGTTTTTTTTTTTTACCACAGAGCTACACTCATACAGCTTCGCCCGCGGCGTGGCCTATGGGAAAATAATTGAACCACCCATTTCACCCTCTTAAGGGTAGAATTTCCAAAAATCCTTTCTTAACGGATGCCTACGTCATAACATCTTCCTGCATGTCAAATTTCAGCCCTATCCGTCCAGTGGTTTGGGCTGTGCTTTGATAGATCACTATATTAGTCTGTCAATCAGTCAGTTACCTTTGAGTTATATATATTTAATTATATTTAGTAGCGGAAATTATAACAGTATGTTTCTCCAATACTATTTATCGATATAAAAAAACCGGAACTCAATGCACGAAAATTGTTAAACATTTGAAAACTGAGAAGGAATGGAACGCCAACTTCGAATTTCATTTTCGAGTTGATAAATATTTCACAAGTTCTCGACTAAGTGAAAAATAAATATTAGGTCTTTACCTATGAAATTGCCGTTTTGTTTGAAAAAAGTTAAAGTATTTTTTTTTTCGAACTTATTTATTTCTTTTATTCAAAGTAATCACCCCTGCAATTAATGCATCTTTGCCAACGCTGTGGCAGTTTATGGATGCCCTTCTTGAAAAAATCAGCAGGACGGGAGACAACAAACTCTTCAAAGGCGTTTTGTACTGCCTCTCGGGAATTGAATTTTTTTCCCGCTAAAAAGTTGTCCAAATTTTGGAAAAAGTAATAGTCGGTAGGCGCAAAATCTGGTGAGTATGGCGGATGAGGGAGAGCTTCCAAACCCAACTCATGCAGCTTAGAGACGGTCTGTTGTGCAGTATGGGGTCGCGCGTTGTCGTGAAGTAGCAGTGGAGACGACCGATTGACCAAAGCTGGTTGCAGACGTGCGAGTTTCGCCATCATTGTGGTCAGTTCTTCAATGTACACATCTGCAGTAATGCTCTCGCCGTTTTGTAAAAAGCTATGATGAATCACACCAGCACTAGACCACCAAACTGTGACCATCACCTTTCTAGGGGTCAATTTTCGTTTTGCACATTGCTTTGGTACCGAACCAGGATCTAACCAACTTCCTGAGCGCTTTCGATAGTCAAAAAGAATCCATTTTTCGTCGCATGTAACAATTCGGTTCAAAATTCCTTCATTTCTGTGCCTGTTAAGCAGCGCAAGGCAAGTCTCGACGCGTACGTTGCGCTGGCGATCGTTAAGTTCGTGGGGCACCCATCTATCAAGCTTTTTTATCTTGCCAATCTGTCGCAAATGGACCAATATTGTTTTAATGCTAACATCAAAAGCTGCTGCCAGCTCAGCTGTAGATTGAGATTCATCAGCTTCCACAATCGCCTTTAGTTCATCATTGTTGACCAAAGTTTCCGGACGACCACGAGGTTCATTTTTCAAGTCAAAATTCCCAGAACGGAACCGAGCAAACCAATAACGGGCTGTACGTTCGTTTGTACAGTTCTCTCCGTAAACGTCGTTGACGTTACGTGTCGTTTGTGCCACGTTGGTGCCACGACGGAACTCATATTCCATAATTACACGAAATTTCAAAGTATCCATTATGAGGAAAAATGTTGAAATGTAATGAAAATACAACGCTAATCAATAAACAAAAGACTTATATTGTAAATAGAATGTCATATTTTTAAAACAAAATTAATTTGAATTTAGAATTCATAGCCAATCAAAACTTTTTTTTGTTTGAAAAAGTCTGTACTGCAATACGGCAATTTCATAGGTAAAGACCTATTATATCCGACACCGATGCTTGGAGGATAGCCAAGCGATAGCTCCCTGGTACAGTCGAACGTTTTATAGTACCTAGAAACGTTTGGGGCACTAAAATTGCAAACTATTGGAAAATTTAGGAGATACCTGTTCACTCTCGATTTGAAGTCTCCAAGGTTGTAATTTTTAGGGAAATACGGACGCCGGTAAAGCGTTCCACTCTTTGGCTGTTCGCATGATAAATGTGGAGCCAAATTGCTTTGTTCTTATATCTTAGTATGAAGAAGCAACTTCGCTTTTTGGTTCTTTTGCAAGAAAGCAATCTTAATAGATATAGTTTTAAAATCGTCATTTTGTGATATCTGTTAATTATTCATAAAATACTTTCATAGCGAGTACTCCAGAAGAAAATCACGTATCTACATGGTTTTTTTGGAAGATATACTTAGTATGTTTCCTTTGTTTCATAATGGGTAAAATCTATTTAATTAACTTAAAAAGAACACAAAAACAACGTGTTTTCGCCTTAATAGAAACAATAAAAAACGTGTCATTGGACACATTTTTAGATAATTCGATTGTAAAAGTTTAGATTAAGTTCAAATTAGTCAAATAAATTTCTGGATTGATATGTAAACAGAGTGTCAGTTCTCGGAAAAAGAAAAAAAACTCGTATAACGGGCAAAATGCCTTTATTCTTTAAGCTGACTCCTACAATAATACAAACTACTACTAGATGCCACTAGCTAGCTACTACAAAAATCATTTGGACTGTATACTAGCCGCGACGACCTATAGACAGTCCAGTCCAGTATAGAATGTTCCAGCCCACTACCAGTTTCGAGATTACCTACCTAGTCATGGGGAGGTAATACAATAGTAGAGGTAATATATACTCAAGTATAGATTTTATATGCCTATTTGTTTTTATTTCACATTTTAGTTATTTCTATTTCTTTTACGATGTTTTTTTTGTTTTTTTGGGTTCTAATTTATTTTTTAACTTAATTGTCATTTAGATGAATAATAGATGAATCAAATTTCAAATGTTTTTATCAAATGAATATCCACATAAAGAAAACTTCAAAATGTTTGAAGTTCTCAAATGTTTTGCATGGAAAACAAACAATTGGCGGTGAATTTACGAGGCGCGTTGAGAGCCAAGCCGCTTATTGAGACGATTGCAGAATGCTCAATTTATATTCCCTTTTGCGAGGGCATCGGGACCATAGCCTAAAGACAGAGTTTAAGATCCACAAAAAGCTACCTGATTCATCTTCATTTCTAATATTTGACCCCCATTACATGTACCTGCATTAAATTTTGCGCTACGTAGATTATGCCCTTCAAAACCAATTTTATGCTGTACACTGTTTGCTAGTCGCTGTATGCTAGTCGGATAAGCAAAAAATGTGATCTTTGCTACTGCCTCGTTCGATTATTTTGTGTTGGGAGTCATCTGTCAGACCTTTTACCTCACAAGGACTTTCCCAGATATTCACGATTTCTCCCTCACTTGCCACTTTAACTGCTTTTTCATTTAGACTGTCGACTGTCGTCGCTGACGCGTTTAAATTGGTTTTCGTTTGTCTCATCCAGGCTTTGACTTTTAATTATAGGTTTTTGAGCACGATATCCAAGAAGATGCAACATGGAATGTATGCTTAAAGCCTAATAAAAGAAATAGGTAATTAGTCGATTCCAATAACATTAATGCTCTAAAAACTACAACAGACACTGAAACAGAATCACCATCGGCGGCAAACTTTGTACATGATCCAACTACCAAGGATGTTTTCGCTGTATTATTAATTGTTTTTGATGGTGTTACACTGCCGGAATTTCGTTTCAAATTTTATCTACACTAATTTATCTTAATTACGAAGTTAATGCTGCAATTTAGAGTCCAGACGGATCCCCTAACAAAGCGCCTTGCATTGCCACCGTCGGCGTTAAATACCACAGGTTAGATGCCAGCAAGACGCGCTGGGTGCCGACCACAAATCAAACAATGGCAACGACATGCCTAAATCGCGAGATGATAAATTCTGTTGTGAATAAACAAAAACGCTCTACGCTTGTTACCGATGCTAACACGGTCAAAACTTGCTCGCAATGCCGAATATCAATATGAAAGCATCATTCTTCAAACTGACTAAACATGACAAAAACAACTTTAGCGTTTGCGCTGTAGAGTTGCAGTTTTAGGAAAAAATGAGGCGGCATTCCTGTTTGCGCTTGCACTCGATATTGGATTTTCGACTCTTTTTCAAGTAAATTTTGAATGGTATGTATGCTAGAGAGCAGACGGGAGCCATTTGTCTTCGCAAACGAAGCGATTTGTGCGTCTGCGAATGGTAACGGATGTTGCATGAAGGCACGTGTCCGGGCCTGACTTATTGGCGGGCTTATTGGAATGCTCATTGAAGTCTATTAGTGAATTGAAATGGACCAGTTCAGGAGTTTATATGTCGTAGAACTAGGTAATAAATCAGTCTAATTGAATCATAACACACTAAGCTGATAAAAAATAAGTATTTGAAATGATATGACCCGTGTGTAGTAGGTGTAACCTTCGAGTGGCTTTAACATCCTGATACTTCAAATAACCTTGCTCGTATACCTATGAGTAGTAAATAAAATTAATGTTTTATTTTTATTTTCTTTATAGCTAAATGTAGTACACTTACAACTAACACCAAAATTTTCTTACCAATAAGCTCTCATAATCTACTCCTAAATCTAAGTACTTCTAACTGCTCTAAATTGATTAATATTGAACAGTTTCTGAAACTATAACTATTGAATTTATTAAAAGTAATGATAGATAAAGTAACCATTAGATGGACTACAAAAGAAATAACACAGCTAATCTTAATCAGAAATCACCGTAATCATAATCATGACGACATTACGTAGCACCACTTCGTATTTTGAAGATCAATAAAACATTCTGAGAAATATGCAAACTTAATCTAAGATCCGGCACCCCATCTAACTCAAATAAAACAGAATGCAAAATTTCATAAACTATAAAACAACAAAGCAATGTTCGATAGCTTCGGTTTGCGGCTGCAAAGTTTTGGGTGGCAAATGAATAATTCAAAATGCGATTCGGCAGTCCGTCAGGCTTTGGCTCCGTCCGTTGCATTTTGTAAATCTGGGCAACCCTTCTTGGTGCGAAAGGCTTGTAAAGTTGTAAAACAAGGCTGGTTCAAGTAGTTGCAAACAAATTGGGATGTATAAGTTGATTAAACATGAATAAAAGACTGGAAGACAAAAGAATGAAAAGATGCGTGACTGGGTTGAGGTGGCGAACGTTGAATATAATAAGAATAAGAATAAGAATAAGAATATTTTTATTGCTCAGAAAAGACAAACAGAACCTTAAATATACGATAGGTAGGTACATTAACAAATCAGATTTTACTGATATTAACAACTGGTAAGGTAGTAGGTAGGTGCTGAGGGAAATTCCATTGTTCCAATTCCAAATATGAGTTATACTAGTTATTACAGTGGCTGTTGTATCGGTTTCAAATGAATTAAATCAAGTAAAATCAGACAAGTATTATATGTTTCTTATTATACAATATTAGGCACCTACCTACTAATAGTAATAAGATAGTGGTAACACAGTATTCTTCTTGATTGTACCGTTAAAAACATAAAAAAATAAAAATTTAAGTCGTTACATATATTGTTTATTGTGTAGTACTATTATGTAGATAGTCTGTGGTGGTAGTCGTGATTCTGATCTTGCTATGTTCACTAGTCCTCCAAACTAGGATTCCCTGTGTTTTGGGGACTAGTTATTCCCAGTGGTTTTTTGTATGTACGTGCTTATAATATGTACTTTATCAGCTTGTAGCGCTTATTGTTAGTATAATAGTTACCTAAGTTTGTCGAGTGTACTTAATATGTCTGCTATTGGCTTTGGTGTCAATAAAGTTTGTATGTGCATATCTATGAGATTGTATGTGTGTTCGGTGTATATCGGGTGTGTTGCGTATGTATGAGTGTGTTAGCGTGAGTGTGTGTGTGTGTGTGTGTGTGTGTGTGTGTAAATGCTATTATTATAGTAAGGAAGTAAGAAATTTCTGTTTGTTCCTCTTTCACATGTGAATACCTGAGCGGGATGAATTCTGCGTATGGATTGGTTACTTTATTTATCATATTTTGACTGAAAGTGAAAGTAGGTATCTAGCGGAGCATCGGGTAAATACTGAATAGCGGGTAAGTCGCAGCTTCGTATTAACATTTAAAATTTGGAACTAGCTGTCTGATGTCTGTTTACCTTTCATTACAAAAACTGGCTATACTGATCTTGATGTAATTTGTTACATGTATAGTTTAACCAACTATGTCCGACCACTATAAAATTGTCATATGCTTGCGAAGTGATAATCTATTATAAAGTAGTAACTCTGTCTGATGACTTCATTGTTATATACCTTTTATGACTAGCCAAATCATATAGATCATCATCTAACGGACTAGATGGGATCACACTATGCTATACTTATTATATGTGAACAACAGTGATTCGTAGAAGATGTCTTTTTGAATAATTTACGTAATAATGTGTATAACTTGTTCTGTTTGTAGATAATCTAATGTTAGTAGCCATGCTGTTATTTTTCGTTTGCAAATGTACCTTGTACAATTGTAGATGTCCAATATTTTGTTCATTTTTGTGTAAGTGTAAGGAGCAGCAAACGCAAATGATCTCTGGGCAAAAGATGTGCGAACTGTTGGTGTATTCCACTTTATCTGTCTTTGTGACCTTTTGGTATGAACAACTTCGTTTAGTGCATTTTTATGGAATCTCAAGGAAATAGCAAGAAGATAGAGTTGCCTAACCGTCAGAACTTTGCAGTCTCTATACAGCTGTTTGGTGCTGTATCGGAATGGTTTGTTAAATGCAATTTTGAGTATGGCTCTTTGGGCTCTCTCCACTCTCAGTAAATGCGTACTACACGCCGCTCCCCAAATTACCACACAGTAGTTCAGCACAGACTGACATAGAGACATGTACACTAGTTTGATGGTGTCTGGGTCGGCCACTTTCTTCAGCCTTGAAAAAACGTACTTTAATTTCCTTACACGAGAACAGACAAGACTTACATGTTCTTGCCAAGAGAGTCTATCATCGATCATGACGCCCAAATACTTTATTTGATTAACTTTCTCAATTTCAGCACACGAACAAAATTTGTCAGTGCTGTCACCACACGAGTGTATTTTTATAGGTTGGGTTTGTTTATTACGTACGCTTTTAGTAGTCATTTTAAATTCAATTAATTTGGTCTTTGATGCGTTAAGTGTAAGCAAGTTTTTATTCAGCCAACCAGTTACCAATTGTAGTCCTATCTGAACATTTTCATAAACTTCATTCCAAGAGCTACCATAAAACACTATAGCTGTGTCATCAGCGAAAGTAAATATATTGCCTTGTTTTATAGAAAGTGTGCAAAGGTCATTTATGTAGAGTGAAAATAAGGAGGGCCCAAGAACGCTTCCCTGGGGAACACCAAATGAGACTTCGGAGAGATCACTATACTGGTTGTCAACTTTAATTCTTTGTGTCCTGTTCAATAGATAAGTTTTGAACCAGTCCAGCGCTGTACCGCGGATACCGGATTGTTCTAGTTTAGATAGGAGTATTGGGCGAGAAACCGTGTCGAATGCTTTTGCAAGGTCGAGGAAGACGCCAACGCATTTCTGGCCTGCATCTAATTTCTTAGTGATAAGATTGACCATAGATACGACTGCATCTTCCGTCGACCTGCTAGAGCGAAATCCGTATTGGTTCTCAGATAAAGTTCCATTTTTTTCAAGAAAATTGAGCATTCTTTTATTTACTAACTTCTCTAATATTTTTGACAGAGAACTCAGCAGAGAAATTGGCCTGTAGTTGGTAACGTCTTTTGGATCTCCCGCTTTTAATATAGGACAGACATTCGCTAATTTGAAACAATTCGGGACAATGCCTGTGCTCATACTGAGATTATATAGATATGTCATAGGTCCAGCTAATTGTTTTTTGCCTAGTTTTAATACCTTATTTGCAATACCATCTGGCCCAGGTGCAGAGTCACTTTTGAGGCTATTTATAATGTCAATGATTTCGCTTTCTTCAGTAGGTAGGAGAAAAAAAGAATTCGATTTATCGTTTAATAATTTTACAGAGTTTGCCAGTTGGATTTCAGTGACATTTAAACTATCAAGTATCTTAGTTGCTAAAGATTCCCCAATGTTGGCAAGGTATTGATTTATATAATTTAGGGAGGCACTAGGACTAGGTTTCAAAGAAAGCAAGTTATTGTTTTTAGATTTCGTGTTTTTAATATCTGTAATTGATTTAATGGCATCCCAAATTTTTTTGCTGTTTCCTATGCCTTCTTTAATTAGATTACAGTCAAAGTTATTTTTTAAGTTCTGTAATAAATTATTGCAATAGTTTCTGTATGTCTTGTATTCTTTTTCTATGTATTGGTTATTTCGATTTTTTCTATAATTTATGTGAAGTATATCTCTTTTTTTAATACTTCTGATCAATCCTGGTGTAATCCAACTTTTTCGTATAAATTTTGAATTTTTCATTGTTATTTGTTTTTGATGAGACTTGATTATTGCATTTAAAGTAGTAATAAAACAATCCATGGCCATATTAATGTCCACTTCTTCGTACAGTTGAGACCACTCGGTTTGTTCAAGTTCTTGAATTAAATCAATATAATTAGTTTTTATCTTTAAATGTGTGGGTGGAATAGTCTGTTGAACGTTTCCTTCCATACCAGTAATTAGGGCTTCATGGTCTGTTACATCTGACATGCACACCGCCACATGAACTTTGTGTCTAGACCTTACCAGGACGTGATCAAGGCAATTCGGTCCACGCGTAGGTAGATCATGACCGGGTACTAACCCGTAGTGTCCAATCATATCCAAGTATTTATCAGCTGTACTAGCGTCCAAACACTTGGGTTTGATATCAATATTCATGTCTCCTGTAATTATTAGATTCTCACATTTTACTCCCTTAATAACTTGTTCAAGTGAATCGAGAAAGCTGACAACATTTCTTATGGAAGGAGATCGATAGATTGCTATAACTGAATAAACTTTCCCTATATTTGCAATGAGACAATTGCCATCTTTGAATGAGGGTTCCAGAATTTCAATGTTTAAACTTGCTTTAGATAAAATTATCAACCCATCGTTTTGGTTGAGAAAGTTTTTAGAGCTATGGCAATTATAACCATTCCAAGAAACATATGTGAAGTTCGAGTCCAACCAACACTCTGTTAACACTATGATATCTGGCAAGAAAGTTAATCTTGACAGAAACACTGTAAAGCTTGTGAAATTTTTCCTTATGCTTCTTATGTTTTGTGTTATAACTATAAGTTGTTGTTTCGTATTTCCTAGAAAACTATCACACAGTTCAGGTGCTTCTAAGTATGTGTTATCAATTATTGTTGTACTATCCATATCGTCAACTAAATCCATTTTGTAATAAAAGAATGCCATAATGTTTATAAGTTTGTTCGTGAGGTATATACTCAGAAGTATAGGGTCGGCAACACATAACTGTTTCTTTTAATACTAATGTGTTGGTGTGGGTATTTAGTTTCTCAATATATGATATATTGTGTAAATGTGTGTGAGGGATTTGTGTTGTGTGGTTTTGATAATGGTGCTCTGGTTTTAATTTTATGCTATAGTTGATATCGCTTTTACTGTATGTCTGGGTAATGTATACGCTTATATTAATTAAATGGTAACTAAGTAAACAAATGTACGGTACGGTAAGTTCGGATGAATCGTCCTAATCATTAATTCGAGTGTGACTTGTTTGTCAGAACAATAATCAAAGGTAAATTGATGTTTTAGTACACGCATTGCCTCGAATGCCTATTGGTTTAGACTTTCCTGTGTATATATAGTTTATTTTATTTTTTGTATGTTACTGAATGATGTGACGAGCTAGTCGTTCACCTGATGTTAAGCGCCACGGCTGCCCATAACAGAACAGTGTCACTCGGAACTCCAAAATAGAGTTTCGAGTGACACTGCACTGCGCACATCATCCTGAGACATCAGCACAGTCTGGTAATAAGATTACTCGACTGCGAGATCAGATCATAAAGTCTCAATTACCCAGTAATTTTACTAGCTACAGTGCCCTTCAAACCGGAACACAGTAGTGCTTGCACACTACTGCTTGGCGGCAGAATAACTGGCAAAGCGGTGGTACCTACCTAGACAAACTTTGCAACAAAGTCCTACTACCTAATAAGTATATGTATAACTATCAAAATTTTGTTGAAATCAACAAAATTTGGTTTGAAATCAACTTTGAGCATCAATATCTTTCAACTTATAAGTATGTACCCTTATTGTACTAAACAATGAAATTAAATTTGATCGTGTATGTTAAAATCGTTGTCATATTAAAGTTGCGTGATTAGTTGTCGGTTCGAAAAAATGTATTATCCTGATTTTTCTTCTAGAAAACATCAGTTATATTTTTTCTCATTTTTCCACATTTTTTTATTGGGTGGTGCTTTTTACAAAGAATTTTTTGTCGTAAGACTTGTGCCTATGAGGAACAAGTCCCTAATACCTTCAAATCTTATCGTAGATACGAGGTGTTCATGGGCAATATTATTCGCTTATATTATGGCATTTGTCTGTTTGGTCTCTGGAAGGGGTTCAAGTTTAGTCTTGTCTGCAACATTATTTCTGAACGTTTTAAAATATTTGCGAATATGTTTGCAATACTGTCCTAATGCTTGGCTGTTGTAAGAATATTATATATTTATTCTATCTACTTCAGATTAGTTTTAACATTGTATCTAGGAATATTCAGTAAAGTCAAAGTCAAAAAGATTTATTGCAAGTTGGCTATTTTAGCTCTGTTACAAATAATTTAAAAAAACTCGTCGTCATTATCCAAATAAAACAATGATAACTGAATGTCTCAATCAAATGGATTGATATATTATAATATGTGTGAAAATATGTGTGGACATTTCACACAGCGCCATCTAACCCCAAACTAAGCAAAGGTTGTATTATGGGAACCAGATAACTGATACAATACTTAGATACTTTTTGTTTGTAAATACATACATATAATACAATATAACACCCAGACACAGAACAAACATCGATGTTCATCACACAAATGTTTGTCCTGGGTGGGAATCGAACCCACAACCCACAGTTCAGAAGGCAGGGTTACTACCAACTGAGCTGTCGGGCCAGTCAAAATTCAGTCAGAATATTGAAGCAAAACACATGAAAAGACAATTAATATCATAATTTTAAACCCTGTTCAATTACCTTCTGGGTGAGGCTATGATAAAAATGTTAATGTTCCTACCTATAATGGTAATTTAAGCTAGTTAACAAACATCACTTGCAAAAATTCATTTTCTTAAAAGCCATTACAGGAATCCACTACGTTTTCCCCATTTACGTTTTTATCTTACCATGAAAATCTAATAGACGGAGCATTTTGAGTCTACCATTTCTCTCCATTTTAATGAATAAGTAAACAAAATTAGTGGGGTCCAATATCGAAATAAGTGAAAAGGCAAGACGGTCAGAGAAACGGCTCCAGCATATAAAGTATCCATTTGAAGAAATTTTAACTCGCTTCCTTGGAGCTTTTATAACTCAATCTTGGGAGTTTTAGTGTTAATAGATGTTTGGATTAACTTTATTTTATTCCAAAATGTTGTGAATAGACTTAATTTTATTAGATTCGGAAAAGTTTATTTCTATAATCTAAATACATATAACTCAAAGGTGACTGACTGATTTGTCGTTGTATTGTGCCAGGAGATATAGTGGCGATTGGCTGGAGCGATGGAGGTGCGAGTAGGTCGGAGGTTGGAGGACGACTGAGACAGTGACTGAGATTTTTTTTTTGAACGAGCTAATGCTGTTGGTCTCTATCGACCTTTACAGCGTCACCGGGCGGGAGGGCGGGCGCTTAGGGCGCCCAGCCGTCAAAAGTGGGAGGCAACTAGCTCAAGGGCACCCCTGGGGTGCGAGCCTCGGCTTGGGCCGTTGCCGGGATAAGAGGATCGAGAAGACTACGTCCACTGGAAGAGTGGACCCTATTGAAAGTCGCGACCGTTCTAGCTAACCTACGGGGGGTACGTCGACCTCGCCGGCGGGGTCGGTGTCTGATTGTGTTACGCTGGTATCCTATACCGGTGCCGAAAGCGGTACCTGAGCCAGAAGGGCTAGACTGGTCCGGTGATCCTAGCGCAGCCGATACTACGGCTGCTATAGGATCATCCGGGTCGCTCAAGACGTGTCTCGGGCGGCGACGACGGGGTGGGGTTCTATTTATTCCAAATCAGCCTGCCTTATATACAAAAATCTGGGTCTGCCTGAGCTACCTCGGATCTTTACTTTCTGGAGACCCCTATGACGTCAGAGGTCACGTGACACTTAAAACTATGTACATTTTCTATCCTACGGCGCAGCCTTACCATCAGGAGAGCCCCTCAATATAATATTTACAATTAAGCCTAACTTATTATCTAATCTACCTAAATCTTAACTAATATTGGGATTAATAAATGTACAACAAAAATATAATATTTATTCCTACCTAAAATACTTAACTATAGCTATATACAACATAAAAATATTTACATAAAATAAGGTGCGTGGGCGTGTCACTACAGATTGACTGACTGACATAGTGATCTATCAACGCACAGCGCAAACCACTGGACGGATCGGGCTGAAATTTGCATGTAGGTAGCGGGCAGAAGCTCGTTTTGTATAATGATTTTAGACAACACGGCATTCGTATATGTTTGAAATTCTTTCAAGCCGCACGAAGCGTTTCGTTAATAACTTTATAGTACGAACATTTAATTTCGCCCGTTAGCTCAGTTGGTAGTATCCCTGCCTTCTGTTCTGCAGGTTGGGGGTTCGATTCCCACCCAGGACAAGCATTCGTGTGATGAACACCGATGTTTGTTCTGTGTCTGGGTGTTATATTGTATTCTATGTATGTATTTACAAACGAAAAAGCATATAAGTATTGTATCAGTTATCTGGTTCCCATAGTAGTTTGGGGCTAGATGGCGCTGTGTGAAATGTCCACACAGGACATTAAAAATTTTGTATTATTTGTATCAATAAAATTTTATTATTTGTAATGAATTAATCAGCTTCTCAGCGTCCTTGATTCCAGTTAACTGCAACCTGGGAGTTTTCAAGTCAAGAGTAAACTAGTATCTTTTAGGTAAGTATGGCCCATTTTAGACCACGGTCTGAGTACATACATTTAAGGAAAAGAACGAATTAAATTCCACCGTGTATACAAATTGAAAAATACCATAAGACAGCGATATAAAATCTTGCAAGTTTTCATTTACAGTAAACACTTGTTCCATTTCCACTTATAAATTGAAATAAAAATAATTCCACGTTTAACCCTTATTCCGAAGATATCTTGACTGCATCGTTGAAAGTAAATGCTCATATAATTCCTGGTTGTACTGCGTTGGATTGCATTCAGGGACGTTAGGGGATGAAACAGGATGAACTTTATGTTAACTGTGCGCAATAAAAACAGCCTTTATGACGATACGTGGAATGGTTACGTGTGTGTCGTTTGGTTGTGTTCCATTGGATGTGAGGTTACCTTTATTTACTTGGACCGTAAGACTTGAGACCTTAGGTTACTAGAAGGACCCAGTCGGTATAAGATCAATTAGGATAATAGTCATGTATTCTAAAAAATACTTTTATTTTGAATTTTTTTGATAAAATTTAAATAAATAAATATTTATCAAAGACAGAACCTAAGTTTAAATAAAGTTTGTTAAAAAGTTGAACGAATTGGTAACCACAGTACAGATTATATTATCTATTTATTTAGTTACTTGACGCAGGTTAGGATTTATGCTTTTTTATGGTAGGTACACACTATAGTCCTAGAAAATGTCAGGGCTTGGTCACCCTTTTAGAAAATCGAGACGAGTTTTATTGAAATAAACGAGGTTACTAAGCTATATTTGCAACTGGTTGGCTTTGGGTTTGGATTTTTTCAGAGAAAAGTGTTGGTAAAGCTGAATCTTCGATAATCGTTACTAATCTATGGTGCTTTTACTCTTTTTACTATTATTTGTATTGGTAATGGAGATTTTATGTTTTATGCTGTACTAGGTGGTAGGACTTTTCTGCAAAGTTCATTTAGTAAGTACCACCGCTTTGTTAGCTATACTGCTGCGAAGCAGTAGTGCGCAAGCAAAACTATGTTTCGGTTTGAAGGGCACTGTACCTAGTGAAATTACTAGGCCAATGAGACTTTATGACCTAATCTCACACTCTAGTAGTCTTACTACTAGACTGTTTTGGTGTCTCAAGATGACGTGCGCAGTGCTAAGTCACGCGGTAAGTAAGTACTCATATCATATATCTACTATATAAAAATAAGTCGGGTTTTCCTTCCTGACGCTATAACTCCAGAACGCACGAACCGATTTCCACTGTTTTGCATTCGTTGGAAAGGTCTCGGGCTCCGTGAGGTTTGTAGCAAAGAAAATTCAGGAAAAATTCAGGACAAACCAACATTTTAAGTAGATGGCGCCGGTGCGTGATACATTGTTTTTCGTATATTATAAAATGTTTAATAAATAAACGTCCACCCGAGCGAAGCCGGGACGGGCCGCTAGTCGTACATAAATACAAATTATTTAAGCATGAATAAAAAGAACATTGTTAGTGTAACACAATGCCTGTGTACTGTCCAACATTCACAATCTACAGCAGCTGCCGCGGTCTTCACCAGATGGCGCTGCACTGTCCAGCTCGTACTCGTATGTAGGTAAATGTGTAAATATTGCATCTTTATGTATTTAATTTGAACGGCAATGGACGCACGCAATGGCGACGGCATGTCGCAGCGGTTTGGCGAATATACGCTGATGCACTGAGCTAGTTATTGGGTTAACTGGATGGGGCAAGTCTTCAATGAATGTAATTTTATTTATGAACCAATCAATAATGTTATACCTAGATTTGCGCTATACGTTGCCACCTATTGTTGTGCTTCAGTTTTTGAAGTGAAATGGCTTGAGACCTTTATGCAGATTCGGGAATAAACCAACCGATCAACCAACAACCAACCAGTCAACAACTCAACCAATCAACACCAACCCACCAACCAATCAACAAACCTCAAAGAGGAAGGTCTCATATCTCTGTCATTTATAAATTCATTCAAGTTTTGTTTAACTTGAAATGATATAGGTACTTTTGGATTGGTCCCATAGAAATTTTATCAATATCGTTTCATTGATTAAAACAAAAAATACTAGAAAAAATAATCCCTTTATTTCTCAGTATAAATAAGATAATTAGAGTCAATTTCTTTTGTAATCGGATATAACACTGATCAACAAAAAAACTTTTTTTCTGTGTAACAAGAAACATTTTGGCTTATTCTATTAGGAAAAAGGTCAAGTAGAGTAGAATTAGTAGTCTAAAATTTTAGATACGAATAGTTTTATTGTAATATTATTTTTTTCACTTTTCTTAAATTACAAGTTATTCTAACAATAATTAAATTATTATCAATGTTATAATATTAATATAAGTACTTTTTTATGATTTTCTCCTGTATTTCGCGTCAGAAACGTCCTTCTGTAATCCCCAGAAATAATCTGCCAGCATAGGTGGACTCCATTTTCCCTGATATCGTTTTTCTATGGTAAAAATGTCTTGGTGGATTCGTTCCCCGTGTTCATCACTAACGGCACCCAAGTTTGGGGGAAAAACGTCTAAATGTGAATGTAAAAAATGTATTTTTAAGTACATATTGCAGCCTAAGGCATTATAATTCTCTAAAAGTTCCTGGAAAATAGTTTTATAGTCATTTGATCGGTGATATCCAAGAAAATTTTCAGTGATTTTTATAAATGATTTCCAAGCTGGTTTTTCCAGATCATCGAGTCGTTCTTTAAATATATCATCTTTTATCACTTGCCTGATTTGAGGACCTACAAAAACACCCTCTAATCTTGGCGTCACTGATTTTAGGGAACTTTTCTTTTAGTAGTAGTATTGAAATCCAGCGCCATTTTTATCTATTGCTTACACAAAGTTTTTCATCAGACCAAGTTTTATATGGAGAAGTGGTAAAAATATATCTTTAGGTTGTACTAATGGAGTGTGTTTTACAATTTGTATTCCAGGAGTAAGAGACCGTCTTTCGCGCCAATTTTTCTTAACGTAATAAGAAAACAACAAAATTTTCGTATACCCAAGTTGCAATCCTAATAAAAGGACAACAACTTTTAAATATCCGCAAATTTTCCATTTATGTTCGCCATGTAACACAACAGATGTGAGGAACCCACACTTTATCTTGCTGGCCAACAGGAAAACCGAAATAACTTTCATACATTTTTTTTTATAAAAGGTGTTAAATTTCTTCTTTGAGATACAAAAGTAATTTCACCACAAATGTAACAGAACTGGCCAGGATCATTTTTACATTTTCTTGACATTCTTTTAGAATCACTTCACAAATCAAATACAAAACACAGCCACTTTTCTGAAAAATAAAGCACTGAATTAAAAAATAATAAGGAAAAAGCAATTAATATGAAATTTTATTGGTAAGTGCTGGAACACGGAAACTAGTCCAAATCAAATTAATATACATATGATTTTGTGGAGAGGTTAAGTAGATATTTCGAAATTACTGCTTCGTTTTCTTGTTACAAAATCTTGTTGATCGGTGTAATTTAATGTCTCTGACATAAACTTGACTATCACCGAAGCCACTTCTAGTAATGATTTACTTCTAAACTGCACCATGTGTATTTTGTAGGTAGCTGAACTATAAATTCAATGCGGTATGTTGCAATTTACTATACTGAAGCATATAAGCCTTATTTTAATAGGAATAAGCAAATTTCTAAACGAAACGTCAACGCAGAGGTTAACGTTGCATCTAGATAAAAGTGTTAAAACCTATTCCTACCTGACTGCGAAAGTCCAAGTTAAAATTTATAGATCGAGAATTATTTGAGTTACCGGTACCTGAATAACAAACGTTTTACTTTAGTAGGAAAGGAAATTGATTTTTTTTCCTTTTTTTTTTAAACGATCACATACGTAGATCCTGGACCCTAACTCGGATTCCCTGTGTCTAGGGACCCAGGAACTACGAGGACCATGGTCCCACAACACCCAGACTCAGAACAAGTATTTGCGCTTTTTTTTCTGTGCACAAATACTTGTCCTGCCGCGGGAATTGAACCCGCCTCCGGGTTATGAGCCGACTTGCTCAACCACCACACCACAGATGCTGTCCATTTGATCCGTTGCTGCGTTTTTAACTTTTCGTTTGTGTTTATTAGTTGTCGTAATTGGAGATGTGCTTGTACTTTCCTATATATATATCCTCAGGAAAACCTATACCACATAATAGGTCTTTACCTATGAAATTGCCGTATTGCAGTACAGACTTTTTCAAACAAAAAAAGTTTTGATTGGCTATGAATTCTAAATTCAAATTAATTTTGTTTTAAAAATATGACATTCTATTTATAATATAAGTCTTTTGTTTATTGATTTGCGTTGTATTTTCATTACATTTCAACATTTTTCCTCATAATGGATACTTTGAAATTTCGTGTAATTATGGAATATGAGTTCCGTCGTGGCACCAACGCGGCACAAAACGTAACATCAACGACGTTTACGGAGAGAACTGTACAAACGAACGTACAACCCGTTATTGGTTTGCTCGGTTCCGTTCTGGGAATTTTGACTTGAAAAATGAACCTCGCGGTCGTCCGGAAACTTTGGTCAACAATGATGAATTAAAGGCGATTGTGGAAGCTGATGAATCTCAATCTACAGCTGAGCTGGCAGCAGCTTTTGATGTTAGCATCAAAACAATATTGGTCCATTTGCGACAGATTGGCAAGATAAAAAAGCTTGATAGATGGGTGCCCCACGAACTTAACGATCGCCAGCGCAACGTACGCGTCGAGACTTGCCTTGCGCTGCTTAACAGGCACAGAAATGAAGGAATTTTGAACCGAATTGTTACGTGCGACGAAAAATGGATTCTTTTTGACAATCGAAAGCGCTCAGCAAGTTGGTTAGATCCCGGTTCGGTACCAAAGCAATATGCAAAACGAAAAATGACCCCTAGAAAGGTGATGGTCACAGTTTGGTGGTCTAGTGCTGGTGTGATTCATCATAGCTTTTTACAAAACGGCGAGAGCATTACTGAAGATGTGTACATTGAAGAACTGACCACAATGATGGCGAAACTTGCACGTCTGCAACCAGCTTTGGTCAATCGGTCGTCTCCACTGCTACTTCAGAACGCAGAGAGAACGCGCGACCCCATACTGCACAACAGACCGTCTCTAAGCTGCATGAGTTGGGTTTGGAAGCTCTCCCTCATCCGCCATACTCACTAGATCTTGCGCCTACCGACTATTACTTTTTCCAAAATTTGGACAACTTATTAGCGGGAAAAAAATTCAGTTCCCGAGAGGCAGTACAAAACGCCTTTGAAGAGTTTGTTGTCTCCCGTCCTGCTGATTTTTTCAAGAAGGGCATCCATAAACTGTCACAGCGTTGGCAAAGATGCGTTGATTGCAGGGGTGATTACTTTGAATAAAATAAATAAATAAGTTCGAAAAAAAAAATACTTTAACTTTTTTCAAACAAAACGGCAATTTCATAGGTAAAGACCTAATATGAGGATGACTTTGATTTAAATTAAGTGAAATACCACTAAACGATAGGCACAGAAACAAAATATTAAAATATGAAAATAATGAAGATTATTCTTCTAACAAACTTCCCTACATGTTAAAATAAGATATAGAAATGGGTATACTGAGTTTAATAATATTCCCTTGCGGGAACTAAATATTGTAAAACAGATTAACCTAGATCATAAACAACGTAATTTATGAGTTTAGATGGGGAATGTAATATTTGGTTACAAATCAAGTAGGTTATATGAGTATGAAATGTGTTACGTAGGAACCCAGACCTGTGCCGTATACCCAAATTTACTAAGTTAGAAACTATAGATCTACCATAATTAATAAATAATCTGTGATTTAACCGTAATTTTTAATTTTTCTTTTCGTATGTGGTATGTAATTCTTTTTTTTTTAATAAACGTTTTATTCTTTATTCACATAATGTACCTAAATTTGAAATCTACAAATTTAAATACTAATAAATTTCTAATTTTAAAATTTAAATCTGTTTATAGGCATTTCTAAGTAAAAACCTGTACTACTACACATTCTATGTTATGGCAATTAAATATAAGAGCCTAGAGTGGGTACAGAAATTATCATCTATACATATTAAATTCAAAGTCCTGACTGACTGACTTATATATCAACGCACAGTCTAAACCGCTGGTCCTAGAGATTTACAATTTGGAGGGTGTGTTTTTTGTAAAGTGTAGGTATCCACTAAGCCACGCGGGCGAAGCCGCGGGCAGAAGCTAGTTTACGCTAAGAAAATACCTTTTTTTTTTCAATATATATTTATATATTACCTAAAACAGGTACAAATACAAGCTATGATATGATATGAGGGTAGCCAAATATATAAATAAAATCAATTAGTCGCAAACGTTTAAAATGTTAGGTGTAACCACAGTTAAATCAAGTTAATTTCTCCACAAACACAACATGAAAATTATCTTAAAGGAGGAAATGTTTTTTCACTATTTATCACGCACGAATACATTTTAGATATTAGGAAACAATGTTTCATCTGAAAATATTTTCACATCAAGCCAAGTACGCGTACATTTAGTAGAAAAACACCCAATTTATTAACGCTCCATATATTTTTCAACCCTTCGCTGCACAACAAAATTATACTGTAGAAACATGGGGGCAAGAGGAATACGAATATTTTAAGTATGTATAGTACATCAATTTGATAATTCTATTAGCATATTTTCACTGAACGACCAATATTCGATAGTACTAAGATTCTGTGATCGTTTCTTTTCATTCGTTCGTTTTCTTCATTCTGCCTAACAATTAATTCATTAATTGTGCATGTTTAGGGTTTAATTTTTTTAATGATAAACATGAGTTTTTTACTTATTATCCTATTCCTGACGAAAATAAATCCAATAACACAAAAATCATAAAAAAAGGTTTCTACTCTTCAAACATATTCAAATCTGTTCTATGCCAGCCGTCCTATATCTGTTTTATAAATCATAAATGTTTATTGTAATGATTCTTCTCCTATTCATATCTTAAGATCAGCCTTCTTTAACTTTCCAAGTAACCTTTGGAGGTTACTTTGGACATAAGAACATAATAGTAACAAAATAGATCCAAGATTTACATCTATTATGCACTATCTCAAAATGTTCTTCATAGTTATCATTTTCAATTTTTTTACATGGAACTGTAACTCTAATATGGGCCCACAAATAGTAATACATTTGTATACAGATTTTGGTCGGATTGAATCCCCGTTGGGATGTTAATTTGCCTAAAAGGATAGTAATTGGCTAGACAGAATTTATATCTTGAGCGGAGTCAATATTGCCATCAAAGATACAACACAGCATGTGTTGTTTCCTTGGAAGAACTACTGTTTCGCCACTTTGATAAAATGAAGTTTGGTTTTGTTTTATTAGGTAACCTTTACTTTCCTACCGGAAATGTTCTACCTTGTTATATAGATAAATGAGTTCGCTTTTTTTTGTAGGATATTGTCTGATTATGATACACAACGATGCCGGTTACTATGGAATACGCTAACCTATAAGATTTACTTGCAACTTGAAGACTTCCTTACTGTACTGCGACTTTATTAAAATCCTTGTAATGTAGATACGTGAACTACCAAAAACTTTAATTACTGGCTATAATTACTATTTATGTATTTTTAATACAATATGATAATTATGCTGAGGTAAGCAATAATTTAGATTTACGTGGATTTACGTTATCTGAAGATCATCTTCAATTTAAAATGAATTTCTATGAGTTATTGGACTCTAATCAAATAATATTTAATGTTTTAGCCTCTAGCAAAATCACATCATCAGTTGTAAGACGTCCACTGCTGAATATATATAGGCCTCTCATATAAAATGCCACTTTGGACGCTTATCATAGAAGTGTTTCGCATAATCAATACGCAAAATACTTCCTAATTTTTCGATGATTAAATTGCAGTATTTTGTAAACTTGACCAATTTTATTCTGGTCTGATTGGTGATTTGCAGTAACAATGCGAACTAAAAAGCCAATGAACTCAGCATTTCTAGTGCTGCCTCACTGCTCGAGATCAAAACAAGTCCAAGTTTAAATAACTCCAATCATCCATCAAATTGTTACAACTATTGTCCGTAATAGGAGCCATTTCTCGTAGTTGTCCGTAATCGTTTTATTCGCCATGATTGCGTTCGAGTGAATAGGTAAACATTCCTTTTTTTGCCTCACGGTTTCCGACGAATAATAATTGTGCCCTTTCGGAAATTGCAGTGGCGCGTGGCTCTCGGAGTGTTTTCGTTGGGAGAAATAGCGCAAAATAAAAGGCGACCAGTTATTGGCATTTTGGAATTGTTGGTAGCTTTTATTCGAATAAATATTTTAAGGTATTCAAAAATTGTAAGTCCTTATTTGTAAAACCGTTACGCGAGATTTCGTTAATGATACAAAAATTTTTATAAAGATTTTTTTTATGGTTAAATAAACTTTATTTCTCAGAAATAAATGTTTTAACTATAATACATAAAATCAATTTAACCTAATAGTGGTTATAATTCAACCGCTAAGTTTTGAATTATCGATTACTTATAACATTTCATTTGATAAACACTTACAAAAATCATTTACAGAACCATGTTTCTACTCAACAAATCTAATAAAATTATACAGAGTTATACGGAATAACTCTCACACAATGAAAACCATTGCATTCATCTAGGGCGTCTGTTTAATATCATATATTTTCCACCCCTAATCTTTTTAGACAAACGCTATGCGACTCATGAGAAATTTATTTTAAATTCAACATGTGGCTTCATCCCTTCCACTTAGAGGTGAAATAGAGGTCTATTTTCCCAAAATTAATGCATTTTAAAGGGTGCATAATTTACTCAAAGCTAATTATTTTGTAATAGGCCGATCCCAGATGGTACACTTTAAAATTGGGGAACTAACTCAAAGAAAATTTTCTGCGACAAAGTTTGTTGGGAAATTTTAATTAAATTGCTTTATCATGTGAATAAAATATCGACTGGGGTGTGTCTTAGGAGGATGATTTATTTCTTATTTTTTTATTGCTACGAGTTCAAACAAACCAGCAAGACTCTTGTTCCTGACAGTCTTGCTGCCGTATGGCAGTTGTGGTCTTATGACTATTGCCATAGTTTACTGTAGTGACAAAGCTATATAACCCAAACGTTAGAGTAGGGTTATAATACTTTTTATTTCTTTTATGTTATAGCGACGTGATCTCTGTCCAACAAAAGCTTTACCAAACCTCGAACATCGAAAACACTCTTTCAAAAACTCCAACTCCCACACTTTCGACAATCCGACCAAATGAGTTTCGCTAATGGGAAAATCTGGAAACAAATTCTGTGCCCACGCTTATTTGCTTAGGAGTTGATGAGTCAATCTGTAAAAGATGTTAACTCATAATTATTTTTGGTCTTAATCCTTAAACTTCAACTTTAACTTTTCAATGTAATTCAAAACCCAATGTGTAGAATTTTACTATCCTGACATCATTCCACATTACCCATAGCTTTCAGCATTTTGATGAGAATGTTGCTTTATGTACTAATGCAAAAATTTTCAACATCGTAGGTAACTTGACAATGCTACAGCACTGTTAAATCAAAGAGTTGTATAGGAGTTAATAATCCTTTGCCGAAATAAGAGTCAGCTCTTTGCCTACATAGATATTCTGACTGTATGGAACGAGGCCCCAATTTTCTATACGTGACCTTTTTCAGTACGGATGTCACATGTTCAACAAACGAGGTGTCTTTGAAAACGTAATTAGAAAATTCCCGAACGACGGCTCTGTCCGGCCGGCGTCGTTTTGGGAGATTTTCGGGCGTCGCAAATTAGTTTTGTTCTTGACTATATCTGTTTCTTGTTAGCTCTATTGTGTAATCAAATTGCAGATGCTTTCTGTTGTATGAAATGCTTATTTACCGTATGATATTTTGATTTTTGGGATAGAGTCTGATTAGATTAGTATTAGGTTACTAGAAAAAATCTGATTATAACTTTTAGAAATAAGAACTGTTAAGCAGTTAAAACGTAAGTAGTACTTAAAAGAATATTGACCTTTTCGAGGTTTCATTATTTTTGGAACGAAGTTTCTTATCGCGCGTTGCTAAAGGGGGCTAGACGGAAAAAATTAAGACCAAAAGTTGTAACGACACTTTTTGCTATAGTTGTAAGCCGTGCGGCGTGCGCGTGTTTGTCTGTCTGTCTCTCTCTCACTCTTTCTCTCCTCTCTCACTCTTTCTCTCTCTCATAGAAAGCAAGCCAGCTATTTTCGTTTCGTCTTTCTATTTCGCATAGAACAGTGTGGAGTCGCGACGATAATTTTTCTTGAGTGTATATAGGTTTTTTGTACATAATATTGTAAATAAAAGGAACTTCGTTCCATCCGGGTGTCCCTTGACATCTCTCAAGTTTTTTTAGACGTTCAAATTATATAACACTGATATTGAATATACTAAGACTGGCCTGATAGTTTTTAGTAGTTGGGTGTAACTCTGCCGTCTGAACTGGTAGGCTGCGAGTTCGATTTCCATCCAGAACACACATTTGTGTGATGGACATCGATTTTTTTCTGTGTCTGGATGTAACATTGTATTAAAAAAGTATCTATTAAGTATTGTATCAATTATCTGGTTGCTATACTACAAGCTTTCCTTAGTTAGGGGCTAGATGGCGCTGTGTAAAATTATTTTATTAATAAGTATTTATTATATGATTTTTTTTTACACGTAGAAAGTAAAAAGGATTTATTAGAAGTGGTGGTACAAATTACTAAAACCACCGAATTGAACGAATGTAAGTATAAAGTAACATTGAATTGTATGTTAAATTTTTAACTGGATAAACGTGAATGCAATTGAAAAACGCAAATGTAAAACCTAGTACCACTTACTCCATTCAATTAAACGCAAAATAATAGGTAGAATGGCAATCCCCGCGGTGGCGCGCACTTCTGTAATTGGTTCAGATAAATTAACAGAGTAGTTTTAAAGAGTGACGTCCCAGGGGACGCAATTTTATCACATTCAGCCCGCCCATTGTTTAACGCGAGTCCATAATTATGAGGTTTTAACAGATGGAGTTATTCGTGTTATTTTTATGAATGCGAGATAAATTAAAGGTAATTTTTAGCCGATTTCGAAAAAGGAGGAAGGTCACAATTCGAATGTTTTTTTTTTGTTTGGTTTTGGCTCCATACTTTTGTGTATTTAGCCAGTGTCAATAGTAATTGATAATATCTCAAGTTAATTAATATCATATAATGTGTCAAGTCAATTCACAGTCCAAGTCATCAAGTTAAGTCATAGTCTAGTCTAGTCAAGTCATACTCCTAGTAAAGTGGTGGCAACTTTACCAGAAGCTTCTATAGAGTTTTGGAAACAACACGAAAAGGAACGTTTCACCATCATCATACCACTTTCCCACACTCATGCCTGTAATTCAGCACTTACCGAATAAAATGCCACCAATTTTATGCACTAACACTGAAAATAACACAAGTTTTGGAAAATAATACATCACGGCGACGCGATCTTTTTCATTTTCCCGCCAAAAACCCATTCGAATGTTTATTTTTAAATATTTTTTATGTTTGTTGCCTTAGAACTTTCGAATGGCTGAACTGATTTTGATGATTCTTTTTATTTGAAACCTGGTGCTTTGTTTATGGTCCCATTTAGATTTGATCTGACAAGCAGTTTTTGAGTAATCCTTAATTGTACGTATTTAGATTTCGACATTACACACACATTACATTGATGATGTTCTCATTGGGATTGAAGTCGCTTAAAACCCTTTTTTTTAAAGGAACTATATGAGTTTAGTTATTAATTGATTAAACGCAGCTAAGTTGTAAAAATGTGGAAAACATTGCAGCATTGCATATTATTATATAAATGTATATTTTTGGTACGCGGTCAGATAAAGCTGTTGAAATGTGGAAAACATATGTAGTTAGATTATACATTTATATTTCTCCTTTATGTCCAAGTGCATTAGTGCAAGTGCATGCTCCATTATGTTCCATGCTTCAGTAACATGTTAGCATAAGCGTTATGTCAAAAGATTTTATTGCAAATAGACTATTTTTTATAGTCAAAATGAGATTAGATACTTACAATACTAAGATTTAAAAATATAAAGTTATTAATGTCAATAATTATTAGGTATATTGCAAGCTTGCAATATGTGAGTTTGAAAATGTCGTTGACATGATTTTTTTTTATTATTATGTTGGAACGTCCGATAAAATGACAATTATTTACAATTGCCAAGATGGCGATATCAATATTAAACAAAGCAAAATAAAGTTAAACCGGCCGATAGATGGAGCTAAACTAAAGAAGTTTTACTTCAGTCTTATGGTCTAAACTTCACTCTTTTTTTTTCTATTATGTTTTACTATGTTTATTAATTGAAACATGTATTTTAATTGAAATATCATAACGAAATAGACTAAAGTAAGCTAAAAAGTTACCTTATATTAATATCAAAGTACTCTTTGGATTAATTTTCAATTTTTTTTTTGATTACTAATTACGTATTGTAAACCACCATCTACTCTTACTTCTAATACTATATATCCAAAGGTTGCCTGGAAAAGATCGCTTATGGTGATAAGACCACCCATTGTAACACCTACTACAAGTTAATATGTAACATTAATAAAGTATGTGGGATACAGTAAAGAGTTATTGTATCGTATTGTAATTTTGCTAGGTGATAAATTTCACCCAATGAAAAGGAGGACTATACCTAAATATACCAAATATCCATTCGATAGTTCAACTAGGACGTTACATCAATACCGGCTCAATGAGACTGCCTTATGCAGATTTATGCAGTCTCCAGCTTATCTCACGGTCCGCTTGCTCAGTTCGGTTCCGACACGCTCCATATCTCCGCTGTCGATAGGACGGTTTGATGTGAACAATGTGGCCGTGCGTGTGAACATCAGTCTGCAGAACTGTGAAGAGTTATGTAATTATTTGTTTTGGTACAGTCAGATCACAGACTAAGCAAGCAAGCTCATAGGTAACGATACAATGGTGAAAGTTAGGCTCCAGAGCTTTGGCATCGTTGAAGTTGCCACAGCCTATGCAGTGCTCTGTGTGTTGTATCAGCGTTACATTTCATCCATTTTGACTGGCCCGATAGCTCAGTTGGTAGTAGCCCTGCCTTCTGAGCTGTGGGTTGTGGGTTCGATTCCCACTCAGGAAAAACATTTGTGTGATGAACATAGGTGTTTGTTCTGTGTCTGGGTGTCATATTGTATTCTATGTATGTATTTACAAACAAAAAAGTATCTAAGTATTGTATCAGTTATCTGGTTCACATAGCACAAGCTTTGCTTAGTTTGGGGCTAGATGGCGTTGTGTGAGATGTCCACACATATTATTATTATTATTATTTAGTTTGAATTCTGTGTCTAAAATACAGATGTACGTAAAATCTAAAGAAGAACCACTTATCGATACCAACATCTATCTATAGGTACTTATAAAATTCAAAGTCCTGACTGACTGAATGACTGACTTATATATCAACGCACAGCCTAAACCGTTGGTCCTAGACTTGAAATTTCAAGGGTGTGTTCTTTGTAAAGTGTAGGTACTAAGAAAGAGTTTTTCGAAATTTCATTCCTAAGTGAAATGGGTGGTTGAATTATCTATCAAAAATTTTCTTCTTCGTTTCCTATAGGTACGCGGGTGAAGCCGCGGGCAGAAGCTAGTAATGATCATAAAGTTCTAGTGGCAACAAACTAGCCCACCTAATATATACGTAGAACTCAAAACAGAATGAAAGAAAGGTTTTGAACAGCACAAACTGGAAAACGGATCTTGCTGGGAACCCAATCCCTCCACAATTAAATAGATTAGATCGAAAGTGAGCTAATAAGGATATGCCGCAATTAAGATATTTTTTTGGACCAAGCAAAATAAAACAGGGATATTCTCTAAAAGTATTATTCATGATTCAGATCACTGATTTATAAGACTAAAGTCTTGCGTCTCTTCACATATTTAGTCCATGGTACTCAATTTAGCCAGTTAGCTTTATGACTTCATGGATTGGAATATAATTTTAGCAATGTATAAGATAAGTAAAAAAAAAATACTGAAAAAAGATGGGTGAACGCCAAGTAAACTAAACTGAGGCTGAACTGAATGAGTAAATCTATAGCCACTTGGAGCTGGTGGGGCTAAACTTAATTACCTACTTGAGTAGCCTAGAGAAGGCTATGGACTATCATGCTGGTCATAATAGTTCATAAATGATGTTGACCTACTGGTCAATAACTACTAAATCATATTAAACATTACTATGTTAAAAAGATATTGATCATGATAGCTCATCATAAATAATATCATGATCAATTATCGTTTTTGATGCGATCCTTTCTAAAAAGTCCAAGCCCAGCTTATAATAAAGTACGTTGCTTGATTAAGCTATTTGCTTAAGTGCACTCACGTCCTAGCGATAAATATGTCCACAAAACTGCCTTTCTGTCGCTGACATCACGACATAAACACCGAATGCATTATCACAATCGACAATATCCATAAACGCTCGGGGCAAAAATTAACCCCAAGATTTGCTCCCTTTGTGATTGTGCTTTAGATAAAGCTGCGTTCATTCGGAGGTAAAAGCGTGAAATAGATCCCTTTCACCGTAAGCTTTTCTCACCCTTATTTTTTTGTTCTCTCTCCCGTTTCAAATTGCATATCCGGAAAAAATTGTGTGTGAGTAGGGGTAGAATTTGTCACATGCAAAAGAGTGTAGTTTACGATATCTAATGTGTTTTCGGAAACAAACGCAAGAGTGTTATTCTATAAAACAACGGCCGATAAATATATTCGTGTTTTATCATTTATATCTTGATAACAGTGTTACCAACAGATCAATAATTTAAATTTAAAGTAATAGAACTGGTGCAACAGTACTAACTACTGAGAGAATGCGTAAGCCAGGTACAATAAGACGCTCCGCGAAAAGACTCCTGTTGGAAGCTATTCACCATTTTGAATGCTGTTATAATTACAATAAAGTTAACTATATTATGGTCTTACTGAAGCCCTAAATAACAATGTAGTAGATAAACTCAACTTGTTTCATCATTACACCGCGGAAGCTAAGTAGTACTAAGATGCTATAATATTAAGTGGTGTCAGCTCTAAAACTGTTACCTTCAAGTTCCACATTCTTGGTAACCATTCAATTTACATCGGTAAGCAAGACTGAATATTCAGTAAACAAAGTTTGGATTAGTCGCGTTAATAGTCATGAATGGTTGCTTTATTGTGGTGATCATAGCTCAGTTGGTAGAGACTGCGCCTTGCGATCGTCATTTCGAATCTAACAGTTAGCTTTGAGCTGAATGTTGAGCCGCTCAAAGAAGCGTAAGAAGCTGAGAGTTGAACCGTATCATAAAAAGAAAAGCATTTTCCAGTGCTTTCAAGCTAAGAATCATTTGTGAAACAGTGACTTGTCTATGTCATTTAGTGCCAGTAAAATTATTTTGTCAGTATGCATTTAGATGATGCTTAGATTCTGATGTCAAACACAACATAAGTCTATTTAAAGGTGTATTTCCATTCAGCACCAATCTTTACAGGACGGATTCAAAAAGCATTTTATTAGTGTTCACAAGCAACGTTCAGTTATCGGCAAGGATAATTTTTTTTGTCAGTGATTTACAGCATAGCTCATCGCACACGATTACTTTTGCTCATCTAGTCATTTTACGGTTCATTGACCTCGTGATTTCCAAACTTTTTCTGACCACCTGTCTAGCCCATGGTTCGTTGGCCCCCATAAAATATTTTCCGCAATGGTCCATTGATCGTTTTGCGATGAAACTTTGGTATAAGCACTCTAGACTAATAGCTCGAACGTGACTCGAGTTAGGGGCCAATTTTGCGGAGGACTTTAAGAATATCATACACCAACAATGCGGATGGGCTTATGCCTGTTCCAGCTAGAGAAGTACCTATTAAAAATGATTGTTTGAAGTATTCCAGGAGGATAATAATAATTGCCGTACTACTTACATAGGTAGAGTGGAGATAGATTGATAGTATTTTGATGTCAATAAAGAGTTTATCTATCTATATGATATACGAGCTTCTGCCGGCAGCTTCGCCCGCGGCGTGGCCTATGGGAAAATAATTCAACCACCCATTTCACCCTCTTAAAGGTGGAATTTCGAAAAATTATTTCTTAGCGGATGGCTACGTCATAACATACCTGCATGCCAAATTTCAGCCCGATCCATCCAGTGGTTTGGGCTGTGTGTTGATAAATCACTATGTTAGTCAATCAGTCAGTCACCTTTGAGTTATATATATTTAGATTAGATAGACATATGACAGCCTCTGTGGTGTAGTGATTAATCAGGTCGGCTCAAAACCCAGAGGCACCGGGTTCGATTCCCGCAGCAGGTCCTTGTAATTCCTGGGTCCCTAGACACAGGGAATCCTAATTAAGGTCCAGGATCTATGTATGTGATCGTTGGCCGTCATTATCACATCACACTAATATTATAAAGGCGAAAGTTTGTATGTGTGTATGTTTGTTACTCCTTCAGGTTCAAACGGCTGAATGTATTTGGATGAAATTCGGTGCCAAGATAGCTTATACACTGGATTAACATATTGGCTACATTTTATCCCGGAAAAGTGAAATGTTTCCGTGAGATGAGCAAATAATTAAAATACTTTCTATCCGCGGGGCGCGACTATTTGTTAATAAGTAAGAAATGTCACTAAAAAACTGCCGCTAGTTTCATTCATGTCAAACACATAATCAAGTTACTACATTTTGTCCAATTGGACTCAAGCAATTATATTCTCTGTCACCAAGAATTAATTATTCTCACTAGTTTCGAATTTTAATCCCAAAAACAGTAACTTCAAAGTCGCTGTAAGCTGTCCTGCTTTTGCATAACTCCATCCAATTTATTCCCCCTTACAAAGGTCTTATCTTGAATGAGAGAAGCTTGTTTTAATGTCGTTAATTTAAGGCTCGGGCGTCTGAAACGATTTCATTGTGTACGAACTATGGAGTAGTTTTCTATGGGTGTCTTAGAGAACTTAGTTAGCTCCTAGGTACTTTTGTAGACTTTAAAAAGGATTTTTTTTGTCAGAAAGTTTGTTTTATTATATTTTTTTTATGTTAGCGAATGATGTGACGTTCACCTCGTGTCGAAGTCGTTCACCTGATGTTAAGCGACACGGCCGCCCTTAACAGAAGTGTCACTCGGAGCTCTAAAATATAATGTTACGCGCGACACTGCACTGCACTGCACTACATATCATCCTGAGACATCAGCACAGTCTAATAATAAAATTACTTGACTGTGAGCACAGATGATAAAGTCTCAATTGCCCAGTAATTTCACTAGCTATGCCCTTTAAACCGGAACACAGTAGTGCTTGCACACTACTGATTGGCGGTAGAATAACTGGCAAAGCGGTGGTAGCTAGCTAGGGGATTTTTGCAGAAAAGTCCTGCCACCTGTACAGACAAAAATTAAAAGTACAGAGAGTGCTGACGTAAGAGGTACCTAACGCAGTTATTTAATTGCAATTCTTTTTCTTTAATATAAATGTAAATAGGTGTCTGATTGCTGGTATGTTTATTTGTTAGTTGATGATGTTTTCGCAGCTAAACGGTTAAACTTACTTAGAAGAAAATTTGAACAAATATTGCACTACTAAGAGCAACGTCATATGATACTTTTTGTACCAGTATGTTTACATAGATTTTGACTTCAATCTAAGACAAGATTTATATTATAGTCTGTTATTACCAGATTTACAGTAAAATGTATAAGACAATAATAAAAGTATTTTTATATCAAGGTTTTTAATTATTATTGTTGAAATATTCGTTGAAAATAAAAATTTTATTGACAATTTAAATAACATTATAAATTGAAATGTAGATCTCATATCATGATATATTTTTTATTAACAGCCATCGACACGTTTATCAGCCAATCATTATCCAATAACGCCACCTAAATGATGATAACTGTAAACAATAAAATAACTTCCACTTTAGTTACTATCAACGCAATCTACGGCGTAAAAATAAAATAAAAAATAAAATATTCTATGCATACACTAAATGTTTATATGAAGCGATTCGATATCGTATTAAACTATCCCGACACGCTTACCAAATGTTATTTTTATTAAGCAACTTTTTTTTACTAACATACGGGTACAATGGGAATGACCGAGTTAATGTTTTATTTAATGTTTGATTTTTCATTTAAGGACATAATATATTATTGATAAGGCTTTAATAAGAAAGTTTACTTAAAACAAAATATAATGACTAAAAATAAATTAAATCTCAACTAAAATAAACTATATAAGTATCGAAACTTATAAATCAAAAACTACGTTTAAGTCGCTGTCTGTGGGTATGGCGTCCAAAAAGCTCTGTCCAATGATTAAAGTAACTTATAGAGAAATAAAACATTTGTAGATTAGTAAATGGAGCAATTTTCATTTTCTCACTAACAACCATCAAGACTATGAACGTACACAAAGAATACATATAGACAAACATAGTACCTCCTACTTTTTGAAAGTCAAAATAAAAAGTTAAAAAAGGCAGTATCTATGATGTACCAACTGCAATGCATTTGAGAATGTCTTAGAGAGATAAATAAATGAAAACTGATGTGCTGTCAAAATGTAGTGCAGATGGCATTAATTATCTTAATCCTCCGAAAAAGTGAAGTAAATAATTTATATTTACTTCACTTCTATTCAGGTATTTACCTAAATTACATACATTTGCTAATGTAATGATCCCCGCACTTATACTGGTCTGTAAGCGAATGACTGAGCAAAAAAGACCTTTTATTATATTCGTAAAACTTGCTGTTAGAGAGTAAACTTTTGCCTTATTGTATGGTGTTTGGATTGAGGCTTTATATACAAATCTATTAAAATGAATGTTCAGATGAAAAGTCATTGGATTTTGCTATTATGTACTTCTTGTATAGGTATTTTTAAATGGCAGTTTGCGTTGTTTCATTTGTTAATGTCTCTTCTATTGTAAAGTAGTTATTTGCATCATTTGTAGAATTAAAAAAAAAGGACGATTTATATGCATCATTTCATAGCTATTGTTTTTGAAGTTAAAAAAAAAATCAAGATTTTCCGCAACAATTTTCATAATTAAAAGGCAAAAACATACCCAATCAACTACATTTTTTAATTTTAAACTCTTTTCAGTATTTTCTGTAAATCAGTATATCTACATATTATGTAACCAACAACCCGCAAGCCATTTTATTGACAGCATGGTAGTATCACAGACTAAAATAATATAGACGGCGCAGTATAATAAGGTGAAGCAAAACAGTAAATAAATTCACTAAATTGTTATAAATCCGTAAACAATTGAAGAGGTGAGAACAAAAAGGGTTTAACTGATTTTTTTCACAAAATGACTTATGGGTATCGTTGGATTCAGCGTGAAATTATCTACAATAATACATTCTCAAAATACCGAAATGAGGCTTAAAACTCGAGATTTTGAGTCTAAAAACGGTTTATCTGTCACAGGAATACAGTTCGCTTAGCATAAAAACATTATTATATTTCTTTTATTATAATATATTTTTACAGTAATTGTATGAATTAGTACTGTATTTAGTATTTTAAAATAGAATTAAAACATTTTCAAGCAACTGAAACTTACATAAACCTTTTCTATTACCTTATAAGCACTCTACATTAAAATGACGCTGTTGAAGTTTAAAGTAAATTTTCTCGAAACTATCAAATTGACAGTTAAACCCTTTTTATTTTCAACCCTTCAATTACGTACAATGGCCATACTTATCCCTAAAAGCCACTAACTTAGCTTTGAGGTACACATCATTTAAATGGAGACGATTCGTTCCTAAATAAGTTTCATGATTTATATGTAACGACATGACGAGTTAGTCGTTCTCCTGATTATAATTAAGCGCCACAGCCGTTTGTAACATTTGCAATACCACTCATAGCTCTAAATCGTAAAGTTTTCATGACACTGACAGCTCATGTCATACTTAGACATGAGCACAATATCTACAGTATTAAGCCATTTTAGACTGTCAAATCAGGTTATAAAGTTTCATTAACTCAGTAATTTTATACTATACAGTAAATACAGAAGTGCTTGCATTACTGCTTGGCTGCAAAGTATATGGCAAAGCGGTGGTACCTTGAGAACTCGAAGCAAATAAGTCCCACTTATGACTATTAATTGGTTTTAATTGGCGCTTTAAGTTTATTTTATATTTTAGTTTTTTTAACACAAACTGTAAAAAAATGTAAAAAAATATTGAATGTAACAACTAAAAAAAAAAAAATTTGCAATAACGACCAACGATCACATACATAGATCCTGGACCTTAACTAGGATTCCCTCGGACCCAAGAACTACGAAGACCATCGTTCCACAACTCCCAGACTCAAAACAAGTATTTGCACTTTTTTTCCTATGCACAAATACTTCTCCTGCCTCGGAAATAGAACATGAGCTTCAGGTTCATGAGCCGACCTGCTCAACGACCACACCGCAGAGACTGTAAAATAAAAATAAAGTATTTATACAAAAGATATTATTCAGCTTCACTTTCGCGCAGTCTATTATATTATATCTCGCGTAGTCTGAGGGAAGTGCACACAGAAATACTGCAGTATATATGCTGAATACAGAACGATAAGCCAGAGCGCGCAGTAATCTGACTTTATCGCGGAACGGCGACAATTGGAATTGCATTTGCCTCACTTCATTATAAAGTTGTTGCGTTGTATAATTTGTTTTTATTTGTTTTCATTACGATGTTTTACTGAACACGATATGTATTGAATGGCTATCTGTAAAAGCGCTTAGCCAAGCGGTAGTGAGTGTACAAGTACTACTACTGTGTTCCGGTTTGAAGGGCATTCTAATGACATGATTTCTAGACTGTGCTGATGTCTCAGGATGGCGTGCGCAGTGCAGTACCACGCAATTTTAGTCTATTTTAGAGTTCCGAGTGACACTGAAACTGTTATGGGTAACCGTTTCGCTTAACATCAAGTAAACGACGAGATCGTCATTTCATTTATTAATTAAAAAACTGTTGGATATTTGGCCCTAATTTGGTAAAAAAATCTACAGACATAAATAGATAGATGAACTCTTTATTGTACACATTAAATAACAAAAATTACAAGAAAGAAACAATATATATAAAGCGTAACAATGAGTGACCTTATCGCTAAAAGCGTAAAAATAAAGATTTATATGGTTAGAAATATACTCCTGCACCTGCAAATAAATTTCCAGACTCCAAATTTCCAAATACAGCTTTTAAGGACATTGAAAACTGACTTTGGAATAAAATAACTTTAATATTAAAATTAATAATATTTTTTTATAAAATAACCTTTATGCACATTTTTCTGAAGTTACACACAGCTTAGTAGGTACCTACTAAAATTCATAGGTATATTTATGTTCTAAAAAACGTAAACTTAGACCGTGAGAGAATGCGTTTGATAATTACAATAGCTGCAATAAAATTTAGTCAATTTGCTACTTATACTTAGACTAAAGAAACTAGCAAAATTAATCAAAATAAAGGTTTTCATTTAACTTTGGGAAATATCAGTGTAGCTGTCAAACGCATTCTCTCAGTGACTGGACTTAAACCTCGCTGACACAATGACAAATATAACTATCACAATAATTACAACAATAATTAATTATTATAGAATTACTATTCCATCCCACCAGATCACCATCTTCTCAGCAGATGTACAAAGCCGAAATGACAAAGGGTGTTATTCAAAGATTAACAACTGATCATGACTAATGACTTCGGATTCTACACGTCTAAGCTTCGTACGTGTTAATTGTCAAACGCTACGAGCTTCTAGTTTACACTGTTTATTTTACAAACTGCAAACTTATACCATCTTAGAATTAGCCTTTTGTAAGCCTTATGGGCTGGATTTAAAGATGCTTTTTCGTTAATCAAAAGCACACCAATTTGGTGAGGTAGTAGATGATTCACACGTTAGGTTGTCATTTCACAAGTGAAATTCGATTTTTCATCTTGTCTATCGTAAACAATAACAGAGGGGATAGTTTCTATTTTGGATGGATTGTTTTTGGTCCGGTACGATAGGGTTACCATTATGTAAAGCGAAAATAAAACTAATTACTGTATTATCTAATAAAATGTGGTTAGTAAAAATAACACCATTCACAGAATATGACAAATTCGTATTACTTAGTTTAGAGAATTTTTATTTAGAATCAGAATCATCTTTTTCATTAAATATTTGTTTATATAAGCAGTGGTTAAGTAAGATATAAATATATCTTTTTTAGTTCCAACTTTCCTATTATTTGACCACGCTCTCACCTGATTGATGATGCGGTCGAAGGTGTAGCATGCTAGCGAAGTAAATCTCTACTTAATACGAGTATTATAAAGAGGAAAGATTTGTATGTAAGATAGATAGATAAACTCTTTATTGTACACACCACATAATAACAAAAATATCAAATAACACAATTAGTGTAGGGTGTGTGTGTACAAACACAAGTAGTGGGGAACAATGGGCGACCTTATCGCTAAATCGATCTCTTCCAGGCAACCTTTGGACGGAGAGGATTTATTACACAGTCGTATAGACGGGGTGCACTTAACTACATCATACTAATGAGATAATAAGTATAGGTATATATGTTTATATATATTAAGTATAGGTATAGGTAAGTATATTTGTAACGAATTGGCTCAAAAAGTACTGGACCGTTTTTAAAAATTCTTTCACCATTTTAATGCTACATTATCACTGATTATAATAGGCTATTTAAATTGTAAGAAAAAAATGTTTATGCCAAAATGCTTAAAAAATAAATGTCCACCCGTGCGAAGCCGGGACAGGCCGCTAGTATAATATAATTATAGTAAACCTACCTAAATAAGTCGCCTACCACCCAGGACAAACATTTGTGTGATGAACATAAGTGTTTGTTTTGTGTCTGGGTGTTATATTGTATTCTATGTTTATACCTACATAGAATATAATTTACAAACAAAAAGTATCTAAGTATTGTATCAGTTATCTGGTTCCCATAATACAAGCTTTGCTTAGTTTGGGGCTAAATGGCGCTGTGTGAAATGTCCATACATATTATTATATTTATATACAGTAGCTAGTCCATAAAAAATTAGACGCATGCGGTACCTACATTTGTTTACGTCCCACGTGTTAAATAAAACGTGCTCGCACAAGTTGGCTGTCCAGCAAACTTTTGCTGTGCGACTATCCGCGTAGTTGACACAGGACTAGACTTAAAATGTTCATGAATAAACATTTTATTTATCACGATAAATTTTTATCATCGCAATTTTTGTCAATGAACTTTGAAATATATTTAGGCAAATACGATGGCAATTGTTTTTTTTTTACTTCAAACTTGTCTAGCATCCACGCTCTCATCTGATAAAAAGTGACAATGCTATCAAAGGTGTAGCATGCTAGCCAAATAAATACCTATTTACTCTTCTCTTGAACATGCCCGGGTGATATTAAGACGTCGCGTTACAAAACTGTGAACAAAAATGAACATAATAATATTGCTGATGAATATTAAATGTTCATAGATATTCAAATCAATTAAGTTACACTTAACCGTAACAAAACCGTCGCAGTATGTCTCAGGACTGCAAATTATAGGTGCGAGACTGAACTTATCTACTCTTGAGCTACGCAATATTTGAAAAACATTAGCCAAGTTCTTATGAAACACTTAAAGCAAATAGAATGATTCAAAAATTCATCAATAAAATCTGTTCTGAAGATCATGAGTCAAACTCCAATAAGGCTTTAACCTGCTTTAATGGCCATATAACAAGGTAATTATTGGTAAAAGGCGGAGCGCTTACTCAACGGCTTGGCTGTCTAGCGGTGAACGCAATTACCTAAACCAATTCATGGGAAAATAAATCATAGCAAGCCAAATTTGATAGGCAGATAGGCAACCAAGCGTTGAGTTTGAAGTTTTATGACTAAAGTGCTGTAAGTGGAGCTTGGTCACAGGTTGTTAAGGATTTAAGCATCAAAAATAGTACGGAAGTACTTTAAAAATGAAAGTGGGAATAAAAACGATATATGCAATATTTATAATATGAAATACCAATTTAGAAGAATAATAAAAAGAATAAGAAAGATGTCGATAACTTGAACGCTCTTAACTAGAATTAATGAAAATCACCCAACTTTCATTATGCGTAAACTTTATACCATACTTACAAAAAAAGGAAATGATCCCAATCGCGGTAGAGATACTATATTTAAGCGCTATTAGAAATGTAAGTAGTAAATAAACGTGAAAGTTTTAAACAGTATATGTACTTAATAAATATCCAAAAGTTTAAATTGGATGAATAGAAAATTTTTGATAGTTCTGATACTGCAAAATCAAATTAATTGGACAGCAATTTAAAATACGGAATATTATTTTAAATCATAGACTTCGAGAATACGGAAAATTTAAATTTTATCTATTAGTCATACAGTTTACGACAAATAAACATTCGAATAGTAAGAACATGCGACGCTAAATGGAAATGTACTGCACGGAAACGCATTTGAATATTGTGTGGACTGTGATTTGTAAAGGAACCACACACATGCTTTGAATAATATGGTTCTTTACGGATGTGAAATAACAATAGTCGTAAATATAGGTGTAAAACGGGCTTTTAAATACGATGCTTTCTTTAAACTGACCAACTTAGGATATAAGAGTACCAAGTTTGAATAAATTAGATGTATTATTGCATTGATTAAATCACTATTGCTTACGAATTATTATTCTATTAGCATTTCCATACAAACTTAGGTGCTTACTTATAACATACTAGTAGACCCGTCCCTGCTTCGCATGGGTGAATTAGTAACGCGGTCGAACGAGATAAAAGTATACTATGGCCGTCTCCTGGTTCTAAGCTAGCTCTCCACCAATTTTCAGTCAAATCGGTTTAGCCATTCTTGAGTTATAAATAGTGTAACTAACATGACTTAATTATAATATTATTAAATAACAAAAGATTATATACTCGTATATAGAAGAGCTTCTGCCCGCAGCTTCGCCCACGGCGTCGCCTATGGAAAAATAATTCAACCACCCATTTCACCCTCTTAAGGGTTGAGTTTCGAAAAATCCTTTCTTAGCGGATGCCTGCGTCATAACATCTACCTGCATGCCAAATTTCAGCCCGATCCGTCCAGTGGTTTGGGCTGTGCGTTGATAGATCACTATGTCAGTCAGTCAATCAGTCAGTCAACTTTGAGTTGTATATAATAGGTCTTTACCTATGAAATTGCCGTATTGCAGCACAGACTTTTTCAAACAAAAAAAAGTTTTGATTGGCTATGAATTCTAAATTCAAATTAATTTTGTTTTAAAAATATGACATTCTATTTATAATATAAGTCTTTTGTTTATTGATTAGCGTTGTATTATCATTACATTTCAACATTTTTCCTCATAATGGATACTTTGAAATTTCGTGTAATTATGGAATATGAGTTCCGTCGTGGCACCAACGCGGCACAAACGACACGTAACATCAACGACGTTTACGGAGAGAACTGTACAAACGAACGTACAACCCGTTATTGGTTTGCTCGGTTCCGTTCTGGGAATTTTGACTTGAAAAATGAACCTCGTGGTCGTCCGGAAACTTTGGTCAACAATGATGAATTAAAGGTGATTGTGGAAGCTGATGAATCTCAATCTACAGCTGAGCTGGCAGCAGCTTTTGATGTTAGCATCAAAACAATATTGGTCCATTTGCGACAGATTGGCAAGATAAAAAAGCTTGATAGATGGGTGCCCCACGAACTTAACGATCGCCAGCGCAACGTACGCGTCGAGACTTGCCTTGCGCTGCTTAACAGGCACAGAAATGAAGGAATTTTGAACCAAATTGTTACGTGCAACGAAAAATGGATTCTTTTTGACAATCGAAAGCGCTCAGCAAGTTGGTTAGATCCTGGTTCGGTACCAAAGCAATGTGCAAAACGAAAAATGACCCCTAGAAAGGTGATGGTCACAGTTTGGTGGTCTAGTGCTGGTGTGATTCATCATAGCTTTTTATAAAACGGCGAGAGCATTACTGCAGATGTGTACATTGAATAACTGACCACAATGATGGCGAAACTTGCGCGTCTGCAACCAGCTTTGGTCAATCGGTCGTCTCCACTGCTACTTCACGACAACGCGCGACCCCATACTGCACAACAGACCGCCTCTAAGCTGCATGAGTTGGGTTTGGAAGCTCTCCCTCATCCGCCATACTCACCAGATCTTGCGCCTACCGACTATTACTTTTTCCAAAATTTGGACAACTTTTTAGCGGGAAAAAAATTCAATTCCCGAGAGGCAGTACAAAACGCCTTTGAAGAGTTTGTTGTCTCCCGTCCTGCTGATTTTTTCAAGAAGGGCATCCATAAACTGCCACAGCGTTGGCAAAGATGCATTGATTGCAGGGGTGATTACTTTGAATAAAATAAATAAATAAGTTCGAAAAAAAAATACTTTAACTTTTTTCAAACAAAACGGCAATTTCATAGGTAAAGACCTAATATTTAGATTTTCAAAGAGCTTTACTATTTCACGCTCAGATGCTCAAAAAGTAAATTTGGTAGTTATTAGAGCAAAGCTATTTCAATTTATAAATTCGCATCATAATATAGCATCAATATTTCTGAAAGTTTAATGCACTGAAATTTATTTCGTTTTCAATATTTTGTATGATTATGGAATTAGAAAAATTCATAGGCTCATAAAGTTTGGATAAAAGTAACACTTTCAATCGTGAAAATCTATATAAACTAAACTATATGACTGCTTTTTTATTTAATAGTTAACAATCTTCTTAAAGTAGCCCATCTGGGTGGTCCCCAAGTCTACGGTCAAGCCTACAAATTGCCTGCCTCATTTGTCCATACCTAAAGCCCACATAGCTCAATTACTGCCTGGTCAATTATTACATAAACCTTTCCCGTGGGTGTATGAACCAGTGAACCTAGTTATGCACTCACATCCAGGCTATATAATTACGTACGTTAGCTTTTGAATTATGTTTTTTTCAATGCTATTGAATTATTTATTCGGTAAAATGACGGTCGTTAAGGAAAATAACAAGGTCAAAATCCGGTTTGAATCATGATAAAGATTGTTAGCAGCTATTTTGATGTTTGAAGCTATGTTTAAGGAAATGAGGTGTTCTTATTGTTTGATCTTTGAGGAACTAATTTGAGTGTTTATGTGTGAGTCAAAAAATATTGGGTTAAATGGATAACTACGATAATAACTGTATGTGCTTACATTTAAGTTAGCATTACTACTACTACTATTATTATATTTGCTTGAACAATATATAATATTATGTGGAGTTTTTTATTTATTTATTGATTAAGATGTATATAAATAAAAGACAAACGAGCTGTTTAACTGATGTAAAGTCCCATAAATGTCTATAGCATAGGTTCAATTTAACAATTTTGTTGTATGAAATAGGATTTTGAAATGCTTTGCACAGACTCTATTACGCATAAGTAGGTAGTTCTCTATGAATATAATAAGTTCAGTTTATTATAGATTAATGCACTGAAATTAATCTAAAATCCTAAATGCTGTTACACTGACAAATGTCCCAGTTGTTTTGAACCTATAAAAACTTGATAAAGTTTATTTCTAAAACCTCCAGATGGATCTTAGAATACCTTTTTCTTTTGTAGGCATAATAACCGAATGAAGCCAGTTTAAAGTTAAGCAATACGAGAAATGTAGCTGACTAAAACAGTGACTACTTTGTAAGAAAAGTATGAATTTTCCGCAGCAGAAAAAGAGTCTCATAATGCAAAGCCTCTACTTTGTCCTAATGTAATATTTCGTAACAAACTTGATGCTGAAGTTACAGAACGGCTTGCCGAGCAAAAAATGTAAGAGAAAGTTACGTCTTACTTTTAAGAGGTTTGCATCTACCATTATATAGGTGAACACGTTAACTTCGGAACCATGTGGTGTCCCAGAAAACTGTTTTGCAAGTCTTTTATCCCATTTTCGCAAGAGCCCTGCCTGAGTAAAAAGTTGACCGAAGTTCCAAGATACAACAGGTGTTTGTGATAAAGCGGTGTGATCATATTTTAGAAAATTCTTTAGAAAAACGGTGTTGAAAAACAAATTAATTTAAAATTATGAAAATTCTTTAAATTTTCTTGAATTCTTGTAAACTATAAAAGCACAGAGTAAATATAAATATAATAAAACCACTCTTCGACTTTCCATGAAACCTTGTATACATCTAACGCATTTATAAATCTAAAACACCTTTCTGCTTGCTTATCAATGCTAATACGAGCAATTAAACTACATCTATCTATTAAAACTACAATTTTAAACAAATAGAGTTCATAAATCAACGATAATAATGAGATAATGCAAATAACAACTACGTAACTCTATCTGAGTTTGTTTATAATTAATGCCCGATACACCCGCGCGGGAATAATGCCACGGTTTATATGCACCCTTGATAATATGAGATGAAGTTTCCTCAGACGCGCCGGGGCGGTCGGCGCGGGGCGGCTTGGCTAGGGCGGAGTCTCCAAGCGCCGCTCAGTCGGTGGGCAGCCGCCGTCCGAGTCACACGCTCACTTTACCGCGCCCAAGTCATGTCACGCGAGTCGCGATGACGTTCCAAACGCGTAAATATTTATGACGCGATCGACCTATACGCTCCCTCATAAATGGCACTGCCGAGCTCCATGCCTCACCGCAGCTTGTATATGAACGTAAAATGCCAATAACAGCCGCGAAAAGACTCGAGCGAACTTTTAATCAAATCATAGTGTACGTGTTGTTGTACTGCCATGCCGTCGAGTGGTGCTCAGCGGCCGAAATGCCGCCCGAGTGCGCGTATCGCAGCCCCGACACGGAAACGTCGGAGAACACCGTGTTGTTCTGCAAAATCCGAACGATAAGCAGTTTGGATCATCTGTTACAAAATATCAGTCGGACGCATTTTGACGATGTGATATCGTTGCACGTCCAGTGTAGTGAGATCCTGTTTTTTGAGAGCACTCTAACTGCTCAGACCGAGAAGACACCGGGGAAGCATACAAACTTAGGCAAGTTAAGAGACCTGGTGATTGATAAGTGCAAGATTCGTCAGATTCCGCCGCGCGCTTTTGACAACTTTAAAGATCTGAAGCGCCTCCACGTGACCACTCACAACAGTGAATGGTCAGCAATGACGATGGAAATACATGAGCAAGCTTTTTTGGGTTTAAATGAGTTGAGCGAACTCGATCTAAGTTACAACAACATCTGGAGCACTAAAACGGAAACTTTCTGCCCGTTGTACAGTTTAAAAACTTTAAATTTGACTAACAATCACTTGCAAAATGTGAAGACTATTGGTTTCTCGGAAACGTTGAAGGAGCAAAACTTAAGTATAAGAAGTTGTAATTTAGTAATAGAGACTTTAGATTTATCTCACAATGATTTGATTGTTATGACACATAATAGCTTGACAAAGCTGCGATCCTTGTCAAAGTTGTTTCTGCAAAATAATGCGATTTCTACCCTAGATGATGGTGCCTTTGAGGGATTGCTCAGTTTGCAGGTTTTGAATTTATCTAGTAACTTTATGAACACTCTTCCACCAGACTTATTTTCTGACACAAAATTGTTGAAAGAAATTAATGTTAGTAACAACACGATAGCAACATTGCCTCCCGGTATCTTTGATGCTCTGGAGCAACTTCAAATTTTAGATCTTTCTCACAATTTACTTACTAGTCAATGGATAAATAAGGGCACATTTGTAGGATTATTGCGTATGGTAATCCTTAATTTATCGTACAATAGGTTATCTAGAATTGACCGTAACATGTTTCAAGATTTGTACAGTTTACAGAAACTTAATCTAGAGCATAACGAAATAATGTCAATTGATGAGCATTCTTTCGGAGAGTTGAGAAACTTGCATTCCTTGACTTTATCTGGGAATAATCTTGTGCATATTCACCCGCACTTGTTCACAGATTTACACGTGTTACACGAATTGTTTGTCGATAACAATAAGATAAAACATATCGACGACAACGCCTTTGATAATATGACGTCTATCGAAGACTTGGGGTTGAACGACAACTTTTTATCGTCCATACCTGCGGCAATTCGTAAACTTCGCTCTCTGAGGTCATTGGACATCGGTAATAACAATATAACCCACCTGAACCGGGAAAACTTCCACGGCCTATCGGAACTTTTCGGTTTACGCTTAGTTGATAATAAAGTTCCGTATTTAAATGAAGATACTTTTGAACATTTACCGCAGTTGCAAGTACTTAATTTAGCATCAAACACAATAAAACACGTCGCTACCGGTTGTTTCAGGAAAAACGTTAATTTGAAACTACTGCGCATGGATGGTAATGAAATAACAAAGTTCGACGGCATTTTCAACACGTTGAACAGTTTAGTTTGGTTGAATATGTCTGCAAACAAAATTACCTTTTTTGATTTTCGTACATTTCCCAGTAGTCTAGAGTGGTTAGATTTGCATCAAAACTATGTTGATAGCTTCATAAACGATGACATGTACTCAAATATTAACATTAAACTATTAGACCTGAGCCACAATAACATAAGTGAAATAACCGTTACATCAATACCAAAGTCCGTAGAAAAGCTCTATTTGAACGACAACAAAATAGTAAATATCCAAGTCGGGTCTTTCTCCAAACTACAAAGGCTATCGACTGTGACGTTAAATAATAACAAACTGGTACAGCTTGACATGAATGCGTTTAGGTTAGATCAAATAGATGAAGATAGTGACTTACCCGAGTTCTTTATAAGCGGAAACCCGTTTGTTTGTGACTGTTCAATGGAATGGATTCAGCGCATTAATTATTTGAGCCACAGTCGACAATACCCGCGCGTGCTAGATTTAGATAAAGCTTTGTGTACGTTGGTCCACTCGCGTGCTAAAGGGAAAAAGATGATTATGGACATGTCACCATCTGACTTTCTCTGTCCATATGAGAGCCATTGTTTTGCCCTCTGCCATTGTTGTGACTTTGTTGCTTGTGACTGTGAGATGATTTGCCCAAATAACTGTAGATGTTATCACGATATCACGTGGAATGCAAACGTCGTAGACTGCTCTAATGCCGGCTATTCAGAAGTGCCGGAACGCATTCCTATGGACGCCACCGAAATATACTTGGATGGGAACCACATTAGCCACTTGGGAAATCACATTTTTATAGGCAAAAAGAAACTCCAAGTTTTATATCTCAACAATACAAAGTTGAAAGAAGTTAACCATCAAACTTTTAAAGGCGTTGATTCCTTAAGGGTGTTGCATTTAGAGAATAATAAACTGGTAGAGCTGAAAGGTGACGAGTTTTTACATTTAAATAATCTAAATGAACTCTATTTGGATCATAATGCAATAGTTCATGTCGCTAATAATACTTTTTCTTCCCTGAAATCTTTGTCTGTGCTTCGAATTGACGATAACAAGCTCGTAAACTTCTTTCCCTGGAAGTTATTAGCTTCGTCTTCCAAAAGTTGGGCTCACGTCTCTATCGAAGGTAACCAATATTCCTGCGATTGCAAAAGTATTGCTGAATTAGATTCATGGTTACGAAGGGACCCAGGAGATCCAGAGAAAATGCTTTGTGTAGATTCAGAAGGAAAACCAACTAAAATAACTATTGCGTCGGTACTAAGTCACTGCAAAGAATATATGGGGTCAATGGGTGACCCAACCGTTTCGAAAGACGAGATTGTCTCTAAGTCTATTTTTCTTCCAGATAACTACTTTGCTGTTATATGCGGCGTGATTATTATTGTAGTCGTAATTTGTTTGATAGGTGCTATCTTTTACGCTTTCAGATATGAAGTGAGTGACTGGTTTTATACAAAGTACGGTGTGCCTCTGTTCAAAGAGCAGTCCTGTCCTAACGTCGACCATGTCATGGAAGGCAATACTAACCACATGTATGACTACTACGTGATATGCAATACCAAAGACGCAAATTTTGTATATCACAATATTATATCTGAAATTGAATTTAGGAAAATGTCTTGTAAAAAGTTCAACCCCAGTGAAACATCGCTCAATATTCTAACCCTAGATAGTTTTTCAAAGTCATCGAAACTGTCTAAACGCTTACTAATAGTTCTCACTACTAATTTTATCTGCAACGATCTCTGTGACATTCATTTCAAGAACATATTTTATAGTTATTTAAAGTCACTTAATCGTAGTGATTTGAACAAGGTAATATTCATTAAGGTTGTAGATAATGAAGAGATAAGTGATGAATTGTGTTTTGCTTTAGATAAATGTAAAAGTATTTCATGGACCGATCCTCGTTTTTGGGACCGATTTGTCACTCTTTTGAATTCGACAGATACTATAATCACGGTGAAGGGGTCTGAGAGTGTTTTTAAGAAGTCATTACGTCAAACTCCAACTTTGAGATACACAACAATGCCTGTTTCGAACGATAGTTGCTCAAAGCAGAATTTCACAAATTCCTTGCAATATTGCAGAAGAAATGACGGGGAATCTTCTCAGAATGAAAGTTCTCCGTCGTCGGACAACAATACTTACGGTGAAGGGAACAATTCGAACAATAGCTACATGTCTATCGACAATAGGGCTTGTCCTCGGTTTAATTATGACCTGAGGCTGTCCCCCAGCAGTGGTCACGTATATTCTAGGGTAGAAGACATTTCTCCGAGTGCACCCCGTTCTTTAACAGGGAGCGCATCTAATAAAGGGCGCACGTACTTTGTTTGAATATCTATTTCGTTAACTATATTTCTTTACGCACTCATATTTTGCTTGCACGTTCATATTATTCACATACTTTTTATATATCTACCATGTAAATATTATAAAGTATAACGGAACATTTTTGTCAATTTATCACATACGTAAAGTAAGAAATGTAAATCGTTATCACAAAGAATATTTTCATTAAAATATTGGTACAAATGTAATGTGGAAAATCTTGAAGTCTGATTGTGGTAATGGTTTTTATTTCAAATATTCATATTGTCATTAATTATTTAAAACTGTGAATATTCACAAGTCAGTCACTGTAACGCAACACCAAATAGGATTTAAGATGTATCTATTCAATACTACAATAATAATCACAATTATTAATATTAAGAGCTATAAGTTATTTTTAAATTATATATAGATACTTGATAAGTATTTAAAACGTTTATCTATTTATTGAAAAAAAAATTATTGCTTCATTATTTTTATTTTACTGGTTACTAATGCGTGTTTTCTTAATTTGATTTTTATTCTCATCCGTATGTTTGGAGAAATTGATTAGTTTTATGATGTGTTTTCGTTTGATTAAATTTACTTCGAAATACTATATTTTGCTTCGGTATAATTAAATGTTGTTGTGTATTTATAAATCTATGTGCTTTCTCGTAATAGTTAAGTATGGAAAATGTATATAAATACATGAAATAATAAATATGTATGCTGTTATCGTTGGTTGGCATAAATGTATTGCTTCAGTACCTATTTTAAAGTAATTAAGCTAAATCGTGATATTAGATTTAACTAATAAAACTTGAAAATAAATGTAATTTTTCGATTGTAATTATTAGTCTTAAACGAAAAATTATTGTTTTGTATAAAAATGTACAAAGAATATCTTGGAAACGTAATAAATTATACGACGTTTTGATACTTATTGTTTGTCTTTCATTTATTAAAGTTCGTAAATTAGGAGTCGCTTTGATAATTAATACAAAAAATATTCGTTCTCTAATTATCATTCATCTTTTTAATTAGGATTTAAACCAATTATAATTTAGGAATTCATTATATATTTAGCAAATTATCATTTTCATTCCTGTTCAGATATTGTGTCTAATGAAATTAATATGTTTTATTTATTATTTTGAGCTATCAATTGACTGACAACTCAGTTGGTAGTGACCCTGCCTTCTGACCTGTAGGTTGTGAGTTCGATTCCGATTTGTGTGATAAACATCAATGTTTGTTCCGTGTATGGGTGTTATATTGTATTCTATGTATGTATAAACAAAAAGTATCTAAGTATTGTATTAGTTATCTAGTTCCCATAGTACAAGCATTGCTTAGTTTGGAGTTAGGATAAAAAAATATATTACTACTAAAAATAATGTACGGCCCTTTTTTCTTATTGGAGTCTTGTCTGCAATTTTTATGCTGTAGGAAAGGTTACCATAGCATTCTGTACATTTCTAGAACACTCTCACTAAATAAAATAAAGGTGAGTTTTTTTTTGTTTGGTTTAGGCTCCACACTTCTTTGTATTTAGCCAGTGTCAAGTAATTAATTTATATTATACATATTTATGTTGTATGTGTCAAGTCAAGTCACATTCCATGTCATCAAGTCAAGTCATGGTCTAGTCTTGTCAAGTCATACTCCTAGTAAAGTGGTGGCAACTTTACCAGAAGCTCTATTGAGTTTTGGAAACAACACGAAAAGAAACGTTTTACCATCGTTATACCACTTTTCCACACTCATGCGTGAAATCCAGCACTTAACGAATAAAAGGCCACCAATTTTATGCACTAACACTGAAAATAACACACGTTTTGGAAAATAATACAATGCGGTGACACGATCTTTTTCGTTTTCCCGCCAAAACTCAAAGGTGAGTTTATAAGTCCTCCAATGTCGTAGTGTATTTTTTTATATCACACTAGCGGCCCGTCCCGGCTTCGCACGGGTGGACATTTATTTATTAAACATTTTGGCATAAACATTTTTTCTTGCAATTAAAATAGCTTATATAATCAGTTATAATGTAGCATTCAAACGGTGAAAAATTTTTTTAAATCGGTCCAGTACTTATTGAGCCTATTTGTTACAAACATATTTACATACAATTTTTTTCTCTTTATAATGTTGGTATAGATATGCTATCGAGTTTTCTTATTGATGTAAGTATTAAGGTTGGAACAGACTGGCGTGGTACCGCCGGGGGCGAGTTGGCTGGACTGCAGACGCGACCCCTTCTCGCCCCGGTACGGCGGACGAAGGCTCACGGGGGGGGTTTTAGTGGGTTCGAATCCCACATACCCCTGCCACCACAGTGCGAAGGCATTTCCCCCCTCAAAAAAAAGACTGGTGTGGTAGGCCGCGCGGTTTGTAAATGACATGACGAGCGAGTCATTCACCTGATGTTAAGCGACACGGCTGCCCATATCAGTTTCAGTTTTACTTGGAACTCAAAAGTATAGAGTTTCATGTGACACTGCACTGCATAGGTGATTCTGAGTAATCAGCACAGTCTCGTAAATAAGATTACTAGTAGTTCTAGTTTGTGAGACTAGGTCATAAAGTCTCATTTGCCTTATAAGTTTACTACAATGCCCTTCCAACTGGAACACAGTAGCGGCACGGCAGTAGCGCCACTGGCAAAGTGGTGGTACTTACCTAGAAGAACTATGCAGAAAAGACTTTATACCTAGTAAAGTAAGTAAGTTTTAGCCTTAAGTAAGTAAAGCTACCAATAAGAAGTCCGTTTATAATATACAAGCTTCTACCCGCGGCTTGGCCCGCATGGCTTATAGGAAAATAATTCTACTACCCATTTCACCCTCTTAGGGGTGGGATTTCGAAAAACCCTTTCTGAGTGGATATCTACACTTTACAAAGAATACACCCTCCAAATTTTAAGTCTCTAGGACCAGCGGTTTAGGCTGTGCGTTGATATATAAGTCACTTAAGTCAGAACTTTGAATTTTGTATGACATATGTTATTCCAATAAGATACTGAGAATGTTTTAAATTTTTCGCTAAACTTGCTTAAAACTAAGCGAACTAGTAATCGCCAGCAGCCCAATACGTTCCCACTGTTGGGACACTTTCCTTCTCTCAATGCAGACCGAGAATTCCCTATCTTGCTGCTGTCCATTCCCTAGGTATTCCCGTAGTTTTGCTCTTACGGCATCCATAGGGAAAATGGGGTGATCCTATTCTTACGCTGGGCATACACGACCACCCTTAACCATATATTTACTTCTATAGTTTTCTTATAGATTATATATTTCTACGTTTATATATATTTATTACGATATATATATTTCTTTATAGATTTATCTATTAATAAATAATAATAATATAACAATATGTGTGGACATCTCACACAACGCCATCTAGCCCCAAACTAAGCAAAGCTTGTGCTACGGGAACCAGATAACTGATACAATACTTAGAAACTTTTTTGTTTGTATATACATACATAGAATACAATATGACACCCAGACACAGAACAAACACCTATGTTCATCACACAAATGTTTGTCCTGAGTGGGAATCGAACCCACAACCCACAGTTCAGAAGGCAGGGCTACTACCAACTGAGCTATCGGGCCAGTCAAAATTTTATTCATTGTCTAAATAGTGATTTATATTTACAATCATCATCAACTGCCGGAAGGCGTCTGCTGGATGGTGGCCTCCCCCACACAGCATCACTTTGAGCGGCTACTTGCTTACTGCATCCATCGGCTTCCTAAGGTTCTGATCAGGGGGGGTGTTCACGAAACTTTGATTGCAATGCAACAGGAGAAATTTCCATACCAACTATGCAAATAAACTGCGTATTGAAACTGTCAAATCCATACAAATTTGTGGTCTATTGTTTGCAATCGCATTACATGATCGCCCAGCAGATTGTCTACGCTGCGTCTTCTGCTTTCTACTAGGCGTTTTGCTTTCTGCTAGGGCTTTTTATCACTTAATTTTATTGCCACCGATAGAAACACAAATTTCAAATACGCAGTTCATGTGCATGCTTCCTATGGAAATTTTCAAATTGCATAACGTCACATCCCTAGTAATGTGGTACTGAGAGACGTCAACGTCATACAGGCAACTGTCACCCGCATTATGCTACAGCGCATATAGTGTAGGAATAAAATTTCTGATGTTGCATTGCAATCATAGTTTCATTTTCAGCCCCGTGGTCTCGAGAACCTTTCTTTTCAACAATAATACAACATTATCGACTTATTAGAAAAACATAGATATTTTTTTTTTATGCTACTGAATGAGGTGGCGAGCTACTCGTTCACCTGATGTTAAGCGCCACGGCCGCCCATTACAGAACAGTGTCATTCGGAACCCCAAAACAGAGTTACGAGTGACACTGCACTGCGCACATCATCCTGAGACATCAGCACAGCCTGGTAATAAGATTACTAGACTGTGAGATCAGATTATAAAGTCTCAATTGCCCAGTAATTTCACTAGCTACAGTGCCCTTCAAATCGGAACACAGTAGTGCTTGCACACTACTGCTTGGCGGCAGAATAACTGGCAAAGCGGTGGTACCTACCTAGACGAACTTTGCAATAAAGTACTACCACCTAGTAAATGATAATGTAGTATACTTACAAGTTAAATATTAAATATTTATTTACGCTTGGACTATGGATCCCAATTGGATAACATTAGTTTCAACATTTGTTTATAAGCCAGATTGTAAGAAAAATAAGTACCGATCCGTTTGAAATAAAATATGTGCTTAGAATGCGTAATGTCAAGCATTAATTTTATTAGTATACGCTTATCTTGAAACGAAAGAAAACATCGTCAAAATTAGAAATAGCTTGAGGATATTAGTGTGTATGGTGGACTATGCTCTACCCCCACTCCTTGTGGATTTATCGCTTATCATAACAACAGAACAGAAAATAAAAATATCACCCATTTTACACAATACAAAAGCTTGTGTGGGCGGCGATCTAGTAAATTGTACTTCTATTTCTGCAGTTAACGTCGACCGAAGTAAGTACGCTCTACATTCTACAGCCCTGTCTCAATTTTAAAACCAATTCACAGTATCAAAGTAAAGCACATTTGAGGTTCGCCTCCCTTTATTGCTACTAAACAAATTTCTAAGCGTACATAAACGTTTAAAGTCGCTGTTACGTTTGTGGCGAACATAAAATTATCAGGTTTAGTGTTATTGTCGTCAGAGAAACAATTCGAGGCGTCTAGCCGCGACTTGCTTCGCGGTTTTCGTGGGGTGTGTTTCGACGACGCTATACGTTTAATTTTTATGAGTATATGTAAGGTGATAGGTAAGAACTACAGAATATGTATGTACTATGAATTGGTAATTTAATTTTAACACACTTTTAAAGAGGGGTATGAAATGAAAAATAAAATGCAAACAAGAATATTTTATGTAATTCCGCTAAAAAAAAGACTTATTAAACTAGAAAGCCTAAATGAAATGAAAAGGAAGATCGATAGGTATCTATATAACTTATATATTATATTATAGTAATCAAATGTTTTTATTAATTATTTTAAGCTTTATGTAATGTATTATTTGGTCATATCTTTCATCAATTTTCTGAATATAATTTATATTAAAATTAAGTAATCACAACAACAAACTTTTCACCGTTCATTACCTCATTTCAGAAAAAAATAGTTAATCCATACTTGCAATTGATATTAGGAACTGGAATATCAATAACGGTGATAATGATGATGGTAAAAATGATAAACCAAACTCTGTATTTAAAAAAAAATTACCTCACGATAGGTCATAGGTTTCTTTCCGATTGTCGAAATATTTTAGCATAGACTGGTAGCAACTAAAAGAGTTATGCTGAAGGCCAGACAGTTGTTTACTTCAGGAGCGAATATCTCTAACAATGAACTAATATAATCTAATAATAGGTTGGAAAACTAAAACATTAAGTCAAAACTTTAACCGTCATGGTTTATTTTTCATATTCCATATCATGAATATTGAACAAAGGTGTCATCAAAGCATCGCAATAATATTATGATAGACACAACGCAAACATAATAGCATGATTAGCTCCGTTGACAGGAATAGCTGGACCGTGTTTCCGGTTAAGTGATTGTTGAGTCAAAACATCGTTTGCCTATTAGTTTATAGACCTTCTGGATTGTCCAATGATTTAGTATATTTCTGTCATAAAAGAATATTATAAGTTATCATGATAAATGATAATTATTCTGTCATAACACTAGGAATAAGTGCGGACGAGAACGTTGCTATTGTTATTATGTACAACTGTATGTTCTAAGTAGTAGGACTTTTCTGCAAAGTTTGTCTAGTTAGGTACAACCGCTCTGCCAGGTATTCTGCCGACAAGCAGTAGTGTGCAAGTGCTGCTGTGTTCCGGTTTGAAGGGCACTGTTGCTAGTGTAGCTAAATTATTGGGCAAATTAGACTTTATGATCTGATCTCACAGTTTAGTAATCTTATTACTGATTGTGCTGATGTCTGAGGTGGACGGGCGCAGTACGGAGTCACGCGAAATTTATAAAATAGAGTTCCAAGTGAAACTGCCCCTGTTATGGGCAGCCGTGTCGCTTAACATCAGGCGAACGGTTTGCTTGTCACGGCATTTGTCAACTTAAAAAAAAAAGGATTTTTGCATCCGCATATAGTTTCTTAGGGAATTAATATGCTCGTTTATATTTTATTATTCGAAAGAATATTATTTATTTAATTTAAATTACAGAATATATGTTATATTTGATGAAAAAACAAGCTATTAAAAAACTGTATCACATATGTAATTTTTTATCTACCCGAACCACGAGTACTTACTTTTCAAATTTGAACAACAAAGATCAGAAAGTTAAGCAAACAATAGGTAACTAAATATGTCAATTTTGACATGCTAAAATTTTGTTAGACACTGTTTAATTATTTGCACAGCAGTTCTTCTTTTGTCACAAGCTTGTTGGTCTATTATATTAACAAGTTCAAATTATGGTTATGTGTGTCATGGAAACTCGAACTTTTACAGTTTTGTTATTAGCAACAGTTGCGGTAGTTTTGAGGTAATTTGATGGTTTATGTGAGATACTTTCTTCAGGACAATAACAAAAGTATGGAAAAGTGAATACGATATGTACGTAAGATAAGTACATTTCATTATTGCAACGTCATTGATATTACTGAATAGGTTTGAACCTTCAAAGTGAAAAGATGTTAGGTTGGTATATGGTTAAGAACAAGCTACTCAATGTGGCAAAAAATAAAATCTACAATCATATACACAAATACAATATAATCTATGCTCTGGACTTAAAATTAAGTAGGTAAGTATATTGAAGTAAGTAAACTTCTTTACGCACGCTTGACTTGGTGAGTAAGAAGGCGAAGCGAACGTAAGTTGAAAGTAGTTGGTTAACGTAGATCTCCATTTTCAACATAACAAAGTTACAAATTTGTATTATTATGTTGGTATGTCTGGTAAAATGACAATTGTTAGGATGGCGACATTTACATTAAACAAAGCAAAAACAAAGTTATACCTGCCGATACATGGAGCTAAACTAAAGAAGTTTTACTCCAGTCGTGTGGTAAAATCACACTCGTATTTTATTAAATTAATCTGGCTTCAGAGTAAATAATAATATTTGAATATTATGTTTTATTAAATCTTAAACAAGACTGATTCACGATCATAGTCAATATGAGGGTTGTTATAAATGTTTAAACCTTTTGTATCAACATCAATCACTCAATAAGTAAACAATTGAATCACTTATCATGTATCAGATCCTATCCCCGCTTAACCATTTTTAGTATCATGACATTTCGGTTCTCCGATCCCCTATAGGCTGCCAATTTTAATCGGATGACGACTGATGCACCGAAACCCATAATTACAAAATCGGAATATCTCACGGGACCCGATTCCGTATTAGTTTTGACATTCGGCTTGATTGATGGACTACAATCTCTGGACGAATCTCGTGAATGAGCGCCCGTATATGCCATTCCCGACTAACATATCTATTCGTCCATCCTCAACCTTATCTCGATGCAACAAGATCTAATTAAGTTAGACATACGCTCTGTTAAATTTGTAGATTCTGGTACAGATATCTAGGTGTGTCAAATTGCGAGCGTCAGGGTTGGCGTCGGTTCGACAGAATATAGACGGATAGTTGAATTTTTGATGAATCGCTATTACAGTAAAGTTGATTTTTGTTGTTGTCTAAATGTTGGGTACAAATTTGTGTGGCAACTACCGCTACACACGCACACATACACACACACACACACACACAAAACTTCTACCCAACTTTTACGTAGACAAGTTGAGTAGAAATGTAATTTAGAAATTTAAATTCAAAGATAAATTTTTTATGTGAAGGAAGAATTAAAATCATGGATGGAATAAATAAATAATTTATGGATTGATAAGCTAAGCATGATACTGCTAAAATGATAAATCTTTGTAAAATCAGTATATTATTCGAATTCAAATGGTGGATCCTTTTGAATTCAAAAAATATACTCTCTCTACTCGAATAATATAACACAAAGACAAATTGAACAAAATGTATAACACAATACAAATTATTTTATGCAGAATTTAATTACTTGCACCAAATAATGATTGTAGTGTTAATATTAAAAAAAAAAAAAACATATTAAGGCATCTCATATTTTATTTATAAAAAAAATGTGGTTATATAAATTCTTGCTAATATTATAAACGTGAAAGTTTGTTTGTATGGATGTTTCTTACTCTTTCACTCAAAAACTCCTGAATGGATTTTAATGAAACTTGGAATGCAGACAGCTTATACGCTGGACACAGGATACTTTTTATCCTTTTATACTTTTTTTCCTTAAAAAAATATTCATAGAAATAAAATATATTTTATCCCGGGTGAAACCGTAGGGCGCATCTAGTATGTTATCCATATTGGAACAAAAAAATTGGAACAGGCCGATGCGGTAGGCTGCGCGGCCTTCGCGTACTGTCGCGCCGGGAAGTTTCAACCTTAAGCTTGGTTCACATAAAGGTGCCTTAAAAATATACATAGTGGTTCAAACAAGATTAGATAAAATATCTTTACAATATTGATCCCAGCGGCAAGCCTTTAAGCGTTTTGTATCAAAACATCTTAAATAGTTGTCTCCTACAATTGAACAATGCGTAAGTTCTATGCTAGCAGATCACAATATGTAATGTTAACTTCCGCTTCCACAGTTGCTTCTATAAATAGACGTCGAGTCGTGAATTCTTGTCCTTTTATGTCCATACTTTTATTATCCTTCTATACTTAAGCTTTAAAATATTATAGTAAATATAAAAATGAATTCCGAACGTAAATAAAAAATATACGCATACCGCTACATATACGCTATTATTGACCTATGACATCTTGCACTTGGCTGGGGCACAGATTATATAATACAAAAAATATGTGACATTTCATACAGCGCTATCTAGCCCCAAACTAAGCAAAGCTGTATCTACTATGGGAACCAGATAACTGATACAATACTTAGATACTTTTTGTTTGTAAATACATACATAGAATACAATATACACCCAGACACAGAACAAACATCGATGTTCAACACACAAATGTTTGGTGTTTGGTGGGAGTCGAACCCACAACCTGCAGTTCAAAAGGCAAGGATACTACCAACTGAGGTAACGGGCTAGTCAAAGTCATAATAGATTTATATTAGTCGTTTGTATCTGTCTGTAGAATCGTAGCTCCCAAAAAGATGAACTGATTTTGATTCTATGTTTTGTTTTAAAGGTGACTTGATCAAATGTTCTTAGTAATGTTAGGTTCTTTAATTTTGAACAGAATTACTTATAGAATTTTTTGTCCACTAGTGTTTTTGAAGGAATTAACATAAAACCTCTCCATATGGCCTCAAAGCATACATTACACAAAGCGGTCTCTGAACTGGTACCTGATGATGATGAGCTGAATTTTCATACAAATATCTCTAAAAAAATTGAAGGGTTGAGATTAAAAAGGGTTTAACTGTCAAATTGATAGTTTCGAGAAAATTGACTTTAAACTTCAACGGCCTCATTTTAGTGTTGAGTGTGTATTAAGTAATAGAAAAGGTTTATGTAAGTTTCGGTGGCTTAAAAATGTATTAATTCTATTTTAAATATAAAATATAGTACTAGTTCGTACAAATTACTGTAAAAATATAATATAATTTAATAAATATAATAATGTTTTAATGCTAAGCGAACTTTATTCCTGTGTCAGATAAACCGTTCTTAGACTGACAATCTAGAGATTTAAGCCTCATTTTGGTATTTTGAGAATGTATTATTATAGATAATTTCACGCTGAATCCAACGACACCAATAAATCATTTGGTGAAAAAAATCAGTTAATTCGTTTTTGTTCTCACCCCTTCAATTATATTCTACTAAAAATATCTTCAATGTTTAGACATTATGTTGGTCACAGTTTTATTAAGTACTGAGATATAAATATATATATTATTTAAGTACTTGTCAGCATCTGCGCAGGCTTCCCGGCGGACTTGAAGTCAGTTGTTATTTTATATTTACCTGAAGTTGACCATGCAACATAAATTATGCACGCAACATAAATAGACCTTGCAACATAAATAGCAATTGCTCTGGATCGATAATGTTAGGCAGCGCTTAGGCTTACAAATTGTTACTCCCGGGCACTCAACAAATAAAGAAACGCCTACTTATTCGTACCTAATCTTCCACGTGGGCCGATCGAAGGTATCGATTTACAGGAAACGACAATGGATTGCAACAAATGTGACAACCTCAAAATCAATACATTCAATAGTTTACTCTTAAAATAAACTCTAGTGCATTACAATAAGGTAAATGTTGTAACAGTGAATGTGGACCGGAAGAAACAAATTTGACGAATGACAAAAGGTTGGATGTCAATCAAAAAAATTGTTGCGGTCGACAAATAAAATGCCGCCTATTGATTTTTTTATCTATCGTTTTATTGTTGCTCTTTTTTGATCTATGGTTCATTATATTGCACAGTATTATAAAAATGTATTGAATGTAACCATCTGCGTGTATTGACAAGACTAAGAAATAAGTTATCTGTAGCCTATCCATGGACATTTAACTTGATTTTAAAATGTAGGGTCATATTTATGACAATGCATAGAAAAGTTTTTATTTAATCGACAAACGAGTTGACGCTTGCCACCACACAGAAAATAGTTTACGTAAAATTAATAATGTTAAGAATACTTTGAAACCGTTGAAACTTCTATACTTAAACTTTTTTTATTAACTATACAAGCGCGACCTGTATATATTACACAATAATAATAAAGCCCAACGATCACATACATAGATTCTGGATCCTAAAATTTTTTGTGTCTAGGTACCCAGGAACTTGCCTTGACCCCACAACACCGAGACTCAGAAGAAGTATTTCCGTATTTTTGAACCGAACCCGCTGCATCTGGTTTATGATCCGACCTGCTCAACCACCACACCACAGAGGATGTCCATAATCATGTGTCCATATTCCAGAATAAGTAATAGTAGGTACTAAAACGTCTTCTCCAAGGCCATCGACGACGAGCACAGCCGCTGAAAGTTATTCTCTGTGGGGTAAGCCTATACGTTCAGCAGTGGATTTCGATAATGTACCTTATATTAAAAAGTATATAAAGAGAAGATAAATGTATTATTATTATTAAATTACTATTTATAATTTTTTTCAGCGTTGCAATTCAATAGGGCAATGCTGCCAGCATGTTACGACACGCTACCTACTAGTAGTGGGCTGGAGCATTTGGGCTGTCTATAGGTCATCGCGGCTAGTATAGTCCAAATGTTTTGTTTTTATAGTAGATAGTGTTTAGTAGTAGTTATTATATCATATAAGTATTTATTTTCTGCCAGGATTAATGATTTAAAATACCAATATCCTTAATCTTGTCAAATATTTTAAATGCTTTATTGTAACCTTCAACTCGAGTTCACTGAAATAATCTATCTACCTGCAAAAGAGCATCAAACGATCCCAATTTGAAGCCCAAACCTTACGTCATAATAATCGCCTTGTCAGTGTAATTCGCTGTTAACGACCCGAGACGCTGTTTGTTCTTCTACCAAGACGGGCTTGTCTAGACGCATAATAATGTAAGAGCTAGTGGTTACTATAAATTAGGTGTTTCAGTTATATGATAATGTACCATTCAAGTTTATTTAGTCAAGTATTAGTACTCGCCAAATTAATCAAATTCAATTTATTTATTAGTATTATGTTAATATGTAAATTGAATCTTTATCTAATATTATATTTATTTAATTATTTAAAAAAGAGTAATATTGTAGGTAAAAAGGAATCATAAATAAAACACAGAATTTAGATCACCTTCTGCGGGAAGCGTACCCAAAAAGCTGACATGATAATCAATTTACTTAAAATTTACAAGAATCTTATAAAACTGACATGACCAAAAAATTATTCGACAAATTACTGTTAACTGTGTAAACTGTTTAAAAGCAAGTCTGTTTATCAGATGTCAAGTCTTACGCCCTCTTATTCACGAGTGTAAATGCTCTATGCTATAAAAAGATTTGGCAATTTTGCACTGACAGGACTGTTAAATATTAGTGATTCACTACTGTTACACTTGAAAGTGATACCTATATAAAGGTGGTACTCGAGCGAAAGAGACAACGCTCTTCGAAACCGACTACTTCCCGTGAATGACAAAGAATACGCTCTAACGAGCCGATTATTTCGATGTGCAATATTTACCACTGAGCCTACTTTTTAACTGACTTCCAAAAAGGATGAGGAAATATTATGTTCGTCTGCTTTTTATTTTGTGTATGTTCATCGATATTTTCACTGATTGTTTTGCCATTCGACACCGGGCCTTCGGCAGGTATGTCGCTTTACTTACACCGTTGTTGAAATCATTTTTATAAAAGCATTTTAGTCATATCGCCACTAGCTCTTAGTCTATACGTATGTATGTAACCGACAATCATTGTATCCCCAACGGGGCTAATGATAGCCCTTCAAATGAGTAAATTATCAATTCCGCCCCAAGGGTTTTAAGCTTGTTTTTTGGAAAGTTAACAAGCTCACTTGCTGTACAGGGCGTTATTGGTTACTCAAAAACTGACCGTAATTGCTTAAATGTGAAGTCCAATTTCAATAAAGGTGTAGCAAAATTTATGGTTTAATTAAACATTGACATTGAAATTTTTTACTTACCGATTGATCAGACTTATTAAAAGCCATCTAAAAATTCTAAAACAATAAACATTACATTTAGGTACTTCCTATGTATGCCATCTGTATTAAAGTACGATCTTAAGTTTGCACTTTGGTCCCTTTATGACGTACTTACTGCTACGCATTTGGGTATGTCACAGAGGGAATGAGTGATTGAATAAGTGCGAACTTAGCGGCTGTCAAACTTTAGTACAGATGGGCATAAGTGTGTCATTTTCGCAAAGTTAGGCGGTTTTATTTTTAATTTTATAAAACTCTGCTGGCTATTCATGATGTACCATTATTAAAATAATGAAGTAGATAATCATAATAAGTATAAGAAAGAACTTTATTTTTATTTGATATCATTTTGAAAATCTAAGCATATATAACTCAAAGGTGACTGACTGACATAGTGATCTATCAACGCACAGCCCAAACCACTGAACGGATCGGGCTGCAATTTGGCATGCAGGTAGATGTTATGACGTAGGCATCCGCTAAGAAAGGATTTTTCGAAATTCTACCTTTAAGAGGGTGAACTGAGTGGTTGAATTATTTTTCCATAGGCCACGCCGCGAGCGAAGCTGCGGGCAGAATCTCGTATAACTAATAAATAAAAGTGACTTACTTAACGTTACTGCAATAGTGTTTTTTGGCAATTTTTACTCAACCGTAGCAATTAATTGCTTGACTGTTTGCTCGCCGTGTGTGTTGGGTTTAACAATAATAGGACTACCTCATTTCTTCCTGCAATTTCCTTAAGAGGGCTAATGAAATATATCCAAGGAATATAAGCAGCAGCATTCTCTTTGGTTCTTTAAAATATGTGATCACGAAGACACCTGCCAAACGAGATGATTATGTAACCCTCCTTCATGATAAGCTCCCAAAGCGTTTTATGGAAAGGCCTATTCAGCAGTGGACGTATTTTAGCTTCAAAAGGTCAAATGTTGTGGGTGACTTTTTATTTTCAATCGTATATAAGAATAACTTTTAACTGATCTTTACATCCGCGCCCTAGTTATATATTAACTAGCCGCGCCCCACGGTTTCAACCGCGTGGTGATGAAAAGTTTTCTTAATTTATTATTATTATTATTGTTTAATAGACGAGCAACATGACTGCTGATATGTCTATACCCACAGTGTTATATTCACTTTCAATGTTCATCCTTGTAACAACATCCTTAGAAATTTTTTTCGTTCATAAGGACCTTCTCCTGAGAATAACAAACACAACAAAAAAAAAAGAATTAGCGAACATGTTGCATGTTTTCGCGTGATGTGATGACCAAGGGAAATAGAGATTATTTTTTATATATACAAGGTGGAATTTAATTTGTTCTTTTCCTTTAATGTGTGTATTCAGTCCATGCTATAGAATGCTTCCATATAACTAAATAAAAAAAAGTACTTATGAAATAAAACTTAAATCTAGGTATTATCAAATTACTGCAAATTTGGATTCTACAGAAAGGCCTTGCGACATTGAATAAAGTAGGTGTTTTATTGCCTAACAAACATTTACAAAGCACTCAGCTGGTGCCCGCGCTGTGTGTATCGTTAAATAGACATTTCGGCTGTCATGCAGTTATTTTAGGAGTCACTAAATACTAAAACAAAACAATTTTTTTATTGGACCTTGTACTAATATTCTATAGCATGGTCTGAGTACATACATTTAAGGAAAAGAGTGAATTAAATTCCACCGTGTATAGATATTTAGGTATATAGGTAATTTCTTGGTAATGTTTCTAATATTTTCATTATGTATATGCTATGCTATGCTATGTATATGAGAATGCTTTTTAATATTTATTTATTTGTTTATTAAAAGACCAACAGCATTAAGATAATATAGATAGTAATTACATAAAAGCAGAATATTAATGTAGCCAATAATAGGTCTCGATAGTTCAATACAAGTTCTATAATCAAAAAGGCACTGCATTAGAAAAGCTCGCACTGCATTACGCATGTTTTAAAGAGTGATAATGAGGGTATGCTAAGGTTGTAGGGTTAGGTGTATGATTATTAGTAGTAACGTTTAATTAATTATTAATAGGTAATTTATGCACGCGTGTGTGGATGTGTAATATTTTCGAAGCAAATTATATCGCACGTATATTTATATCTACCATTAATTCTATAACCGTAACAATATCTAACGAAGTGCATAATAATTTCCACGTAGAGCAAACTTCTTTAAACTTGTCGTGCATATTCGTGCACTGTTTTTTGTAAATGTGCTTTCAAAGAAATTGCGGTAAAAGTAATTTCAATATTATTTTACTTTTAACAATCATGGCAATATTTACAATACCTTTTTAACTACATGGCTTTACTATTACTATATTCTTATATAAAATATATTGCTTTTGTAATATTTTTCATTATGATGTATTATTTGTAATAAATTATAAATATAGTAAAAAGAAAGTTAAAAATACATCACTAAAGTTTCTTGTCACTTCTTCTTTACAGGTGTAATCGAAGCTTTGGATCGGAGTTTAATATTGTGCGTTGTGCCGGATTGCTTGCACCAGAAGTGGGAAAGAATAACTTCATTTTTCAAATTAAATTTAATTGAATTAATATTTTTTAGTGAAGCCGCGGGCAGAACCTAGTTATATATAAAAATGAATCTCTATTTCCCTTGGTCATCAATCAATCAATTAATCAATCAATCAAATGTTTATTTGCTAGAACACAATTTTCAAGAGATTTTAACATAAGTTACTTAATATAATTAGACATTTTGTGTTCAACCTGCATGCAAGTGTGCAAATATTAAATAATATTTTTGTTACAGTACATTTGGAATTCCTTAACACTATAAAATGCGTGTTAACAACCAGTCATACAAAGTTTTATTAAATAGTTTGCATCATGCTTGAAAGGATGGAGCATTTTAGCTTAATTCCTTTTTTATTGTGTTTATTATTGACCGGAGAAAGTTGAGCGGAAAATCGGAAAAAGTTCACCACGCGGGTGAAACCACGGGGCACACCTAGTAACCGATAAAAAATTACCAAAACTAGCACGATTTAAACATTACTAAATACAGCGTTTAAAAACGAAGGTACTTGAAAATTATGTTTAACCTCGTTAGGTGGACTATTATTAAGTTTAGTGACAAGTAAATCATGAAAGGGTCAATTACCCTCGAGTTACGAGGTATGTTTGCCTTCGTGCAAACGTCAACTGGTAGAAAGTTTACGTTTACTCGCATTTCTAAAGTTTTGCTTAGCACTTTTGCAGCATTTCTCTAGAAAACTTGCTAGTTGCGTTGCAACTTGCGAAGTTTTATTAAGCGTAACATAACATTCGATAGGCACTATTTTTAAAAGCTGCTTCCTGTTTTGCCGTACTCATGTTTTAATGCCAAGATACCTATATATTATATGCACTACAATTAAGAACCTATTTAGATCTATAAGTTTAGATTTATAAGGTTAATGCAAATCGGCATATTCTATAATATCTCGCTATGTTCCGTTCAGGATTATCCCTACTGTTAATAAAAGTGAAACGTTATGTATTAGTGTACCGGCTAGGCTTTGTTAATAAGATTTAATTTTGCTCACAGATAGCCAACTAACATTACCATAATATATAGGATAATTTAATCCTGAAAAAAATAATAGTCCTTCTGGTATATCTGCTTATGTACCCAAGGAAACTTTAGATTTTCAGTGTTTGCAATATGTACGTTACGTGTATGTGTGCGTGTTTATTCAATGTGAAAACGCAAGACGCTTATAACATGCGAAATAAACAATTAAAGGAAAAGTGCAATAAGTAACAAATTGTCAATGTAGCTATCAATAAAAATAGCACAAACAAAATCAAACACTATTAAATTAAAGATCACTGACCGGCACTCAGTAGCTGTATCTGATTAATCGGATAATAAATTAAGCGTCGGACCAATCAGCAGCCGGCAGCACCGTCACCACACCTACTGCCGCCATTTTGCCAACTATGCGCGTGCGCCGGTTGAAAACAATGTTAGGTCTAACTTCAATTATTAATAGATATAAACAGTTGTTATTTTAAAATTAATACATTGTTTCTTATGTAATAAGCTTTTTTTATTATACTATTTCATATTAGGCTTTAATTGACAAAATGTTTCTCATCTAGTAAAAAAAAACCGTTTCATTCATTAATTGATCACTTTATGAATGAAATCTCTGCTTTAGTGGGTACCGATCGATGACTGAGCATCGTTCTGTAATACGGACCTATGAAACTTATATATTTATTTTTCAATGAAGTTGAAATTGCGAATTACAATCGCATACATTAAGCTTTTCTAATTTCATAGTGGTTCATAAATCCCCCTTGACTTTGTAGAATTTTGTCCACAAATCCCCATTACCGGTTCCTTTCTTTAGACCATTATAAATATGATAGAGATTTGCGGACAAAAAGTATATTTTGTAACTACTAATAGGCATACTTATTTATTTCCTAGTCAGAAAACCATAACTTTTTATCATCAAATCTTATATAAGAAAGAAATATGACAAAAACCTCATTAGAACTAAAATAACAAACCATTTATTTTTTCAACATCCTATAATTTGACGCTCAGCTGGACGGACTTCAAACGTTTTTGGAAGGAAGAGATCATTATTTCGTCAATCATTAGTCATCAAATAATATTACTTAACGAGCCGTGATTAAATAATTGTTGACAGTTGATTATTTGGACTTAATTTTTAGTGCACCTGCGCTACGTTTGTGTTTGTAGCGACTATAATAACTACATGGAGAAGTAAAGTTGAATTAACATGACTTTACTGTATTTTATTCTCGGAAGAAACACAAGCAGCCTTATTAATAAACGGATGTTAGTCTCGGATTAGTTACTTCAGCTTTTGTCCTTTTTTGCTACTGGAATATTTAGCTGGATCGAAAGAGACAAAAGATGGTGTAACTAGTCTAAAGCTAGTTCGTGTTTATTAATAAGACTGAAGCGGTTTAACCAAAATTATTTAACCAAGCCTTAAACTATTATTAAACTGCTGTTTTGTATTGTTAAACACACTTTTGACGCCTTTCTAAGCCTTGTTTATGTATTTGTGGTAACATGAAATCAATACCTGGCAGTAGCCAGTTTTTTATTTTCAGGAAAGGCGTAACGTGCTTATTATTTGCCTGATGTTAAGCGACCCAGCTGCCCATATCAGTTGCAGTGTAAGTCGGAACTCTAAATAGAGTTTCGCGATACACTACACCGCACTGCTCCTGAGACATCAGCACAGTCTAGTATAAGATTACTAGACTGTGAGATTCGGTCATAAAGTATCATTTAGCCAGTAATTTAACTAGCTACAGTGCCCTTTAAATCGGAACACAGTAGTGCTTGCGCACTAATGCGGCGGCAGAATAACTATCAAAGCGGTGGTACCTACCTAGACGAACTTTGCAGAAAAGGCTTACCACCTAGTTACTGAAGGACTGTGCAGAAATAACCAATTATTCGTCTGAGATCATTCTATCGTGTCTAGTTCATAAAACCATCTACAGTGAAGTATAAGAATAAAAGATTCGTATTTATAATCATAACATTATCTAGGCCAATTGGTCCGCTATATTGCAGCCTGCTGCATGATTATACGATATTTGGTACCAAAAACTTCAAAACATGCACAAAATTCACAAAACAAAAGTTAAGGAGACACGGTTCCGTACCACGTACCGAGCTGATGGTTGTTAACGGAAGATCTATGGCGATTTTGCTATGACACGCAAGTTACAGGAAGGCGTTTGGATAAAATAGTCTGACCTACTTCTTTGGGGGAACTTTGACACCGTTGTCGCACAAATGTGCTGAGTTGAAGCAGTTTGTGGGATAAAAAGTTAAATGGAATCAAAATAAATTGGAATCTGCTTATAATTAAATGTTTATGTAAAATTTCATGTTCTTGGAATAAAACTAAAGGACTTTTCTATAACTAGATTAATGTCGTCCAATTAAAAAGTAATGTATGAACCGAATAAAATAAAACATTATTTTTATGTATTCTGCTTACAAGACTCACGTTTTATTTTCACATTGTTTTATTTCATTTTTATCTAATAAATAACTTTTTTTCATTAATGAAAAATGCTCTCGTAATTATTTTTTTTGCATAAAATTTAAATTTGCATTAATTATAAGAATCTTTCTTAGCTTTATTTTCTGAGCCAGCTTATCCAGCTAGATAATTGACAGCCTCTGTAATGTGGTGATTGAGCAGGTCAGCTCATAACTCGGAGGCGCCGGGTTCGATTCCCGCAGCAGGACAAGTATTTGTGCACATACAAAAAGCGCAAATACTTGTTCTGAATCTGGGTGTTGTGGGACCATGGTCCTCGTAGTTCCTGGATCCCTAGACACAGGGAATCCTAGTAAGGGCCCAGGATCTATATATGTCATCGTTGGGCGTTATCATTAATATTATGAATCTCTGCTCAATATGCTGCTAAGATTTGTGACCAATTGGAAGCACTATACAGAAGATTAAACGTTTGGAAGTTGTTTTTTTATTGCTGCCAATACTTTTGCACAACGTATTTGGTTACCTATCAAAGCATTTCTCGTCAGCTTTGGACAGAACTAACTAGACATATTGTCAAAGTTGACCAGATTACGTCCACTGCTATTCTTAGAGTGTTGACCCTCATTGTCACGAACTCAGAATCATCGGAAAGTATTTCACATCATTGTCACGTAATCACATCTATTGAGCGTCTTGACGTGTCCTCTCTTGTGTTGGTTTCAACATTGAATGTCAGATGGACCACCATAAAAGTCGACACGGGTAATTTAGAGCCTATCATGAGATCTTGTCCGGTTGTATTTGTGGTGGGCGGAGCTGTGTTGATTCTTAAGATATCACCTCTTAGTTGATGGCGGACTTATTCTAGATATTATTTTGCAGCAAAATTATGAACAAAGCTTCAAATTCAATATGATTTTGTAGTTGAATCTTAATAACGGCTACTTTTGTACATTTTGACTTGTATTTTTTCAAAGACGTAAATTTAATACTATTTGCAGTGCAAAATTCTGGGGAAAATATACCTTTACAATAAATATTTATGCATATAATAATTGACTCACTGCAAATTATTATTAGGTACACCCAAACTTGCAAAACACACGTCACATTTGACAATGGTTTAAAAGCTTTACTGTATACCTAGTGCGATCTCATGTTTTAATAAACCATAGCATACCTAGCGTTTCAGTTACATTTACTAGGTGTATCTGTGAGTGCTTTTTTTGAATGATATGTCTTAGTTTTTCTGTGAAATTTAGATACATTGATTAAATCGTTTTAGTTTTATAAGATCTTGAATGAGATTTTGTTTCAGAATAAGCCTCTTTATCTGATTTCAAGAATACACGCGTTAAGAACGAGCCGTTGTTTCCGTAAAAAGCACAAAGAAATTGAATACAATCTTTTGATGTTGGTGAAATCATTTCAGCATCGCATTACCATATTCACCTTATTGTCACCTATCTTTTTTTATCTTATCGTTACTTGTATTGGTATCTTTATGGCAATTTAAGCACCTACAGTTTCTTAAACCTTTTTAAGTTGGTTTGTACCTTCATAAGTTTTTATGTTTGGAAGTATGTTTTTACTTGCTGTACAGTTGGCATCTGTTTTCAAAGTGATTAGGGATAAATTGAACATTAAGAGTTTTTCATATCAAGCAATGAATTTATATGTTTTCAGGTTGTCTTTATAGTTATTGCTACATAGAAAATATGGAATTATTTTTTCATGACTCATAATCCCCAGATAAGATATCTGTTCTAGTCTTAACCCAGATTACATCAAAATATATCAAAAAAAAAATGTTTATAAACATTTGATTCTTAACTTATTGCAAAACAAAAGAAAAAAATTATCCATGCTCCTAAAACCAATTAGAACTATTACAAGAAAACAACAAATGAAGCGAGCAAAGATTTATCTCCAGTCGATAAGTTTAATGTGAAACAGCTTTTAGAGCATAGTAAAAAAGGTACACTGAAATCAAGGATCATATTACAGAAATCCATTAGAGCAAGCAATAAAAATAAACTCGGAACATGTAAAGCCAGCCCTAAATTCAGTCATTTGAAATAAAATGTTTCTTTTTCAAGATAAAAACTACTGATCGGTGCGATAAAAATATATACCTAACGATATATAGCTCTTTTTCAACGGATTGTACGATAGGTGACAGATTTTGAATCTGATGTTTTTTTTTTTTAAATTGTTTAATGGCAAAGTATTTGACCACTGTCTCACCTGATAGATAGTAACGACGCAGCCTACGATGATGCATGCTTGCCTATAAGATACCTGTTCATTCTTGACTTGAAGACTCCCAGATTGTAGTTATATGGAAACAAGGACGCTGGCAATTCGTTCCACTCATTGGCTGTTCACTCTATAAAATGCGTAGCAAAACGCTTAGTGCGGATAGATGGAATTTCAAACATATATTTGATTAGTGCAAATCAAATCATCACCCTCCATTAGCACTGTTAAAACATGGGAATCTCTCACAAGAAAGGATAATTCATAATCCATAACGATATTGTATAATCCACGATGATGGACCAAGTTTAGCTAAAGCGTTGGTAATGTATGCCATATGAATTAATGCCATCCCTCGCGCTATTTTTGTGGTTTTTGAACATTGCGACGTTTATCTCGTGATGATTTTCTTCTCTTTTTTAATTCCCGACTGTTACTCAAAAATAGTGTGTCGATTTCTTGACCAGATTTCGATATCGCGATCGCGATCGCAATCTCGCTGCGTGAACTTACCTCCTGAGAAAGAGCATCAGATATGGTCGATCTGGTTGAGAAATTTACACTATTTGGGAGTAACAGTCGGGAATCTATCAATTCAAAATGAATCATGAATCGCACTCATGATAATTTAAATACTAAGATTTTCTTCTCCTTAGTAAAAGTAAGGACATATACAGATCATTTTTAAATTCATTCGTTGGTAGGATTTGAGTCATAATGTTAGGATTGAAACGAAAGTAGCAGCAGCTATTACACACTTTATTTAGGTAGATTTAGTTCAATGCAAGATTTCAATCACTGAATCATCATTAGTGTTTATATTACGGCACAAGTTCTTTACGTATCCGTACACGTCCAAAAGTAAATTAAATTTCAAATAAGGCGCTTCAAAATTTAATGTAGTTTTTAAAATGCAACAAGTGACTCCCTAATGCATTTTGAATATGGTGATAGATGGGCTTCCATTCATAAAACTTCTGTTCATTTTAACCACGTAGTTAATAAACAGTAGGTGGTGAATGTAATAGAGTATTGTCTTTACTACCGTGGGCGTTGCGACTACTAAAGTCAATTCTGTTTGGTATGGTAACCACAAGTCTCATTAAAACATGGATAAGCTTAAGATTATTCTTTTCATGATGATTTTTTTGTTATTGCCTACTCATTAACAAGATGTGATCGAAGCTCCAACTATCCAATCTTCACTGCGGTCATCACTTGGATGACGAGCGACCGCTACAATAAGTATAATATTCACAACTAAGCGTTTCCGTCGTTTGAAGTGCACGGCAAGCCGTTAGTTCCAGTTGTTGTCGTAAGACAACAGTTGTTATGCCAGGCATCTTTAGGCGGCCTACAAATGCTGACACCACAAGGAAGAAAGGATTAATAAGAAAATGTACACCACGTTAATTATCGAGAAGGGGCAAAGAACTGATTTCACATATTAGCTATTCTGTAGTGAAACGATAAATTAATGAAATAGACATTAAAAATAATAATGTCCAAAATTTCTCGACCTCTATTTTTATCTTCGTTTATGAAAATATAGAACAATCTAAGAAACTAATTTTTTTTTTTAATTGTGTAAATTGGTGTTATTATTATTAAACATAAAAAAACGTTGCCTGGAAAAGATCACTTTAAGCGATAAAATAGTAATTGAGTTTCTTAATATATTTAAGTTTGTCTGCTGTATAATAAAGAGAAAATCTATCTCTAAAAGGACACATACCTAATATATTTTACAATCGTTAAATTATTCTGTGGATTTTTGGAACAAGAACGGAACGCATAATTTGAAAACTTTAAGCTAGGCTTACATGATTAAAATGTGATTTATTAGTGCAGGTATTAGGTTTATTTTCCAGTTGTTTTTTACCTCGATTAGTGTTCGCTGAAACGAAAACTAGTAGTCACCCTACGCAACTACCAAAGTCGATTGTATTTGACGTATCTGTTTACCTGTAGTAGTCTTTTGTTTTGGTAATGTGTTTAGTGATAGGGATAAATTGTTTGGTTACTTGTGTTATGGATTGATGCTTATGAATTGTTGTTCACGTGATAACATGAGCAACAGTATGATTCATAAGCATCAATCCGTAAGGCTAAATCTAAATCTAATACGTATTCTCATTATATAACAAATTTGTTATCCCAAATAAAATAAAAACAAATAAAATGTGATCGCTATAACTATCTTTAATCAATATGAAACATGTTATTTATTTTTAAGATATTTTTCGTCTTATTTTGAACTATTTGAACGCGGGCGAAGCCGCTGTCAGAAGCTGACCGCGGCTTCGCCCGCGTGGCATACAGGAAACAAAGTAGAAAATTTTTCATAGATAATCCAACCACCCATTTAACCCTCTTAGGGGTGTAATTTCGAAAAACCTTTTCTTGGTTGATACTTGCACTTAACAAAGAACACACTCCAAATTTCAAGTCTCTAGAACCAGTGACTTGGCTCTGCATTGATATATAAGTCAGTCAGTCAGTTAGGACTTTGAATTTTATATGTATAGGTTAAAAATAAATGAAAATTTTTGAGCATGATGGCGGCAACGTCCAGTTGTAAACTCTATGCGCAGCGGGCAGTACCGTAATTTACCCTGTCGTAGCATTTAAATTTATTACAGTGGCAACACCGGTATCTGTCATCGCTGCCCCACGCATCTGGCTATCAAAAAGGAACGCTCGGTGTACTACAGAGCATTCTTGTTCCAGACACGGCCCGGTGCACTTGCTGAAGGCCTATAGTTATATAGGTTGCAACCTACCCACAACCCGTCCTGCCTACAAGCATAACTAGTATTAATTAATACTTATAAATATGTTTTTGTTTATGAATGCAAGAACATTTTTCATGAATTCAAATCTAACAATGATTTCTTTTAAATAATCTCCCTAACAAATTTTAGTTCATTTATTCAATTTATTTATTTTGTAGCTTTACGTTAAGGGTCTATTCTATTTCCTTTTGACGTAAATACGACTTAAGAATTCTTATTATCTGGTCGAAGTAATGAGCCTTTAGCTCCCTTAGTTAATCTCTGCCCCAAATGATGACTAAGTAGAGTTATATGGGGAGATACTGACACTAATTTTATCGTGAAACTCTTTTTGAAATATAAGTTAGCTTTTTTGTTTAAATATAGTTGGTCGTAATTTTAATGTCATTTTTAACGGATAGGCTTGTATCTTTTCACAATATAAAATGTCACTTGGATGTTTGCCAAATGGGAAACAGCGTGGTTTACTGTAAAGTCTGTATTATATATAACTTATCCAATAAACTAAATAAAGTCGGTAGACTGGTAGTCCCTTAACACATAATATCTGCTTTTGGTTTTCAGTTCTACAAATGAGTTTTGCGGCAATTTGTACAAAATAATTACTGCTAGATTTCGTTGCTTTGTCTTGTTATTTTTCGCCGCAAACTCTACATTATCTATCTTCTTCATTTATGTACATCACATCACACTAATATTACAAAGGCGAAAGTTTGTATGTGTGTTCGTGTGTATGTGTGTACTCCTTCACGCTCAAACGGCTGAATGGATTTAGATGAAATTCGGTACAAAGATAGCTTATACACTGGATTAATATATAGGATACATTTTATCCCGGAAAAGTGAAATGTTCCCGTGGGAAGAGCAAACAATTAAAATACTTTTTGTCCGCGGGTGAAACCGCGGGGCATAACTAGTGATCTATAAATCCCAAAAGTCATAGGTCTTTACTGAAGGTCTTCTTAGAATTCTCTGGCTACTGGAGGATTTAATTTTTTTTTCAAATAACAATAATAATAATAACGCCCAACAATTACATTGATAGGTCCTAAGGACCCAGGAACTACGATGACCATGGTCCCACAACACCCAGACACAGAACAAGTGTTTGCGCTTTTTTTTCTGTGCAAATAAATCGAACCCGCCGCTTCCGGGTTATGATCCGACCTGCTTAACCACCACACCACAGAGGCTGTCAATCAAATCAATCAAACATCATGACAGGGAGTTTTGGCGGGAAAGCGAAAAAGATTGCGTTGCCGCATCGTATTATTTTCCAAAACTTGTGTAATTTTCAGTGTTAGTGCATAAAATTGGTGGCATTATATTCGTTAAGTGCTGGATTACAGGCGTGAGTGTGGGAAAATGGTATAATGATGGTGAAACGTTTCTTTTCGTGTTGTTTCCAAAACTCCATAGAAGCTTCAAGTAAAGTTGCCACCACTTTACTAGGAGTATGACTTTGACTAGACTATGGCTTGACTATGACTTGACTTGATGACTTCGACTGTGACTTGACACATAATTGCGTGAAATATCATTAACTTGATAAATTATTAATTACTTGATACTGGCTAAATACACAATAGTGTGGAGCCAAAACATAAAAAAAAACATCATGACATGACATGACATGAGTTCTGTCTTGCTTAGAATCGTTCTGAAACAAATTTTACTAAAGTATATTCCAATTAAACATAGTAAACATGCGTAAACACCTTATCCAATAAACCGAAACCACCACAATGCAGCCCAGCGGTACTTCATACATTTATTATTTACCCGCGCCATATCCGGTGCAAGATTAAACGGCGACTTCTGGAGATTAAATCCTGGATTTTATTCCCATATTGCCGTCGCCCCAACGTTGAGAGAAACTCGAGTATTCATTGCGGGTAGCCAAGTGCCGAGGGTTGAAGGTAAGTTTACTGCATATTTTGGTATATAAATGTTGCATATCATCAAGTGCTAATTAGTTTTAAATAAGTATACTTATACGCTTAATTTATCAGATGTATGTGATCGTTGGGCGTTATTATTATTATCATCAGGTGGTAGGGGATTGTCTTTGAATTTAGAAGTTTACAATGTGTCTAGGCTATGCTATTGCTAATGTACGTACAATAATATACAATTTTATTATATGACCGTTTTTTTGTAATATTTTGATTGCTAAGTTTTGTGATCAGACCACTAATTAGAGAATACACGTATTTTACTAGGTAGGACTTTCTGCAAAGTTCATCTAGGTACAATCTTAGCTTAGCCAGTTATTGTGCGCTCGCCAACACTACACTGTGTTCTGGTTTGAAAGGCACTGTAGCTAGTAATTTTACTGGGCAAATCAGACTTTATAACCTGATCTCATAGCCTAGTAATCCAATTTCTTATCATCAGGCGAACGCCTAGCGCATCACGATATTCATTTAAATAGAAAGATATTCATTTAGTGACCAGGTTAACCTGTAAATTAGGTTAGGAGCTATAAAAACTTCGCAAGTATAGACATGGTTTTAATATTTAAAACTAGCAAAAAATATTTCACAGAAAAGCGATAACGCTAAATCTTTACACTCAACTAAAAAGAGAAAAGTAACATGAACGTTTACGTACAATATTAAGTTAAACTTGCACTGAAAATTAGCCCCAACAGAATTACGGACTAGTATAAAACGGCTGCATTTCGACAGCCCTGTCTACAGCGACCAAGATTTATTCTGAGTTTCTGGTTATTTATATTCTACAGCCTTATTTTTATTCCCGCGTGATGTTTTTAATGAGGTAACTGAATGGTTGGTGCACATTCTATGGTAACATTTAATTTTGAAAGCATTGCATTAGGGTATTTAGTTTAAGATTCTAGAGTTTTTGCATGTCGTTAGCATTTATTCTATGTCACCGAGTATCATCATATTAATTTAAAAACTGTTTCTTCGAATACAATTGTAGACAGAGAAATATCTATTTTATTATTGACGAATGATGTGACGAGCTAGTCATTCACCTGATGTTAAGCGTCATAGTCTGTTGCATTTGAATTGTTTTGTTATAAAGGCACTTACTACTTGTGTAAAAATAAAAATTTACGATGCTCAACGATCACATACATTAGATGCTGGACCTCTAAATAAGTTTTCTTGTATCGAGAGAGAACCAGCTACTACGGGGAATAAGGTTCCACAATACCCAGACTCAGAACAATTAAACAATGTATATGGTTTTTTTTTCAGTACACAATATCTTGTGCTGTCGCGGGAATCAAATCTGCCGCCTCGGGGCTATAAGCCGACCTGATCCAACACTAAACCACAGAGGCTGTCAAGTATAACAATAACCTATATAACTAAACAAGAGAATGCAACATAGACTGTGACGACGGTCGCATAATATTAGACGTACATCAAACCGTGGAAGTGACTTCATGGTTCCAAAACCATGAAGACACTTTTAACACTTTTTGAAAGTGGAAGACTAAGGATTTTATTCGTTTGATAAAATCCTTAGTTTTAACATTTTTTAAACTTTCGCGACTTGAATTCATATTGTAAAGATAAAACGGGTCTCTTCACCTACAAAAATTATCAAAACATTATTTTGACCACAGCTAATGTAACTTGGTCGAAACGTCGAGGTTAATCAAAATAATGTTTTGATAATTTTTGTACGCGAATAGACCCACTATATCTTTACAATATTCTTAGTTTCATTACAAATCATTACTATAATATCAAATACATTAATAATCAAATAATCTTCTAATCCAGAAGAAACATACGCGGTAGATCATTATCTAATTTTGAACCACAAAAAGCGTGTGGTACCTCTAAACCGGTCGAAACTGCCTTGAGGACCAGCCCTTTGTTTGCTCAGTCGTAATTGAGGCTGGTATAATCGGACCTCACACGGATGGCATGCAAATGTCGGTTAATAGAGTCCAAAGTGGCTTAAGGTTAATGGGATTTGCTCAGGATGCACGGTTTTGGTTGATTTGCACAGATTTTTTGGGGCTGTTGCTATTTACAATTTCGTTATAGTCAGTTATTTTTGGCGGCATTGATAATTATAGCAAAAAAAATTTTTGCGTTCATGTATAATATAATACAAAGAAAGCTAAATAGGTTTCATAAAACCAACTCATAGGCTTAAAATTAATTAATAACATGATCTGCGCTAATCTTTAAGAGATATATAATCTCTTTATTTTATACACCAAACAACTTTACAAAAAAAAGTCAAGGCTACTTTCCAGATCTGACTGCACCGAGAAAATCTGCTATTGTTCCGCTTGTATTAAAGTTATTAGATCACTGGATAAATGAATGCTCTTCATCTCTCCATCTTCAACCTTTGTTTGGCCAAAACTTCACCATTCTAGTTCACCTGCCTTCTCGTCACTCAGCAACAGTAAGTCGTTTAATAAGCTACAAGCTGAAATCCACTCGTCTCATTGCACCTTAAAATCCGAGGCGCATCAGTTTCTCTCAAGTTTAAACGTCCTAAATATTTGATGAAGGTAACAAGATCAAATGAAATAGCGAGAAACGTGATACATCAAGGAGTTACATACCCATTTGCGGATAGATAACCACAGTTTAGTTTAGAAAACTGGGACTTAATCTATTGAAGAAGCAAAAGTAGGCTAATTATTGCCAAAAAGGCACTGAGCAGACTAAATAAGCATTTCTTACAGAATACCTAATACAAAGAGTAGAAAACCAAATTGTATTAATCCTTTTGTTTCCCGAATTTTCCTTTGAGTTTTGGTAAGTAATTTTATGCTCTGATAAAAGATATCGAGAAAACCCTCGGAACTCAAATTAAATCAAGCACCTTATCTTCGAAAAGGAGACCGTATGGGAACCCTAATTTGGGCTTAACAAGGGTGCTTGGAATATGTTATTACACGATCAATGGATTAGGTATCTGTGATCTTATATCCTCTAACAAGTCAAGGAATCTGGGGTTGCTTATGGGTAGTAATATTTAATAAGGGTACTGTAGTAGCGCTTTATAGGATAGCAGTGTTATATTAATAAGAGCGTATATTAAGCCTTTACAGCTTAAAATTAGAGGTGGCAAAAATTAATACAATTACCTACATGTTGAAAATCTCATTACAAAGCTTTTTGAAAATGATAACTACAAAACACAAGGGTAAATAAACCTAAAATTGCTTCAGTGGATTTTGTATCAATTTTTTAACCTATACCTATAATAATAATAATATGTGTGGACATCTCACACAACGCCATCTAGCCCCAAACTAAGCAAAGCTTGTACTATGGGAACCAGATAACTGATACAATACTTAGATACTATTTTTTTGTAAATACATACATAGAATACAATATAACACCCAGACACACAACAAACATCGATGTTCATCACACAAATATTTGTCCTGGGTGGGAATCGAACCCACAACCCATAGTTCAGAAGGCAAGGTTACTACCAACTCAGCTATCGGGCTAGTCATATATACATAGTAAGACAATTTAAAATAAGATTTCTAATATTTTAGTCGACAAAATAAGAGTTACTCCTACTAGAAACTCATAACTTTATCCACTTAGCAAGTTCTTCTTAAAAGCTTTTCTTGATTACGTTACCGTCAGAAAATTGCCAAACTAATTCCTCAAATAATTTCACTTTGTCTCAGTGACCCTCCAAACTAGTTAGTAGTTAGGTACTTCATTAGCATCTATTTCATGATTCACTGAGAAACTCTTCAGGTGCTACAAAGATTGTTAGTTTGAGAAACTGGTACGATACACTGCCCAGAGCAGTATCTAAAATAACTCTTAAACATTTGTCTCTACGATTGTGACCTATAATATTTTTTTTTATTTTACTCATAGTTATCTATTTTCATAATAGTAAGATTCTATAAAGCGGGCAATATTTCTATTTTAAATTCTTTATCCTTTATTATTTAAGATCATATTGGTATAACATAAGATTTCTAGTGCCTGTTTTGTCAACTTACGTACCTACATGCTGAGTAAATGGTGAACATCATCAATTATTACGCAATATTGTGAGTTGAAAATATAATGGCAACGTACAACTTAGGTGAAGAATAATAGGGTCATGATGATGAGTTTAAGTAACATTTAGAGCTGGTAACGAACCTTAACAAAACGGCCAGCCTTAATGTATAGAAACACATTAAACATGCAAAAAATCATTCAGGTTACCTGACGCCCACTTTATCGATTGTATGGAACTTAGAGAGTATTAAAATTAATGCTTTTTCTTGTTTCTTGACATAAATAAAAGAATTTCCAAAGCTACAGAGAAGGGGTGTTTTTTTTCTCAAGTAGAATTGATTTATACTTAAAAACCTTGGTCCAAAGTGAGTTGAAGCCAGAGTTCAGATGATGTGCCTATATTGTCATAATCTTATATACTGTTGCGTATCAAACACTTACTGTAGTACCGCTTCGTTAAAAATGTTTACAGTGTTTTGCTAATTGGGCGCGAATTCTATGGAAAATAACTATAGTGGCGCTAAAAATACCAACGGGTCACTAGAGAATTTCAAGAAAACGAATTCTCACGAACAACTTGTAACACAAAATGCTTTGAAATTCAAAGATAAATCTTATACGCTACCTTCCTAGATTTTTACTCTCGGTAACCTTTCTCGATAAAAAGCAGTAAAGTTAAAACTTAAAACAATAAACCGCGCTCAAAGTAAAAACAATTTGCTGCATTTCTGAAGCAAAAATGGATCGCCTGAAGCGTACTGGTGCTCCGCTATCCAATATTAATATCTCGACGATTCAAAAAGTTTGAACTGAAAGCTAGCCCGCTATCAATATTCATAAGCTCAAGATGGTGTTTCTGGAGGCGGCAATAAACAAAGCCAGCTTCGAAGTGAAGTGAAGCAAAGTAACCGATCTCGAAGAGCTCTTACTTACAGCTACCAAGCTAGCTCGTAAATTTCAGTTTGCAACTTGCACTGCGTAGCATTCGATCAATAAGTATTTTGTATGGATTCTATATTTGCAAGCTAATACGCTATATCGAAACTTCTAAGCGTTCGAAGTCAATATTACCTACGTCACATATGACTCATCCAACGCCAAAAAGCTGTAACTGCCGTTTGTTTTACTTAATTATACACTTTGTTTAGTATCAATAAAAGTATATTTTTGAAGCACGAGGGTTTATTCTTGTAGTAAAGTTGAAGAGAATTTTAAGGTGCACCGTGCCAATATGAACAGGTCATGTGTCTAAGGTTACAAGGGGTAAAACAGATCATGGTTTAATGCATAACTCGGGGCTTTTGTAAATCGGTCATAATTTAAAGTTTCTGTTGTAATGGCAACAAACTGAGTTGTTCGGCATGAATTAATTACAGCTAAAGATTTTACTAATTTTGGCGGGAAAACGAAAAAGATCGCGTCGCCGCATTGTATTATTTTCCAAAACTTGTGTTATTTTCAGTGTTAGTGCATAAAATTGGTGGCATTTTATTTGTTAAGTGCTGAATTACAGGAATGAGTGTGGGAAAGTGGTATAATGATGGTAAAACTTTTCTTTTCGTGTTGTTTCCAAAACTTCATAGAAGCTTCTGGTAAAGTTGCCACCACTTTACAAGGAGTATGACTTGACTAGACTAGACTATGACTTTACTTGATGATTTGGACTGTGACTTGACTTGACTTGACACATTATATGATGTTAATTAACTTGAGATATTATCAATTACTTGACACTGGCTAAATACACAAAAGTGTGGAGCCAAAACCAAACAAAAAAAAAGAATATGACAAAGGTCCTTATAGTTACTTTATAGTTACAATTCGTAACATCCAGAATCTTTTTCAAAACTGAGATGAATTTATTTGGCTAATCTATAAAAATGTAGAAGATCAGTAGGTAATGTACTTTAGTTATCTTTTAGGTCAGGAGGCGAAGGCCGAATTTGCCCGGGTAATTACATACAACTGCGTCCAATGCACAATCAGTTTTGATAATGGCCGGAACACTGTGCTCGATTGTTTGAGTGTAATCAATTACAAGCTTTGCGTAGAAATAGTCTCGGTAAATATAAAAAAAAACCAATTTCAGAAGAAAAATTGAAGGTGAATGTATGTATGTAGGTTATGTTGATCCAATATTATTTAATCCGTGAAATATTGAAATTTGTTCTCTAGTCAAATACATCTCATGCACTAGGTGGTTTATGGGAATGAACTTAACAAATATTGAGGTTCCGAGTAATTGCTTTAAAAGTATTTGAGTTAGCCTTTAGATTGTAGACTTCAAAGTTGTAAAGCTAGCTAAGCAACACTTCCCCTGGGTTCTCAAACGTTTGTTAAATTCATGTCAATTTGGTACACCAAATACGTTCATTGGTTGTCTCTTGATCATCAGCTGTCTTCGACCAATGAGCGTACAGTATTTTTATATATAAATTGTTGACTTGACAAACGTACGAGGAATCGAGGCGTCGAGTCGAGTCGTAAGTGTTAACCTAGGAGTTGTCAAACTTTAGTGCAGACGGGCATAAAAATCTAATTTTTGTATAGAATCACGATCAATTCACGATCACTAGAGGACAGTTTTGCTTTTCTGGAATAAAAAGTAGGTTCATCCTATGTTTCTTACCTAACAGTCCTAATTTGTATTATGCTAATACTTTACTTCAATTGGTTTAGTCTTTACAACAGCTTTAGGTTTATTTTAATTAGGTACTTACTAACTAGGGATACCTATGGTTTTTTTCTGTGGACAAAATGTAAAACCGTAAGCGTTCATATACTCATAACCAATTCAGTTTTGATAATAAAATCATATTTTCAAAACGTCACAGTCTTTAAAATGAATTTTGACTACAAAGAATTGTTAGTCTAAAAAACACTAGGACAAAACTTGATACGGCATAGAGGTAGATAAAACCATCATTTCTGGACCCATTAAAAATGTATCACGATTCATGTGAACTATTTGTTAGCGCGGGTGGTCAACGATTTGATTCATTACGATTGTAGGTGGGCTTTTGAACTCCACTCAAAATAACCCGTAATTTCCTTGTTAAAACTTGGAGAGATAAGTTGCTTAACGTATTAATCTAAAGCCATAAATATGATACTAGGTGTTAGGACTTTACTGCAAAGTTCGTCTAGGTAGGTACCACCGCTTTGCCAGTTATTCTGCCGCCAAGCAGTAGTGTGCATGCTGTGTTCCAGTTTGAAGGGCACTGTAGCTAGTGAAATTACATGGCAAATGAGACTTTATGATCTGATCTCACAGTTTAGTATCTTATTACTAGATTGTGCTGATGTCTCTGGATGACGTGCGCAGTGCAGTGTCACGCGAACCTCTATACTTTAGAGTTCCGAGTGACACTGCAGCTGATATGGGCAGCCGTGTCGTTTAACATCAGGCGAACGGCTAGCTCGTCACGACATTCCTTAACATAAAAAAAAAGATTAAAATATAGTTTGAATTTTACTTTAATTTCTTGGAACAATATTTATAAGCACTGTATTTGTCTCATAATTGGTTTATTATTATATATAATATTTTTCATGCATTAACGATAAAATTTAGCAAAAACTATACAAAATAATTCTTGCAATGTTGTTAGTTAGGATATAGGTAAGTAATCGAGTTGTAGGAATCAATGATGAGTTAAGCCCTTTTCGACACCACTGTTACCTATATTTGCTATATATATATTATTAACAAAATCAGCTAGTTAATAGCACAACAATAAACCTCCCTCCTTTTTATACTTCTAATCAAAAACCACCGATAGCAAAAAAAGTGAATGTGAAACCTGCATACCAAATTTCGTCAAGATTAGTTGAAAAATACTACCTGTATATACGAGTGCGTACATTCGGACAGATGAAAGCAAGAATCGCAAGTTGAGGCAGAAATTTGGCTCATTCGGCTCGCTCGGTCAATACTACACAAATACAAAAATTCTTTATTGTACACCAGACATAAAAACTGATAGAGATGAAGAAACTGAAATACCTGGTGGTAGAATTTTTTTGCACTAGGTGGTAGGACTTTTTTGCACTAGGTGGTAGGACTTTTTTGCACTAGGTGGTAGGACTTTTTTGCACTAGGTGGTAGGACTTTTTTGCAAGTTCGTCTAGGTAGTCACCGCTTTGCCAGTTATTCTGCCGCCAAGCAGTAGTGCGCAAGCACTACTGTGTTCCGGTTTGAAGGGCACTATAGCTAAGTGAAATTACTGGGCAAATGAGACTTCATGATCTGATCTCACAGTCTAGTAATCTTATTACTAGATTGTGCTGATGTCTCAGGATGACGTGCGCAGTGCAGTGTCACGCGAAACTTTATACTTTAGAGTTCCGAGTAACACTGCACCTGACATGGGCAGCCGTGTCGCTTAACATCAGGCGAACGGTTAGCTCGTCACGTTATACTATAACATAAAAAATAAAATAAAAAAACTTTTTTGTCGGTGTCAGCAGCGGCGAAACGTCTGGTAAGGCTTTTGGAGGCATAGTACAATGGGCAGAATTATCGTTAAAAGCGATCTCTTCCAGTAATATGTATTGACTTCAGCTGCTTATAGAAAAAAGCAAATTTATTAACAATATGCCTATTTAGAATACATATTCTTTTAATTGTTCACAAAAATAGGTTAATTATACTTACCTCATTATTATGCAGCTATGATCCACAAAACAAACATTATAAAATTGGGAAGTAGATTATACTGTGGTAGGAAAGTATCAAATGTTTAATTAAAATTTATGAGGGATGATTCGTATTACACGTTGGTTTTAATGTACAATAGGGATGAAGAAAAAGGCCCGTTTATTTTATTTTTTTTGTTCGGATGAAACAACATCCGGAAAATTCAGAAAAAAAGAGTGTGATTTAGACCACACGACTGAAGTAAAACTTCTTTAGCTCCATCTGTCGGTCGGTAAAACTTAATTTTTTGCCCATCATACCCATCGCCATCTTGACAATTGTAAATTATTGTGTTATGTGGGTTATTGTATGTATGTCATTTTACCGGACATACCAACATAATACAACATTTAAGTAATTTTTAACTTGTTTTGTTGACAATGGAGATCTACGTGAACTTTAAACATTTTTCGACTTCCGTTCGCTTCGTTACGCATTCACCAGCTTACTTCCCAAGTCAAGCGTGTGTAAAGAAGTTTAACTTCAACAAACTTTAGTTACATTATCATATTGTTATAAAATCTACATACCAACTATTTTAAACTACACTATTGTTATTGAATAATGTAAGTGTAAATTACAATAAAATGGAATCAAATTATTATCATTTTAAGAAAAGTTATAAGATATTGAAAAAGAGCAAATTAATTAATAATATCCACGTGAAATGGTAAGCAAACGTTCTATACTATCTAGTTCTTTAATGATAATTCAGTTAAACATTTATATTTGGAGCCATCCGGCCTGCAGTATATCTTTTTTATTTATTTTTTTTATGCTACGAAATGACGTAACGAGTTAATCACTCACCTGATGTTAAGCGACACGACTGCCCATATCAGTTGCAGTGACACTTAAAACTCTAAAGTATAGTTTCGCGTGACACTGCACTGCGCACGCCATTCTGAGACATCAGCACAGTCTAGCAATAAGATTACTAAACTGTGAGATTAGGTCATAAAGTCTCATTTGCCCAGTAATTTCACTAGCTACAGTGCCTTGCGCACTACTGCTTGGCGGCAGAATAACTGGCAAAGCGGTGGTACCTACCTAGAAGAACTTTGCAGAAAAGTCCTACCACCTAGTAAATATATCGGTGTCTATCCGGCCAAATCAGTTCTAGTTACAGATCTAGAGTGCTGTAATATTAACCCTTAATAACTGGGAGTTATTCTAATCCCTTTGTGTTAAGAATCGTACTCTCCTGGATAAAATATGTTCCTGAACAGCACCCTTACCGCGTAACCGTTCTGGGAATCGGCTTCGCTGGCCATCCCGCACGCGCCAATTAACAAGTCCACGAGTGCGAGCAAGAGAGAACAAGATTACGATCTCCACCAGACTTATGCGGTAAGGCTCCAGGACCGGTTTTGATTTGGGAAATTATTTTTATTAATGTTTGTTTTAATAACATAAGTTGATTATAAATGGCTATTTTTGCGTAATTCCTATAAATCATTAGGCAGATATTTTGGTTAACTGGAATTGAGTTATGGGGCACGTTCGTTGGGCGTAAATCCATTGTACACATTTGATGCTTTCTTGGATGTTAATTAAATAAATAAATAAAAACTATGAAGAACTCAGAAAACTATGCATGTGTGCCTACGCATAGTCTTTGTGGTGTGGTGGTTGAGCAGGTCGGCTCATAACTCGGAGGCAGCTGGTTCGATTCCCGCGGCAGGACAAGTATTTGTGCACAGAAAAAAAAGTGCTAATACTTGTTCTGAGTCTGGGTGTTGTGGGACCATGGTCCTCGTGGTTCCTGGGTCTCTAGACACAGAAAATCCTAGTTAGGGTCCAGGATCTATGTATGAGATCATTGGGCGTTATTGTTATTAATATTCAATTAGACCGCAAAAAATCAAATGTGAGGCAAGTTCTTGCATCACTAAAAAATTAGGCCTACGTAATACACCCGCTTGGTGACGCTGCCGCTGTACCCACCCCCTAGTGCCGTATATATCCTCTTTTATTTAAATCGAAGCGAAAATAGGAAACCAATTTAGGTATTTGTCTTACAGTAGGATAGTTAACTATGGCTGATCCTAAATTAATTACTATGTTAATTAATTAGCTATGTTCGTCATTAACTCATAATGCTGGCTTTGACGATACCTAAAGCTACTATTCTCCTCTCATATTCCCAATCCAACGTTTATGCAGGCGCCAATTTCCCGCAATTTTCTCCTTGTATTTTCCCAAAGCTCATTGGACCAAATTGAGGTGATCCAGACATTCCGTGGAACCATTCACACGTAGGACAAAGTAAACAGCGAGAGCAAATTCTCCGTCTCCATTGAAATAACATTCGTCCTGACCACTCATATCGGATTTCTTATTGTTCTTCATTCCTATCCATTAACGCCAAGGGACGCTTTTAACATGTTTTCTTTCATATATCTGCTAAGTATTGTTTGGTATCTGTGTCATATGGAATGCTTTTGTTTCTAGATTCTAGTACTGAATGTTGACTTGAAATAATGTGCTTATAAGTCAATGGTTTCAATATTGATAGAGTATCACGCGTGTGGGCAATAGCTATTCCGTTGTTTGGCATCCAATACCAAATAACCTTTTTTAACGAAAATCTGATTTTTATTTTATTTGTTTTTAAACGCTCAAACGCAATCCTACATATATGGTTTGTCCAAAATTGACTCTAATTCTGTTGTTTTTTGAGTCCTCCAATTCCGCAGGGTAATAGGCTTACAGAATCATTTACAAAGATTTTTTGTGTCCTGTAAAACTGTATGAATGTCGCATTCGCGGTATTGGATGCCAAACGACGCTAATTTTTTTCCGCTAGAATAAAAGATAACCAAAATAATTTTAGCACTGCATCAAATGTAGGTTAAGAGCACAGAATTCATCCTATTTACATAAGTTTATAGTTTAAATAATGCTTTAGTAAGAAGGTATTACCCGAAATTACTTATTTTCCTACTACTTATATAATAGGTCTTTACCTATGAAATTGCCGTATTGCAGTACAGACTTTTTCAAACAAAAAAAAGTTTTGATTGGCTATGAATTCTAAATTCAAATTAATTTTGTTTTAAAAATATGACATTCTATTTACAATATAAGTCTTTTGTTTATTGATTAGCGTTGTATTTTCATTACATTTCAACATTTTTCCTCATAATGGATACTTTGAAATTTCGTGTAATTGTGGAATATGAGTTCCGTCGTGGCAGCAACGCGGCACAAACGACACGTAACATCAACGACGTTTACGGAGAGAACTGTACAAACGAACGTACAACCCGTTATTGGTTTGCTCGGTTCCGTTCTGGGAATTTTGACTTGAAAAATGAACCTCGTGGTCGTCCGGAAACTTTGGTCAACAATGATGAATTAAAGGCGATTGTGGAAGCTGATGAATCTCAATCTACAGCTGAGCTAGCAGCAGCTTTTGATGTTAGCATCAAAACAATATTGGTCCATTTGCGACAGATTGGCAAGATAAAAAAGCTTGATAGATGGGTGCCCCACGAACTTAACGATCGCCAGCGCAACGTACGCGTCGAGACTTGCCTTGCGCTGCTTAACAGGCACAGAAATGAAGGAATTTGGAACCGAATTGTTACGTGCGACGAAAAATGGATTCTTTTTGACAATCGAAAGCGCTCAGCAAGTTGGTTAGATCCTGGTTCGGTACCAAAGCAATGTGCAAAACGAAAAATGACCCCTAGAAAGGTGATGGTCACAGTTTGGTGGTCTAGTGCTGGTGTGATTCATCATAGCTTTTTACAAAACGGCGAGAGCATTACTGCAGATGTGTACATTTAAGAACTGACCACAATGATGGCGAAACTCGCACGTCTGCAACCAGCTTTGGTCAATCGGTCGTCTCCACTGCTACTTCACGACAACGCGCGACCCCATACTGCACAACAGACCGTCTCTAAGCTGCATGAGTTGGGTTTGGAAGCTCTCCCTCATCCGCCATACTCACCAGATCTTGCGCCTGCCGACTATTACTTTTTCCAAAATTTGGACAACTTTTAGCGGGAAAAAAATTCAATTCCCGAGAGGCAGTACAAAACGCCTTTGAAGAGTTTGTTGTCTCCCGTCCTGCTGATTTTTTCAAGAAGGGCATCCATAAACTGCCACATCGTTGGCAAAGATGCATTGATTGCAGGGGTGATAACTTTGAATAAAAGAAATAAATAAGTTCGAAAAAAAAATACTTTAACTTTTTTCAAACAAAACGGCAATTTCATAGGTAAAGACCTAATACATTTATAAAGTAGGTATATTTACTCCGGTAGTGGAAAAAATCTGCGTGTAAATTGTGCGAGACACAAACAAACATACAACCATTTCCAATTTTTTTAAATTATAAATATTAACTTTTAATATAATTATTAGTACCAAAGACCAGTTTTTACCCGTAGGAACCCGATGTTAGGGGTATATCATCCAAGTCCTGAGCTGCCGCCCAGCTACGAGCTTACATTACTGCACATACATTCAACTGATATCGAGAATCGTAAAATATTTACCTATATGAAATCTAACGTAGCGCGGTAACTATGTTACTAAAAATTTCCTACAAATATTTAATGTTAATTACTATACTCGATATATATATATCGATACTCCATATAGATATCGATAATCGATATAGATATCGATACTCCATATAGATATTGATACTCGAAATAGACATCGATACTCGATATAGATACTTCATATAGATGTCGATACTCGATATAGATATCGATACTCGATATAGATACTCCATATAGATATCGATACTCGAAATAGATATCGATACTCGATATAGATACTCCATATAGGTGTCTATACTCGATATAGATATCGATACTCCATATAGATATCGATACTCAATATAGATGTCGATACTCGATATAGGCATCGATACTTGATATAGATATCGATACTCGATATAGATATCGATACTCGATATAGATATCGATACTAGATATATATATACCGATACTCGATATAGATACTCGATATAGATACTCCATATAGATATCGATACTCAATATAGATATCGATACTCGATATAGATATCGATACTCGATATAGATATCGATACTCGATATAGATACTCCATATAGATATCGATACTCGAAATATATATCGATACTCGATATAGATACTCCATATAGATATCGATACTCGAAATAGATATCGATCCTCGATATAGATACTCGAAATAGATATCGATACTCGATATAGATACTCCATATAGATGTCGATACTCGATATAGATATCGATACTCCATATAGATATGGATACTCAATATAGATATGGATACTCAATATAGATATCGATACTCCATATAGATATCGATACTTGATATTACATTCGTATAAACTATTTCGTTCGTTCGTTTGTTCGTATAAACTCGTACTAGAGGTTGTAGATCCATACTTGGTTGATATGCCCCTAATAAACTTTATTTAAATCCAATGGGCATTTAAAGTAATATTTTGTAAAATCTTTGCAAGAAATATAATCGATAGGATTGGTTTTGTGGCATCTATTCGTGCATACCAAATAACCTTATATTAAGTGAGGATGATTAATATTACCCTAAAAGTGACGCCACGTCCGCCTGACTGCTGAAAAAATATTTAAAAATAAAATATTTCATTAAGAAATGAAACCAGTTTTTGCTCATATTTATTGAACAGCGGAAGCCTATTTTGTACACTTACAACTGTATTAAATTCTATAACAGCAGTTTTTGAATTTGAACTCAAATATCCAGTTTTTGCTGCATTCACGGCTGCCATTAACATCTTTTTTTCATAACATGAACACTGCTTTCAAAATTTAAAAAATATTTTGCTGAAAGAGTTCTATGAATGGTGAAATTCGTATCAGTAGATTTCCACCCCTTTTTGATAAATAAGCTTGAATAGACAATGTTTGCCTCTAAGTCTGTCTACCTATTAGGCTGAATTTGCAATCTCTTTTTGGTGCTTCAGTTTTTCCCGTATTATTCTACTTTCTAAGAACCCTTTAGCTTTCCTCAAGTGAGTAAACACCATTACTAACAACTGCTTGTCGCTAATCTTATCTCGTCGTCGTACACTTTAATAATACCATTTCGAAAACGAGCTTTCTTTATCGATATACTCTGACTGTGGTTGAGTTAAGGTAGCGTTCATATAACGTGATGTATTTGACAAAATCCTAAGTTGCGGTAGCCCCGCAGAAGCCATAATATGAAGTTAAAGTAGAAGTTGACAAAATCTTGACAGCCTCTGTGGTGTGGTGGTTGAGCGGGTCAGCTCATAGCCCAGAGGCGATGGGTTCGGTTCCCGCGGCAGGACAAGTATTTGTGTAGTTTTACCTAGACAAAGGGAATCCTAGTTAGGGTCCAGGATAGGTGATCGTTTATAGAAACAAATGAATAAGCTTTTTCCTGTCATTTGATCAAAGGAATTTTTCAGCGCGTTTCAATGGAACCTAAGTTCTCAACTTCGCTTTCTAGGTTTACACAAAAATCCATGAGACTTTGACCAGTGACGGTCAAACGATCTGTCTTTTTTGAGAACAATGAGCCTTAGATCTCCGGGAACAACCTATAAATCCAACAGTGTGTATTTTTAAATATTTTAATATATGTGGATATTTCACACAGCGCTATCTAGCCTCAAACTAAGCAAAGTTGTACTATGGGAACCAGATAACTGATACAACTTAGTTACTTTTTATACATACAAAATAACACCCAGACACAGAAATAACATCGATTTTCATCACACAAATGTTTGTCCTGGGTGGGAATCTAACTCGCATACAACCTGCAGCTCAGAAGGCAGGGTTACTACCAACTGAGCTATGGAACCAACCAATCAAACTTTACGATTAATTATTTGATATAATAAAGACCATTTATAGTGTTGATTTAACTGTCATATATAACCTGTAAGCCTAAAAATTACCTGATATATTTTAAGAACATCTAGTTTTTTTTTTTCGCATTATTGCTTAAAAACAATTTTTTTCTAATACATAAGTGTGAAAGCTTCCCCAGTATGCTCGTAGCAGGAATGTAATGAAATCAGTCATTACTTAGAGTGCCACTAAAACTATCATGTGAGGAGCGTGGATAAGAAAACAACCTTCTTAGTTACAGGGTTGTCAATTCGCTACATGCACCTACTGTAGATTTTTTTTTTTGAGAAAAAGCGGTAATTATAACAAATTATCCTAGCTATTCAACGAGGGAATGTTGCTAGCTTTTTGGGGACGCTTACCGCAGAAGATGATCTAAATTATGTATTTTATTTATAACCTCTTTTTACTTACAATTTGGCTATTATTATTTTTTTTGTTTGGTTTTGGCTCCACATTTTTGTGTATTTAGCCAGTGTCAAGTTATTGATAATATCTCAAGTTACTTAATATCATAATATAATGTGTCAAGTCAAATCAAGTCACAGTCCAAGTCATCAAGTTAAGTCATAGTCTAGTCTAGTCAAGTCATACTCCTAGTAAAGTGGTGGCAACTTTACCAGAAGCTTCCATGGAGTTTTGGAAACAACACGAAAAGAAACGTTTCACCATCATTATACCACTTTCCCACACTCATGCCTGTAATTCAGCACTTAACGAATAAAATTCCACCAATTTTATGCACTAATACTAAAAATAACACAAGTTTTGGACAATAATACAAAGCGGCGACGCGATCTTTTTCGTTTTCCCGCCAAAACTCCATTGGCTATTTTAATTCAATATAATTTAGCCTTAGATAAATAAAAAATGTGTAAACATTAGTCAGAAAAACGCTAAACCACGATGTACGAAGAAATACATTTTTTTGTAGAAATACCGAACCGCAGCCTTGATGCTTCAAATTTTTTATAATAGAAAACAAATAAAACAATTTTTCATCATAAACCATTATTCGTTTGCGTAGGCTCATCACAGTAACCTAGAAATAAATGGATTTTCGGCAGATTGTAAACAAACAGTCATTGGAATATTCTATAAATTCACTTAAATCTGTAATAAACAATGTTCAAGGATTCTGTGTATCTTGTTCAGAAATTTTCACAATGTTATTTCACAGCCTAATCTAATACTTATGAATTAAAGAGCTTAAAATGTAAGGTTGTTTTAGAACTGTTGATTTCTAGGAATAAATGTTTGGTAATCTACTCCTAGATGAAAATATTTTAGCCGTGGGCGTGTATTGATTTTTTTTTACCGACAAAGTGCCTTTATTCTTTCAACTAAATACTACGATGATACAATAACTACTACTAAACCTACCTACTACAAAAAACTTGATTATACTAGCAGTACTATTATGTGTGTGTGTGTGTGTGTGTGTGTGTGTGTGTGTGTGTGTTGTGTGTGTGTGTGTGTCTGTGTGTGTGCGCGCGCGAGTGTGTATGTGGTAATTCATGGCGTTCAATGGATCTGGATCTGCTATACATGTAAAATGTATTTTTTTCTCTTATCTTAGTTATTAAAGGAAGTGCGGCAGCCCTGCTCGATAAGATAGTGCGTAATGATAATGACGCTTCTATGACTAACTCTATTGTTGTTGAAACGTCTGTTTAGATTAAAACAATGTTTACTTAAGTCGGGTGTTCATTATGCTCTGTGTTAGATACATTTCTGCTATAGGTACTTTAGTGCATCGCTGTTATATATATTAATATTAGTCACATTTGTGACAAAAATTGAGTACCAGTAGATTTAATATATAAGCATAATTATGAACAACAAACCTACAACACTATTTAATAAACTTGTCAAAAAATAAATGTCTTTACATGAGTATATAACTTGTCTTTATTCCTCCCATACTTCTTCCCTTTCCTTGGCAGAAACATAATATTTGTTACTCAATTGTCCACCAGTCGTCCATCCGGTGGCTGCCTTGAAAATGTCTTTTTGCATTGACCGATTTTAATTAAAATAAATATATAGTAAATAAATATTTACGGATATCACACAATGCCGTTTAACTAAGCTAAGCTTGTACTATGAGAACCAGATTACTGATACAATACTTAGGTACTTTTTGTTTGTAAATACATACATACAATGATGATGATGTATACAATGAAATAAATACATTTTAATTGTGAAACTGCTGTTGAATAAACCAAAAAATTGTCTTGGCATTAGAAACGGATAAATGCGGGATAAATATCATGTCCATGATTCAAAATGTTAATTGTTGCTAACTGGTTTAGGCGGCGCTCGTCCAAAACTGAATATTTGACAATCTATCAGGAAACAACCGCTATTTGAGATAATAAAGACAATAGTATCTTAGTGGACAAATATTTTCATAACACAACATAGTTATTTCCATTGGCGATATTAAATGAAGTGTAGAGTACTAAGTGAAGAGTTACAAATGAAGTGCCAAAATTATCATTTATTAGTCACTTCCTGCGTAACATTGACGATATCCATCTTGAACTGAATCAGGACAGCTCAATGCTCTTGATATATCGATGAGATTATCCACTGCTGGTTTAGGCCGCTTACAGACTACAGACTAACGTCATTGTATATACAAGCTGGTGGATAAGTATTAAACAACAATTGGAAAATTTAAATTAGCGATTTAAGATGTTGATGGTGGTTGGTGGTTTAATATTTTTCAACCAATTTCAAAACAAAAGAGTTACTTAAGTTGCTTTATTTTTTTATTTCAGCTACTTTAGAACTCTTTCTATTTTAAACCGAATTGGAATATACTCGTAGTTTCAGATTGGTCTCATAGACATTTCATCAAAATCGGTTTAGTAGTTTGGAACCTATAATACAACTGGAATAAATATATTAACCTAGTCTTCTCAGTATATAATAATGGCGATAAAGGCTGGATAAATCCTGATTTTCAAAGGATTGCTGTTTATGATGGGATTAGGAATAATCTGTATTTATACCTACTCTACACTACAGAGTGTAGATGATACAGTACAGAGACTAAGAACATACACTAAACTCGTGTCGTGTATTGTCGCATCTCTATATCTCCCTTAAAACAGAGCTCACTAACTGTTTATTCAGTTGCAGGCCATCACAAGAGTACCAACGATTTACTGGAAATTAAGAGGACGAACTCTGGGGATGTTACAATAACAATATGCCGCCAAAAATACAACGCCCGGGTATCATATGGAACCAAACAGAAGCTCAATTGCATACAGATGGATATCAACTTTACTCCAAATAATAAATGAAACACGATTTTAATTATTATTTAAATATTATTATATTGTCGTTTTTATCACAATATATAAATTAATAAATAAATATTAACTGTGTGTGTGTGTGTGTGTGTGTGAGAGAGAGAGAGAGAGAGAGAGAGAGAGAGTGTGTGTGAGTTTGTGTGTGTGTGTTAGTGTGTGTGTCGTGTGTGAACATCGTTTGAAATATCAATAAAATTACAGTAAGGCTCAAAAAGTTGGAAAATGGAAAATGACATACGGAATGTTTTTTTTTTTTTCTCATAACTTATATTTATGAGTTTGAAATATGAGGTTGAAATAAATTTAAGTAGTATGTAGAAAATATTAGTTAAGGTCTATGAAAGTTTCTAGAACAAATAACCAAAATAAATACGAAAGTATGTTTGTAAGTTTAATAATGGTAATATTGTTTTTGTAATGTTATTAGGTACCTAATACTATTTTTTGTTGTCTAGAGTACAGATACTGCTCATATGTACCTTCTCGTAATACTAAAGTGACATGTACAAAAATACGAGTGGTGTCTATTCAGACGCGTGAGAGAAAATTTGAACCGTTCTAAACATGAATGAATGTTGTTTTTTCTTCAATAAATCATGTTATTATAATTATTATTACTATTTATGCTTTAATTTTGAACCTAGTTGGTAGTAATTTATTGTTTAAACAGCTTAATGAGAGTGAGTTATTATGAATAAAAAGTTAAAGGAGAAATATACCTTAGAAACATATGAGTTGAGTTTATTTTGAACTAATTTATTGCATGTATTAAACTAGATTATTTAAATAATAACATTATTATTCATTTAATGGATAACAAATTTTATGTTTAAATAGGTAGGTATAAAGATTTTTTTAAAGGACAAACATTTGTGTAATGCACATAGGTGTTTGTTCTCTGTCTGGATGTTATATTGTATTATATGTATGTATTTACAAACAAAAAGTATTTAAGTATTGTATCAGTTATCTGGTTCCCATAATACGAGCTTTGCTTGGTTTGGAGCTAGATGGCGTTGTATGAGATGTCCAACACATATATTAAAAGATATAACAATTACAAAAATACTCAATTTGTTTTAAATACCTATAGCTTTAATAGCAAAATTTGATGAAATTATGTACATTTTACGGTAGACTAGACAAAGTAAACCAAGAACTTGCTGCATCACAAATTAACGAGTTTTATGTAATTTAATTTTAGAAATGTCGTTAGCGTCCCTAAAATTTTAAGATTTGTATGATAATTTTCGCTGACCATAATCGGGAGCGAGGGCAGACTTCATCTTTTCATTAAAATAAAAATTGCTAACGACACCATCTCCATATTTTTGCATAGATATGTCAGCTCTTTAGCATTTCGCCTTGAAGATAAAAGTAATTATAAGGATTTTGATAGAGATGCATTGCAGGACGGACGCGTGAATGTTTTATTTTATTCAATTTGTTTTAACATAATTTATTAACCTGGTCAGTTGCCCTTCAAACCGGAACACAGTAGTGCTTGTACACTACTGTGTTCCGGTTTGAAGGGCAATGTAGCTAGTGAAATTACTGGGCAATTGAGACTTTATGATCTGATCTCACAGTCGAGTAATCTTATTACCAGACTGTGCTGATGTCTCAGGATGATGTGCGCAGTGCAGTGTCACTTGTAACTCGTATGTTTAAGGGTTCTGAGTGACACTGTTCTGTTATGGGCGGCCGTGGCGCTTAACATCAGGTGAACGACTAGCTCGTCACATCATTCAATAACATAAAAAAAAAAAATTGCACAATTTTATCATACCGTGGTAAGTTTTTTAACCTTGTTTATAACTTGTTTATCGCTTATTATTATAAGATATATATAGGATATAGATATAGGATAGTCATCCGGCATAATAAAATCCAGTTATTTGGCCGGACAAATTTTGTACATCTCTACTAAAAGTAATTACAAGGTTTATAAATAAGATACATCTGCATAATCTTTTGACGCCTCCTCGCAATTACTTGACACATGGATGGAGATCTTAATGTTCTGTTTTATTTTTACTTGTTTTCATTTTTAATCTTTTTTGGTGCAGATGATGAAGGAAGATAGATTTAATATTCCAACCATTGGTTATGCCTCATTTATATATTATGTAGGCATTTCCTATTTACTATTTGTTAATTTAAATAATTATGAAAACATTTTTTTTTAGTGCCATAAATTAATTAATAATTAGCTACTTATATTTTGGTTAACAATTACCTTAAGTATATAAACCTATCACTAGTCTGTGGTTAGGGTGATTGATCTATAAAATAAATATTGGATTTTTTGGCAGGAAAACGAAAAAGATCGCGTTACCGCATTAACGTTAACTTTCCAAAACTTGCGTTATTTTCAGTGTTAGTGCATAAAATTGGTGGCATTTTATTCGTCAATTGTTGGATTACAGGCATATGGGAAAGTGCTATAAATCAATATACCACTTTCCCACACTCATGCCTGCAATCCATCCACCATCAGGTGAAAGGTTTCTTTTCATGTTGTTTCTCAAACTCCATAGAAGCTTCTGGTAAAACTGCCATCACTTTACTAGGAGTATGACTTGACTAGACTATGACTTGACTTGGTGACTTGGACTGTGACCTGACTTAACACATATATATAACTTGAACTTGAGAAATTATCAATTACTTGGCACTGGCTAAATATACAAAAGTGTGGAGCAAAAACATACAAAAAAAAAATGTTAGGTGTGTCTCACAATAAATATCCGACAACATACAACATTTCTTCAAACCCGAGTTTTCACAAAAACTTTCATAGGTTAATGAAACCATTGCGATGAAAAAACTCATGAGTGAAATCAAGATTGTATGAAAAATGAAATCACACGGGAATTTCGCAATTAATAAAATCGAAGGATCCATCGAAACGCGAAAACCAAAATTAAAGCGAATATTTATGGGTGCGATATAAACGAAATTCACAGAAGTACACGCTGAATATTGGATTTATCAATTCATACAACTTTGTCGAAATAAATGCGTAAATGGTAATGAAAACTTTTAAGACGCTGGATGAAGGATATTATTACGATGGAGTACTAAAATGTTTGTAATTTTTGGGAATGATGATTTGTTTACTTTTTGCATGCGCCCCCGCGCTAGTGTTTACATTTCGCGTCTAAAGATCCTCGTTTAACGTAATAAAGTTCGCCTCCTCAATGATTATGGACTTTGAAAAATAAACTTGGTAGTCGATTCGCAAACACGCTCTTTTATTTTTGTTTAGTACTTTCCTCCTTTCGTGTTGAGTTATGGATATCAATGTTATTCTTCATCACTTTCAGGAAAAACTTTTTGATTCGTCCCCTTTTATTAGTGACGTTGAAAATTATTTTTGTATGGTGTTTTTGCTTCGCCGTAAAATTTTACTCTTTTGGTATTTAAATATATAATGTTATTGTATATATAGCAAAAGCTGAGAAATTGGTTTGAAGTTCTTTTTATCATACACTAGCTGCATCCCGCGGTTTCACCCGCATGGTGAATATTATCTTATTTTCCGCTTAACTTTCTTATTTTTTTCTGTCATAAGAGCTTTCTCCTGACAATAAAATAAAAGCACAACAAAAAAAATTTGCGAAAATTTTCTATCCATTCAAGTGGGATGCGATGACCAAGGTAAATAAAGATTCATATTTATATATTAAGCTAAGTCATTTATAGGCTATTTTAGCCTAAATATTAAGACATTTAAAATCTATTGTATACGGCTCAGATCGATGCAACTCAGCTACTTTTATTTTAATCAGTGATCAGAACAACATATTGTACCTACGTATACCTAATTATATTTATGGATACGTTTATTTAATGAAAAAATTGATCAATCAGTTTAGTGTATGACGATAATTAGGTTTTTATTAGTTTTACTATTTTCATTGATAAAACAATCAACACAGAAAAAGAAAGGTCATATATCTTACGGAGAACTTCCAAAAGAAATTCATTACAATAGCTATATAATACGGTCGTTATTGCATCGTAAAGTTCACTTATATCGGCCTTACGACTAGACATGCATAATATTAATAAATGATAATAAAAACACATTAATTTTATGAGGCCCAAGATGTTAAGGCAGGAACAAACAGGAGGCCAGTTGATATTTATTACCCGACGCGTTTCCGAAGTATAAAACGTGTTGCATGAATAGATAATTTTATGTAGAAGTTTTGGGTTTGACTTGATTTATAATGCAATGGTAACTGCGTTTTCACTTCACTTTGATACCTTTTAAACAGTAAAATTCATTACAGTAAACTAATAATTGGAATCACGAAGCTGACAAGTACTGTCATGTTATTTATCCCTTACAAGTTTTTAAAACCAACTTATGGAGTTGGTATACAGCGTAATCTATTGCGAGATTCTTGGGCATTGCGCCAACCAGCATGGCCAAGTTACAACAGTACAAATGCGGTTAAGATAACGCCTACCAAATCCAAAGATACAAAATGATTGAATACCGTTCGTGACATTTTTTTCCATTACAATAAAAATTAATATGACATACAAAAATATAAAATGAAATAAGAATATCTAGTGTATTCCACCAATAACTAAAAATCAGTTGCTAATGATGATAATAATAATAATTATTTTTTTTTATTGTAACTTAACTTAGTATAACTTAAAAATCAGTTGCTAAACTTATATTCTAATACATATATCTTGTTTTTTATTGAATTACACTAGATATTCTTTTTGTATTTAAGATTGACTTTCGTGAGGTCACGCCTCAGTTAATCAATTAAATAATTCGGAGAGAGATAATTTTGAACTTTTTTAGTAGAGTTTTTTATAATGCTGTTTAAGCTCGTAAGGAGCTCATTGTCTTTCCACAGTTGGCAACATCGTTCAACATAAGTAAATTTGGGGACGAATAGACAAAACCAAATAATTGTTACAAGCTGTAGGCGTAATTTCGAGTTACCGGTCTAATATGTTATTAAAGTTTTATTTTTTTCCTCTATGAAAGGAGAAAATTATTCATCAAGAATCGGCGAACCCAAGAGACGAAAAAATACTTCTCTATTAATTTTATATTTGGGGCAAGGCAAATTTTTCGAAAACAATATCTTTATCAGGCAAACGAAAAGTTTGCCTTTAAAATTTTTTTTAATCCATACCAAAGGGGAGAAATTCGTTAATAATGATACCTAGATCATTAAAAATATCGGTTACAGTTAAAATAAAGATATTTTGTAAGACAATTCGACAAAATTTCAATTTTATGGATCCAATTTCCTGAATTTCAGTAAAACAAGGTAATTTAAGCCAAACACAAGATTAAAGGACAAGTAACACTAATACAAAATTCCGAACCACCAAATTAGATTTTCACGAATCAAAAACGAATTTGTAATACGATAGATCATCTTTATTCCTGGAACTTTCGAAATTGCTCTCCGATTATATAAAAGTAGCAACTAAATTTTGAACTTAAAATTTTGATGATAAAGTTCAAAATTGAGGGTTGATTTAGATTAAGATGTAAGTTCGCAGTTCGTAGACCATCCGGCCGGAAGATTGCTCTTTTGATATGATTAAAAGGGTGAGGACTGTTTTATGTGGCAATTAAAGACTTTTGGAGCTCGAGTTTCGGCTACCGTGTTTCTTCCTTGTAGGAGACACTTTAGTTAAAAGAGAACAGGTACACAGGAGTAACAGTTTTAAGTCTTAATTTTATTAATATAGAGTATGCCTATTATTTAAGTTGTTGAAACAATGAGAGTTTGTCTCTGGGTTGAAATAGAATTCAATACATTATGTAGATACAAATTATGATTCCTAGGTTGAAATAGAATTCAATACATTTTGTACAAATTATTATTTCCGGGTTAAAATAGAATCCAATACATTTTGTACAAATTCTTATTTCTGGGTTGAAATAGAATTCAATACATTTTGTACGAATTCTTATTTCTGGGTTAAATAGAATTCAATAAATTTTGTACAAATTCTTATTTCTTAGTTGAAATAGAATTCAATACATTTTGTACAAATTCTTGTTTATGGGTTGAAATAGAATCCAATACCTACGTTATAATGCAACAGGTACCTGTTCTCTTTTAGTTAAAGTGTCTTCTAAAAGAAAGAAAGTAAACAAAGAAGATAATCATATTCTTGGTTTATGGTTTATAATTGATGGCCTCTATGGTACAGTGCTTGAGCAGGTCGGCCCATGAACCGGAGGTGGCGGATTCGATTCCAGCGGCAGGACTGATATTTGTGTATAGAATAAGAAAGCGCAAGTACTACTTGTTCTGTGTCTAGGTGCTATGGGACCATGGCCCTCATAGTTACTAGGTCTTTAGATACTGGGGATCCTAGTTAGGCTCCAATATCGATGTATGTGATCGTTGGACGTTATTATTATTATTATGTTTCGTAGATTTACATTTAATTTTACTTTCTCCCAATAAAACCTTTTCTTCTTACTCAGAGAACATCCCGTCAATCACCCACAAAAAGAAAATCCGGAGAACTGCAGAATACCTACCCAACGTTTTGTTTGCAGTATTTTGTTTTGCGACAACCGGAAACGGATATAGAGGGAGACAGAATAATGGCCGTCGGAAATGGTCAGACATAGTATTCTTACATTTTTCTTTTACGCACTGGACATGGCGAACTTAATAAAACCACAGATACGTGAGTAGGTATTCCATAAATTAAATCTTGATTTAAGCTCTATGTCCTTAGGGCTAAAGCAGAAATTGGTTCTATTCCAAAATTCTTAAACACTGGTCTTTTCACTGCATTTGTGGGCAGAGATATGAGATAGCATCTCAGATCATTGTTTTAGATGATTTTGTTTGAATCAGGTTGAATAAACCCTGAATGGAACTATTAATAATATTGAAAAGGTACCACTAAGTGAAAGGGAGCGTGAGATTAAGTTCTTGAGAAACTTGAAATTATATTTAAAAGCATTTTTCATACAGTTTCATTTTTGTCACAAAGGCATCATACTAACCTTAACAAGGGACACCATGAACGTAAATAATCCTAAGTTGCAAGTTATATACATACACTAGCTTCTGCCCGCGGCTTCGCCCGCTTGGGCTATCCCTTACAAACCATTAATTTTCGGGACAAAATTAACTTAACCCTCTTAAATTAACAAATGGCTGGAATCTCGTGCGAGTATTGATTTCTCAAAGCGGCATTGTTAGACTCAGCATTATATGACAATATCGTAAATTCTTGCCAATTAGCTACTACACGACTGACAATTTCTTTACGGACATCCAATGCCCTTTCCCGAGTCCAACACATTCAGGGATCGAAAGAGGCAAGCCCCATCACCTACGATTGGTATGATGGTATGACTCACCATTTCACAATTATTAACGTTTAATTATATTAACTCTTTAAATTTCAAGTCTATACGTCCAGCGGTTTGGGCTGTGCGTTGTCTGTCAGTCAGTCAGGACAAAGCCTTTTATATAATAGATATATATATTTTTTTACATCTCACACAACGCCATCCAATAAAACAAAGCTAAATGATATTTCACTGTATAACAGTGAAAACCCGTAAATATCTAACTGAAAGCAAACTCAATGTAGACAATATACATTTGAATAAGACAAAAACAAATATGAAATATAAATATATCACAAAAAATAACGATGTATCAATTACGTGGAAAACCAGACAAACATTTCGATGAGTTACGGCGTTCAAGAGTATCAACAAAAATGTACGTGTAGAAAAATTTCACAAGACACTAATGCTTATGATATTATAATATATCTGGTCGTTACATTCATCATCATCACCTGTAGGTTCATATTCCAGTTTTATATTTCTGGTCCAATACCATTAATTTCATTTTACATAAAGTTCATTTTACACAAAGTTTTTGGAAGTACAATCAATCAATCAAATATTTTTTTAGTGATATCATTGTAAGTACAAATAAATTGTTGAACGAAGCTTTTGAATTCTTGATCTAGTTCCAGATTTATATTACTGGTTCAATAGACCATTCATTTTATTTTACGTAAAGTTTTTGGAAGTACAATCAATCAAATATTTTTATTGATATCATAATTATTGTAAGTACAAATAAATTGTTAAATGAAGGTTTTGAATTTCTGATCTAGTTGGAAACTGTATTTAAAGTTCCGTATACTCTACAAAATAAAATAAATAATAAATAAGTAATAATAGATAGATACTAAGCATAGCTTGTAGGGATCCAGATAACTCATAGAATAGACAGGGTTACTACCAACTGAGCTATCGGGCCAGATAAAGTAAAAATGAATCCAAATGAATTATTACTAAAATAGATCAAAAGTTGACAAAACATTCCTGAAAATACACAAGTAGGACGAACACAGACGGGCTCTTTTTGTGATAATTCTGCTTTTTAGAGCTATTTTCAAAAGTCAACAGACAATATAATTAAATGACACTCTTGGGTCTTATCTATATACTTGTTATCTAAATATATATAACTCAAAGGTGACTGACTGACTGACATAGTGATCTATCAACGCACAGCTCAAACCACTGGACGGATCAGGCTGAAATTTGGCATGCAGGTAGATATTATGACGCAGGCATCCGCTAAGAAAGGATTTTTGAAATTCCACCCTTAAGAGGATGAAATGGGTGGTTGAATTATTTTTCCATAGGCCACGCTGCGGGCGAAGCTGCGTGCAGAAACTCTTTATATTATAACTCCGTAGGTACAGAAATAAAGGCTATAGCGTCCTCAATTCCGTTCCGTCTCGTAAGCGCCGCATCCGATGCGTGCTGATGACGTCATATGGATATACTCTTGTCAGCGCTGGCGATCCAATTGCTGATGATACTGTAAACGCACTGGCACTACCACAAATTAAGCTGTTAATATTATACGATGCTTCCGATGAGTACGATGCGAATAATTATGAAAACATTAGCCTTAATATGCCTCAATACAGAGATGTCACGTCGTTCTTAGTTTGTCTTGTGGACGCGACAGTTGAGAGGGGAATATCATAATAATGTTAATGGGACGCTGGACTGAGACAGTCCATTTGCTTTATTAGAAAACTGTTTTTGTTGCTAGATTAATAAGGAAGAAAAACAATGTTAAGATGTTTTTAACTGCGTTTGTTTGAAGGCATCTTCCGAAAATAAGAATTATACCGTCACTTTTTTCATATTCTGGCACCTAATTCTTTCGTTTTTTGGTCTTATTTTATAAACAGCTCTCATTTTTGAATCAATACTTTGTTAAAAGCGTTTCATAGAAACGTAGGCACTAACAATCGCAAATGTTACTAAGTAGTGGGACTTTTCTGAAAAGTTCGTCTAGGTAGGTACCACTTCTATGCCAGTTGTTCTGTTCTGGTTTGAAAGGCACTGTAGCTAGTGAAATGACTGGGCAAATGAGATTTTATAACTTAATCTCACAGTCTGGTAATGTTATTACTAGTCTATCTTATTATTAGACTGTGCGCTCACGCTAAACTCTACATTAGATTTCTGAGTGACACTGAAAATGTTATGGGCGGCCGTGTTGTTTAACATCAGCTGAACAACTAGCTCATCACGTCAGTCATTAACGTAAAATATGTTTTTTTTTTTTGTAAAAACCTGTACCTACTCAAAATTATCAAACAAAAACCATTTAGAACTATTTCTGAATGGGTAATGAAGAAAACAAAATATACTTTTAATTAAGCAGCAACATTTGTAGCGCTTTGGGAAATAACCTAATCTACACACTTTTATTAAAACATTTCAATAAAGAGCTTAATAACAGAACCCAAGATAATACAACAAACGTATTTCGAAATTGGGACACCGCAAACACTGTCTTAATAACGGCAAAACTCAAACAATTCACAAAGTAAACATTCAAACAAACTTAATTAGTATATCCTCTGTTAGCTTCGTGAAATATGTTGTTTAACTACAGGCCATATATTGATTGGCCATTAAAATAATGGGCTCAAGTTTGGACGATACGCTTCAACGGCCTTTAGGGGCATTCTTCATCAAACAAATTCGACCAACTTTAAAAGATCTCAGGCCCCTACATCTGATTGTATATTACTTTGTATAGTAAATTCTAAATCTGGACAGTTCCGGTTATGTTGGGTGTGTTATTTGTATAAGATCGGTATGCTTCGAAAATAAGGTGAAAAAAGAGCAAAAAAAGCTAAAACGAGTAATATCCGGTGTTCGTATTGTTTCCTACCGTAACGTCGGGGTAATCGAAATTAAGTGATCCATTACTTGATACCGGTTTTCTGTAACGAACGAGCGGGTTGCTTAAAAAATCGATTTGTTTTATGCATTGTTTGAATAATAACTTTATTTGGTTGGTGCAATGGCCAATGAAATATCATGTTCTGGGTTATTGAAACGGATCGAATAAATAAATATGAATATATTAATATGTATTTATTTTGACTGGCTCAATAGCTCAGTTGGTAGTAATCCTGGTTTCAGAATAGTAAGTAGTTAGTTGTGAGTTAGATTCCCTGTGTATTGTGTATGTGTTGTGTATCACACAAATGTAATAGACAAACTTATAAATATATATAAACAATATTTCTTGTGTGTCGGGGTTTTATAATTATTGTATTCTATGTATGAAATTACAGACAAAAAGTATCTAAGTATTCTATCAGTCTTCTGGTTCCCATAATACAATCTTTGCTTAGTTTGGGGCTAGATGGCGCTGTGTTTAAATTGTAAAATCTTATCATTGTTATCATTTATCAACGTACATGATAGTCGTAATCAATATAAAATATAACATAGGCTTTATTTTATTTTAAAAGGTTAACTTTAAAACATGTAGAATAAATTTGCACAAATAAATTGCTTTTTTTATCAACATCGTGTTTACATAACAGTGTGGTAAATTGAAACAAACAACTCTTCAGCTTTGCAACGTGTGTTTGTGATATTTACGACCTAACCCTTTACCCCCAATTCTATTTTTGAAAGTCACTTTTAAGTCACCCGGTGTTAGCCGAAGCGAATTTCTTATTTAAACATTATTGATTTATCGTTGACGTATGGGGAAGTATGACCCGTATGGTCTCACTTAATCTTGATTTAGCAGACGTAAACCGCTTGTCGGTTGCTTCAATTTGAAAATTTACAGCCAACTGGGGCCATCTAAGCGTCGCAGTGGTGGGTAGGTGTACAATGTTCAACTTGTTGACAGTGCTATTTAGAGACTTCAAACTCTTGAAAGTATATAGATCCAAACTGCAGTGTAATGGGGGAGGCCTATGTTTGACAGTTGACGTTTTCTTTTCAGATGATGAAACACAAAACTAGCTGAAAGATAGGTTTGATTTAAACATTAAGCTATCCGTGAACACTTTGACCAATTACATCATTATTAGTTTCCAAAGATTTCGCGCATAATTAACCGAAGCATCCAGAACTTCACACCAAACCACTCCGATCGAATAGTTGACAAAATTAATAGCCTCCGGTTCCCAACTATCTGAAACTCGCGTCCTTTCTCTAATAACTGCTTTCGCACACTCCATATATTAAGTCTCACCACAGTGCAAATTTTGTAATTAGTTACAATATTTTACTGTCTCTGACAATATTTAGTGATAAGCTTTTTTAGGTATCATTGCACTATTGGCATATGCCACGTTAAATAAATAATACTCATAATAATATTTTGAAGTAAAACTTTATTACGCACGATTGACTTGGGGAGTAAGCTGGTGAATGCGATACGAACGGAAGTTGAAGTTGGTTCACGTAGATCTCCATTGTCAACATAACAAAGTAAAGCATTTGTATTATGATGTTGGTGTGTCTGGTACATCGGCACTTCACAATTGTCAAGATGGCTATATTAAGCAAAACAAAGTTATACCGGCCGATAGATGGAGCTAAACTACTAGTTGTGTGCTCTAAAACACACTCGTTTCTTATTATTTCTGGGGGGTTCTATGTTTGTTTCATCATTCATTTTTTAGCAACTCTTGCTATCCACTGCAGAGCATAGGCCTCCATTGTCCATTCCTCTTCCCCATTCATCCTTTTCTTGAGCAAACCTTGGCCAGCAAGAGCTTTTCAAAGTCGCTCATCATGCAAAAGGTACTCCCAGCTGTGCGTCTCTTCTCGTAGCCAGCATTCGGTTAGAGATAATTGTTCCACCTACCATATCCACCATTAAATCTTGGCTAATCCAATTTTTTTGACAGCCTCTGTGGTGTGGTGGTTGAGCAGGTCGGCTCATAACACGGAGGCGGCAGGTTCGATTCCCGCGGCAGGACAAGTATTTGCGTACAGAAAAAAAATTCCAAATACTTGTTCTGAGTCTGGGTGTTCTGGGACCATGGTCTTCGTAGTTCCTGTGTTCCTAGACACAGGAAATTCTAGTTAGGGTCCAGGATCTATGTGTGTGATCGTCGGGCGTTATAGTCAGTTATTTGACAGCACTAATAAAGAAAGCAAATTATAATTAAATTATGGTATCAAGTGTGCGAAGACCGTAAGATCAATCATAAAAAAAACCCAGTGAAATATTTTAATTAGACAGAAAATACTTCAATAAAACCGCTGACCAAAGCTCGAAAGTTGTAAATCAAGGGAGTGTTGAGCATGAAGATAATTATCAAGGAACCTTTTAAGAATTTAATTTATAGTTTCACATAGTTGCGTGCTGCTACTGTTTTTATTTATCCGCTAATAAAAGTGATTGACGTTTATTTTGTTGGAATAAAGGGAGTTTTTAATTGATAAGCTTTAAGCGAGAACTTATAATAACAATTGCCGTGAAAAATTTGGAGCATCCATTATCATCATAAACAACCTGAAGAAGACTTTCACTCATGAACAGCCTCATTTTTAAAGGCCTTCTCCATAGTGTGACACTTTGAGTGGCTGTTTGTCTCTTGCATCCATTGGCTCCCCGTGATATTCACCATGCACATGGTTGGTCTACCTAGCAAGAAGCCAGCCTACCGTCTAGCGCTCCACTTGAGAACCTTTCTTCCCAATCAGTGGTCGGTCCTGCAAGCGATTTGGTCTGATGCCTGTGGATAAGATCATGATATATAATATCGAGCAATTATATAATTAATAGAATTATTTAGTTAGCTAGTTTAGTTTTAGTTGTTTAGACAGCCTCTGTGGTGTAGTAGTTTAGCAGGTCAGCTCATAACTTGGAGGCGACAGGTTCGATTCCCACGCCGGGACAAGTATTTGCGCACAGAAAAAAAGGACCAAATACTTGTTCTGAGTCTGGGTGTTGTGGGACCATGGTCCTCGTAGTTCCTGAGTCCCTAGACACAGGGGATCCTAGTTAGGGTCCAGGAACTATGTATGTGATTGTTGGGCGTTATTATTATAATTGCTACAAATTACAAGTTATATTTGAAAATTTGCAAGCAGTGACATATTAGTATAAAATATTTAAGGTCTTTTTCAACAGTTTAACTTATCTGACTGTTTAACTGTGTAGGAATAAGACCCTTACAATAAAGTTGAATGGACAGTGAAACAGACTATTTATGTCAGGAATTTGAGAACATTTCTAATGAACTCTTAATGTAACCTATTATTATTTGTGTAGAATTTCACACCACAAACGAAGTACTATTTTTCTGTGGTGTATCTTAGACGGGAAAATTCCTTCAGCTTATAAATTGGACTTACAAAGTCAGTTGCAACTTCTAAACAAAACAGTGTTACCCTTGCCGGCTTCTTTGTGATGAATATAACCCTTGTAAATTAAGTGACTCTTGCAGATGGTTAAATGTAAAATGAAACATGCGCTTTAAGATTTTATTACTTTACATAAAAAATAAGTTATGGCCTTTTTAATTACTCTTCCCTCGGCCAGCAGTATTATCATTTTAGGAAGGTTAGATTTAATTAAAAAATTTCATTAGAATTAAAAAAAAAATTACATACATATACAATGCATTCACAGAATGTATTTTTAGTATCTACGTATACTACACTACTACTACAATTTCATGTAACATAGCACACTGTCATTCCAGAGCAGTTTTACAAGGCTTTTATGGCACAAAGTCAATAATTACAAGTTATCTACATTTTTTGTCTTCCTTACCCTCATGTTAATAAAATCTATAATTATGTAAATTGAATTTCAAAGGCCTGAATACATGGATATATATCTTAATTTTATCTATTAAAAACTACATATTACATAGTTCCTGTATATTACTTTAATGTCAAAAATGCTTCAATTTCATAAAACAACATTTGTGATACTATTACCCAACCATTTATTTGCATACTACTATTATTATTACTATTACTATAAATAACTTATTACTATTATTTAGACTATTGTTACATTACTTATTATTGTAAATACTAAGTACCTATAGCTTAGCTCATAAGTTACTGTTTGCAAACACAAACAATCGCAATACTTTAGTCAGAGGATATATTGTCTGTTACTTTAAGTATATTCTTTAGTACCAAATATATGTAAGCAATAAATAAATAAATATATCACTGAAATATTTTCTCAACTTGTGTATCTTTTATTACTAGCACAGGAACAACGCGGGCTGACCAAAAACACAAGGCGAAAATACAATGGACTCGCCCTCGGTGTAAAAACTTAATTAAAAAAATAACACTCAGTAATTGGGTTCTTAATAGAAACCTAACCTTCTTAATTAACGCGTTTACAGTTAAAATTTTAACCTAGTTATGGCACGTAAAATATAAAGCTCCGAAAATATAAAGAAATTAAAACTGAGAATATTTCACGCACAAACGTTCGTAACGACTTATTTAAACAAAATAAGTGTTTTAAAAAACTGTTATAGCGTGAATGATTAAGCGACGTTTGTTTTCACTTCATTAATAATAACACTTTCGAGGGTTTTATTAAAGAGAAGGCAGTTTATAAATACTTTATGGAAGTAAAGGCCATAGATCACTTTAATTGGCGTACCCAAAGGCCAGTAGGTAAAGTTTATATGAAACAGAAACGCACTGAATTCACACGCAGGCTGTGTAAAGGTTTGGCCAGCAATATCTACCTATTTAGATATAAATTTATATCCTCATCCCTTTCCTACTAATTAAAATAATGAAATTTTAACTTTTTTATTGCATGTGGATTTTTATAGGTATGTGTGTGGACTACCCGGAAACTGAGTTCTCGTCACGTCATTAAGTAACCTAAAAACCTGGCTTTCACGTTAAAATAGCTGAACAGATTTTAATGAAAGATGTTTAGGTGCTCTAGAGGTAATTTTTAAGCTGGAAGATTGTGGTTCCTATGTTGATCACTATCCACGCTCTGATAAAACAGCGGACGCAATCAGATAAATAAAGGATTACAAATTTGATTTTTTGAGCCATAAGATAGGCAGCCATTAAACTGAAGGCTGTATCGATAATAATAGTAAAAATAATAACAACACCCAACGATCACATATACAGGTCCTGGACCCTAACTAGGATTCCCTGTATCTAGGGACCCAGGTACTACAAAGACCATGGTCCCACAACACCTGGACACAGAACAAGTATTTGCGCTTTTTTTCTGTGCACTAATTCATATCCTGCCGGGAATCGAACCCGCCGCCTCCGGGCGTAATTCGCCGAACTGCTCAACCACAACACCACAGAGGCTGTCAATAACAGAAGGTATTGTCTCAGCTCAATAATAAAGTTACGTGAAAATAGTGGCACAAACGTAAGCAAATAAACGCTTGGCGACATTTAGCTGTCGTCGGTCTATTAAGGGCTCTCACCCGACTCTTTATAAATGGTCGGAAAGCATGCAACCGCAGTTACTGTGCTCGTTGGAAAAACTGCCTAAGGCAAAAGACCTTGAATAAATATTTTGTTTCTACTTACTTTGGGTTTGGAAGAAATAATTTTCTTTGATATCAAACTCTTTGTATAAAGTAAAACGAAAGAACGGTAGTGCTCAATTATGTACCAACCTACATCAATTTACTTACCCATACAAATAGGTAAAGAAATATAATTTATTCGAAGAAGTCAAAGGCGACTCTAACTATTTAGTTACAGACTTTCAAACCTTTTCAGTTTTTTAAATGATAACATTTAAGTTTAATTATGATTGAATAATGTTTCAAGACATTTGTGGGTTTGATACCCACCCAGGACAAATATTTGTGTGATGAACATCGATGTTTGTTCTGTGTCTGGGTGTTATATTGTATTCTATGTATGTATTTACAAACAAAAAGTATCTAAGTATTGTATCAGTTATCTGGTTCCCATAGTACAAGCTTTGCTTAGTTTGGGGCTAGATGGCGTTGTGTGAGATGTCCACACATATTATTATTATTATTATTTTAGGATAAAAATATAACGCCCAACGATCACATACATAGATCCTAGACCCTAACTACGATTCCTTGTATCTAGGGACTCAGGAACTACGAGGACCATGGTCCCGCAAACACCCAGACTCAGAATAAGTATTCTCGCTTTTTTTTTCTGGGCACAAGTGTATTTGTCCTTCCGCAAGAATCGAACCCCGGGCTATGAGCCGTTATTATATTGTGTCAAATTCATACTGTTGCAATCAAGTTACATGAACGCCCAGCAGATATGGCAATGGCTTCTCTAAGGTGTTTGATGAAGGTATATAGGTAGGTTGCATTTATAGTGCAAAACAAGTGAAATGAAATATTTCATACCTTTTTAATTGCTTAGTAGGATTTCTAATTAAAAAAGTTGTCAGTGAAATAACTGTACGTTATTTTACTAAAGCATTAATATTTATGTGAATTTTAGAAACCATCTTAAAAGCCACTCCATGCGGTTTTGTTGGGGAATAAGTATAATAACCATAACAGCATGGCAGGTGGCAACAATTCAGTGGCCAGAACGAAGGCACGCAATCAATACAAAATTATATGCCATCAAGCGAACAAAACCACAGAATAAGTAATAGTACTAAGAAAACTTTGATGTCATTCCAATTCACGTGAGCGGCGTCCAAAATAACAATTTAAATAACAATCGAAGCGTTGTGTTTCTTATCCATTTCAGCCGGCTCTTGAACGGTGTTGCCACTGGCCAACCAATAAATTAACAGTCTCTATTTCAAAATTAACGAAAGGGGTCATAAATTCTCCAAAGCGAATTTCCACAATGGAAATGGCAATTAATTGCTTCTTTGTAAGCAGATTGGTTAATTAAGGAAACGTAATGAATAAGGAACGTTTAGCGGGCAACATGATGCGAAAATTAATTTAAATTATTAACGGTTTCCATAGAGTCGAGACAAATGTTTGGTAAAGTAAATTTTTGATTACATGTAGGCACGGTACAAACTACCAAATCATTATAAAACTAAATATATGGAATGGATAAAATGATGTTTCATAAAGAAATGAAAATAAAACTACCTGAGAGAGCTTGCGGAGTGTTATATATGTCGGATCGTCAGGAATATGACCGTTACAATCAGACATTATGGGGGCGTACGGTGGGTAATCGAGCAATGATGGATAGCAAGACAAAGTTTACATCACTGATTTTATTCCACAAGTAGACAACAATGTCACTTAACGAAACGGTAGGACAGTTCCGAGTAGTCTGTACTTCGTGGCAGCTAGGAAGCAAGTGTGAGCCCGCCACGCCAAGCAAGACGACATCGACTCTGTCAAGCACACCGGTGTGAAGTTGGTAGCTGAACGCCGACCAATCGGTGCGCTTTCGTTCCGTTCACCATCTTGACCGGATGCGACACGGCCGTCCTGCGTGACACACGTCCTCGTGTGTTTATTAATCTGTAACATCAAAACCACAGAACAGTTTTCGTTCGGCCTGTCCTGTCTATACTTAGGTAATCTAACTTGCATCTAATTGACTCAAAATAATGAAACAAACATCATGAATCACGTGAGTTTGTTTATTTTACTAACGTCTATCATACTTCTAATGAGACAAAAATTTAGAAAAACCACATCCTAGATACACAACATAGCTACATCTGGATAGTCAGTAAGGTAATAGGGTTAGGTTAGTATAATCAGATTCACACACATTATCAAAGAATCCCGAGTCCCAGTACCATTGATCGACTTTATTTACACAGGTCTAAGCTTCAGAACAAATCACAGTTAATCGGACATAATCCCCAGGTATCTCATTCACAATTAACAGCTATCACAATAGCTCCAACAAACAAGTTTTGTTTCATCACGCACTTCCCCACGGGAAGGCCGAGTCGTCTCAAGACTCAGTGATCTTCGCTACAAGGCAAGATCCGACTATACCACCCAGAGCTACCACCTACTGCGTACCCACGGACTTCACAGAGAAGATGCCGATTTCTAACGGGCTACAGCTATGATACTCTGGTATAGTCTCCAACATAGTGAATCGAGAACCTGTGATCACACACATTACACTGATGCAACCTCATCATTTAGTTTGTCGTCAACATCAATTGGTACTTGACCCTCAGGCATCCTTCTAATACGGTCGTGAGCGTACTTGTAAGAACGCTTATTAGTTAATGATTTTAGAAGGTAACGATCACCTTCTAATAATTCAACAATTTGAAACGGTCCTCAATACTTAGCATCTAATTTTGTCTGATTACGCTCTTCATTTTCAATTAGAACGAATTCACCGACCGAAAATTTGCAAACGTTAGCCTTCGTACGATCAAAACGCTGTTTATCATAACGCGCACATTTTTCTATACCATCAGTCGCTAAAAGTCTCACCTCATCAAGATTCACAGTATCGTCATTGTCATTAGCCATCAAATCTAAAGGACGAGCTACTTTACCTATTAAAAGTTCTAATGGGCTAGCTTTTGTGACGCGATTTACTGTACAATTTAGTTGCGACAGTCTCTTTTACAAGAACACTCAGCACCTGAATCATAGATAAACTGGAAACGCTCACCAAAGTGTTTAAATGTTCCTGATGGGGGATCGACCACACATAGGTCAACACGTCGCTCAACAGGTAACGTTGCGCTGGATCTGCCCGAAGAGCAGCAGCTCGCCATGTGACCTGGAGCGCCGCACTTGTAGCACACCACCGTGTTTTTTGTGGCTTGTTGACGCTGTCCAAGGCTTGCTGTAGCAGACGCAAGTGATGGTTTCTGCGCTTCACTCTTTCTCTTGCGACAATCTAATTGTTTGTGTCCTAACTCGCCACAAGCATGGCACTTGATCTCCGATAATGGCGTAAACTTCGGACGTTTCTCGTTCCTGGCATCGGTATGCGTATCCATGGTGGCTTTACGCTTCAAGTAAGAAAACGCTTGTAGTTCTTGTTGCAATCAGTGACGCGTAGTAACCTCCGTGGTAAACGCAAGTCGTTGTAGGCGGGTATCAATATGTGCCAAGTGAGCGGTTACCGTCGATACCGCAATCTGTTCAACGCTCAAATCCTTCCAACTATTCAACAAAGTAAGACGACCAGCATAGGCGGCATAAGTCACATTCTCCTTCGGCTTATCGTTATTCAAATTAATGAGGGTAGCTGCAGAAGTCTCGACGCTAACAAATCTTGTTGAAAAAAGGTCTTTAAATTGAGTCCATGTCATACCCGGGAACGTTATCTGTGATAGCCACAAGGATGCGGAGCCTTTCAGCGCTTTACTGAGAGTCATAATAAGCTGGCTTCCTTCTACCGCACTTCCGTCAAAACACAAATCCGCGGTTGCGCACCATGCTCGCGGATCTGACTCACGGTTGTCGGGGTTGAATTCCGGCAGAATTACGCTGTTCTTCTCGTTGGGAGTCTTCAATGCATGAATCAGTGCTTGCATTTGTTGATTTTGCATTTCGAAAAGTAATCGCCATTGCGTCTCATTGTTGCCGGCACCACACGTAGACTCATTAGCACGATTTGATCCCAATTCTGATGTCGGATCGTCAGGAATATGACCGTTACAATCAGACATTATGGGGGCGTACGGTGGGTAATCGAGCAATGATGGATAGCAAGACAAAGTTTACATCACTGATTTTATTCCACAAGTAGACAACAATGTCACTTAACGAAACGGTAGGACAGTTCCGAGTAGTCTGTACTTCGTGGCAGCTAGGAAGCAAGTGTGAGCCCGCCACGCCAAGCAAGACGACATCGACTCTGTCAAGCACACCGGTGTGAAGTTGGTAGCTGAACGCCGACCAATCGGTGCGCTTTCGTTCCGTTCACCATCTTGACCGGATGCGACATATATAAAACATATCTATAAGTTGTCAAATTAAGCAATATACATTAGTTTGTTTTATGTATAGATAAATAAAACATGTTGTGTTGTAGTTAATTAGCTATTCATACCATGCTTAAAGTTATTAGGTATAGCATTCAATATTATAAATCAAAACTTAATATTTTTATATTTCTTTTATAATTTACTAGCGGCCCGCCCCGGCGGGTATTTAATATATATCTATTAGAGATTGAGATATAAACTATCCTATCTCTCAAGTTGGATCGAACTGCACATGGTGTGCGAATTTTATTATAATCGGTTAAGTGGTTTAGGAGTCCATTGAGGACAAACATTGTGACACGAGATTTATATATATTAAGATATTTTTATATTTCTTTTATAATTTATAACAACAATTTTTTTTGTGTAAAGGAATAACGTGACAGGCTAACCGTTCGCTTAATGTTCAGCGATACGGCTGCCCATACCAGTTTTAGTGTCACTCGGAACTCTAAAGAATAGAGTTCCGCGTGACACCACTACGCACGTCATCCTGAGATATCAGAACAATCTAGTAATAATATTACTAGACTGCGAGATCAGGTCATGTAGTCTTATTTGCCCAGTAATTTCACTAGCTACAGTCCCTTCAAACCGGAACACAGCAGTGCTTGCGCACTACTGCTTGACGGCAGAATAACTGGCAAAGCGGTGGTACCTACCTAGACGAACTTTGCAGAAAAGTCCTACCACCTAGTAAGTATTATATTAATAATATAACTGAATGAATATTTATGAACATTTCACACAGCGCTATCTAGCCCCAAACTAAAAAAAAAACTAATCAATGTTCATGATTGTTTGTCCTGGGTGGGAATTGAACCCACAACTTACAGCTCAGAAGGCTTACTACTAACTGAGCTATGGGGCCGGTTATTGTTTTCAATAGTTTTCGCTTTTTAACTTCTAAACTCTTGTCTCCTAGTCTTATCAGACTGAGTATATTTTCAAAGAGATCAAGTTCTTGTTTACTTTTACTTCAGTTACTTTCCTCCCTAGAGCGCCGTTTCTTTCTAAAGTTGCTGAAAAAACTACATTAAGTTATAAGTTTATCTCTTATTTAGCCCCATGTGTACAATTTCGTAAGTTATTCAACGTGGTTCTCTCAAAGCTTTTAGGTTAATGGTATATAAATCATTAACAATGAGAGTCATCCTGGACTGCCAACGTGACCTGACTTCGGATGGAATTGTTTTCCTTAATAATACAAGTGTTTTCGGTAAAAAGTTCTTCTAAAATGGTGTAAATATCTAATGGCGGCGGGAGGTGAAGTTGAGGCTTTGGTAAACCAAGTTAGTGTTTAAATAATTTATATGAAAAATAAAGATTTCCTAAATTTGTTGGCGTACATTTTAACCAGTGGGACGTCGATGCGCTGCATTACAATGAATGTCTCAATTAAAACTGTGTGATAAACACATATCGGATTAATTATTTTTTTTATTTTGTTGTATATATGTTAATAATAATAATTTATTTTATAATTATTTGTATATTTGATACATTTAAAAAAAAATACTGGAATCGATCTAAAGGTGCCGCATATTACTATTAATATTACACGTATTGGTTAAAAATATGGATATATTAATATAACTAATCGTGTATTCATGCTTCAATATAATAATAATTATAATCAAAATAATAATATAATATGTAAACACTCATACATAATTATATTCTGGACCTTGACTAGAATTCCTTGTATATAGAGGAACCAGGAACCAGGAACCCAGGAACTACGAGGACCATGGTCCCACAACACCCATAATATGAAAGGAACTGTTTTGATAAAATTTTATTAATGCTCTACCAAATTAACAGAATGGAACGTATACAGTATCGAGATAAAATGTTGCACCGTATGATGTTTATTTAGGATAAACCAAACGTAAAGGGTGAAATTTAGGACCCGTAAAAATGAAATAAAACCAAAATATTATGTACAATAATAAAAAATGTAAGTAAAAAAGCGTAAAGCGTATGCTTTGTTGGAGAAAAACTGTTCCGCAGAGTAGATATTAAATATGTAGTTAAGTTTATTTCAAAGTTATTGCTGAATACAGTTTATTTTATTTTTATTTGAATTCGTGAAGTGTTGTGAGGTGGGTATCAATCAAAACAGAAGAGAGCACTTACTCAAAGCTTCGGTTTCTAAAAAAATGTCAAAATAGGCATTCCTTTGACAATTCTCCTGGTAGTGAGTGACGAAGTTTTCTAAGGTGGAGCACGCTTGCCTATGAGATGCCCATTCAATTATATCCCTCCCAATAATCCATAACTATTTGTACTTTTTTATTTTTTTCATAGGTTTGCGTTTGACCCCTATCTCACCTGATGGTAAGTGACGAAGTGGTCTAGGATGTAACACGCTTGCCTAGAATCCTCTAGGCAAGCGTTAGATTAGAATAACATTATGATAGCACGTAAGTCTACAGCCTTGGAGTCTTCAAATTGAGAGTGAGCAGGTAGATTTGTTAAATAATTAATAAATACGATTGCATTACATAATCCATTTATTTTCTCAATGTGACATATTTGTTATTACCTAATTTTTTTTAAATAGTTACTCCAAAGTCCTAGCAGTTTATATATGACAGTCTACCTGTTCACCCTCGATTTGAAGACTCCAAGGTTGAGACTTACGTACTATCATAATGTTATTCTAATGTCCAGCTGCACTAAAGTTTCACAGCTCATAAATCTGCACTTATCCTTTTATGACCTACCTATTGCAACGCATTTGGGTTTTACTAGCAAGATAAGCGAGAACTTAGGAGCTGTCAAACTTTAGTACAAACACATAAGTTTTCTTACTATTTAATTCTGATCTAGGAAACGCCCAATTTGTTAGATCATGTCCTATTAAGAGTATCTACTTGTAGTGCATACACAGCGATACACTATAATTGAACTGAGAATTATAACTAACACGTATAAAATATATCAAAAACCAACTGGAACTGCAATAAGTACTCTCAGACTAATTTAATAAACATTTTGTTTTAATGATACTGATAAGTTAAAAAGCATCAGTAAAAAGCTATTTACAATAATGTAGATATAGGTAAAGAAAAAAAATGTGGCAATCACTTAAACGTGCACCTAATCCCACAAAGGGCACATCAGGTACACAACAAAAGATTGCGGCAAAGGAACCCTAAAAATAACCACCGCTTTGATTCCCGCAAACCCCCATTTACCGCTATAACCTAACAAAATAAAGGGCAATGCCCCCGAGCCAACAGGTGTTGGGTACGCTAAGCACATAAAGGAAGAAAGCGTAAAAAAGTTAAAGTAAAGTCAAGGATTTTGGATAGCGTAATAATGTTACGTTACTTTTTGATTCGCGATCTTAGGGTGCGTGTTATATACGACAGCGATTGTAATATTCTAGTGTCTACAAATATAAGCCATAAATAACGTAGCACTACACAATAGAAAGTAAAATATATTTACGGAAATCTGATTTTAATTTTAATTTTAGGGCTTATTGTGATGATGATTATTTGCCATAAAGAAACTGTTAACTCTACTTCTTATGACTTGAAACAAACTCGGGACTTTCAAAGGTATACCATTGTATCACAACGTTGTTGCCCGTGCCCCCCGGCTATTGAAAATTAAAAATGGCCGCTGGATTTTTTATCTGCGCAACTAAGCATAAAACTGCTTTTGACAATGCAATTGTATTAAAATTCATTTTGTTTTGAAGCAACTTTTATAGATACAGCGATTTCGTTTAACAATAACTTTATTTTTGTTAAAGTAATTGACTTTTAAGTGATGGTCGTTCTGCGTTGATTTATCTGAATCGAAAAGATGAAAACAGTCATATTAATAGATGTAAGAAAGAAAAAAATCTAAAAACACAAACACAATATCATAAAACTAAAACAAAATACACGTGTAATGAAATAAAAAAGACAATATTAGGCACAAGCTCAAAAATATGGCTAACCAAAATTAACTAGTTTGTGCTCCACCAATACTCGATTAGCTACGTAATCATACCAAAATAGTTCCCGAAAACAATCCAATCGAATCCCGGACCCAACTAACCATAAACCGTAGATCAAAGAAGAGAGAACTTAATGAGATAATTGCATATAATTTCCAACCTAGTTACCGCCAATACCGACTACCTTATTGAAAATACGACAATAGGACAGGCACAAAACAAAATTACAGCCGAGGCAAAATCTGTTCAACGTTTAATTAAACACCCGGCCGCTACATATCTGCTAATGCAGTACCAAAGTTCACACGTTTTCTGGGTACCAATAAAAGACAATAGCAACTTATTCAAGCTGATACAAATAATTCTTTTGTTGTGCATAACTCGGATCCGACCAATTTGGCATTTACAAAGTAACGCATTTACAAATCAGAGCCAGAAAACTTTCCTCTGCCCCCGAATTTATAGACCGGTGATATAGCTTCTTTTTTATATATATTTTTTATGTTATGGAATGACGTGACGAGCTAACCGTTCGCCTGTCGTTAAGCGATACGGCTGCCCATATCAGTTGCAGTGTCACTCGGAACTCTAAGGTATAGAGTTTCGCATGACACTGCACTGCGCACGTCATCTTGAGACATCAGCACAATCTAGTATTAAGATTACTAGACCGTGAGATCAGCTCATAAAGTCTAATTTGCCCAGTAATTTCACTAGCTACAGTGCCCTTCAAACCGGAACACAGCAGTGCTTGCGCACTACTGCTTGGCGGCAGAATAACTGGCAAAGCGGTGGTACCTACCTAGACGAACTTTGCAGAAGAGCCTTACCACCTAGTGACTTCTGCTTCTAGTGTTTCTTCTCGTGCTTCAACGATAAACATTCACTATTGTTACATGGATATGATCACAGAGTAATGCATTTTTCCTCTGCTCTGTGTTTGGGTGTGACAGAAATAATTTTATTAGTATTTTTAGTACTCTGAATTATCAGTTGAAAATGCTTTATTGCTTTAGGAAACGCTAGTGTTGGCAAACGAAGGCTTTGGCTATTACATTACTTTAAAAAAACTTACTTTTATTGATAGCTCTCTACCTATTAATAAAAATGTATTCATTTTTGTTTTGTTTGCGCTCTAGCAATGGTTCAAGAATGTAGCCAAAAGATACGATGATAACGGTTGACCTGCATACCCAACTTGACCTAGTTCACTGTCTACACCATAAACCGTAATCATACCGTGATGTAATTGACGATTAATTGCTTACTAGATTGAAACTTTGAATTTACATGACAATTTGGTGAAAACGTTCGCTGCTATTATACATATACTTTAAACTTGTTCCAATTGTGCCTGAAGCCACCGAACATGTTCAATTTCGATAAATGGATATAAAATTGAATAAATAACATGTGACGATCGGTTCGATAAAATAGTGATTCATTTAGTATTTCATGGCGATATAGAGATGGTATTTGGATGGAATATAAAAGTCTGGCTTTCTTATGTTCTACATGACTGAATCCTTCCTCCACTGTTATTTTAAGTTTATTACTAAAAGACTCTGAATTTACTTAACTTTATTCAACAGAAATATTAATATGTACAGGCACTTTATAAATAAAAAATTACAACTAATAAAACATTATTTACAACATTAAAAACATATTTAAAACATTGTTTTTTATTCATTATTTAGTTTATTACTTGGGGTAATATATGTAATATATAATATAATATATATAAATTATGAAATAAAGTAACGTACTTTGTTTCATAATTTATATATAATATATTACAATCTCTTACCCATTTTATTTATACAATAATGTGGGCAAAAAATTGTCACTGCTTCTAGAACTGATTCATTCATTCTAGATTCATTTACTTTCTTAAAAATGTACCTCTTTCATATATGAAATAGAATTACAACAAACTTATCTATGGAAAAGGGGTTTCGTAATATAGATATAAATATACTAAATAATGTAACGATTCCATATATTGCTTCTAAAACTTTTCAAAGGCGTATTTTTTCGATTGTGTAAATATTCAGAAGCTTTTGCGACCTGTTGTTACGTATCCATAGAGACTTTTATATCCCAGGATCAAAGGACCAAATGGTGTCTCGTTCACAAGAGATTTTCTCCTAATAATTTCGCGATATTCCAACAAAATTGGGATATTCTCATGTAGGTCAGCGTATTGTTCAAAGCTCTCAATTTAGGTATGTAGCGAATATAGCCTGGACCCCAAAAAGGACATATTTAAGTTACATATGATATAATAGTTAGTGTATGAGAAAAATTCTGATCAAATAAAGTTTGTTACATTTACTATGGTTTAAAATTTTATTCAATTCCGATTTTAATACAAATAATTTAATCGTGGTATTTCTATTCTATACATAATAAATGTACCTCTGCATTAACCATGCAATCTAGAAAGGGTTATTCACCCCGAGAGGTTTCGTGAGTGACCCTTTTCTAAGAAGGGAACATTCCGAAATGAGGGTCAAATTGCATGAGCTCATTGTTAATTAATGGAGATCGATAGCTTCGTAGCTTAATATGTAACAATTTAGCCGTGCGTCGAGGAAATAAGAGAAAACGATGACCAGAAAGATAGAAAGACTTGACATTTCTTGTATCTCCTAATAATTTGGTTTTACTCAAAATTTATTAATTAGGATGTAGGTACTGGCTTGATCTTCATAGCTCAGTTGGTAGTAAAGTAGTTCTACCTTCTGAACTGTAGGTGTTGGATTCGATTCCCACCCAGGACACAAATTTGTGTAGTGAACATAGATGTTTGTTCTTTGTTGGGTGTTATATTATATAATATGTAATATATGTATTTACAAACATAGGGTATCTAAAAATTATATATATTATTGAATGATTCCCATAGTACAATTTTTCCTTATTTCTGGAGCTGGATGACGTTGTTTGAAACGTCTACAAATCTAAATATATATAACTCAAAGGTGACTGACTGACATAGTGATCTATCAACGCACAGACCAAACCACTGGAAGGATCGGGCTGAAATTTGGCATTCAGGTAGATGTTATGACTTAGGCATCCGCTAAGAAAGGATTTTTCGAAATTCCACCCTTAAGAAGGTGAAATGGGTGGTTGAATTATTTCCCATAGGCCACGGCGCGGGTGAAGCTGCGGGCAGAAGCTCATATTTATATATTTATTCGATTTATAAAGATTAAAAACTATGTATTTTCGGAACGCAAATTATTTACTAAGCTTACGTCAGTCACATGTAGTGATAAACGTGCCCGACGTGCTAAAGCTTATCTTTCGCACACTGACTTATCTCTCTTATATTGTAGGTTAATCTTTTTTTTAACACGGCAAATTGCCTTTATTTTTTAAATACTACAATGAATTAATAACTAGTACTAAAAACTACCTACTACAAAAAAAGAAACAATTGGACTATATACTGGCCGTGATGACCTATAGACAGTCCAAATGCTCCAGCCCACTACCAGAAGGTAGCGTACCCAACATGCTGGCAGCATTAATCTTATGGCCTTAGTAACGTCATCTAAAATCAGTTAACCTTAGTCAATTTTTGTGTGATTTATGATTAACAATATGACGTAAATGGAGCAACGAGTTAATAACCAGGTTCAATAATTAATATATAATGAAGTATACTAATCTTTGTTGCCATATCCCCAACAGATTCCCGATTAATGTTAAACCATGATGTTAATATTAAAATATTAACTAATACCCATCACGAATGTATAAAGGTAACATCGCTATAAACTGGAAGTCATGTCAAATTAAGTTACGGATAAAGTTCATACACTAAAGTTCATGTTGTAAAAGTGCTAAAAATAGCCTATATGCAATAATTTTTGTGACTTTGACTTTGACTTTACAAAACTTATAAACTTTAACTTTAACATGAAAGAGTTACAATACACAATATTTTATGCAATAGACTTTAATATTGTGATATTACAAATTATATAATGCATTTATTAAATTTATATTTAATATAATTTTAAATAAAACTATGGTTATCAAAACATATAAATATTGAACCTCGTTTAAGTCACCGTGTATATAGGATGTATTTAGTTAACTATAGGCTATAACATATAGGCTATAGGGTATAGGGTACCAAAAACCTCGTTACCTCGTTGGATGAAATGGATTTGATATTTAATTGTGAATTTTAAACAATGTTTTGTATCTAGCGGCTAAACTTAAGCTAGACTAGACTATTATTAGTACGTATCAGCTTCTTCGAGAAGCAATCCTTTTATCCCGGCAACGGCCCAAGCCGAGGCTCGCACCCCAAGGGGTGCCCTTGAGCTAGTTGCCTCCCACCTACCACTTACCACAAACAGCGTATTTCGTGATGAAATCTACAGTCGATAGATACACTCTTTATTGTACACACCAAATAATATTTTTTACAAGATAATACAAAGATTTACAAAAAGTGTAACAATTTGCGACTTTAACGCTAATAGCGAACGCTACCTAGCAACATTTGGATGGAGAGGATTTGTCGAAATGGTAAAAGACAGGGTGTATCATATGTTTAATATTTTACCAAATCAATAAAAATAGCCAATAAAAATACAAAATATTTTTGCAATAAGCATATATAATATCATATCTAGGTATACTTTCTTACTTATAATATTTGGGTACTAACAACAGTGATATAATATATATTACAATATACTATAATGCAGCAAAAACTTGATCGGAAATGCGGTAACGTTTACTTAGAACTAATAGCAATAATGACGAATGCAGACAAAGCTGTTAACGCTGATAAGTAAACCTAACCTAGGTGGTAGGACTTTTCTGCAAAGTTCGTCTAGGTAGGTACCACCGCTTTGCCAGTTATTCTGCCGCCAAGCAGTAGTGCTGCAAGCAGTGCTGTGTTTTGGTTTGAAGGGCACTGTAGCTAGTGTAATTACTGGGCAAATGAGTTTATGACCTGATCACATAGTCTAGTAATCTTATTACTAGATTGTGCTGATGTCTCAGGATGACGTGCGCACTGCAGTGTCACGCGAAAATCTATACATTAGAGTTCCCAAGTGACACTGCAAGTGATATGGGCAGCCGTGTCGCTTAACATCAGGTGAACGGTTAGCTCGTCACGTCACACATTAACATTAAAAAAAAAAAAAAAAAGTTACCGTTGGCTTCCTGACTAACATAAGGCAAGGTAATAAGGTAACACGTTAATCTCGCGTGTAGGTATTTGAATCATTAATTCAAATGAATTCATTAAGGTTTCCTGAAGACATCGCGAGATGATCACGTCTGAGGATCGCAATACCGGCGTGTAACGGGTGCTTTGTTAAAGATATACCAGAATATTCATGTATTAATAGAATGTGAGAATACGTGGTCAAAAAGCATGCGTAGATTACCGTCACAATAATACAAAATCTAAATATGTATTTCAATCGGAGACGAAAAAAATCATACTTTGGTACAGACGGAAACGGAAAGTTTATTACAAAGAATATCCTTAAAAAAAAAAGTTAATGTCAATTCTGAGAAGCACTACACTACACATTTTCCAGTTATTACGATTAAAGGAAGTGTTAAACGAATTTTCACGAATTTTGCATGGCGACATATAAGCATAATATTATTAAACAAATAGTTTTCAAATTGTTTTGTATAAATGACAATGGTAACAAACCAATAATAAATCCAAATCGAGAACCTTCTCAATTTTTGGTCGCTCAAATACCATTTGCAAATAAGGCTCAGCTAAATTTACTATTAAGCTTGTCATAATTACACAAGACGTTAGTAGCGAAGATTATCACCTCACTTCATTTGTAACCCCGTTGACAACTTAAGTCTTGAGGGTAGTCAGTATTCATAAGCTCTACGCGTTTCATTATAAACATTGCGTAGGGTTGGGAAAAGACGTGGTGGTCTAGACGTGATGCCGTTAGAATGGTAATGAAATGATATAAAATGAGAACCGCAATCAGGATCTGATTGCGAAAGGGTGAGGGGAGAAAGGGCAGAAATTAAAAGAAACAAAAGTGGTACCTATGTACGTATAAGCGATTTGTGAGATTTAATTTATAAAACTGGAGTATCCTAGGATGCTTTTTATCTATTTACCACATTAGTTTGTATTTTATATATATACAAACTAATGCGGTAAATAGATAAAAAGTATTACCAAAAGTAAAAAAGTTATCTAATAAATAACATCTATCTAATAATCTATACTATATATACACATATATATCTAATAAATAACATCTATCTTTATATCGTTATTTATTAGACAATTTTTTTACTTTTGGTAATACTTTTTATCAATATATATATATATATAGTATAGATTATTAGATAGATGTTATTTATTAGATAAATTCTTTACTTTTGGCATACAAAATCGAAAGAAACTACAAAGATTAATCTTCTTACAATAGTAAAATAGGTGGTCTAAAAATATCTCTTTTAAATAACCTAAACCTAAACGAAAGGAGTATATTCATTGTGACGGATTATATTCCGATAGTGCTAATAAAGCGAGTAGTGAATTGTTGCTTTCAATTTATTGAGAGACTTATAGCAGTTTAATTCAGATCAGGTATAATACTATTATTATACCTGATGTACTAGTAGGTCACATTGGTCGCAGAACCGACAACCAATGACCAAGAATGTTAATCTTGTTAATCTCGTTTATATTTCTGTGTTTAACGCATAACAATAATTATAGGAATGTAACTACTCATGTTCGAAAATATCAGGATGTATTATAACTCTTGTACTATTTTATTTCATAGAATGAGTCACTGAATGTAAATGAATACCGCACTAATTTAAATGTTACAACATTTAAATTAGCAAGGCAGTACGTATCGTTAACACAGAATAAATAATAGTACCTTTAAGTATCATTATCAAGTGGATGTTATTTATGTTTGTAATATTTAATATTAATAATTGTATAAAACGAAATACATATACGTTGTTTTATACGTACGTTCGTGTAGTAGGCTAAGTTTTACAAAGAAATCATTCATTCATTCATTCGTTCAAGAAATGTTCTCAAGTGACATTTATACACGCAAATTAATTAATCTGTATCTATGCTTCATGACAGATTCTGTGGTGTGGTGGGTGAGCAGGTCGGCTCATAGCCTGGAGGCAGCGGGTTCGATTCCCGCGGCAGGACAAGTATTTGTGCACAGAAAAATAAGCGCAAATACTTGTTCTGCGTCTGGGTGTTGTGGGACCATAGTCCTCCTAGCTCTTGGTTCCCTAGACACAGGGAATCCTAGTTAGGGTCCAGGATCTATGTACGTGTGATTATTTTTGTTATTATTATCTCTGGCACCAAATTTATTAATAATATATTATCGTCATTTTCTATTTTAGAAATTCCCTGCTCTAGTCAACAGCAGTCTACGCATCAATGCCGGCGCACGAGCTCGCTTGTGAATCGTGTCACATGGCGTGTGGATGTGTCTAATGCAATTTTGATTAGCTCATCAGGGATTGCAGTTTATTGGTTAAGGTATTAGCGTGAAAGCTTTATCTGCGAAGTAGTTTTAAAATTTTCATTCATACTCAAAAGGAACAGTTACCTAGAAGGATGAAGAGGCATAAACATAATACGAAGAATACAGAAAAGCTAGTATTACCAAAAACTAAGCTAACTAAAACATACAATCAAGGACATAAAAATCGACATGTATAATAAATTGCCTATTAAAGTAGCTAAATTACCTGTACTAAAATTAAAATTCAGAACTAAAGCTTTTTTGAAATACATCCATTTTATACATTAAATGAATTTATGACGAATTGGTATGCATAATAATGCTGGAATGCATGAATATTCAATTTCTGATTGTAAATTAGAAAGATCTGAAATAATATACTGTTGGAAATCCTAAGTGGTTTTAGTTTTAAAAAAAGTAACCTTACAATCAAGCTAACAATATTTATTAAAATTTACTAAGAACCGACGATAATTAATAGCGTGATTTTATAAAACGTCCGTCGCCTCTGAGGGCTGCCCGAAAAGTGAGCCCGAGTCTTTTTTTTTTTTTTTTTTTTTTTTTTTTTTAACGAGCTAATGCTGTTGGTCTCTATCGACCTTTACAGCGTCACCGGGCGGGAGGGCGGGCGCTTAGGGCGCCCAGCCGTCAAAAGTGGGAGGCAACTAGCTCAAGGGCACCCCTGGGGTGCGAGCCTCGGCTTGGGCCGTTGCCGGGATAAGAGGATCGAGAAGACTACGTCCACTGGAAGAGTGGACCCTATTGAAAGTCGCGACCGTTCTAGCTAACCTACGGGGGGTACGTCGACCTCGCCGGCGGGGTCGGTGTCTGATTGTGTTACGCTGGTATCCTATACCGGTGCCGAAAGCGGTACCTGAGCCAGAAGGGCTAGACTGGTCCGGTGATCCTAGCGCAGCCGATACTACGGCTGCTATAGGATCATCCGGGTCGCTCAAGACGTGTCTCGGGCGGCGACGACGGGGTGGCGAGTCTGTCGTGTCTGTACAGTAGTTTGAAGCTCTGACTACGAGAGGGTTGGGGTGATGAGGTGCCGCATCAAAATAGCGGCGGGATGCATCCTTCATAAATTGACGGATGGATGGGAGTTCGAGATCGCAGTGGAGGTCGGAGTTTCGCTGGTACCAGCGAGCCCCGACCACCTTGCGGACAAAGCGGTTCTGGATCACCTGAAGTCGATCCAGATGTACTGAGGGAGTATGAGCAAACGCGACAGATGCGTAGGTCATAATGGGGCGAACGCAAGTTTTGTAAAGCGTCACCTTATTTCTAAGGGACAGCTTACTACGCTTGCAGATGAGAGGGTGGAGGCGGCCTAAGACAAAGGCAGCCCTATCGCGCACTCGCTTAATATGGTCCTTGAAGTTGAGTTTGGTGTCAAGGGTAACCCCCAGGTATTTGGTAGACGAAGCCCAGGGAATGGGCTTGTCGAACAAGGACAGTGGTTTCGCTGGCGGACCACGCTTGTAGTCAGAAAAGTACATCGCTGCACTTTTATCTGGGTTAACCGTGATCCGCCATTTCCTGAACCAAGCACCGATCTCGGTGAGGGCTCGTTGGAGGCGACCACGCATGTGAACTCTCTGCCATCCGGAGCAGTAGATAGCGGTGTCATCCGCAAAGAGTGCGAGCTGCACACTGGGATGAAATGACCGCGGGATATCGCTGGTGTACAGCGAGAAAAGCAAGGGGGAAAGCGCGGAGCCCTGGGGCACTCCGGCTCTGATAGGATGGGGAGACGATCGCTCCCCCTCGACGCGGTAGCGAAAGCTTCGATCCCTAAGGAAGTCTTGTATGATGTGCACAAGACGATCTGGCACGCCGATGTGGTACAGCTTGAAAATCAAGCCGTCGTGCCAGACTTTGTCGAAGGCTTTCGCCACGTCTAAGAAGACTGCGAGAGTCCCTTTCGGTTTTGGATTCGCGTTGAAGCCATCTAGAATGTGCTCCGTGATGCGGTGCACTTGTTGAACGCAAGAGTGTCTAGCTCTAAAGCCAAACTGCTCGTCGGGAAGGAGTTTATGTTCGTGGATATGGGACCAGAGACGCCTCCGAATGAGACGCTCGTAGATCTTCCCCAGAGTACTGAGGAGACTGATGGGCCGGTAGCTAGAGGGCTCGGTAGCCTTCTTGCCTGGCTTGTGGATGCCGATGACGTCGGCGGACTTCCACGCAACGGGGAGAGCCCGAGTCTTCTCCGTCGCTCGTATATATACTACGCCGCTTGCATCAGCTCCCGAAGTGAAGTATTTTGTAACACGGCCGTTCCTGCTTGCGTGTTGTCCTCAACAGCTGCTTCATCTTCAAGCGGCACATTGTCGTCGACCTCGGCCGTTGTGTCTTCTTCTATAACACAACAAAACATGATTTTAGGACCCGATGTACAGGCATAACGTTGGTAACTGAAACCATTTCAAAATTAAAATGAAGCTGTTGCTCAATTCAAAGAAATTTCAATATAGAGAAATTCAACAGGTACTTGTAATAAACATTGAAAACGGAGACTGCAAAACAACTGTGTTAGAAGCACAAGCGTGCACTCAAGTACAACCAACACAGGTCTCGCATACTAATTTTATGAAAATTTGTAAGAAAAAGTAAGGTTCCAACCGCATGTAAGAAAGTACTTTAGTACTTTAGCATAGAAAATAAAGAAAAATAAATGTATTGCGAATTTCAGAATTCCGGACTTCTAAACTTCGCCACACATTGTAATAGAAAACGGCAACTGTATGGGATAACATTCATAAACCACATCATACATTGCAGAAACGGCAACCGTATGACGTGACACTCACAAATCACGTCAAACATTACAAAAACGGCAACTGTATGATGTAATACTCACAAATCACGTCATAAATAGCATAAACGGCAACTGTATGACATGGCACTCACAAACCACGTCATACATTGCAAAAACGGCAACTGTATGACATGGCACTCACAAACCACGTCACACATTGCAAAAACGGTAACTGTATAAGATAACATTCATAAATAACGTCATACTTTGCAAAAACGGCAACTGTATGACATGGCACTCACAAACCACGTCACACATTGCAAAAACGGTAACTGTATAAGATAACATTCATAAATAACGTCATACTTTGCAAAAACGGCAACTGTATGACATGGCACTCACAAACCACGTCATACATTGCAAAAACGGCAACTGTATGACATGGCAATCACAAGCCACGTCATACATTGCAAAAACGGCAACTATGTGGAGAGAATAATCTCGTCACATATTGCAAAAGGCAACTGCATGAAGAGGCATAGGCCATCTCACACATTGCAAATAGAGAGAAGGCAACTGTGCGAAATGATCACACATTGCAAACGACGCCACACAAAGTGCAGTCATCGCTGAGTCACATTGGTGAGACAGATATCCGCAGTGGAGAACGCAGAACAAGCCTCCAGCGTCCATTCGCCCCGCCAAAACACCATGTGATCGGCGGCCGCTTGCGTTGTCTTGCCATAAGACCCGCCGCGAAGTTTCGAGCTACAGCGGTGGGTGGCAGCACATGCAGGACCTTGTAGGGCCCCCGCATGCCAGAGTTCAGCTTTCCCGTAGATTGTGATGACCTGTTCACGAACACAAAATCGCCAACGGTGAAGGTTTGTGACTGCTGACGACCCTTGTTGACATAAGCGTCTTGGAGTTGCTGGTCAGCGTCAGGTAGTGTGGACGCAGTATTATTCGTCACCGCATCTTAACGGTACACCATTGCGAGTTTTGTTTTGAATGAATAACTGGGGATGTAGCGTCTAAAGTAACAAAAACTAACTTAGTAGCATTAAAAATGTCTAACCTCTTCAGACATTGCTTGGCACTTACGTGTTAACAGAAGCTTCTACCTTATGCTCGCTCGGTCTCACCTGACCATTAGTAATCATATGACCTTAGTAATATATTTCAGTTGTAATAAATTCACATTTCTCAACGCTGATGGAAAATCCTGCCTCAGTCAAAGTCTTTAGAATCACTATACTCGCGTTTTCGCTTGTTTTGTTGAACATAACCTTTGCGAAAAACACCACGAGCTCGAACGGGTGTAATCTGATGAGGTTTCACATAAATGGGCAAAAAACTCACTATTCATAGCAGCTGCGCGAATTTGAGTATCAGTAACACCAGCGTGTAACTATCGCTACAATGAACTCATTCATCACTCAAATCGTTAACAATGCGTAACGTAACAACAAACGTCTAGCATATTCTGCATACGTGGTGTAACGGAACAGAAGTCCCGTAACGTCGCAAATATAGTAAGGAATAAATATTGAATAAATATACTAAGAAAATCAAGTAAAATAATCCCATAATAAGTTCAAGGTCACAGGACGCTAGAAAACTATATATGAAATATATACAGAAACAATTCACTCAGATTTATGAACATCTCCAGTACTAGAATATTTAAATCAATAAGAAATGTATCAAAATAAATTAAATTAGTTTTACACTAATTCTATTCAAATAGTTGATTAATGCATTTAAGTAATTAAATGAACAATAAACAAAACATAATAAATAAGTTCCATTCACATAATATTACCGGAGCATTAAAGTATCTATGTCTTGAAACGGAAATTGCTACGAAAACGAAAAATAGCGAAACCATTAATAAAACTACTTCGTAATAAAGAAAAGTATTTAAAACTGCCAAATACTTAAAGAAATGTACGTCGCGGAATGTGAATTAGACCTTGGTCGCAATAACTTCCCATCCGTCGGCAAAATAAGATAATCTGTGACAAAAATGTATCGGCTAGAAGGGCAAGAAACACCGGAGATAGCAATAAAGCCGCGAAATGTCGGGTGGAGCGTGAGAGTGAGAAGAGAAGAGCCAGAATTGTACACGTTAGAAGGAGATGATGAGGATAGTTGGAAAGGAATTTGGATAGTTAGCGGGAAGCGATGGCGGGGGTCAGTAGAGTAGGTCGCGCGGAAATTAAACAAATAATAGGATTTTTACGTTTGCTTGTACTCGGTGCATCGAGTTATTCGCATAATCTTCGTAATTACGAATATTTAGTCATTAACGTGTGAAATTTGTGATCTCTGCGAATAAAACGGGGGATTGTGCGTTCGTCGTAGGAGTAGATCGGATCGGAGCATATTTTTAGGTTAAGTACTCGGAGCGCGGGTTAATTTGCATAATTTCAACAATTTTCTGATTTGGTTATTAACTCGAGTTATTAACTGTTTAGGTGCATTAGTGAGCTAGATGTCCTCTCTCGTTTCTTAAGAGTGGTGTTAGTAAGTGAAATTGGTGTTTTGTGATAATACAAGTGGGGTCAGTCATCGGTAAGTCGAGGTACACGCCACGGTAAATCATTATAAATAAAATACTAAAATATAAACATTACAAATGATCCAAGTAATTTACATAGTGAAAACGTAATTACAATAAATAATTTCCAGTAAAATGATGTAATGTTGTAACAAATAATATCTGAATGAATACTATTCAAAACAAATAATATCAAATTAAATCATAATCTTTATGAAATGTCATGCTTACTCAGAGTAATTATTTATGCATACATACAAAGCTTATTATTATTATAATTCTGGTAACAAATAATTATTATTAATCAGATGGGTTTGTATCTGTGTTATCAAATCTGAAGGTTGGAACTTGGTTAAGATCTGGTTTCACTAAACCTAATATGCTCCATAAAGTGGGCTATATCTACTGACTACTTTGATAAAGTCTGTTTGCACATTGGGTCTTGCGGAGCCGTACCCTGAGGTTTCTCTATGCTGTACAGATTAGAGAGCTTCTTCTTCATTTGTGTAATTGATGGATTTTATCATGGATTTTATATAATATAAATCTACCTGCGATAGTATTCTGGATCTGAACTCGGGGACAACCTAAGATGGTTTAACCTGACCAAATCAATCTAATTAAAGATTGTTTTAAATCCAACATACATCTGATAAATGACTGGTTATGTCATGAATTATCATATGGATATAAGTAAATATCCTGATAATCTTGTAATCTAGCTGGGTATGGCTTGATTTTGCTTATATAAAAGTAACTAATGACTGGTAATGTCATGAATTATCTTATGGATATAAGTAAATATCCTGATAATCTTGTAATCTAGCTGGGTATGGCTTGATTACCTATATAAAATAACTAATGGCTGATAATGCCATGATATTATCATATGGATATAAGTAAATATCCTGATAATCTTGTAATCTAGCTGGGTATGGCTTGATTATCTATATAAAATAACTAATGGCTGGTAATGTCATGATATTTCATAAGGATATAAATAAATGTCCTAAAAATCTTGTAATCTAGCTAGGTATGGCTTGATTACCTATATAAAACCTATACTTAAATAATCTAATCATAAACTCGAATCGTTTATTATAGAAATAAACCATAAATATTATTTACTTGAATAAACACCAACGGGTAATTATTCCATGTCTGATTCTAATATAACGGTTATGTCTTTATCGCGTCTAGGCGTAGGTATCGTGATAGGAATAGGTAGGACGGGGAGGGGGGATTAGGGCCTCTCTGGTAACGAATTCAGTAATTACCTAAGAGTCCCACAAAGAAATCTGTTTTGATAAAAGAATATGTCCTCTTTCTTACTATAGTGCACTGCCATCTGCAGTTTTAAAGCACTTATCAGTGGGGAGTATCCAGTCAGGTGACGAATCTCACATTCTTGGGGCGGGGAGGAGCTCCTTGAACAGAATTATAGCAGAAAATGACATGCTGTAGTTTTGCTGATAAGTGCAACCTATATTTAATATATATTTAATGTAAACTCAGAAAGCATGAGATGAATGTTATAAGAAATAACTTAGGTCTAACTTAGGTCTCATATATAACTCAAATCACTTACGAAAACAATACGTTGGTTCCTACTCAAGTTCTATTATCGTTATGCCACTATTTAGTATCTATGGGGAGTCGTCTACAGTTACAATTATATAATACTTAAATACCTACTTACTATTTATAGCAATATCATAATACTTGTATACTAGATAATTAAATAGATACCTATATTCTTAATATACTTGCATATTTACGTAAATATAATATAGTTAATAACATTAAAATATATTTGCTACAAATTCTAATAATTCATCTTAAAACCCTAAAGTCATTAATAATAAATAAACGGATAAACACTAGATCGGTTAGCTAGGTCGCCTTAGGAATTGTCTCACTACCTTTAAAGAACTAGGGTTACTACAAAATCACAACGTACGGTCCTACCACTTTATTAGACGATCACATATCACTTGGCCATATTTACAAAATCACCAACTATAACACCTCTAACGTTCATATACCATTATATACCATAATAGACTTTAATATATTTATAGATCAATTAGGGTTAGGCCGGTTAGGGTATTCGGTAAAGAGGGCTCTTTAGGGGGGCGTTACAGTGGGGTAGTTATCAGAATCAGTTTTCATAGCATCAAATAAAATGTTCGCGATATTTACTCGTATAGGGCACAATGCCTTAAATTCACCCTTGAAATTTGGCCAACTACGATCATTACTAACCCAATCGTATAGCCACGACCTCGCGTCACCTTCAGACAATTACCTATACGTGCTAAACACTCACTGTCGTCCCATCTATTTAGTTTGCGCACATGATCAATTTGACCACACAACGAATCAAAATCATGCAGAGACAGATCGAAATTTGACATAAATACATGGTTCGATCTTACCGGCATGGCATCATAGCATTAACGAGGTTTTCGGTTACTTCACTTATAACCATATCCGCGGTGGGCGGACGCGTGCTTGAACACGGCACGGACAGGTCCAGACTTGCAGGGTACGACTCGGCGCTCGACGGCGCAGTCAGCGGGCAGACAGCTCGCACGACGCGGCTGGCGCATCCGGTCCTGGCGCCGACATGGCGCGCGATGTACTCGCAACAACACTTGCACTGCGTGTCCTGGAATCTTCCAAAACACCTAAGTGGCTTATGAAAGTTTGAAGCTGGGCTTCGAAACCAGGAATAGACGTTCGATTTCGCTTACGACTTTTACGTTTACTAGTCTCAGATATAGCTCCAAAAATTTAAGCGGATATTCTTTAAAATCACAACAGCAAAAGCAAAGCAATATTGAAAATCAGAATAACCAAGTCAGAATTGAGTTAGATCCCGCTTCTGATGTTGGAAATCCTAAGTGGTTTTAGTTTTAAAAAAAGTAACCTTACAATCAAGCTAACAATATTTATTAAAATTTACTAAGAACCGACAATAATTAATAGCGTGATTTTATGAAACGTCCGTCGCCTCTGAGCGCTGCCCGAAAAGTGAGCCCGAGCCTTCTCCGTCGCTCGTATATATACTACGCCGCTTGCATCAGCTCCCGAAGTGAAGTATTTTGTAACAATACATATTATATGATTAAGATTAGATAGGTAATATAATGAACTGTAGATACTACTGTGTAATATAATGACATACATAATACAGTGATGTTATAATGTGGTCAATTAAATAAATGAAATGAAATTCTAATTAGAAATTTACAAGCTAAGCAACTCAGCTAAGAAATGTAAAATGCTGAACGAAAATGTCCTGCTTAGCGTTATCAGCAGCTCAATTTTAAAGTAAAGGAAATATTTGTATATAAAAAAAATGAAAACCTAATAGTTTATTTAATATAAATTAATTAAAAAACACTAGTATATACAAAAAGTATTATAAACAAATGTATAAATAGAAGGTGCCGTTCAAGACGCATTACATTGACGTTTTTTGATTATAGCGTTTCAAGCTTCAGGATTTGATTTTCAAAAATTACCCTATTGATATTTAGATAGTTCCAGACTAACTGGACCAAAGTAAATAAACTCAACACGGTTACATGTTAAGTACATATATAATTATCTGCTCCAGGTTTTAGTTCCATATAATTATCTACATATTCTGAGGTAGTGTTCCACTCTCCTTTCATTCCTAATTCAAATGTTTGGCATTGATTGTCTTTGTTTCATATTATTTACAAAATTAGGTATCTTATTTAAACCAACAGTTTATCGAACTAAATTTAAATTCTTCAAAGAAAACATGACAAAGCTGACGTATAATTTGCTACAAATTTCAACACCCTTCTTGTTACAGCGAAGGTGCAATGAGCTCATCAACGTGAAAACTATATTAATAACGTGTATGATGACGTGTTTAGATTAAATTTCACGCTTATATGCATAATCTTAATAAGCTGGTGTTAAGGTATATTTTTAAGAATAATATTAGTTGGCGTTTGAAAGTTATATTTAAGGTTTAGTAAAATTGCTTTCGCCTGCCATGTAGATTATATTACACGAGCTTCTGCCCGCAACTTCGCCCGCGGCGTAGCCTATGGGAAATAATTCAACAACCCATTCCACTCTCTTAATTTCGAAAAATCCTTAAAGCGGATGCCTACGTCATAACATTTACCTGCATGCCAAATTTCAGCCCGATCCGTCCAGTGGTTTGGGCTGTGCGTTGATAGATCACTATATCAGTCAGTCAGCTTTGAGTTATATATATTTAGATGATACTTAGCTAGTAGTCTTTAGATAAACTTGTATTCTGATGTTCTTTCTCGCGGTATTTTTGATCGGCAACGCTGTATGCTTCCATGAAGAGTTAAAATGTATGGTTCCATTATTTAGCAATTTTTTGTAAGTTTTTGATAAATCAGAAACTTTGTTTCTAATTACAAAGTTTCTATTACAGAAAACTCTGTTACACCTCCTGAATCATGTGAAAACTCACTACGATGCTCAGAGTTTAGACCTGAGAATTTTGCTATTAAATTTCTCCTTGTACCGCAATCAAATGAGTTAATTAGTCAAGAGAATCCCCTGGAGCATCTCAAGCTTCAGGCAGGAGGTGTCTTGTCTTAGAGGTGGGTTTCTGAGCCGTTAGCTCGGATGTAGGGACTTTGTTAGGCGCTACGCAACTCTGAAGACTATATAGAGAGACCGCAAAGCTGGGAATGATGTAAGAAGGAATTGATATGCTAATTATTAAAGTTTTTAGATGTACCAAAGCATCAAATATAATAAAGCCTCAGTGGATTTATAGTCAATGCTAAGCATAGTATTTGTTTGCCAAATACTTTTCATTATTTGTTTTCATTCGTTTGAGACAGAGCATGAATTAAATAGTAGTATCACTTTGAAGATTATGAATTAAACGAACTAATTTAAAACAGTGGCTAAATTCTCTGAACATTTTTCATATCTTGGTCCTGGGGCAGTTGAATAGTTTATATTATCTATATTATCTGTCTATTGTATAACTTTATCTAGTATTTTTATTATCCTTCCCCTAATAATGTAATCGTCATCAACCTAATACGTTCCCGTTGCTGAGATATGGGCTTTCATTCAAAAAAAGATAATATTAGCCATAATTCACCAATCTGGCTAAGTACTGGTTGCTAGATACATCAATTTTGCAATTCCTAAGCGTGTTGGTTTCCTCGCAATGCTTTCCTACGTAAGAACGAAACAATTTCGCAGATAACTTGATAAGTCATTGTTGCATGGTCACACGGGACTTAAACCAGGATACGTCGGTTTAAAACTTGAAGGTTAATTCTGAGCCACGTTTGCTCTTTTTCTGTTCATAATAATTATGGTTTTATAAGTAAAAATTGTATCAAAAAAACATTAGACGGTCTCGGCCAGTTGAAGATCTAAAACATACAATTTATTTTATCGTATGAATCAACATACAAACGGACCAATAATGACTTAACTAGCATTCCAGCACATGTAATGATTGCTAGTACTGTGTAAACAAAGAAAGATTATAGGTTTCAATATGTAACTGCTTTGGGTCAGTGGAGGTTAACTATCAAAAATTGTTAAAGTTTTGTTTAAATTTGTGGTGGAGCAGCAATAAAAAATAAATCTTATGTTAGTATTTTTATGGAATGTTTTAAAGGGCATGGAGATGATTACTTGTCACAACGAATGGGGAAGAAAGATCCTCGAGTGGTGACCACGAATCGGAAGACGCAGCATAGGCAGGCTTCCCACTAGGTGGACCGACAATGTGGTTGAAATCGCGGGGAGACCATGGATGCAGGGGGCAAACAGCCGATATGATATTAAGCAGTTCAGTTCAGGCTAACAGCTTGAACTGAACTTTCCGGAAGTGTTCAACCGTTATCTAGTAAAATAGATTTACTCTTTAATGAATAAAATAGATTTACTCTTTAATGAAATCATTTCATTTCATTAAAGAGTAAATCAATTTTACTAGATAACGGTTGAACACTTCCGAGCTTCATGTTTCGCACCGACCGCTGAAGAATGTCAGAATCCAGACATCTTGAAGGCGAACAATTAGTTCTCGGTACGCCAAATAACTGATGCTTAGTGGTTTCATAAAGACTTAGGTGTCTGAGCTCACAGCTTAATCCAGAGCTGTTATAGATATAATCTTTAAAGCGAAAAAATATATGTGAATCTATATATACACTTACCTATTATTAATGTACTAAATGTCATATCTCTTTCTCCCTCTCTCTCTCCTTTTCACTCTTATTTTTCGGTTACATGTGTGATGTTAATTGTAACAGGTTGTCACGTGCCATCATATCTATTTAGTTATATTTTTTATCATAAATTAATTTTGAAACACCGCGGTAGTATTTGAGTTTTATGATTGTATGACAATTTGAAATACAACATCACAGCTAATTTCATGAATAGAAATAATCTTTATAAGCACCGTCCTAAGTAATTATCAACAAAAGAATATACAAAAAAGTTGAATCTTCATGGATTCACTCAAAAAACTGTTAAAGCGAGAACCACTAAAAATTAACAAATAAACATAAAATGTGTGGACCTTTCACACAGCGCCATCTAGCCCTTAACTAAGAAAAGCTTGTTCTAGGGGAACCAGATAACTGATAGAATACTTAGACACTTCTTACAAATTACAAAAATATTAGGATACAATATAACACCCAGACACAGAACAAACATCGATGTTCATCACACAAATGTTTGTCCTTTGTGGAAAAATTTAATTATACATACCATGTCTCATTAAATTATCTCTGTCCATATCTCAATGTGATTAGTATACTAACTTGGTACCTAATGATTATTTTACAATAGTCAAAACTTCGTGTCAACCTTTGCGTTGCATTCGGAGCCGATGTCGACCAAAGATTTAAGGCGGTGTCCTACCACAACTATTTTTGTTTTTGAGGAAGTCTTTGCAGAGCTTTGTTTAAAGTTGAAAATCGCAAATCATAATATTGGATATCAAACTGAATCTGCGCTGAAAATGTGTTAATTTTGCGGGTTTTTTTGTGGATAAAGTGACATAGGCATATCAAATAAAAAATAACTGGTGATATGTTTAAAACACCAGTTTGGTTATTTAATAGGTACGTAAAACGTTTTGTTATCGCTGGAAATTTTGAAGCACTACCTTGACAAAGTATTTTTTGGGGGGTCATTTTTCAATTTTATTTTGATAAAACCATTTAGTTAAATGGTATTCGATCAACGTTCGACTTTGTTTTATTTCTTTTTACACATTTTTTCATCGGATTATTTTTTTGCATCACGTCGCACTGGGCTTTCAAAAATAGTGTTTTTTGTTGATTTTCTGATCAGACTCCGCCTTAAAGTTACAACAACAAAGGCAAAGCGCATGGAGCATCGTAGTTGGCAGAAACTGGCTAGAGTAACGCCTCTTGTTTCATGCTAGTCGCAGTGGAAAGCAGTATGAAAACTTCATTTACCCTCATTTTTTTTATAAATTTCAGTTCCCACAATACATTTAGATTATTGTTTGGCGTTTAGACAACAAGTTTGAGTGATGATGTGTGCAGTTAGATTCTATCCGTATTCCGATATTGGTATAAATGACTATTCAGCGTTCATATCCCATGTGTCGTACCTATGTATGGAGCTACTTTTAAGTAACTGAGATTGTAGCATAGCAAAAAATATCGTCATTACCATCCGTTAATGACGATATTTTTTTTAATTCTTCATAATGTAGCGAATCATTTAAACAATCATAATCATTTCTTTTTGTTATAGTCTCGTTGATTGGTCTGAGAGTGTAAGAGAGTGAAGAAATTAAAACAAAACTTGAACAGAATAAGTAATAGAAAAGTACATGCATTTAAGGAAAAGAACGAATTAGATTCCACCGTGTATTTCAATACCGAGTATATTAAAATACACGATGGAATCTAATTCGTTATTTTCCTTAAATGTCTTACTCACACTCAGATCATGTTATAGAATAAACGAACAAGGTGCAATTTTTTTTAATGCCTCCTATTATATTTGGATAACAGCTAAAATATCTATTTAACAATATACACAGCACGGGCACTGGCTGAGCGCTTGGTAAATGTTTCGTAGGTAATTCGCAGTAATTTGATAATACCTTTATTTAAGTTTCATTTCACAAGTACTTTTGTTATTAAGTTATATAGGAGCGTTCTATAGCATAGACTGAGTACATACATTTAAGGAAAAAAACGAATTAAATGCCAACGTGTATACATTGAGTACTGACTAGATAAAGTATACCATGTCGCAACTCCCATACTAGCTTAATTAATTAATATTATATTAACAAGCCACGTTCCCTGTTCATTCTCTCCTTGTAATAATACTGTTAAATATTTACACTGTATTCATAGATGAACACGATAATAATTAGATAAAACTTGTGTTAGTTAAAATTTTTAATGTGAATTTGTTTCGATAAGATGGTTTTGTAACGTAAAATTTTAATAACAAACTAGTATTTCGCGTCCATCATAATTTAATACATGTCTGGTGACATTAACCGAAAATCACTCGAACTTTCTACTGCCATATATGCCCATGTATGTCATATTTTTAATAACACGTGTTACTGTTGTTGACCCAAAATAATCCCAAATAAATCCATACATAGAATACAATATAACCCAGACACAGAACAAATATCAATGTTGATTACACAAATGAGTATTCTGGGGGAAACGAAACCACAAACTACAGTTCAGAAGGCAGGATACTACTAACTGAGCTATTGGCTATCGTGATATTTGAGCGTATCAAGTTATCAATAAAATAAATTAAATAGTCGACAGAGATCATTTTATAAGAGCCTGGACGTAGGTAGTCTTATCCAAACTTTGAGTACTTTTTTTACAACCTTCCACTGTGCCCATCGTTCCTGGATTCGCGGGATCCGCGGACCAATCCCGCTAATTGTGTCCAAACTTCGAGCGCAGACGAGGAGGTTTTAATTAAAACTTATTCAATATTATAGAGCTGGATCGAGTTGGCCGGTCACTTGTTAACTAACGAGTTACGTAACGTTGTTAAAGCGGATTTGTTTTTTCTGTTTACTGTAAGAAATTTCATGCAAATTTACGGTTGGATATTATGTAAAAACAATTTTTTTGTCCAAAAATGTATTTTGCGATTGTGGTCACTGCTGCGTAACTATATATAATGTGTGTCAGTACTCGAGAACTTTTCCTCTCCATCTATTGTCGGTTGTAAAACAGACTGAAGAAAATACCGCTGCCCATTCTCTTGCTATTTGTTTGCCTGGTAGATAATTCTTCATAGCATTAAGTACTCCTTGTACATTATTTTGTGCTAAGGTATAAATGAATATTGTCTTTTTTACCGCAACTACGGGAAGAGATGGAATGGTCCTATCTTATGCTGGAACCACATGGTGACGGTCGAGCATAGTTTACGTCCGCCCGGTGACGGTAACCCACCCGGTGACGCTGCAAAGGTCAGTAGAGACCAACAGCATTAGCCCGTTTAAAAAACAGGTCGAGCATAAGTCACAAAACTCAACTGTGCGGCAGTCAACAATTTAGACAATTTCAACCTTAACAAACATCGCCGTTATTTTACCTTTTCTTCTCGTATAAGTTTTAGGTTTAATAGTTTTAAGAAAGGAGTTTCTATAGTCTTAGTATTAATCATTGTGAAAATTGTATAGTGCAATTTATAAAAAAATCCACTCAGTGGCAAAATGGTGTTAAAGCAATAAATTACAAAATATAGTTTCATTTTGAAACACTAACGGGCTGTAATGTAACTACTGATCAACTACGTTCATGGCACAGTTAATAGTAAGGTACATAATCTCTAAGCAAACATTTTAAAAAGGTTTTTATATTCAAGCAAGGATAATATTTAAGCTATTACAAGAATATAAACACATGCTAGTATGCTAAACCTACGATCGCATCGTCACTTCCCATCAGGTGAGAGCGCGGTCAAATGCTAGACACAAGTTTGAAGTAAAAAAAAATGGGGGAAAATAAAGGCAATTTTCCGAAAAATAAAACGATATGATTAATAATGATAATAAGAAAATAAAAATATTTGTAGACATTTTACACAGCGCCATTTAGTAGCAAACCAAACAAAGCTTGTACTATTTACAAATTATATAGCCAAACTGCTGTTCTAAAGGAATGGAAAAATAAAATATATTTGATATCTATTAGGTCTTTAAAAATACTTAAACTTAATTTAAAAAATATATTGGTCTTTACCTATGAAATTGCCGTTTTGTTTGAAAAAAGTTAAAGTATTTTTTTTTTTCGAACTTATTTATTTCTTTTATTCAAAGTAATCACCCCTGCAATCAATGCATCTTTGCCAACGCTGTGGCAGTTTATGGATGCCCTTCTTGAAAAAATCAGCAGGACGGGAGACAACAAACTCTTCAAAGGCGTTTTGTACTGCCTCTCGGGAATTGAATTTTTTTCCCGCTAAAAAGTTGTCCAAATTTTGGAAAAAGTAATAGTCGGTAGGCGCAAGATCTGGTGAGTATGGCGGATGAGGGAGAGCTTCCAAACCCAACTCATGCAGCTTAGAGACGGTCTGTTGTGCAGTATGGGGTCGCGCGTTGTCGTGAAGTAGCAGTGGAGACGACCGATTGACCAAAGCTGGTTGCAGACGTGCGAGTTTCGCAATCATTGTGGTCAGTTCTTCAATGTACACATCTGCAGTAATGCTCTCGCCGTTTTGTAAAAAGCTATGATGAATCACGCCAGCACTAGACCACCAAACTGTGACCATCACCTTTCTAGGGGTCATTTTTCGTTTTGCACATTGCTTTGGTACCGAACCAGGATCTAACCAACTTGCTGAGCGCTTTCAATTGTCAAAAAGAATCCATTTTTCGTCGCACGTAACAATTCGGTTCAAAATTCCTTCATTTCTGTGCCTGTTAAGCAGCGCAAGGCAAATCTCGACGCGTACGTTGCGCTGGCGATCGTTAAGTTCGTGGGGCACCCATCTATCAAGCTTTTTTATCTTGCCAATCTGTCGCAAATGGACCAATATTGTTTTGATGCTAACATCAAAAGCTGCTGCCAGCTCAGCTGTAGATTGAGATGCATCAGCTTCCACAATCGCCTTTAATTCATCATTGTTGACCAAAGTTTCCGGACGACCACGAGGTTCATTTTTCAAGTCAAAATTCCCAGAACGGATCCGAGCAAACCAATAACGGGTTGTACGTTTGTTTGTACAGTTCTCTCCGTAAACGTCGTTGATGTTACGTGTCGTTTGTGCCGCGTTGGTGCCACGACGGAACTCATATTCCATAATTACACGAAATTTCAAAGTATCCATTATGAGGAAAAATGTTGAAATGTAATGAAAATACAACGCTAATCAATAAACAAAAGACTTATATTGTAAATAGAATGTCATATTTTTAAAACAAAATTAATTTGAATTTAGAATTCATAGCCAATCAAAACTTTTTTTTGCTTGAAAAAGTCTGTACTGCAATACGGCAATTTCATAGGTAAAGACCTATTATATTTCACGTAATCTACAAAATACCGACAAAATTAACACATTTTCATGCGCAGACCTCAAATTATGATCTGCGAGTGGTATAAAATGTCGTATAGAAACCCCGTGAAAAAAAGCTTACTGTGACGCGTCATAGCAATTGTTGTCCTAAAACATTGTAACATACCCTACTAACATTGCGTTCACTGTGTCCATAGTATGGCGGCGCAGCGCGGCTATCCCATTTATTTTCTGGAAACGGCAAACGACCAATAAGTCTTGCTTCCCGGGATATTAACACTATCATAGGTTACTCTCTAGTTTTATGAAGACACATTAGACTCTGCGACATTTCCATAAAGGAATGCAATATTACTATAAATTAAACTTACACTAGGCCTTCTTCAGACCGCACACGGTTCAGTTTAGGTGTATTAAACCTACAGGTTTAATCAACTCCGATGTATCCCTAGTATGAGTTCATTGGAATAGAAGTTACGGTACCGATATCGAGTATCATGAAATATTTATATTAAATCCCAGCATGCACTATACCTCTTGTTAGCAACATAAGAATGTCAATGTGCAATTAAATGCAATTATATTATAGTCTATGGTTTTTCGTTCTTTTACTACTCTGTGACCAATGCCAAGCAAGTTGATTTTCACAGTGATTTTATTTACATTAATTTAATTGTGTTTATGAGGGTCACGGTCACCCCTAGTCTCATAGAGAGAGACAAAATATTTGTATGAAATTCTTTGTTACGTATAGACGTAACAAAGAATTTCATACATATATTTTACGATTATCGATATCGATATATGTACATTCGGGATAACTCGTATCGTATAGGAGTACTGTAATTGTGTTGTTTTGCAAAATGACTGATCTGATTTAGATAAAACTTTTCATTGATTTCTACACAATACATTTACAACGTTACATACCAAGTACATTACCAAGTTTTACATGGGATACTTTTATCCCAGAAAATATTATCTAAAAAACCAATGTAATTGCAACACAATGTGCCGTAACTGTACTTGTATATCCTGACTCCAAAGATGATTTGTAGTCATTTTCCCAATAAGAATAGTCCGCGGCTTAAAATTTAAATACGAAAATGCGCACGCGATGGCGATTGCTTGCTTGTTACTCGTTGAATCGAATAGTGACGCGGTAAAACGCTAGGTGGCACCAGTTTATAACCGGCAACTAGTGATGCGCCCGAACATACAATAAAATTATTTTATTTATTTAGGAAATAGCGTTTTAAACCGTGGAGTGCCACTTAAAGTAGCATATATTTATATCGAAGTGCAACAAACCTGATCGGGCCAACCAATAAATCGTCTATTAAATCTAGCATTATATCGACTTCCCGTTAACTGGCACATAGTTTACGGCGCCGGCTGTTCATTATAGGCCAGGCCAGCTTTATTACAATAGAATTTCGTAATTCCGTATTTATAATAATTGACCGGGATTTAAGACCGGAACAGAGTCCGCTACTTAATTGTTTAACGTTTTAATGAAATTTCCCAGGAAACGGCGATTGTTCGTCTCGGTTCTTAGCGTTGGTGAAATTTCGCATCATCGAATTTTGTTAATTAGATTACTATTACCAAACACTTATTTAAAAGCTTTTGATATCTGTTTTACTTTTAACAGGAAATACGCCTAACTTCGGTCATATTTATTAAATCAATTAGCAATATTTTATGGGTATATACAACTGAATAAAAAGCAGGGAACGGATTACGTTACTTAAATAATAAAAGTGTCAATAATTTTTTTTTTAGTTTGCCTAATTTGGCTAATTGATCTGTAAAAAATATATAACGTTTCTAGCTATTCACAGTTCTATACTAATCATGTGGTGTACGCTCCTGTTCAGATATTGTTGATACCTTTATATTTTCCCTGAACATTGTTTGAAAATTGAGTCCCGACAAGATTCGAACGAAAGCTTTTCGGTATATCCGGGTTGTGCGGATTCGAAGCCTACCGTCTGTAAAGAAATTCTTTGATATACAATCTATACATACATATACAATAAAAGGTATACATGTACACGGTTGATGTAGAAGCGGATAAGCTTTTGTATCAACCTTCAGGTATAGGTAAAAGATCTACGATTTTTTGCCAACGTGTAAGAAATCACAAATCTTTTTGTATGACTTTTATTCATTTAAAGTCCAATAAATACCGTGTTATTGACCGAGTGGACGAGGTGAGCGAAAGTCTCTACTTCAACTCGCAAATTTTTCTTTCATCTGTCCGGATGGACATATTCGCGCACAGGTTAACATTTTCAAAGAATTTTGACGAAACTTGGTATACAGATTTATTTCGCCACTGATTTTTGATTAGTAGTGTATTTCCTCTAAAAAGAGAAGAAATTTGCTGCAACCCCGTTTACTGGCCAATTTTGATATTTGGCAGAAGCATTGGGTACTCAATCCGGAACGAGGGTTTTAACTGCTTCAGAGGTTTTCGATATATAAGGCATTAAGTTGTATGTTTAGGACGTAGTATAGGATATAGCATCATGCCGTGTGGTCCCGCCAGTAGACCAACTCGACTCTTCCAGTTGGTGTCTCAAGAGTCGGATAACGGTATATCCACGGAATGTGCAGCACTCGTCAGTACATTAAAATCTTCCACGACGTCCAGGACGCATGCGTAGCGGTGGACGTCTTTCGGCAGATAAGTATGTTGATATTGTTATGAACACAGTTGGTGCAAAAAATTAGTGCTCACAAGGTCTACCATTCGCAGAACTGCTTTTATAAAATGTAACCTATGGCGTTTAGTTGAACATCAGTAGTGGGGTGTTTTGTTTTTGGCAGATGGATGTAGCATCGTACCACACATTAGGTTGATTTGTGCAGGTTATGCCAAACAATATACTTGTGTGTTTTGGCACAAGCATTGAACCAACTCCCGAGCCAGATAGAGCTGGCGGTGCCAATTGTAATTAACTATTAGTTCTAGAGGCAATACGTATCGTGACGACAGATGTAACTATGGTATAGAGTTAGGAACCTTTCCTTCTCGTTTAGAAAATTAAGTGTGACAGCTGTATCAGAACTTTTAAGTCACCTGAAGGCAACTGATTAGGTTTAAGGGTTGTAAGTCTTATCACAACTGTAGCATTCAGTTGTAAATACTACTTTTTATAACGATCACCCATCTACGAAGCGACCGCAGCGTTGCTCACCTTTACCCGTCCGTTACGAACGCTACCCAAGTTAGGTGCTGAAATTTATTGAAATGGTTAATGATACTCTTTTACACTTTCTCAATTGCAATAAATATTAGAAAACAATCCAAAGTCCTATACCATTTTTTTATATTAATGAATGGTGTGATGAGCTAGTCGTTCATCTGATGTTAAGCGAGACAGCCACCCATAACAGAACACTGTCACTCGGAACTCTAAAAATATAAAACCGCATAACACTGAACTGCGCAAATTCATCCTTTGATATCAGCAAGAGATTAGATCATAAAATCTCATTGCCCAATAATTTCACTAACTACAGTGTCCTTCAAAATGGAACACAATAGTGCTTGCACACTACTGCTTGGCGGCAGAATAACTGGCAAATCGGTGGTAGCTACCTAAACGAACTTTGTAAAAAAGTCCTCCCACCTAGTGAACTATGTATCTATTAAGGCGCAAAACTAAACTAAAACGAATAGAAAATGATATCACAGTAACTATATCGCTCTACGATCATACAGACATTTATGGCAGAGGTGCGAAAATACGACCTCTTTCCCTAAATATTTTATTTCTAACCGTGTAAACAAACTTTTGTTTGGTAAACATGTTTGTCTGCTTATTTTTATCACCAATCAGGTCGGGGTACTAAAACTGAGATGTCAGATCAGAACCTTCGTCACCATCACCATAATATGAATAGGCGTATTTTATTTACGATCCTCGAAATAATTTTTGTCTGTGTCTATAAAATTTTGGTTTTTATGATTATTTTAGTGACACGATTCTGAATAATTCAAGAGCATCTTGATTGCGATCCTTCATGAAACATGTACCTTTATAAATAAAAAGAGGACGTGTACATCCATATCTTCTATATCTTCGGAAAAGTATTTACTCCGTATAATAATGATTGGAAATACAGTCGTTCACCTGATGTTAAGCAACACGGCCGCCCATAACAGAACAGTGTCACTCGGAACTCTAAAATGTAAAGTTTCGCGTGACACTGCACTGCGCACATCATCCTGAGACATCAGCACTAATAATAAGATTACTCGACTGTAAAATCAGATTATAAAGTCTCAATTGCCCAGTAATTTCACTAGCTACAATGCCTTCAAACCGGAACACAGTAGTGCTTACGCACTACTGCTTGGTGGCAGAATAACTGGCAAAGCGGTGGTACCTACCTAGACGAACTTTGCAGTAAAGTCCTACCACTTAGGTTAGGTTTACTTATCAGCGTTAAACAGCTACCACCTAGACACGCGAAACTTTATAATGTTCGAGTTCCGAATGACACTGTAACTGGTATGTGCGGGCGTATCGCTTAACATACCGTAAACGTATGGCAAACGACTAAATCGTTACGTTATTAATAAATGAAAATTATGATCATACTTATTTTGGTGTGAAACTTGCTACTATGCCGTAGCGTTTATCGATTAAAGAAAGGGTTCTAACAGGTCTTCACGCTTTTACTATTTGTTCTAAATTGTTAGTATGTTTACCGACAATCGGATCAAATTGTTATTGAATTTGGATGAAGTTTGAGTCCAGCTAAGTAATATCGCGCAAACCAATCCTTTGTTCTCAAAGGCCTTTGGCAAGCGGTAGAGCCGTGATGAAATATGAGATAGTGATGAAAAAGCGAGTTAGGATCTTAACAGATTTCCTTTGTTCCAAGTTAAGGTTAAGGATTTGCTGTTTACCGTATTTAGATTATTATTTTACTTGGCTTGGTTTTTCGGAGCCCTCTTTGATTTGGTACCACCAAAAGGTTTACGTTATATAGAAAATGGGTACCCCCTCCTGCTGGGCGATTGTCTAACTTGATTGCAACCACAAGAATCATATTAATATATGGATTTCACATTTTCAATACACAGTTTATGTACATAGCCACTTTGGAAATTTTCGGATTCGGAATGAAAATTCTCTTGTTGCATTGTAATCAAGCTGGGCGATCACGAAACTGAATTGCAACAGATTTTTAGGATTTATCTGTTTGAATACGTAGTTTGTACATAGTTACTGTGGGAATTTTTAAATGAGAAATGGAATTTCTCTGCTTCTTTGAAATCAAAGTTCATGATCCCCAAAAAATGTTTAAACTAATCAATCACCTATTTTTGATTTTATTTTTTCTTTCTTTTTAGTGTACCTACTATATTTAATACCTAGAATTAAGTCTTTCCTTATCCTTAAGTTTTATACTAATTAGAAGAGACTAAATCCCACGACACAGATCATCCTACGAGTAGTGTGGGATCCAGGGATCAACCCACATGTTATGTTCTTATTGACTTGCACTTTAGGACTACTATTTGATATGGGATTTGTCCATAAATGTTTTTATGCCAGCAAGCAAGTATTCTGCTCTTCGGGAGTAGGATACTTGCTTGCTGGAATAAAGTCTACCAAAAACATTTATGGACTGGCTTGTGACCGCAGCTTAAGAATATCTGTAATACTAGACGTGCCACTAATGCGTTACGTCAATAGCCGAAAGGCACACTGAACACAGGCATTCCCCATAACATGCCACTTTGGACGCTTATCATAGCAGGTTTGCCATAATCACCGCCCGCTTGGCAGGTGGCTTGGTGATCGCAGTAGATTTTAATGTACCGAAGAAAATACTGCTGCCCATTGCCTGGATATTCCCTGAGCTGGATCTTACGGCCCCTACGGATGGGGTGGTCCTATTGGTATTGACGGGCTGGTGGCGATGCTGGTAGAATGTTTCTATTTTTATAGAGAGTCACACTATGAAAACAAAAGATTGTGTATGAGACCACACGACTGATATAAACCTTCCATACGAAACGTAACTCTCTCTTTCTATTTTCACTAAATGATATCTTCCTCTCAACTTTCGTTCGCCTCACCCGATCAATTTCTGTAACGCATCATGCATTCACCAGCTTACTCCAAGTCAAGCGTGTGTAAAGAAGTTTCACTTCAAAAATTCTAGTCTTATCTAAGAATTAGATAAACAATCATTGTATTAGGTATCAAAGAACAAATAGTAATACTACGGAATGTTATAACGTAAATAAGCAACGAATTCTTTTAGTCTTAATACAAAAAAGATACACGAGAAAAGACCAAACAAAGTTAATTATAACAAACAAACTACGCACAACGCCGTCCATCTCACAAACTGGAGAATAATCGCACCGATATTTCTGCGTCTGAACTAGTCAGAAATAGTCCAGGCTATGACTAGTTGACTAGTGTAAACAAATTGCGTATGCCGTGAATAATTCATCAAAGAAACGGGCGCTGACAAATGAAATCTAATGAATACGATATGAGACGCCGGGAGGGCTGAGATTTGCGAATGTAGTTTTATCGTGTAGGTGAGAAATAGGAAAAGTGTGGTTTTACATTTTTACGTAAATGTGGTTTATGTTTTTGTTTCGGATAATAATTATAAGCCTGAAAAAGTTTACTGGTAAAATTGGCGCTCAATGGGCTCCCCCATAACAGCTGCTTAATTTGGATACATTCATGATTTTCCAAAATACCGGTAGGACTGTACAACCTACATTTGATTTTAATACAATCAAACGCAATTTGGAACTTGTAATTATGTAGATATTGTACCTATATAGGTATATACGGTAATAATAGACGCTATCGGTTATCAATAAGAATACTAATGATCATACGTCATTAGTTAATACGTTTTGACAGCTAGGTCACGGAACTTATTACAAAACTAGTTGTGCCCCGCGGTTTCACCCGCGGATAAAAAGCATTTTAATTAATTGCTCATCCCACGGAAATATTTCAGTTTTCCGGGATAAAATGTAGCCTATATGTTAATCCAGTGTATAAGCTATCTTGGTACCAAATTTCATCCAAATCCATTCAGCCGTTTGAGCGTGAAGGAGTAACAAACATACACACATACACACAAACACACGATATTTTTTTCACTGGATTTGTCTTTGCTGTATGAAGTATCGTCATCGCCTGTAAGAAATCCACCACACATAAAACGTAAACATAAAAAATTAATAATAACGCCCAACGTTCAGATACTTAGATCCTGGATCCTAACTAGGATTCCCTGTCTCTAGGGACACAGGAACTACGAAGACCTTGGTGCCACAATACCCTGACTTAGGCCTCTACTGTAAAGCACTACTTAGATTGAGCAGTTGCTTGCATCTTGCATCTATCGGCTGCCGGGATCCGGGATATGAGCCGATCTGCTCAGCCACAACACCACAGAATCTGTCCACATAAGCGTCCTATAAAGAACAACATCACCTTATTTTAGGAGAGCGCCACTTTAATAGCTTCTATGCCTCTTACATTCAACTGCTCCCCGCGGTTTCGACCAGCTCGTCGGTCCACTTAGTGGGGAACGGGAGTTGGTCTACGCGACATCTTCTGGTTCGTGATCACCATTCAAGAACCTTTCTCCCCATCGGTTGTTTCTGAAAGCAATTTGGCTTCCTTACTGCCATAGCTGATATAATATTAAGAAACCGTCATGGCGTAATCGTTCTGTATGATAAATTTAATGATCATAAATATTAAACATATATCGGATGTAGGTACTTACCGTTAAAATGCCAGTGCCAATACAGACATAATAGTAGTACGCATTACGACAGCTAATGACGCTGTCTTGCATGCTTTAAGATCCGAAATTATTATATGGCTCGTCCTTCTTGGATAAGAAAGCGTCAAAGCGTTTGCTGATATCTTCACAAGTTTTAAAAATTTGTATTTAAAACCATACCAAAAATATGAAATTAATGTACAAAATTTCCATAAGTACGATAGACTCGATACCTTATATAATTATTTTGGAAGCCTAGATGGTTATGCAAATTTGTTGATTTATTGGGGAAGGAAAATGACTGATTAAGTTAACGGCTCAATAAACGTTAGTAAAAAAAAGATAACTATCAATTAAAATATAACTGAATATTAAATAAATATTCTAAAAATTTTGTAAACTTATCGGAAAACGTTTATATAAATTGTTCGCTTTGAAATTTCTTTATGATTTCTATTGCTTCTATTCCTATACTATTCCTATGATATTATTATTATAGAGCGTATCATAAAAAGATGGTTCTACTCTCTGTTTTTAATTTGTATTATGAAACAAAATATTTGATTTTGAATTTTTTAGAATCGCTCCCGTTTCAGCCTTTGACTAAACAGCTACCTTAACTGACCATGCAGCCCTGCGGCAAATATCTTTATTGCAGCTCATCTTATTCTTGTTTTATTATGAACAAACACGTATTTTATGATTCGCATACTGCTTGTCTGCCTTCGTGTTTGAGCTAAATTAACGTGTTGAGTCTGGTTTGATAATTTTTCTACATGAAATTAGCTCAGATGTAAAAAGCTTCTTCTTGAATTACTCAGAAAAAGGATTGAAATTGCATTCCTTATATTTTGGTGTTTTCATATTTATTTTTAGGAGTGCTTTCGCTCCATTGGACTTGTCGAACGATATTTGCGATATTTGTATTCACAATGAAATTTCTCTTCAGACACATACTGCCTCTATTTGTTTTAATATTTATTCCAATTATTCTATTCAGAACTTGAACCCTAAAACTATATTTATAAAGTAACAAAGAAAAACCTTACCCATTAAATTTACAAGCCAATAAATCTATTCGCAACTGTATCAAGAAAATCCATAATCCCCACCAGTTAATACAACAATAAGCATCTCGAGTCTGAACAAACAAGACTGTACTCGAATATTGTCTTGTTTATTAGACGGCCCCCGCCTGAGGCGAGGATCCAATATAATGGAATACTTCAACGTTATTTGCAGATACACGGATACTTACCAGTTTCGCCCCGGGTAGTAGTATAATGTAACTATGTGATGACACAGATAAAGGAAGATGAGGATTAGGATAAAAATACACTGTTTTGGTAGTACATCTTTGCAAAAGCCTGGAGCGTATTTGGAGAGACTTAAAAAATGTATTTTGACAGACTGCAAACGTTTTTGTACTTTGAAAAAACAATATCTATTCTTGTATTCTAAAAACACTTTCGGCAGCGAATGCAATTAAAAGTTAATATTTATTTATTTGTTTCTTTCAGTATTTCGTATAGATAAAAAAACACTGCCACATCGCGATATAGCAAGACAGTGTTATCGCTATCGTCTGATCGCATCGCGCTCTTATGTGTGAAGTGTAAGCAAACGGCAGACCTATTGAGCCAAGGTCTTAAAGAACAACCTGGAACAATCATGATTTGATAATTAATGAAGTCATAAAGCGATAACCTTTATGTCAAAATTATTAGGAAAAAAGAAGATCACGACTTACGTATCACAGGCATATTTTCAAAACATTCAGAGATCATTTCACACCTTAATTGCAAACTAAACTCCACCTAATATAATGAAATTGAATGTTTTACCAGAATCTCTATATCAAAATCTATCTTAAAAAAAGTAGTACTTAACAGAACAAATATAAAACACAATTTTGTGTACTCCAATCACACTAACAGACAATTATGTAATAGTAGATTCATGTATGAGCGTTAGATGCCGAACATGTGGTACATTGTACAGCTGCATACAACTAACTTACAACTACGCAATATTGAAGTTGGAAATATTGTTTGGGACTTAGGTTTACTAGAAATTCTGTAGAATGTTCGTATTCGTACAATCGTATTGTGCAATTTAGATACGTTACTTTCAGATGCATTTTAAAGAGAAAGGTTTAAATGCTATTTCTTAACCTTTAACTTTTTTTTTACTTCAAACTTGTCTAGCATTTGACCACGCTCTTACCTGATGAGAAGTGACGATGTGATCGAAGATTTAGCATGCTAGCGAAGTAGAAGATTGAGATTATACCTATTTAAAAGCAAAAAATATACTAAGCAACTTTTGTTCGAAATTACGACAAATTGTTTTTCCAGAAACGAAGTTAGGTTATAGACATAAATAAATGAGTTATGGTTAAGGAAGGTGTATTGTAGATGCTACTAGAATCGTGATTAAGAAAAATTATTTTGTTACTTTTAGAAGCAAGTACGGTTTATCTATGTACAAATCTTTTTATTATCAAACTTAACATAAACCCCCATAGGTAATAAGTCTGCGTTTCAAACAAACTCCTTTATTTCGTTGCATAATTTGGTAATGCTTCCTCTGGTGAGAAATCTCGCTTTGTACATATTAAGCTAGGGGCGTTTGAAGGTTAACTAATTTTCACTACAAGCAAATAATACAACATTTATTTCACAACGAAACTATGTTCAGCGGTATACGTCTTCGAACTGATAATAATGACGATATTACTATTAGTTAACTTATAATAATGAGGTTATGTGCCTTTATAAACCTTATATCCAAACACAATAGATTTTATTACATCTAAGTTTAAGAAAGGCCTTCCATACCCATTTTTTAAAGCTTTTTTAAAAGTTATAGTGATAATAAAGCCTATAATGCGTGTATTAATGAAGGTGCCTCGAAGTTTATCTGGTAGAAGAAAAGTTTAGTTTGAGATATAAAAAGAAGTGATGATGAAAATAAAATAATAAATGTTAAAACTTTACCTTGAATTTTTTAATTTATTACTATTCAACTACAATTATCTATATAGACTTATAGAAAAATAAAAAAGGTCTTTTAATGCTACCTGTAACGTCTACCAACATTCATGATTATAATTAATTTAATAAATTAACAAAATCATAATTATAATTAATCATAATTATACTTTGGAATAATATTTCAAACAATCGTACCATCATCAATATGTATTTTTTGAACATATTAATATGCAATTACACCTTATTGTAGTGAACATGAGGATGTTCACGAACATAGAAACGCATGCATTTATAGCGCTAAAATAAATCTACATTTACGTTCCAAGGAATAAGTTATTTCCTCTCACACAAAAACAATTTATGATCGAACTTTTAGGATTTTTTGTAGTTTTACAATTTGCAGCAGAGATAAAGCTCTCGACGCCTTTTTCAGTTATCAGTAGCACGTGATGCGAACAGCCGATTTTGCGCCATATGTTCGTGAAAAAACTTTATGGACCCAAGAGGCGTTCGCTATGGCGTTAGTTTTTTTACTTGCACATTTACTGCCACTTATGGATGTGATTACGAAATATTTATTAGAGAAGTTACAAGTTTGGCTAGTGTCAAATTTCGCGGTTTTCAAGTGGTTCTTCCGCTAAATATGCCACGATGTCTAGAAACTTTGGTTTCTTGTTCTCGGAAGTTTGGACATTTGGTTTGAAGAGGTTTGATAGTAACACGTGTCTAACTCTCGGTTCTCATATATACACGGTGGAATTTAATTCACTCTTTCATTAAATGTATGTACTCAGACCATGCTCGTACCAGGGCCAATAAAAAAAATATAGGTATTGTTTTAGTATTTAGTGCATCCTAAAATAACTGCATAATAGCCGAAATGTATATTTAACGGTATACACAGCACGGGCACCAGCTGAGTGCTTTGTAAATGTTACGTAGGCAATAAAACACCTGCTTTGCTCAATGTCGCAAGGCTTTTCCTAAAAAATTAAATTTGATAATACCTAGATTTAAGTTTTATTTCATAAGTTTTTTATTTATGTAGTTATATAACAGCATTCCTTAGCATGGACTGAATACATACATTAAAGGAAAAGAACGAATTAAATTCCACCTTGTATATACCTACTATATTGTATACGTTTGTCAAACTATCAACTTGACACAACAAATACTGAACGGAGTTTTGGCGGGAAAGCGAAAAAGATTGCGTCACCGCATTATATTATTTTCCAAAACTTGTGTTATTTTCAGTGTTATTGCATAAAATTGGTGGCATTTTATTTGTTAAGTGCTGGATTATAGGCGAGAGTGTGGGAAAATGGTATAATGATGGTGAAACGTTTCTTTTCGTGTTATTTCCAAAACTCCATAGAAGCTTCAAGTAAAGTTGCCACCACTTTACTAGGAGTATGACTTTGACTAGATTGACTTGACTATGACTCGACTTGATGACGTCGACGGAGAAAAAAAAAAAAAGTTGACATGAGCTTGAGAAACCTATAAGGTAAACTGGGGACTCAATGGCAAACATGATTTCATACAAGTTGTGTACAATTTGTAAATAGTACACTTAATTTGAATCAAAAGCAAGGCAAGTACTGACCATATGCGCATTTATAATTCAAAAGGTTAAATAATTCAAATTCTCATAATGACTATCTTCCGACATTAAGCACCGTACCCACTTGTACAGAACACATTCCCAAAGGAGGGAACAGGAAGCATCGCTTGGAACACCGATTCCGGGAACGTTATTGTGTAATAATTACTTATGCCGCACGGTTCCGTTTTAGGCATAATAAATATGGAAGCAACGTTTTGATTTCTATTTTCGATAGATAATGTCGTTTAACGCTTTAATCACTATCATTATCCTAAGCATCTAATATGTAACTTATTTTTGTATTCCTAGAACAAACCTCTTTATTTCCGAAATAAAGTCTGATATAATTTGAGTGCGTCGTCGTTTACGTTACTGATCTGCTGCTGTTGACTTTTCTGCTATTATTTAGTGGCCTTCTATGTAGCCAACTCTAGTTGATAGTCAATTTACATAAACGCAAAGCGTAAAAACTGACTCCAGACTTATATGGTTTTCTCATGGATTCCATCGTCAAAACTGGACCAAATTGAAATGAGACCATACGGGAAGCAGCAGCTTTCAAATAAAAATCATCAAAATCAGTTCACCCATTCGATACACATGTGAGGTAGTAAACATTTAAAAAAAAAATCGAGAACCTCCTCCTTTTTAGAAGTCGGTTGAAAATACAAAAGTTTGTTTATAACTAATATATATATATAAAAGGAATTTGGCGGGAACGCGAAAAAGATAGCGTCACTGCATTGTATTATTTTCCAAAACTTGTGTTATTTTCAGTGTTAGTGCATAAAATTGGCGGCATCCTATTCGCTAAGTGCTGGATTACAGGCATGAGTGTGGGAAAGTGGTATAATGATGGTGAAACTTTTCTTTTCATGTTGTTTCTAAAACTCCATAAAAGCTTCAAGTAAAGTTGCCACCACTTTACTAAGAGTATGACTTTGACTAGACTATGACTTGACTATGACTTGACTTGATGACTTCGACTGTGACTTGACACATATTTGCGTGAAATATCATTAACTGATAAATTATCAATTACTTGACACTGGCTAAATACACGGAAGTGTGGAGCCAAATCATAATATAAAAAAATATATATATAAAAAATCTATCTCCATACTGTTAAATCATAACGCAGTGTCGATAGACAGACACTACGAGTGTTCCTCTCGTAAGACGCTCATAATTCCCCAGGAGTGTTTCACACGTAATAATCTCATGATGCGCTGTTGTATTCACAGTGCACGTGGTAAGCTAAATGCGTTCGAGCGCTGAATATTTAATTTGTATTCTCTTTACGTTAAATATCGTAATAACACCAAGCGCTTTGAATCTTCTGGATTCGTCCAAATTGTTTCAATCGTGTTTATACTTATGTGATATGTCGGCACAACGGAAACGAACGTTAATAAAATATTGAGCAATTGTTTTATTATGGAAAGCAATGAATACCAAGAAAAGAGCACGTCGCCAATACTGCAGCCAGTCCCTCCAATTGTTTCGATGGAAAAACTTGACTGAAAATAATAGGATGATTTAGAGTGATACCTGATTATTTTTGCAGCTTTTTCTATCTAAACTAATATTATAAAGAAGAAAGATTTGATTGTTTGTTTTCATTGAATAGGCTGTGAAACTACTGAACCAATTTTTAAAATTCTTTCACCATTAGAATCTTACATTATATCCGATGAACATAGGTGATATAATATTTTCAAAAAAGTTACGGATCCGTATGAATACTTTTATAATGTAACTTAACGTAAACGTAGTATCATACCCGTGCGGAGCAAAGAGAAAAAAAAACTTTGACAAAGATTGGAAACACTTAATTTGTAAACTATTCTGAACGAGCTTCTGCCCGCAGCTTCGCCCGCGGCGTGGCCTATGGAAAATAATTCAACCACGCATATTCCGCCCTGAAGAGGGTGCTCTTCAGGGCGGAATTTCGAAAAATCCGTTCTTAGCGGATGCCTGCGTCATAACATCTACCTGCATGCAAAATTTCAGCCCGATCCGTCCAGTGGTTTTGGCTATGCGTTGATAGATCACTATGTCAGTCAGTCAATCAGTCGGTCACCTTTGAGTTATATATATTTAGATTAGATAAGTAGGTACTACGCATATAAATTCTTATAGCCAAAAATTCTAATTCTGAGCCTGGTCTTTAAGTACGACTTCAAGTACAAATCGGTAAGTGTCGACATGGTGTTATATTAATAGCCGATTATAAATGCAGTTTAAATTTTTAAAGTAACCAATAACTATAGAGAAAATAATAACCGAAGTGCACCCGCCACTACGCAACAAAAGGTGCGTATAAAATCATAACACAAAAGAAATATACGGTTATTTTACACCAGTGCGGTAGATTATATCTTTTATGTTTAAAATCAACAGGAAGTTTTCAAATGGGGCATGTAACCTACACTTATGATGCTGCGTTTTATAGGGTGCATAAATTTGTTCGAAGGGGTTTGTGCAAACAATACTTTGGGTAGCCAAATAAAGTTCCACAATAGTAAATGGCTTGCAAAGTTTTCGTTCATCGAAGCAACTGACACTAATGCCATCTATATTTTGGTGTAAGAAAAAATAATCAAGATGATTAGTTTTTTATACTGCTGTGGTATAACATGTATAATGGAGTTTTGGCGTGAAAACGAACAAGATCGCGTCACCGCATTGTATTATTTTCCAAAATTTATGTTATTTATTATATTGTTAGTTAACTTATGTGTTAGTGCATAAAATTGGTGGCATTTTATTCGTTAAGTGGATTACAGGCATGAGTGTGGGAACGTGGTATAATGATGGTGAAACGTTTCTTTTCGTGTTTTTTCCAAAACTCCATAGAAGCTTCTGGTAATGTTCCCACCACTTTACTAGGAATATGACTTGACTAGACTAGACTAGATTATGACTTGACTTGATGACTCGGACTGTGACATGACTTGACTTGACACACATATCTAATACCTTTAACTTGATAAATTATCAATTACTTGACACTGGCTAAATACACTAAAGTGTGAAGCCAATTGAAGCCAATAATTCCCGTCTATCCCACCGCTGTGTCCATCATGTGAGCAGATGGGAATCCAAATTCTCCAGCAAATTCTCAATTCACAAATCCCAAGTTTTTTCAGTATATATATATTTTACTTCTAGTTTATACGTAACTGGATGTTGTGTAAATTAAAACTATTTTAAAAATTGAGGTATAATATGAAAAATTCCTAAATTTTATGTCTACACCTAAAGTAATATTATAAAGAGGAAAGATTTAATTGTTTGTTTGCATTGAATATCCCCTGAAACCACTGGACCGATTTGAAAAATTATTTCACTATTAGATTCCTACATTATTCCTAATTGACAAAGGCGTAAAAAGTACCCGTGCGAAGCCGAGTCACTAGTGTCTCAATAAATAGCTCCTGGCTTTCTGAAATATTAATTACTTCATATTGCGGAATGATTTTATCCATTGCATCGTACACGTGCTTAGGTTGAAACTGCAGGGCATACATGCATGCCCATGACTATGTACGGGGCTATACATAAGTAACGAAAAATATACGGATATTAGGTAATGAATATTGGTTCAACCATTTTAAATATTACATAGCACGGACTCGAAAGTGTTCTCGCTAGATTTTTTGTAATTGTCCCAGTTGTGGTGGCCAGTATATGGAGTTTCAAAAAGTTAAATTCAATTTTGGTGTGGAAACAAGGTAAACACTCAGTGGACCGGTCTGGTGTTTGGACTAAGTTCCAAAGCAGATTAGTGACTGCGATTCGACGAAAATAAATCCAAGCAAAAGCTTTCGGGGACAGCGAGGGTTTTAAAAATTTAATGTAAAACCTTGTTTTTATTTACTTTTCTCTTAAAAAGCTTACAACTATGTTTATTGATGTAACAGACACATCAACAAAACATTTAGTTTTTAAATTGGATACAATATTTATTTAAGTGACTTAAATTTTTTTTAATTAACCACTACGTTGTATAATTTATTGCTGTCTAATTTCTTAAATTAAAACTTTCTTATGAATCAGTATCTCTCATTAAACACAGAGTTCCCGTAAACAAAACTATTAAACTTTTTCACGTGAATTTATTACTTAAAAACTATTAAAAAGGTTTAATAACATTAAAGTGCAAACAGCCAATAATTGGAACAATTTTCCGGCGTCCTTGTTTCTACCTAACTACAATCTGGAAGTCTTCAAGTCATGAGTGAATCTATCTTCTAGGCAAACATGCACCATCGTAGACTTCGTCGTCACTTTCTATCAGGTGAGACAGGTGTTAAAGCTTTGTCTGTAATTTTTTTTAAAGTAAGGATTTGTTATTGTTATTATCCTTATTAACTATAACCAATATTTATTTTAGAACAAAATCTGTAGCGACACAAATTAAATCTAAGTAAGCATTTTTGTAAAGCGACTGTCCGTGCACCCCCCGGCTGCCAGTCGTTTTCAGGTCCTACTAGAGACTGCGTGTATTAATTAGATAAGTAAAAAATAAATAGTCATATTCAGAATTCAGTTTTGGTTTTTCTCCCGGAAATAAATAAATCGCGCTGCTTGGACCGATTAGAATAAGAGGGTCCATCGCCGCGACAAATCTATTTATAGAAATCAGATGAATAAAAATGCTACAAATTGACATCCTAAAATTTAGTTAAAATACAACTTCGTGAAACCTTAGCAACATGTACCTTTATTATATAACCACTTGATTATGTGTAATCAAATTTTATCAACCTTGAATCGTTATTCCAATTTGTTAAATGAGATTCCATTCATCACAGTTTGATCCACTCAAGCCCCGCAAAAAAGAATAGACCAATAAACCCGAACACATGCAGATACGACAATCGTTTATCCGTGACGCCGTCGACTCATCTTCGCCACATGTTCGGTATTAGTTATAAATGTGGCGCAGAAATCCAGCGATCAAAATACGCGACACAGAGGATTATGCCGACGTAATCCTCTGTAGTATCCTTACACTACTGGTATGAATGCTGTTGGTGGTCTTCCACCCTCGTGTTGTTTTTTGCACTGACATACTGTCGAGTGTGACGCATCTGTTAAAATATCAATAATTTTTAATCTAGCATTATTTATTGGGGCCGCAGAAGTTTAATTTCCTTATTTTTTAGAAAAATATATAAGCTAAATACCTTACAAACCTGTAGTCAGTATTGGAGCTAATTTAATATTGTTCTGAACAAATGGAGAGCAGATTGTGGCAAACTTTTTGTTTTAAACTGTATCAAAACTGCTTATAGTTTATTTTATTCAACTTGATATCCGATTTCCGGTATTAGGTTATTTTTGTATTGTCTTTGATTTTTCTCCTGTGAAGGTGGTTTTATTTTGCGTAATTCTCTGCTTTTTAATATAAGCACATTTGCAATGTATCAATAGTCGATTGTGCGAATGCAAAATTCTCGTCTAGCAACTTATTCTGCCGCCAAGCAGTAGTGCGCAAGCACTGCTGTGTCCCGGTTTGAAGGGCACTGTAGCTAGTGAAATTACTGGGCAAATGAGACTTTATGATCTGATCTCACAGTTTAGTAATCTTATTACTAGATTGTGCTGATGTCTCTGGATGACGTGCGCAGTGCAGTGTCACGCGAACCTCTATACTTTAGAGTTCCGAGTGACACTGCAGGTGATATGGGCAGCCGTGTCGTTTAACATCAGGCGAACGGCTAGCTCGTCACATCATACCTTAACATTAAAAAAAATAATAATAATTTTTATATAGATAGCTACTTATCTACATTTGGCGATTACAAAAGTAGCTTAAAAATGCAATTTAAATCCCTACCGTGGATATTACGTCATTAATTATTACAATTGGCAACAAATTACGTTCCTCGACGGAACATACGCACGAGGACACATATTATAGGTACCTAATCCGGAGGGTCCGATACTTTTAACGAAGTTCGTCGGCCATTTATGTCACCCCTTCTATTTAAACGGCTAATGCTCGCCTCATGTTCATTCATGATTTAGGGCTCCATATTGTGTTAACAGCGAAATTAGTATCGAAAGGTGCGATATAAGCACTCGAAGCTTATTCACGTGCACGAATAAGCTGAGAAAAACCAGTTCTGTTTATATTTTGTGGGGTGTTTTAATACTGAATGGAGATGACAATTTTTGGAGTGATTTGGCACGGTTGGTTTTACAAAACCAATATTTTGTACGCTAAAATTTAGAGTTTTGAAGTAAAACTCACCACTTCAAATCGCAGTAGGGATGCTAATGGAAGTTTAAATCGGTTCACGTAGATTTCCATTGTCAATATAGCAAAGTTAAAAATTGGTATTATTATGTTTCCAACATAATAATACCAATTTTTAACTTTGCTATATTTTTGCTTTGCTTGTCCGGTACACGATAACGGTGATATGACAATTTACGATTATCATGACGGCGACATTAACAATAAACAAAGACAAAACAAAGTTACTACCGGCCAGTAGATGGAGCTAAACTAAATAAGTTTTACTTCAGTCATGTGGTCTAAAGCACCCTTTTTTTTCTCATGGCTTCTTCTTCTGGTACCTTTCTTCTACTGGGGGTCAGCCTTGGCGTTTTGTGGTTTAAGTTTATTATAAAAACCGAACTTTAGAAAGTAAATTAAGATGATGAAAAATGCGATCAGTTTTTCTTAAAAAATGCAATCACCGTACTAAATTAAATAGACTACTATTGAATTATTTTTTTACCAGCAAAGTGCTATATATTATTTCAACTAAATACTACAATCATATAATAACAAATATTAAACACTACCTACTACAAAAATTTGGTCTATATACCATATTTGTATTATTATTTTATTTCGTGTAATGAAAAGCATTTTACCATTATTCAACAAGTTGTAAAACTTTGATTAATTTCTCACTCACATTATTTTCATTCAAATCACAGCTTAAATGTTCAACGTCTCAACAGACAATAAACCTAACTTCCCGTGAAGCTCAGACATTGTTTTAGCAAAATTAATATTCAGAATTGTGACATTACATAGAAATTGCCCGTTTAGCAACTTTACCGCCATTTATACACTCCCCGTTAAGAGGAGAGGAATTTGCTTAAGCGCAGTTTACAAGTTTAACCAAGGGTCAAATGCTCTCCGGCGACCAGCGGTCATCTCACCAGACATTCTTAATTGCAGGCTGAATATTTTAGTCAAACGAAGAGATTTTGGCTACTGTTTAGTGTATATAGAAGCGTAAAGTAAGTGTCTAGAGTTTTGCTAATTATTTTACCTTACTTTAAAATCCCTTGTGGTTTTCTAACAGTTCGCGCTTTGCCTAGGCGTGTTGAAAATGTCTCTGAGAATAAAAAAGAGAACCACGTCTCGTCGACGCCATCCAACGAAATTTTATGAATTATTATTTTTTTGTTAATTGCATGTCAAAAAGCTTCTCAGTAATTAAATAAGCACTTAATTTTTTCATGGGCAGCTAGTGTACAATAATATTCAAATATATTATTACTTTCTGACATATATTAAATGAAATTATTAAATTAAATAATTAAATTACTTTTAAATATACTTTTATATGTGAACGATTACGCGCGTCACGTGATTCTAGCGTAAAAAACCACACAAAAGTCATAAATATACCTAACTAGCTTCTGCCAGCGGCTTCACTCGCGTGGCCTATAATAAATAATTCAACCACCCATTTCACCCTCTTAGGGGTGGAATTTCGAAAAACCCTTTCTTAGTGGATACCTTCACTTTACAAAGAACAAACCAAATTTCAAGTCTGTAGGATCAGTAGTTTAGGCTCTGCGTTGATATATAAGTTAGTCAGGACTTTGAATTTTATATGTATAGATTCCTCAATTTTTTTTATTTTTTTCTTTACATGTGATCAACTAGCTAGCCATGCCATTCATTCACTTAAAAAAAAAACCAGTCGAACATCATAGATATACCTATAACTTATGTTTGAGATCTAAAATAACTGACGATAATTACTAGAAAGTCACGATTCTACAACTCGATAATTTTCAAATACATGTTCAAATATCGTACCTACTTACAACAAGAAGTATTTCTTAAAACCCCAATAAATTCATAGTGCAGAGTTTCCCCAAAGAAAGCTGGCTGTATCACAGCGACCACTCGCTTTTGTCGTACGATGGACTCTCTAAGCGTTTAATGAAAATCGGCTCGCCCGGCTCTCTGCATATAGAGAGGCAATTTGGCAAAACGGTCGCATGCCTTCATACTAATGCGAAATATTGCCGGGCTATTGATATGCTGAATTAAACTTTGGGGTAAATATGGATTCTGGTAAAGTGCCTTGGCCTGGAAATGCCTGTGACAGCATTTTAGAAGCATGTTATAAAATGTGTAATGATTTAAATTTATTTAAAAAAAAGATACAAAAATAAAACTGAAGAAAATATTTTTACAATTTGTTAAAATTTGGTTCAACCACGTAAAGACGATAAAAATAGCCTATTTGCAATTGAATTATTTCACTTTAACATTGTTAAATTTCAAAAGCCCAAATATAAACCTCCAATCTAACCTCTACATCCAATCTGAACCTATATAGCTCGTTAAAATACCCACTTTATTAGACTTAACATACAATGTTAGGTGGCTTTTAAAATTTACCTTTGAAATTCTGTTTTGCCAAAGCCTCTAAATCCTGAGCCATCCATTGGCAACCACATACGTTATGAAATTATAACATTGGTGGTAAAATTTTCTAACTTTAGCAGTGTCGTTTAAAGTTAAAATTGAATTTTCTATGTGGCTTCAGCTTCAAATTTATCAGCGATTAAATCCTCCTTGAGCCAGCCAATAGTTTTAGCTTTTACTAAATTGTTTAATAACGTTGAGATCTGAATAGTTTCAACTTTAAAATAGAGTTTTATTTATAGTTATATTTTACGATATCTCCGCCACTTGCACACTGATTAAGATGATTCTTCTTTATTATGTAGGATATTCTATCAAGTTTGCTCAATACAAATTTGGTGAGGATTTTTCAGTGGAAACATAAATAATAGAATCTCTTCAATCAATAGAGGACAGTAGCTAGTGCATCGGATATCGATTCTTATATTGGCAAACAACAAGGAAAAGCTATTTAAGGACATACTACGCTAAGCTTGGCCAACCGTTTATCACATATTATGATTTTTTTTAATGTAGGTGAATGACGTGATGAACGTTCACCTGATGTTAAGCGATACGGCGTTCCAATAACAATTGCAGAGCCTCTCAGAACTCTGAATTAATACGTTCTGGCGTGACTTTGAACTATACACGTCATCCTGAGGCATCTAAAATACAATAACAAGCAGTAGTGTGCAAGCACTGCTGTGTTCCGGTTTGAAGGGCACTGTAGCTAGTGAAATTACTGGGCAAATGAGACTTTATGATCTGATCTCACAGTTTAGTAATCTTATTACTGGATTGTGCTGATGTCTCAGGATGACGTGCGCAATGCAGTGTCACGCGAACCTCTATACTTCAGAGTTCCGAGTGACACTGCAGCTGGTATGGGCAGCCGTGTCGTTTAACATCAGGCGAACGGCTAGCTCGTCACGTCATTCCTTAACATAATAAAAAAAAAACATTCGGGCTAAAACTCCACAATTTTATTTATCAGGAAATAATAGCGGGCTAAAACTCTATAATTTTATTTATCAGTAAATAATAATAAACAAAGGTAAAATGCTCCTAATATCCCTTCTTGCGACTTATGATAATATAATATGACGATGTTAACATTATCTAAGAATTTACTAATACGCAAAACATTCTGGTTAGATAACATAAAATTTATTGGAGTTTAGTATACGTAGTCCAGTATAATAAAATACAATGATTAATAAAAAAGTATGATGCAACTATGCAAAGTTTATAGCTGAAAGATTATTGCAGTACTCTGTTGGTAATGATTACAAGCCAGAATATACGCCAATGTATTATATTAAAATTCATCGGTTTATGCTATTTAAATGTCGTTTTGATCACTCAGTAGCGGACGCCATACAGAGATAAGCTATAAACCATGAAAAATACTATTATTACGGCAATAAACTTCCATAAGCCAACACAATGATTCCACTTATTTATTACAAAATATATTACAAATAAACCAGTTGTGAAATTATGTATTGTAGTTTTATTGTTATGTAAATAATATTGGACGGTTTGTAGGACATCGCGGAGTTCTGTAGTACCTATACAATAATTTATTTTATACATCTTTCAAATTGCAGTTTATTTTATATGTGTAATTTACATGAGAAGAAGATGATTCATAAAACTAACAATAAGAAGCAAATTTGAAGTCGTGGAGGATGTATATAAAAACCTACGGATTTTGTATTATATTTATTTTTCGGCCTCGTGTATGTAATTTCTTGTTTATGTGTGATATAAATAGTAATATATAAATAGACGTTACGGTGCATGTTATTTTCATCTCAGTAAATTTTTGTTATCTATTGTTATGTTTCTTTAAAGACCGCCATTGTCTCAATTGCGACAGCATCTGTGTGTGTCTGCGGCGGGTTCGATTCCAGAACAAGTATTTGAGCACAAAAAAGCACAAATACTTCTTCTGAGTCTGGGTGTTGTAGGACGATGGTCCTTGTAATTCCTGGATCCCTAGACACTGGAAATCCTTGCTATGGTCCAGGATCTGTGTATGTGATCATTGGGCGCTATTATCATTATTATCTTATTAAAGAAAACGCCCTTGTTGATCGAAAAGTAGTTTAGTTTCATCAAAAGCGACAATCTATTGGCCCATTTTTCTAACAGTCTAACGCATATTTGGTTAATGTGCACCTCACAGTTTAAAGAAAAATAAATAAGTTTACTATTTAACGACAGTTTGAGAGAGATTTCATTTTCATTTCAAAAATTCTTTATTTTAATAAATATTACATGTAACGTACAACTTAGCGCTAGAATCTAAGCTATAACTGTCTTAAAATTAAAATGTTTTACAGGCTAAAGACCGCCTTTCTAAACTTTTAGTACAATACGTAAAAAAATTTGAAGTTCTCATTAAATCATAATCGAGGGTAGTTACATTAAGATTTAACATAATTATTATTTCTACGTACTACTGAGTTACTTCATACGTTTATGTCCTAAGAAGAAGAAGAAGAAGTTTAAAGAAAAATAAATAAGTTTACTATTTAACGACAGTTTGAGAGAGATTGAAGCTATGAAAGTAAGAAACAAAGAAAGTAAATACTCTTATTCAAGATATCATACATGGAATACAAAAAAAGTATTAAAGAAAAAACATTGGAAAAATGTTTTATACTCTGTGCCATTTTAAAACTTATTTTTACCAGAACATACTTTTTTTTGCCAATTGTCACAGTGTTTGCCAGTTGTCACAGTGTGTAAAAAAAGATGTAAGTAAGCAGAATTCCAAATCTCTGCTCAAACAATTGAAGAACGACATTGCTAATGTATTTGGAAATCAAACATTGCCGTGTCGTCGGTAGCTAAGAAACTTGACACCGGCGCACGTCTACCAGACAACTAAACAAACACCAAATGTATCCGAAATAACATTATAAATCATTTTCCCTACAAACCGGGGTTTTTTTCTTACAAAAATTTGTTAGTTTCGTGACAATCTGTTCCGCTATTTGCTTAGTGTTAAACAGATGGTTCGTGGGCGCATTCATCATGTGAGAGTATTATTTTTTTGTAGTAAGATTTAGATTTGACAGGAAACTAATAGTTATTAAATCTCATTAGTCTGGAAATGAATTCTTGGCGTGAAAGGAATGTATTTTTGAAATATTTACGCAATAATGTTTTGCAAACATAATATATGTTTTTTGTGGACAAATATTATTTGAAGATAGGTAATTATGTATCTACTGTGATACCAATTGGCTTATCTCGTTAGTGTTAAAGTCTTACCTTTGTAGTGCAAACTAAAACAAAACTTGATATAAAAAAACAAGCGTGCTTTAGACTAAAGAAGTTTTACTTCAGTCATGTGACTGAAGTAAAACTTCTTTAGTTTAGCTCCATCTATCGGCCGGTGTCACTTTGTTTTTGCTTTGTTTGATGTTAATGTCGCCATCTTGACAATTGTAAATTGTAATTTTACCGGACATACTAATATACACGAATTTAACTTTTTTATGTTGACAATGGGATCTATGTGAACCAAGTTTGCCCAACCCCCCATATCTCCAAGTCAAGCGTGCGTAAAGAAGTTTTACTTCAAAAACAACATTTGATAAAACCTGCCAATCAAAATAAACAATAGCAAATTCAAACTCTAACAAGGGAAGAGAGTTTTGGCGGGAAAGTGAAAAAGATTGCGTCACCGCATTGTATTATTTTCCAAAACTTGTGTTATTTTCAGTGTTAGTGCATAAAATTGGTGGCATTCTATTCGTTAAGTGCTGGATTACAGGCATGAGTGTGGGAAAATGGTAAAATGATGGTGAAACGATTCTTTTCGTGTTGTTTCCAAAACTCCATAGAAGCTTCAAGTAAAGTTGCCACCACTTTTCTAGGAGAATGACTTTGACTAAACTATGACTTGACTATGACTTGATTTGATGACTTCGACTGTGACTTGACACATATTTTGCGTGAAATATCATTAACTTGATAAATTATCAATTACTTGATACTGGCTAAATACACAAAAGTGTGGAGCAAAAACATAAAAAAAAACAGGGAAGAGCCACCCACTGCGACGAGAAAACAGTCTAACAGTCCGATGTCGTTTTACAACAAACCAAACAAGTTCGATTACCCGCGCTCGTATCATGTACGCAATGCTATTAGAGGCTGACATTTGCTCTTTGCCGTTCCTCGGCATTCGGGGAATCTCAAAATTACTCATCGAGTATTTCAGTCACGGACTCCAGCGCCGATCCTTCGCTGATTTTTACTTCTTTCGATTCCGATTGCACTAGTTCAACTGGTGATTTGTCGTTTTGTATGTATCAACCTAGCATTAAAAGATTATAAGTGCAACTTCAACTTGACCAATACTTTTTTAAAGAACATTGCAAAACTGAATGTCATTTATTTCTGTAAATTTTTTGTGAATGTGTGTTGTTACTTTAGCTCCGTAAATAATATTTTAGTAACGATGTGTCGAAAGTTCGTGAGATGCTTAATTAGTGTTGAAAATTGCCGTGACTGTTCCGCTTATGACAATTTTGTTTCGTTATTTTAACAACGTATAATTTAGTTAGAAGCTCGAATGTATTTTTTCTTGAAGAAACTACTACTGAAATAATACGTGGTAAAAACCTAAACGTTTTAAAGAACTAATCTTTGTCCAATAAGCTGCATAAATTATTCGCAAAAAAATTAAGTTATCGTTTGTGCAAGTAAAATGCTCCAGTCAATAATAAACTATTCCGTCTAGACCAGGATCAAGGAAAAAAAAGCACCCTCGAGATCAAATTTGTTAGAAGCCAGAGTTGAGCGTCTAGAAAAGAAAAAAGTCCCAAAACAAATTGTTGGCAAACAGGCAAAGTGTCCGAGAGCAAAAATATGTTGATTGAATAAAGAAAAACTATTAAAAGTTAGTCCTTGAGCTTCTGGCTCAATTGCGACCAACAAACCTAAGCCAGTGTAGAAAGCTAGCCTGGAAGTCTAAATTACGGATAACTGTGTAGCTAAAACCTAAAGGAAAATAGAGTGAAACTTCAGTTTTAAACCATATACTTTTTGTATTTTAAAAAAAGTTAATTAATTATGAGATTTTTTAAATTTTAACAATATTCGTATTTTATCTTTTTTTATGTTATTGAATGATGTGACGAGCCAGTCGTTCACCTGATGTTAAGCGCCACGGCCGCCCATAACAGAACAGTGTTACTCGGAACCCTAAAACATAGCAATAAGCACGTCAAAAATTTGTATCGTATACCCAAACTTAATTTTGAAATTGGCACGCGTATGCGGAAACAGTCCTTGTCAAAGTTGCAGACGCAATATTAGTAGTAAACAAAGTTTCTCATGTCCAAGATTCCTATAACTTTCTCAATACTTCCACGAGATTACTTACTTTGCCATACTCGAAAATAATTCCGTATCATAATGGGAACGATACGCTTTTATACGTTGTATTAACTTATACGGCAATAGTAATATATCTGGGTATTAATTCTGCTCGATAAAGTAGAATTATTGTTTCGATACTATCGGGAATTTCGGAAAAAACTACGGATGAGCTGTTTGGACTGTAGCATTGGAAAGTTATTCGTAGTTTTTATGCTAGGTAGTAAAAGTTATCTCCCGATCATTTGACGGCTATCAAAATAGAAGGGTAGATTAAACGAATAAAAACAGTGAGCTGGATACTCCGATAGGTCGGGGCGTTGAAGCTGTCACAGTGAATTATTTGCATGCCACAATCGCTGGGCACAGTTCAAATATTTCCCATTCCAGTAGCCTTCAAATAACTCAGGATTCTTTTTGGTGGGAAACCGACGTCAATTAAAATAAAGTTTAGGTTTTTTTTGTGGGGTTTTCGTTAAAAGTGTCAGTTGGACTTTGAATCTTGCGACGAGATAGTAGCATTCTACAGGTGCAACGTTTACCGGTGGTCTGCGGTGTCAAACCGACGATGCGTAAAAAACTGATTCACCTTTGTATAAAATTGTACTCAACTTACAGCTTTATCTCTGAAACTTTACAGCTTAAATTTAACTGCTTATGATTTCGGTACTTAGTCAAAAAGCTGAGTTTTATGATAATGAAGAATTTAACAAATGTTAGAGTTTATTTTACCGAGTGCTAATTTTGAGATAGTTTGTTCGTAAAGTGGATCTTATTACATCGTTTTTAGGTTCATAATTCAAGATATTATAAACGCGTGCTTTTTACTTTACATCATCGCACTCATGGTTTATTACAATATCCCAATACAATTAAATAAGTTTGTATATCTCACTGCAAATTATATGTATGAAGACGAAGAATTTTTAATTTACCTGGATAATTATTTTAAATATTTTACCAGCAAAGAGTTTTTATGTGGCAATAGTACCTACACATTTTCTTGAATAAACAAATTTTATCTCCTGTACTGAGTGTTTTAATTTTTATCAAATTAATTATCAATAAATTATGTTTTAAGTATGTATGAAATGATTTATTCGATTTAGTATGTCTTCCCTTATATTTTTGATATCTGTTGCATGACGATTTCATTCGCACCTACAATATTTTTTTCTCTAATCTGTGGTTTGCGTCCTTTATTGCGGTTAAGTATAATAGGGTGGAGTTTTGGCGGGAACACGAAAAAGATTGCGTCACCGCATTGTATTATTTTCCAAAACTTTTCAGTGTTAGTGCAAAAAAAAACAATTATAAAACAAAGTTTGCTTCGTAATAAATTCTTCTTTTATGTGTTTAATGGCCTTTTTTTTATGTTTTGGCTCCACACTTTTGTGTATTTAGCTAGTGTCAAGTAATTGATAATTTATCAAGTTAATGATATTTAACGCAAATATGTGTCAAGTCACAGTCGAAGTCATCAAGTCAAATCATAGTCCAGTCAAAGACATACTCCTAGTAAAGTGGTGGCAACTTTACTTGAAGCTTCTATGGAGTTTTGGAAACAACACGAAAAAAAACGTTTCACCATCATTATACCACTTTCCCATACTTATGCCTGTAATCTAGCACTTAACGAATAAAATGCCACCAATTTTATGCACTAACACTGAAAATAACACAAGTTTTGGAAAATAATACAATGCAGCGACGCGATCTTTTTCGTTTTCCCGCCAAAAACTGGGTGGCATTTTATTCGTTAAGTGCTGGATTACATACTAGACTAGACTACTATAATAACTGACTTGATTTGATGACTTGGACTGTTACTTGACACATATCTGCGTGAAATATCAGTAACTTAATAATAATCAATTACTTGACAGTGGCTAAATACACAAAAGTGTGGAGTCAAAACATAAAAAAAAATAGGTCTATAGTTTTATTTCTCTTACTCTTTGGTGTGTATCTGAGTGCGCACCGCTGGTGCCGTGCCAGTGCGTGATAAAAGAAACCTGAGCCATTTTTCATGAAAGTTAGGTAATAATAATACAAGTCTCTTTTTTCTCGCAAGTGTGATGAAAAACCATCGAGAGTTTTGGCGGGAAAACGAAAAAGAACGAAAAACGATGAACGACGATGAAACACGTCTACATTGATAATTACACTCTCGGCTTCCTTATAGGCTAATATTGCCTCGAGCGATATTAGGATGCTCACTTTTATCATAATGTACCATTATCCAATTCCAATCTTAAACAAACAATTGGATCATACAAAAATCATGTTTAAGAAGAAACAAAAAAACAGGATGTTTATAAAACGACTGATTTCCCTGGGGTGTTTCAAGTATGTAAGCCTCTCTTTATTAATTTGCAAAGCATACATACATATAATTTTTCTTTTCTTTTTATTACATAAAAATGTAACAACTTTGCCTTTTTTGTTTTTGTTTTGGCTCCACATTTTTGTGTATTTAGCCAGTGTCAAGTATTTAATAATTTCTCAAGTAAATTAATATCTAATTATATGTAACTTAAAGATGACTGACTGACATAGTGATCTATTAACGCACAGCCCAAACCACTGGACGGATCGGGCAGAAAATTGGCATACAGGTAGATGTCATGACGTAGGAATTCGCTATGAAAGGATATTTCAAAATCCCACCCTTAAAAGGGTGTGACGCGATCTTTTTCGTTTTCCCGCCGAAACTCCCTTTAGCTGCTTTGCTTTGCTTTTGTGAAATTTTATTTTGGTTTAGTTCTACACTGAAAACTAGATGGCATTGTTCGTCCTAAAAACACACGCGGCTGCATAAAATGCTGCACTTAACTAACGTTTCCGCGTCATTGTGTGATAATTAAAAATAAAGGATTGTTTAAAAACAAAATGATACAAGGAATAAAAACGCTATTCTTAAGTAAATGAGACAACCACTTAGTAGGGTACATTCTTTATTACTGATTGGCGCAAACCACGTCATAGATAGGGTATAGTTTGCGCAAAACTTTATGAGCTCTTGGAAGTTAACGCGGATGGCTGCGCAGTACGCATATTATAGTTATTGTATGGCGGCTTATACAATGCACTCACTGTACTATGCGCAGTTTGGTACTCGGGCCTATCTTCCGAGAGCTCATGAAGTTTGCGCGAGCTATAGGTACGTATACATTATATTTATCGTATAGATACCTACACATAATCCTATTAAGATAAACAGTGGCTGAAATTGATGGCTCACTGTACGCCCATGTTCACTGTCGAATATCAATACTTACTTAATATATTGATACAAATAAAAACTCGACACAAACATTTTATTCTCATAGTATAACCACAGTTTTAAAATCATGCAGTAAATGGAATTGGGGTGGTGTTATGAAACAGCGCGGTTAAAATCACGGGCTGCCTTTAGTTACACTAACCTATACAAAAATATTTGTAAACAAATGACAACCTCGCCTCTCATTTGTTTACATAAAAAAACTTGATTTCAACTGATAGAAACAAATTTGTATGGGAGTTTTGGCGGGAACGCGAAAAAGATTGCGTCACTGCATTGTATTATTTTCCAAAACTTGTGTTATTTTCAGTGTTAGTGCATAAAATTGGTGGCATTCTATTCGTTAAGTGCTGGATTACAGGCGTGAGTGTGGGAAAATGGTATAATGATGGCGAAACGTTTCTTTTCGTGTTGTTTCCAAAACTCCATAGAAGCTTCAAGTTAAGTTGCCACCACTTTACTAGGAGTATGATTTTGACTAGACTATGACTTGACTTGATGACTTCGACTGTGACTTGACACATATTTGCGTGAAATATCATTAACTTGATAAATTATCAATTACTTGACACTGGCTAAATCCACAAAAGTGTGGAGCCAAAACATAAAAAAAACTGATAGAACTAATTTGTATGGATTTGACTGTTTCAATATGCAGTTTATGTGCAGTAAATAAAACACATGTATTAATGGGTATTATTTGGTAAATATCGCAGTATCACATAATTGTATATGTGTACCTATTTGTATGACATGAAAATTGAAATGAATGGATAAATGAATCATTAAATGAAAAGTTAATATCATAATCTATACATTTAAAATTCAAAGTCCTGACTGACTGACTGACTTATATATCAACGCACAGCATAAACCGCTTGTGCTAGAGAATTAAATTTGCAGTGTGTGTTATTTGTAAAGTGTAGGTATCCACTAAGAAAGGGTTTTTCGAAATTCCACTCCTAAGAGGGTGAAATTAGTGGTTGAATTATCTATGAAAACATTTCTTCTTCGTTTCCTATAGGCCACGCGGGCGAAGCTAGAATTATAATGACATAAAAAAATCAATTAAAGAAAACAAATAATTAAAGTAATGAAAGGGTTAGTGAGTATTTTTAGTATGGTCACATTTAAAAAGAAAAAGTAGTTTTCATCTGAGAAGGCACAGTACTCTATGACCCATTATTAATGTATATTAAATCAGCAGTATAGGATTTCAAGGGGTCCCACAAATTTGCATATACGCAGCTCTATAGACCTATATTGAGACAATATATTATTAATCTTTAATTTACTTTATTAGCGTTCCTCCCCTATTTGCCTGCATTCACCCTCGCCCTGGGGATTTACACAAGAGAACGAAAATTTAAATTTGAATGACCCCTCACAATCACCTATTGCCCAAATTTTAAAGCAAATTTACATACGAGAATTTGTTTATACAGTTTTGTTTACTAAGAGCTAGCACTGGATCAACCCTTTCAGTACAGGTGATTTAGAATCTTTTGTTTTATGAACTCTAGAAACGTGTAAATACGGTCCAAAATACAATTAGTTTAGGTAAGTCAACCAAATAACATCAACACTTTTGTTTATGTACTTAATTAGCATCCGTTGTTATTTCTTCAGGATTATTGTGGAAATACGTGAAATGTCATTTTCTGTCATTATACTTAAATTTGATCGTATCTTAGTTGAGAATTGTCAAGAAGGCATAATTTTGAGTATTAAGACCATCTATTGTGACACATTCAATTCTCTACTAAAATGTACGGTGAGGTGAGGTATAAGGGGTGTTCGAAGTAAACGACCGTTGTCTATCAAGGATACTTTATTCGTAATAAAGACTGATTAATACTAACTCACTACAAGTGTGACAGACCTTAAGTTCGCATTTATCCCACTGTACGTACGTATTACGTACGTACGGACGTATTGCAATACATTTGAGATTAGAGATAAGTACGAACCTAAGAGCTCCTAAATTGTAATGCAGACTGGCATTATTTAACTATATTTTAAAGCAATAATAAAATTATGTGCCTATTGTCCATTCTCTGTAGCCATTAATAATATTCGAATTGAATTGATTTGAATATAGAAATTGATAAATATACAAACTGAAATTGGTCACTAATATCTATGAACGTTTATCAAACCGTTCCTTAAATCTAGCGATAAATAATAATAATAATAACGCCCAACGACCACATACATAGATCCTAGACCCTAATGGACAACTAAGACTCTCTGTATCTAGGGTCTCAGAAACTACGAAGACAACACCCAGACTCAGAAGTATCTGCGCTTTTTTTTCTGTGCACAAATACTTAGCCTGTCGCAGAAATTGAACCCACCGTTCGGGTTGTGAACTGACCTGCTCAACTACCACACCACAGAGGCTGTCATTGTGTCAAATGTTATATATGCACATATTTTCTTGTCCATGGTATGAGGAGTTTTTGTTCAGTAACCTAGTTTTTTTTATTATTGCAACACTTTTCTTCTTTTTAAAGTTTTTATCCATATAACTAGACCAATGAAATTGGCAGGTCTTCAACAATTTTCTCTCTCTCAGTAGTGCAATCTCGTTTTGTAATTACATCCCAAAAGCCAACGAAGCTGCACTATTTTTCCACTGTTAGTTAGACTTAACTACCACCAGAGGAGCACTCTGTTAAAGATGAGCTTTTTGAAAGTATCCGGTATATTATCCGGCCAAAATCAACATTAAATCATACTGTATTTTTTTTTAAAGATCGCAATTAACGTTCTCTTTCTAAAAGCTCTGATTGATTAAAATACTGATCCCTTAACATAAACATATTATTTTACGTAACTAATGAATGTACGTATTAATGTCACTCACTAACAAGTCACACACGTAACTTTGTTACAAGGTTCGACTAAAAGTTTTGTTTAGGTTCATTTACGGAAACAAACTTTAAAAGCTGCATTTTTAATTTAAATGTTTTATGAGTTAGTTTACTGAATCAGATTGTGAAAGCTACACTTTTTATTGTATTGAGTTCTTCTTCTTCTCGTGTAGGCAAGTGGTCAGCTTTTGTATCAGAAGTTTTAGGCTACTCAGAGCTTTTTACCGTGTTTAACGTGCCTTCCGAAGCACAGTAGCGCTCAGTTTTAAATACTACTTTTTGTAGCGGTCACCCATCAAAGAATTGACGGCAGCGAACGTTGCTAATTTTGGATAGGAACGGCTATTCGTGTTCTGCTATGAGCGCTATATTATGCTGAATCGAGTTAAAAATTTCAATGTTCTAATCTACATGATTATTGGGCCTGAGCATTTTTATATTTGATATTAACTGTAATTTTTCACCAAAAAGTTTTAAAAGGTTTTTAAAGGTCATCAAAGGTACAAAAAAGAAAGACAATCAAAGATACATCTTACTTGTCGGGTATTTTTTTTAGGCAGTAGTAGATAAAATACTAATTGTTTTATGAGCTACAAATTGCGAGTAAAAAAATCATCAAGTTAGCATTAACGATGCTAGATTAGTGGCTGAAACTATCCGGCCTAATAATCCGGACAATGCCAGAATTGTCATTGACAGTTAAGCTCTAATCCGACCCATTTCAAATATTCCACAAGTAATGAGTGCTCCACTGCATGCAATTTAAAATAGGCTCGCTCATGTGGATCAAGCTTGCCAAAAAGATAGCGAGTGTAGAGGTCCGTGGATCAAGAATGAATAGTCCAACATGCACTTAGCAGTTACAGCGGAAATGCAAATTTGGTTGTAGAATTCTTAAATTATACTCTAGCTTGGGATTTTTTCAAAACGGAATTTTCTTTATGATATTTTTTTAAATATCTGTAGCATAATATGGAGTTATTGGAATTAATTAAAATTAGCTTTGCATAAATATAGCTTTTTTTATTTATTGGTCAAAGTTAGTAAACGATTCGTCGCTAATCATAGCGACTAATAGCGTTAATAATAATAATTGCTATTTTTATATATTTTAATATACTTTTGTATATTAAAATATACTAAAGTAGGCAAAAGCCTACTTTTATCGAATGACAAATAATCCCAATTAAACTTTGATAAATTATTAAAACCGCCTTAAAATTTCCTGAAATATTAAAGCTGTAGGTATGTATAATCTGAATAATATAAAAATGAATCTCCATTTCCCTTGGTCATCGCATCACGTGTGTAAGTTCTTATGAAAGAAAAAGTTAAGAAAGTTTAAAAAAAATTACCACGCTGGTAAAGCCGCGGGGTGCAGCTAGTTTACAATAAATTGTTTTAGACACGAAAAAAATACAAAATCGTCAAAATTTCTAAAATGCAAAAAATTACAAAGTACAACAAACGAAACAAAATAAAGTCCGCAAACTTTATTAATAAATGAAGGAACAATAAGCCTTTGAATATTTCCAGCAAAAATACCATTGAATTACGTGAAAAGTAGCGTAAGTTCAAAAGTCGAGTCATTAAGTGACGGCCAAAGAAATGTTTGGATGTAATCAGCTAGCCTTCGGCGATTAAGACGTACAAACTTGGATCGACCCTGAGTTATACTATTAAGTATTCTGTGCCCTGAGACAACTTGGGCCTGGATTACGAAATGGAAACTTTGGATGAGATGAAAATGAAGTTTAATTTTCTAAAGATAAACAGGGTTATTTCAATAGATAATTTAAGGATTATTAATGATATTTCAAGGTAAAATTGCATAAATTGTGGAACTTATGATGCGACCATAGGCTACGATAGCTGTTGACCACCAAGTGGGCTGCCTACTTAGTTGCTAAACTACCTTCAGCCCGTGACTTTGCCCGCGTGGCCTATAGGAAACGAAGAAGAAAATTTTTCATAGATAATACAACCACCCATTTCAATTGGAATTTCAAAAAACCCGTTCTCAGTGGATACCTACACTTTACAAAGAACTCACCCTCCAAATTTCAAGTCTCTATGACCAGCGGTTTAGGCTGTGCGTTGATTTATAAGCCAGTCAGTCAGTCAGTCAGGACTCTAAAGTTTATATGTATAGATTTTTTAAAAGTTAACAGAGATGTTGAATGCAAGATAGAGAAAGAGAATTAAAATAAACGTCTTTATAATGTCATTAAACATAATAGACAACACTTTGTACTAAAGAAGCAAACCAATTAGAGACAATACTTTCGACGCCATACTTAATTGTCTTGCGAAGGACGAGCGCGACCCTACAGCTTACTTTTTGTTTTGATTATGACTGGAAGTTAGACGGACTGGAACAGGACTTTTTGACTAGCTTGCTGACTTTGATTTCACTTTAAACCCTCAATCTGAAATACTAAAACTTACCTAAATATTTATAATACTGAATTGGTTAAAAAAAAACATTATGAAGAGGGTGGATATAAAAAAGTAAAAGGCTAAAAATATGAATTATGTCACATCCAAATCTATCGCGTTCTAAAATCCAAGCCTTCTCGTATTTACCGAGAACTTTTCCGTCGCAGTTAATTTATTTTCTGACTAAATCTTATAAATTCGGCCCCGCTAGCATTCCGCACGCAATCTCACTCCAACTTCTTGATAAGGCTATTATATTTATTTCTCAATTTAGTTTTCCTGTATTTCTACTTATGTGTTTTGGACCTCAATATAGAGATAGTTATATTTATACCACTCTGTAATTTGAATAAGAATCGATTTTATAAATGAGTGTCAGGTTTCGTTTCACTGAGTTACCAAAACTCAATGTCTTTTAATTAGAAACTAACCTAAAACTGGAGTTTTGGCGGGAAAACGAAAAAGATCGTTTCACCGCATTGTATTATTTTCCAAAACTTGTGTTATTTTCAGTGTTAGTGCATAAAATTGATAGCATTATATTCGTTAAGTGTTGGATTACAGGTATGAGTGTGGAAAAGTGGTATAATGATGGTGAAACGTTTCTTTTCGTGTTGTTTCCAAAACTCCATAGAAGCTTTTGGTAAAGTTGCCACCACTTTACTAGGAGTATGACTTGGCTAGACTAGACTGGCTTGACTTGATGACTTGGACTGTGACTGTCCTTGACACATACATCATACATATGTATTATATAAATTAACTTGAAAAATTAATTACTTGAAACTGGCTAAATACACAAAAGTGTGGAGCCAAAACCAAACCAAAAAAAAAAACTAAAATTATAAAAAAAAACTTTTTCTATACAAAAAACTGGCATCATCTTATATTTATACAAGGATACACTAATCTGGACAAAGGCTGTTAAAATTAAAATTCCCTTTTATCCGCTGTAAAAATTTAACCAAGGTCCTGGGCAGCTAATAAGGAATTTTAATTACCAAGGAGCTTATACTTCGCCCTATTAAAACACTAACGGCAGTTTATAACCGTAAAAAAAACCTGGAAAATCGTGGAAATTCTGCGTTGTTCGAGCAGACCATTTAAATTAGCGTCGATAACTCGAAAATTCAATGAAAAGGGTTCTACCAGGAGAGCACCAATTAGTTTGCTGTTATTTTTCAATTTCGTTCGATGTTGGAAATGTGTCGTTCCAAATCGATATTACTTTATTAGGCTCCAAAATGTAAGTATCATGATTGAAACAAGTGTAAAAGGTATTGAAAACATTTAACAAACAACATTTTTTATGTTATGTGTTAGTTTGGCACCGTTTACATATTTTAAATAGCTAAAACAAAACGGATGAGAATTTCCTTCATCATCATCATCATCATCAGCTTATATTAGTCCACTGCTGGACATAAGCCTCTCCCAAGGCACGCCACTGAGCCCGGTCTTCGGCTCTATTTTTCCAGGAACTGCCAGCTACCTTGCGTATGTCATCGCTCCACCTTGCCACAGGTCGTCCTACACTACGTCTGCCGATTCGCGGTCTCCACTCCAGAACACGTCGACCCCAACGGTTATCGGTTCTTCGGCAGATATGACCAGCCCATTGCCACTTCAGCTTGCTAATTCGCTGAGCTATGTCGGTAACCTTAGTTCTCTGGCGAATGACTTCGTTTCGGATTCGATCCCGCAGAGATACCCCTAACATAGCTCTTTCCATAGCTCGCTGAGCGACCTTGAATTGATGGACTAGTCCTACCGTGAGTGTCCACGTTTCGGCTCCGTAGGTCATGACTGGTAGGACGCACTGGTTGAAGACTTTCGTCTTAAGACTCTGCGGTATGGGCGATGAGAAGACTCGACGAAGCTTCCCAAATGCTGCCCAGCCCAGCTGTATCCTTCTTTTGGCTTCACTCTCGAAATTGTTTTTACCTAGTTGGAGCGTCTGCCCTAGGTAAACGTACTTCCTAACAACTTCAAGAGCTACTCCATTTATGGCAATCGGTCCCGGAACAACGTGCTCGTTGAACATGACCTTGGTTTTATCCAAGTTCATCCGGAGACCGATGCGTAAAGAAGAATCAGCTAGGCCGTTCAGCATTTGCTGTAGCTCCTCCAGTGATTCAGCCATTATGACGATGTCGTCTGCAAATCGCAAGTGAGAGATGTACTCGCCATTTATATTGATGCCACAACCCTTCCAGTCCAGCGTCTTAAACATATCCTCCAAAGCGTTTGTGAACAGTTTCGGGGATATAACATCCCCTTGTCGCACTCCGCGGCGCAGTTGGATATGTTCAGACGCCTGGTTTTGTAACTGGACGGTCATCGTTGCGGCATCATACAAGCACCTCAGCACTTCGATGTATCGCCAATCAACCTGGCATCGCTGTAAGGAGTCCAGAACAGACCAGGTTTCGATAGAGTCAAAGGCTTTCTCATAGTCCACAAACGCTAAGCACAGGGGTCGATTGTACTCTTGGGTCTTCTGTACAATCTGCCGCACTGTGTGGATGTGGTCAATGGTACTATACCCGCTACGAAACCCGGCCTGTTCCGGAGGTTGAAACTCGTCAAGCCTTCGCGCTAGACGATTCGTGATGACTCTGGAGAACAGCTTGTAGACATGGCTCAGAAGCGATATGGGTCGGTAATTCTTCAAAAGGGTTTTATCACCCTTTTTGAAAAATAAAACGACCACGCTTCTATTCCATGCCTTCGGAGTTCTCCCAGTAAAGAGGACAGAGTTAAAAAGCTTTTGTAGCTCACTAAGTACTGGAGCACCTCCAGCTTTTAAGAGCTCAGTCGTAACTCCGTCCTCACCTGAGGCTTTTCCATTTTTAAGCTGTTTAAGAGCCATCACGATCTCGTCCTGGCTGACTTCAGGCAGCTCTTCTGTGTAGTGGCGTGTTAAAGTGGCTCTACAGTCTTCTGAATCGGAGTCAGGTCGAGAAGCATGTGATGCGTAGAGTTGGCTGTAATAATCTTTAACTTCCGAAAGGATCTCCGGCTTTGAAGAGATGACTGTCCCCGTGGACGTAGTCAGCTTCGTCAGGTGGCTTCTTCCGAGTGGCTGGACGAACACTTTTGACCCCCGATTCTGCTCTATAGCTTTTTCAATTTCGAGCGTATTGTAAGATCGGAGGTCACGTCGTACCAGCTTTTTAATTGTCTTATTGAGTGCCCGCTGATGTTCTGACGAAGTAGACTCGGGGTTTATACGTCGTTCTTCTATAAGCCGCAGAGTATCTCTCGAAAGTTTAGACCTTTTGCCAGTTCGCTGCTTTGCACAAAGCTTCGCGCCTTCTTCCCTGAGGACATCCACCACTTGGTCGAGTTTCTGGTCTACGTCATCTGTGTTTTTCAAGGCAGCGAATCGATTTTCCAGTTTTAACTGGAATGTCTCAGACCCTACCACGGTTTGGACCATGTTTGGTCGGAGCGTGGACTTCATTAAATGAGCTCGTTCCAGCTTGAAATCGATATTCAGAGTGCCTCGTACAAGTCTGTGATCACTCCCGGTGTTGAACCTAGTGATCACTGAGACATCTCTGAATATATGCCGTTTGTCCGCTATAATGAAGTCGATCTCATTATAGCTCATTATCTCGAGAATTTCCTTCTTGACCACAAAATCTAAAAAGCAAAACGTTCAACAGGACAAAATGTCTAATGAGTAGTACTACTAATGTTTTTGGTACGTGAAAGTAGAAATAAGGCGAATACCTAATGTTTATGTTTTATACCTTGCCAATTTGATGCAAAAGATTAAATTTATGTTTTAAAATATTATTTCGATGCTAACTTCGAAAGCAGCCGTAGATTTAGTATAGCTTTCACAATCGCTTTTAATTTGTCATTGTCGACCAAAGTTTGTGGACGACCACGAGGTTAATTTTTCAGTTGGAAATTTCCTAAAGCGGTTTATTCGATAACATGGTGGCGCGTTCGTTTCTAGTGTTTGCTCCATAAGCGTCGTTGATATTGCGTGCTGCTTGTGCCGCGTTGCTGCCACGACGATACGCATATCCCATAATAACTCGATTTTTTTTACGGATCCATGATGACGAAAATGATTCAAATGGGATGAAAATATAAAGCTGGTCAATAAACAAATGAATGATATTGAACAAATAAATCCATTTTTTTTTTAAATAAAATTAATTTGGATTAAAAATTCTTCTTTTTTAAATTTATTTAGGATCAACAATAAAAAGTACACAACAAAAATAATCTTAAAATGTAAATTTTTGCCCAGAATTTCTTACCGGGAATTTAAAAAAAAATACGGAAAAATGTAAAACTTTGGGAAATTATCGAGAATTCTTAGTTAAATAAAACTACGATGTTTATATTAAGTGCAACATAAGGACAATTAATATGTTTCAAAAATAATGTCATAAACTCAATCTTATTAGCAACTAAAACTTGTAACACGGTGCACCAACGAACAGCCATTGAGTGATTTCATTCCATTTTGATCCTCCATCAAAAGTGTCACTGTCCATAACTTAATTATCAAAAGGGTGAGTTTATTAATTAAAATGCGATAGAAGGAATCTTAATTAATTGGTCCAATTATGTATCAATACCTGTAAGTGTTTATTTTGTATATCTAGATGATTTCGGAACTGTAAAATATTCTCCGAAGCACAGTAGTGCTTAGCTGTAAATAGCCTAACACTTTTTGTAGTGGTCACCCATCCAATTAGTGACCGTAGCAAACGTTGCTGAACTTTACCGATCGGCTTAGAACGGTGACTTAAGTTTTGCTAAAAAGTGTAGGTACTGTAACTCGCCCCCCCGGAGTAAAATACTCTTCTCCAAGCCGATAATACGAGTTCCCCTTCATATGGCCAAATGATCGTCTAGGAACCCTTACATCGCCATCCGTATAACCAATAGTTCTTTTTAGAGGTACGTTAGAGTTTAATAGATCTTAATAAATTGTGATTTCTTTATTATTTTTTTATTATTTATTCGTTATCGCCTACTCATACATAGATACTTACCTTAATCTGGAATAAACATAATAATAAACAATTATACTACATAACTAAGTATATACTGCATACACCATTCAAACCTCCTCTCTGTAATACACAGTTTTGTAATATAAATTAATTCAAACTTGAAATTGTAGAATGTAAACTGCCCTGTTGTTCATGCTAGGGGTTAAATGATCGAAGATCAGAGTCATAATTTTAAGGACATTTAGAACACTAGTAAGACAGAATATTTATAAAGGTGGTTAAGGGGGCCCCCCCCGAAGGGGAGGGAGGGACGCCCCCTCCATGTATAAAATACATGCCCGCGTCCGTCAAGTGCGATTCGTCCTTCATGCTTTATAACGCTCCACCCCATCAAAACCACCCCTAAAAATATATTTTTTCATTTTTTTATATTTTTTTTTTATAATCATATAATAAAGATCTAATCAAAGATCCAAATTAAATCAATATTAGTAAATAATACAATATCTACTTCTTGTAACGGAAATAGATACCTTATAATATCATTCATGTAAATAAGGTCTCACGACCTGGCTTATAGCACTCCATCAAGGAATAACTATTAGATAAATGTGGACATTGCTCGACCACATGATAGCAAACCCAGCACAAACATAAAATGATTGTCGGGTAATTGTCGGAGAAGAAAGAATTGTAAGCAATATTGGTCGACCTCACTCCAAGTATATCCGATCCAGAGGCATGGCCCAAGGTTGATTAGATCAACAGCTAGGCTAGTGTATAAACTCCGTTACCTCCCCCTGAGTACGTATACAGCAGGGATCCATAGCTCGGAGATGAATAACTAGACCTCCCTCTTTAGAGACAACTCGGGATCAAGAGCCAGTTCCAAGTATTACAGACGATTCTAAAAGATTGTTGGGTAATTGTCGGAGAAAAATGAAGAATTGTAAGCAATATTGGTCGACCTCACTCCAAGTATATCCGATCCAGAGGCATGGCCCAAGGTTGATTAGATCAACAGCTAGGCTAGTTATAAACTCCGTTACCTCCCCCTGAGTACGTATACAGCAGGGATCCATAGCTCGGAGATGAATAACCAGACCTCCCTCTTTAGAGACAACTCGGGATCAAGAGCCAGTTCCAAGTATTACAGACGATTCTCTGCACATGTGCAGTCGTAGATCGATATAGAGAATGTAGTAGATATGTTCATATGCATGAACTAAGTTTGCTACAACATGGTAGATTTGTTGTCAAAATAAAAAAATGCAAGGTATTGAAACACATAGATTTGTGCTAAAGCCAGGCATCATTAAATTTTCTCTTTTTTTTTAATAATCAATATGAATAATGAACAATGCCATTATGAATAAGTAAGTATAATATGGACTTAATTCGGATCCGATTAAGCCTAGAAAAACACATATATAGTTTTCAATCAAGATAAACAACAGGTTTACATCCGTCATTGATAGTTATTATCAATACGGGAATTGAACCCGTGACAACTCCATAGCGTCTTGAAAGGATCAAACATCCATTTCACAATATAGTCATAAATTTATGACAGGTAATATTAGCAATTACCGTAGCTGCCAATCTATAATTTATCTGAAGGAATCGAACCGTCAAACCACAGTATGCATAATCTATAATTTATAATCTGCAGGATTCGAACCCGCGACTACACTGATTAACAACACAACCACGGAAGATAGCTTCTCTATCTCCGAATGTTGAGAAAACGTAATCTAGTGTCACGAGAGAGTCGAACTCCCAACTTCACAACATAAAATTTATGTTTGAAAAGAATTATCATAGATCATCAAGCATTAATGTAATTAAAGGAATCGAACCCTCATTTCATAATATCGAATACTGTTTATTAACTGTAGTAAATAAACAGCATTCTGTAATCCCGCTTGAGAGAACTGTCTGTCGTTTAACTTTTCACAGGATTCGAACCCGCAAACACCACTATGATTAACAACACAACCACGGAAGAAAGGTAGCCTTCTTTATTCCCGAAAGTTGAGTAAAATAATAATCAAGTGTTGCGAGAGAATCGAACTCCCTATAAACAGTATAAACAACATAAAATTATATTTGGTAAAAGAATTGCCATACAATGCCAAGCAATTATTTATTTGAAGGAATTGAACCTTCATTCCACAGTATTCTTATCCTGTAATAGTCAAACGGAATTTAGTGATCTCACTCGAAGGTTGAGAGTCACACCCGTTATGTATACTTCTCACAGGACTCGAACCCGCGAGTTCCACTCGGTTCAACGACACAACCACAGATGATAGGTAACACAATTTCTGGTTAACCTATAAGCCACCAACTCCACTTCAATCATTTAATTAAACAACATTATATATGTATATACATATATCTACGACTTCTAAGACCTAGGTAAATAATAAAAGTGAAATTGTTACAACAGTTTATTTAAAAAATATCTCCGATTTTACTGGTTTTACCGAGACAACCTAATTCTAAGGTTTTGAATGATATTTATTTTAGACCATGCCAAAACACTAGAATCTTATATGAACCTTCTTACCTCCAAACGTACCTTTTTACACATAACCTCACTTCAGGATTTTTGAACAAGAAAGTAATCTATCTTTCAAGTCAACTGAAGTTACCACCGTGGATTATATGAGTATTAACACGTCTTGTACTACATAAAATAGCAATCGCACAGCATTAAAATTACGTACAAAATATAAAAGAGCAAATATTAGTAAATACATATTGTAGCCTATAGTTACTTTATCCTTGTTTTATAGTTAGATTCCTTTGACGACCCTACAATAGCAACCGATCGGCCGCTATTTTGTATCATTATATTTAGCCGAGAATTTCAGTGTATGAAACAATTATTCCAATTTTACAACTACCTGATAGGTAGAGAGTATTTAGATAACATGAAATGTTTATGAAGATAATCTAAGATTTCCCTATATTATTGAATTTTATTACCATTTGAAATATTTCTATGAGAATTTTGATGTAACTTAGCTTTACCACGAACTCGCCTAAATGGTATTCGTTTATTCTTAATTAGAATTCTATCGACAACATCTTATAAAAATCCGCTCATTAATGATTTAATGAATTCATTCCATACACCTAGCAATCAACAGAACTCATACTCGATCTAGACTTTCAATCCTTCACACTCGTCCCTTAATCTAGTTCCTCCTGACACTTTTCATAATAGCAATTCAGCCGCCATTATACATGAGCATCTCACACAAGATTTTTAGAGTTGCCGTTTTCTTTTCTGATCCAAATATCTCAACACTTACCGAATAATTTCCAGACACATTTGTACACAATTTATCAGAAAAATCACCGTAATCTAGCAATGTAATCACAATTAGGAACCCTACCTAGGTATAATCTAAATCACGGGGAAAAACGCAAAATAAAATATTGTCTCACAGTTAGTAAGCCGTAAAACAAAACACTGCTAGCACACTCAAAAGTAAAAGAATATCATTATACGTGTAATTCGCCTAAACCCTCATACATTTCGAAAAACAAGTAACGAATTAACCTCTAACTACTCACGTACCGCCGCGCCGTGCTGATTTAAATTACACACAAGCACTCACTCTAAAAAAGCCCTCGATTTTTCCTTTTTTCCACGTTTCGTACCGTTCCCCGACTGACGCGCACCTCTTCTCCTTTCACTTGTTTTTTTTTTCCTCTTTTTTTTTTTTTGTCAAAATAAAAACTCCTTGATTATTCCCGCGCTTAGCTTATTATGTAGTTGACTTTTGTTTTATTACAACGCCATGTATGTCTTACCTATTAAACCTTTTTAACCTTTATTCGATCTTATTGAATTTTACGGAATGATGCAAGTGCTGTTAGACACCAACGCTAGATGGCGTTAAACTGAAAACTAGTACGTAATCCAAAACTCATCTCAACGAGTGATTTAGTTACAGTACTACTAAAATGTACTCTATTAATGACCCAAAGACATTGATTCATTTGTTCGTTTTCCCACACGATAACCCAAGGTTAAGAAAAAACAAGTGTGCTTTGATCACACGAATGAAGTAAAACTTCTTTAGTTTAGCTCCATCTATCGGCTGGTATAACTTTGATTTCGCCTTGTTTAATGTTATTGTCGCCATCTTGACAATTGTAAATTTTCATTTTACCAGATATATAAATATAATAATACAATTTTTTAACTTTGTTATTTTGCAATGGAGATTTTTTTTTATACTGCATTTCCACAGACACCTGGGTCCGTGCTTTTTCTTAGATTTTTTTTATTTATATTTATTAATTAAGCCTATTGACAATGGAGATTTATGTGAATCAACTTCCATTCGCCTCTTTATGCATTCACCAGCTTACTCCCCAATTCCAAGGTGCATAAAGAAGTTTTACTTCAAAAAAGTTACTCGAGCGGTATGACGTCATACGTCACGAAAAATAGCACCTAAAGGAAAAGCTTAATAATATTACACATATAGGTAAGTGGGTAAGTGAAACAAAGCATTTATTTGCGTGCCCAAACAAATGCTACCGCCACCTTTATCCAACTAATGAATATTTGATTAACCGGCACTATTCGCGGCAAACCCCCTATCAACGAAACTAAAGTTCACACTTTATCAAATAAATACGAGGGTAATAAGCCACGCGATGATATAAGAAGATTAGTTATCTAGAATAATTAAATCAAAGCCTTTTAACTTTTATTTAGAGTTAGCACGTTATGTAAAAATTGTTATTTTTTCTTAACACTATTACTATATATAGAATAAAATGCCACCAATTTTATGCACTAACACTGAAAATACAAGTTTTGAAAAATAATACAATGCGGTGACGCAATCTTTTTCGCTTTCCCGCCAAAACCTCCAATCAATATTTATAACATTCTCCATGACCAGCATCTATAAAGATACTGGCCATAAAATTTTAGGAACAGAAGAATAAAATGTAATATTCCATTTAAAAACTTTTTTATTCGCCACAATTGGATGGACAATAAAGTAATGAGCCAGGCGTTGGCGACCGGCCGGCGACAGGTCTTATGACACCTTATCTGCGGCCACACGCAATATGTGTTTATTTAGAGCACTACCACGCAATAAATTGTGTATTATTACTGATGCAGACTTAGAATAGAGCCTTATTACTAACTAGTATAGGTTATCCTGACTTTATGGTATAAATACAGACAATAGTTTGACAGGGTCCATAATGCTCAAAATTCATAATTATATCTATATCTATTGTCATATAATGTTGAACAAAAATAGGTTGTACTATAACTAACATAGAAATTATATTAGTTATTTATTATTTAAGTACATTATTATCTGATCATAAAAACTAAACTATACCTAAGTACTTAAAATAAATGCAAACTAAAAATTTAAAATAAGCCGTTGGTCGAGGGTAAAGTGCCCAGAATGCTGGCAGCGTTACCACGTTGAATGGCAATGCTTATTTTTTGTGCAAAATAAAAGCCAGCATTCTGGTCACCTGTTGCTTCCTTTTTTCTTTATTGTCATATTATGAAATGCAGTAAAAATTTGGATTTAAATATACGTTTCTATTTTTATTTACTTTTGCGTAACGCACTTACAGCCTTATTAATAAACGGGTATTAGTCTCGGATTAGTTACTTCAGCTTTTGTCCTTTTTTTGCTACTGGAATATTTAGCTGGATCGAAAGAGACAAAAGATGGTGTAACTAGTCTAAAGCTAGTTCGTGTTTATTAATAAGGCTGTTAGTGTTTAATTGTACATCTGGTAATTACCAGATGCGCCGAAAACGCCACCGTTACATGTTTAATATCCAGCGTGTGCGAACAAAGAGATTTGCCTCCACGTTCATCATGCGAACAGCTAAAGAGTGGAACGCCTTACCGGTGTCCCTATTTCCCGAAAACTATAACCTTGGAATCTTCAAATCGAGAATGAACATATTCTAGGCAAGCGTGTTACATCCTAGACCAAGATTATATAGTCAGGTGAGATAGTAGTCAAACGTAAGCCACTCAACAATAAAAAATAATATATTTTAAAGCGATGCATAGCTAAGACAAGGTTAAAAAAATAAGAATGCATCGTTGATTATTTTAGTCTAATAATTTATAATCGAAACATAAATTACTCTACAAAATACACGTAAAGTGTTTAATGTTATAAAAATCTGTAATTGTCTGGAGTCTACGAAAAATTACAAAATCACAGTAGAACCAACAAAATATAAATTCTATAGTCTTACTTATTTGTACAGAACAAACAGTCAATACGATTTCTTAAGTTACTGCTCGAGCATGGGCTTTATGTTTGTTGAAAGGCAGCTTCAGATTTGTGTTGGACATATCTAATCTACGACTCATTTGAATACTAAAGTGCTATGAGAACTAAATCAGAAACAATTGAGGTTAGGTTGTAACGAAGATTTGATAACAATAATTTTATTTTAAAAACCCCTGAATATTTGATTATTTAGCCAAAATTGATTTGAACGCTTAACCTATTTGAAACTAACTCAACCTCAGTCACCTGACAATAAATCACGACGCATCATCAGGAGGATGCCTTGCCACATGCATAAAAACAACCATGAATATTTATTTACAACACAACATTCAAAGTCAAATACTAAATATTTGACAGCTTCTGTGGTTGAGCAGGTCAGTTCAAAGCCCGGAGGTGGCGGGTTCGATTCCTGCGGCAGAACAAGTATTTGTGCATAGAAAAAAAAGCTGAAATACTCGTTCTGTGTTTTGGTGTTGTGGGACCATGGTCCTTGTAGTTCCTGAGTCCCTAGATACAGGGAATCCTAATTAGGGTCCAGGATCTATGCATGTGATCGTAGGGTGTAAAAAATAAATAATAAACTCTTCTATTTAATTAATTTAGAGATAAAAAAAATACTTCTATACTAAAACTATGCTACTTACACTGTGTTTCATATTATTATTTCAAAACTACTTTTTTGTTTACCCAAAGTTGGCACAGTTATCAGAACGTTTCAAGCGCACAAAGGTCGCGCATACCTTCACTTGATAAACTTTGTCACGCGTTTTGACCATCAATTACTAACATAAAACTGAAGTAAACTAAGCCAAATCATGAACTGAAAATATTTTAACCAATTGAAGCTCGAAATTTTCACTAAAGTAATATAAATCAGAGTTTATGGGCCATTTAAATATCTACAACGGTTGGGTGCGTCACGTAACTCAGTTTCGCTTTGCTTATAGTTGACACTGAATAAAATTAAGTTACAACGAGCTTGGCCAACGCAGAGCCTTCTACTTTGTTGATATCGAAGACAACTTTCTTTTCTCTTTCTTTCTAGGTTTTTCCTTTGCACAAATACTTGCCCTGCCGCGGGAATCGAACCCACTGCTTTTGAGATATGAGCCGATATGCTTAACCATCACACCATAGAAGCTGTAATACATAAGGATATATATTTCATTGAATCAAAATTTTAGTACTGCTCTATAGCTTCCCTGATCCGTGCAGCTACGACTTATCTGCCGTTTTATAGTGGCGTGCCTCGAGCAAATAATAATAAAGTTGGTCACGGCGCCGTATAAACGGACAATGTGCTTGTACACCCCACAAACTCGGCTTCAACTCTAACAATATTATTTACAGCGAAAACTTGTAAATTTAATGAGTTATATTTCTTGGTATATTTGTAGCTATTTTGGTGCGAAAATTTGTAAGGATATTACAAGTTATTAGGCGTTTATAGACGGTTTCGAAGTCGGATGACCATTTTATACACCCTCACAAAATAATACTCACTGGATTTATCAAAAACTTTAGCCTAATAAATTCTATATTTGTGGGTGTCTAAAAGACAACTACTAAAAATCTCCAAATATTTTTTTATGTCATAACGGGTTCCCTAATTGTATAAATGCTTCATTCTAGTCATTATTAGGACTAATAAAAACTAAAACTGTAGCTAGTGAAATTACTGGGCAAATGAGACTTTATGATCTGATCTCACAGTTTAGTAATCTTATTAGTAGATTGTGCTGATGTCTCTGGATGACGTGCGCAGTGCAGTGTCACGCGAACCTCTATACTTTAGAGTTCCGAGTGACACTGCAGCTGGTATGGGCAGCCGTGTCGTTTAACATCAGGCGAACGGCTAGCTCGTCACGTCATTCCTTAACATAAAAAAAAAATAAAAAAAATAATAATAAGTAATTTTTTGACTTACGCTCGTAAAAAATCTAACAATGACTATTTTAATTCTGAAGACAACAAACTTCTGACTTTATCTAACTTTTGAAAACACTGTTCACGCGTTCTTTATTAATAAGACTCTACACTACACTACACTATGGTTTTTATTACAAAAACTATTCAGAAAAGTTTAGTTGTTTTTGCTTCTAATAATTAAAATAAACTTTAAGTAAGTAAAGCCACAAAAGGCTTACTATGTCTGAAGATCGTAAATTATTAAGGAGAGTATTCAAAGTTAAAAAAAAATATCAATATGTGTTAAGGATTTTCCCTATTCAGGTATCCTTATCTAAAGAAAACGAGCCTTTTGAGTTTAACTTCACTGCTGTTTATTCAATCACTGTTTTTCACAATTTACACACGTTTTATAATTTATTTAATTATTTTTGAGTGAGCACAACTTGTCTGCTCGGAGACTTGGACGGAAGAGAGCTAGCGATATGTCGCTAGAGTGAGACAGATTATTTAGTATGTAGCTATGAATACTAAACATTCTGGCCCCCTTTTGTAAGCAAAAAGGTTTTACAATATGGTAGTATAAACTGTTTATGTTATAGTTAATAAAGATTTTATAATTTACATTTTGTTTATTTTTAAGTAGTTAGAACATTACATTTAATTAAAGATTATCAACCGCCAAGAACATCATCAAATAATGGTAAGTATTTAAGCTTATTACAATTATGGTAGGTGCTTGACCATATAATACATTAATTCTAGAAATTTACTTTAAGTACATATTAAAGTTTACAATATTAAGAATGGTAGGTACCATTTGTTTGGATTAAGTAGGTATCAATAATTAATATCATTATTTTAATGAATTTGCAAAGGTACATATCTAATTTTACTTAGGTAGGTGACATTTTTATTAGCATGTAATACAACAGAATCAGGAGCTTATAAAGTAACTTAGGTGCTAATAATAAGTAGATAACTTAGGTAGTTAAGTAGACATAAATCTAAACTAAGCATAGTAGCATAGCAAATTCAGTCAAACGTAACAAAAAATTTAGGTAAACAAATATAGGTGCTTAGCATAGCGTGATATTATGGATCATATTATTAACATAACATGAGCATAAGTAGAAAGTAAGTAGGTATTTACAGTAATTACATTACAGGTCTTTTTTAGGTAGCAGAATTAGCTTGTGAATGGGTCTAGTATATTCACCTTTAGATGTACAAATTACAACTGATCTGATTAAGCCATCTGATTTATTAGTATTTGTAGTAATAACTCTGCCTAGCGGCCAAAAAGTGGGTGGTGTAGCTTCATCTTTTATAATTACTAAATCTCCAATATTTAAATTTTTATGTACTTGCAGCCACTTGTTTCTAGTTTGTAATTCTGATAGGTAACTAAAATAAAACTGTTTCCAGAACTTTTGTTTTATTTGTATTATTTTCTGGTAAACATTCAGCCTATTTTCATTTAGGTTTAGGACATTAGGTTCAGGCAAATCAGTTATGATTGCACCTACAAGAAAATGAGCAGGTGTTAGACATGTAATGTCATTGGGTAGGTCAGTTATTGGGTACAATGGCCGGGAATTAAGTATTCCTTCAATCTGAACCAGTATGGTGTACAAAAATTCATATGTTAGCTTAGTACTAAATAAATGTTTTTTAAGTAGCGATTTTACAGATTTTATACCAGCTTCATAAATTCCGCCCATATGACTTGCTAATGGCACTGTAAACTTATGTTCAATATAGTTGAAATTACAAAAATCTATAATTTGACTATAGCTTGTTTCATTTTTAAACATTTTATGTAGCTCATGTAGTTCTGACTTTGAGCCTTTAAAATTAGTAGCATTATCTGTATACAAACAAGTAGGTATAGCTCTTCTAGAGATAAACCTTTTTAGAGCACATATAAAAGACTGAGTAGACATATCTGTCACTAACTCTAGATGTATAGCACGTGTAGACAAGCATACAAAAAGACATATGTAGCCTTTAGAATATTTGCAGTTTCTAGTCATGGAGCTTCTTATAGCTATAGCTCTGCTGAAATAAATTCCTGTATGAGTGAATGCACGAGTTAATGTAACTCTGGGTGCAGGAAGATCAGACATTTGCTGTCCGCAGACCTTGCCTCTATATCTAGTACATCTGACACAAGAGTAAATGCATTTCTTCACCTCTCTTCTACCATTAATAGGCCAGTATGTTAGTCGTATGTTGTATAGTGTATTTTGTATGCCAGAATGCAGTAGTTTGAGATGAAAATGCTGTACTATGAGACTTGTTATGTGATCTTTAGCAGGTAGTATGACTGCATGTGCTTGTGTGAATAGAATGTCAGATTGGTGTATGCGTCCACCAACTCTCAATATGTTATCTCCATCTAGAATGGATTTAATTTTTTGAGAGGGCTAGATGTGTAAGTGTATGATTTTTCTTTCCTATTGTTTGCCGAATGTGGTGGACCTTCTATAAGTTGTGAGTGTTGTTTAGGCTCATATATTTGAGCTAGTGTTTGTGTGGCCTCAGTTGTGTGAGAGTGAGCTTGAGTTTGTGTGGACTGTATTTCATAAATTTCTTTTGAAAATGAGTGCTGTTGTGTTTCTCTAATAATAAAATTGTGAGCATTTCTGAGCTCTGAAACTGTTAGGTGATGCTTGACTTTTTGATGTTTGTTTTTTATATTATGTATAAATCTAAATAAATAGGCATATATTCGGATTAATTTTGTAAAGCTAGAACATTTAGAAAAATGTTCATAAAAAGGAGAGTTAACCATTTGAGTATCTGTGCAAATGTTAACTGATTTGTGTGTGATGGAAGATTCTTCTACTGTATGATTTAGAACCTTAACTGAATGATGTGTCTTAGTAATAGGCCAACTTGATTCTGGTAGTGTTGACCATGACGGGCCATTCCACCATAGTGAACATGATGACAAGGCGTTAGGCATGACACCATGGGTGAGCAGGTCAGCTGGGTTCTCTTTAGTGTTTATGTCATTAGGTGAGAAGTTTTCAACATAATGTGCATGACCTAACTCTACAAACTCATTAATTAATGCTTTGTATTGTGAGTATAGGGTAGGATCTTTTAGCATTCTAGATTCTTGTTGTAGTAAGCAGCGGTAAGCCATATTGAAAGAATTACCGAGCTCATGAAGTTTGTCGTGTTGTAGTGGCAAGTTAACTGTGTACCTGCCTGTGTTGTCACGTGTAGTTGTAGACTGGTAAAGTTCCTCGCAGTATGTGTCTGCAGGTGAAAGTAGTTTTTTCTTCTGAGGCAATTCTTCTTGCTCCCAGAAAGATTGTAGTAGATTGTCTGTGGATGTATTGGTTACAAACATGCTTACATGCGGAGTGCCTTGCGAAGCAGGCATAGTTGTGTTTGTGCTTGGAGTGAAAGGACCGGATACCACCCATCCAAAGTGTGTTTCAATTAGATAGGGTAAAGTAGGACCAAGCTTAATTCGTCCCGACAAAAGCACTGTGTAAAACAGTTCAGCACCTATGAGTATGTCGATAGCGCCAGGCACAAAGAATGTGGGATCTGCAAGGGTGCGTACTTGTTTGTCTGATATATGCCAGGAGTAGGTAGGAATGAATGTATGTGGTAGTGGCACTGTAATGTTGTCCATCACAATAAAGTTGAGGCTTGTATGGTAGCCATTGAGGCGTGAAGAAATGTTAGCGTATGTACTTACTTGTGTTAGATTGCGGCTGTTGCCTACACCTTGAATAAGGCATGTGTTGAGCGTAGTTTGAAGCTGTAGGAATGAAGCAAGTCTGCGTGACATAATGCTGACTTCACTTCCTGCATCCAGAAGAGCACGGGCGTTTATCCATTTTCCAGATGCATCTTGAATTTGTATTATAGCTGTGGAAAGCAATATTTGGTGTGTGTTAATATTTGACACTAGTACGGTAGATGAAGTACTGTGTGGGGCATTGTGAGTATGCAGTAGTTGAGATTGAGCTACATCGGTAGTAGATCCAGTAGTTTGTGAAGAATTTGTAGTAGTAGGCACTTCACTTGAGCATGTGGGAGAGTGATCTATATTGGTAGGAGATCCATATGTTTGTAGTTGTGTAGGGTGAGGGATTATTGAGGTAGTAGGAAGCACTTGACCATGTATGTCCTTTGAAAATGTAGTGTAACTAACCTGTTGTTTAGATTTATCCATATGTATACTTGTATGATGTCTGCCACGGCATGTAAGGCATTTAAATTTCGAACATTTATGTTTAAGCTGGTATGGCTGCAAACAATTGTAGCACAAGTATTTAGCTTTTATATATTGTATGCGATTAGGTACAGACATTTCGAGGTAATTAGGGCACTTGTGCAGAGAATGATTGCCTTGACAAAGGGAACAGACTGCTGGATTTGAAATTACATGGGACACCTTTACATTTTGTTTTTCGTTAGAGTTGCTATTTAATAGCTCAAATGCGGTTCTGCGTAGGTTTAAAAATTCTAAGAGTTCACTCAAAGTAGCTATGGAATTTTCTTTGCGATTGATTTCCCACGCAGCACGCAATGAATTATCTAACTTCTGCGTAATGAGATACACTAAGAGAACATCCCATGTTTCTACAGGTAAGTCAATAGACTTTAGTGAATCTAGACTTTGTTGCAAAGTGATAAGAAAGTCTCCTAAATTATGCCTTGTTATTGAATTAAAATTAGTTATAGCCTTGAGATGAAAATTTACAATAATAGTTTTGTTTTCGTACCTTTTAGTTAGGATATCTAGCGCTCTAATGTAGTTTTCCTCCGTGATCAAGAGCGACGATACGAGGTTAGCAGCTTCACCCGTCAGCGCCGTCTTCAAATACTGCAGCTTGTTAACCACTGGGATGTCCGCGCTGTCCACCGAAGCGTAAAAAATGTTCTTGAATGCTGGCCATTCTTTTATATTACCGGCGAATTTAGGGAGCTCCAAAGGCAGCAACTTAACTTGGGGCTTCTTGGAGAATGAAGCATCATGCTGCACCGTACAGTTCATATTTTGTTCTGCACGTGTCGTATTCGATCGAGTTATATCAATGGGCCCCGACAAAATGGCGTCGATTTTAGCTTTAATGTTGTAATATTTAGTTTCGAATGTAGTTCTCTCGGTTTCGTGGGTTTCGAGTTTCTCTGGGTCGATTTCCAACCTTTCGATCTGTAATTGTATGTCCTCGAACCTTAATAGCACTGTATTCAGCTCCGTTTCTCGAACTTTAATCTCATGTAGGTTTCTTTCTTTTGAACTTGAAGCGTCGTAGTATTGAACGAAATTGTAGATGCGCGTCAATTTCCCCTTGACCGCGCTTCGCTGTAATTTGAGCGTCTCGAGATCCATTGCACTGGATTACGGATGCAGTTAATTGTTTTAATATGTAGTAGAATTGTAAAAAATATATTTTTCTTGAAGTGGCGTGTGCGCCGTAGAATTTTTGTAGTGTGTTCGATTGATCGTAGAATTGAATTGAAAAAACGGAAGTTTTTTGGTTCCAAAATAGTAGGAAGGAACTAGGAAGTAGAAGAAGCGTGTATGATTGGCGTATGCGCCGTGGTCAGGGTCGGTAAAGTCACCCGTGAATGTGACGTATGTGACCGTCACTGTCAATTGTAGTTGTGTAGATGTCGCTCTTCGTTGTGGCGACGCTCATCCGTCAGTTGCGTCAGTCGATAAAACAGAGTTGAGTTGCGTTGTTCATAGCAGGCCGTAGATGTCGCTGGTATTAAGTTCCCGCTGATTCGCTGAATTTGAATTCGAATTTCTTCCCGCCGCGCCGTGTAAGGCTTCCAAGTTGGGCACGGGGCAAGCGTTGCGATAAAATGGCGGATTCACTTATCATTCACTGTATGGCTCGAGAAGGACCAAAATGTTAAGGATTTTCCCTATTCAGGTATCCTTATCTAAAGAAAACGAGCCTTTTGAGTTTAACTTCACTGCTGTTTATTCAATCACTGTTTTTCACAATTTACACACGTTTTATAATTTATTTAATTATTTTTGAGTGAGCACAACTTGTCTGCTCGGAGACTTGGACGGAAGAGAGCTAGCGATATGTCGCTAGAGTGAGACAGATTATTTAGTATGTAGCTATGAATACTAAACAATATGGATATACACCCTTATTTATGAACGAGCTTCTGCCCGCAGCTTCGCCCGCGGCGTGGCCTATGGGAAAATAGTTCAACCACCAATTTCACCCTCTTAAGGGTGGAATTAAAAAAAAATCTTTCTTAGCGGATGCTTACGTCATAACATCTACCTGCATGCCGAATTTCAGCCCCATCCGTCTAGTGGTTTGGGCTGTGCGTTGATAGATCACTGTGTCAGTCAGTTTTCTTCACCTTTGAGTTATATATTTTGGAATGGAATTGAATGGAATGGATCTTTCAAGATATATGTTATATATGTTATGTATATATGTTTTGTTTCTTTCTATGGAGTTTGAAATATGCAAAAATTAAACAAGAGAAAAAACTGAGTAGCTATTGCGCTGTTATGTAGTGTTTATTAGAGGATATAGTCTGAATAAAGTGGCAATTAATGTTTGGGCGTTTAATGTACACATGAGCTTTACACAACATCGTCACTTCTCATCAGGTTAAATCTACGCCCAGTAGCATTTTAAAAATTCTCAAAGTTCAACCGTAAAGCAACAGTAATTAACAGTTATTTACACAATAAACAACGTATCCGTACAGTACTGAAAATCCGTTAACGTCACAATAACGGTTTCAGATATTGGACTCATAAATACCCGAGTATGGACATGGACAGTGCGGAGCATCGATGGTAACCGTAAAAACAACAGAGTTTTAATTAAAAGCACCTAATGTAAACTGTCATGGAATTGCTGCTGGTAAATAATGGTAAAGGACTACGAGCAGGCACGTGTGACAGTTTGACATGTATAAAAAGCATGTTGTTTTGGTATAAATAATTATTGTGATAGATTGTTTGTTTGTGGTTAATTGTTTTCTACACAACAATGTGCAAGAGTAGGTTATTTTTTTAAATGTAGAAAATGTTACACAAAATATATATTTTAGATAGATAAAATATATAGATAAGATATAATATATAGATAAATAGATAGATAGATAAATAGATAGATCGATAAAACCTTTATTAAAACACCACATTACAGGGACAATGTATAGGCACAAACTTAAGAATTAAGTGACAAAATGGGCGGTGTTATCGCTTAAAGCAATCGATATTTTTAGGTGTCTATAGGCGACGTTATCTGCTTACTAACAGGCGAGTCGTCTTATTTGTCTACTAAAAAAAACTAAAGCCGCATGGTACCGGTGTGCGAATAGGATCGTGGGTACCATAAGAGCCGATTTAGGGAATATCCAGGAAATCGGCAGCAGTATTTCCATCTGTATTTCCATTATATGTAATATTATTATTACTATTATATTATACACCGTGGAATTTAATTCGTTCTTTTTTTCAATGTGTGTACTCAGACCGTGCTATAGAATAAACGTACAAGTTGCATTTTTTTTAATGTATCCTAAAACATTCCAAACAAATTATAGCCGAAATTTCTATTAAACGCTACACACAAGGCGGGCACCGCTCAAGCGCTTTGTATATGTTTCGTAGGTAATAAAATACTTACTTTGTTCAATGTCGCAAGGCTTTTCTTTAGAATTTGAATTCGCAGTAATTTGATAGTACCTAGATTTAAGTTTTATTTCATAAGTGCTTTTGGTATTTGGTTATATAGGAGCGTTTTATAGCATGGACTTAGTACATATATTTAAGGAAAAGAAAGAATTAAATTCCACCGTGTATTTGCTATAATTTTGAGATATATAACCTAACGTGACGCGGCATGTGCAATGTGATGCGATATAACACGTAGTATTAGAAATTAGATGAGACTATTTGAATTCTGTAGGAAAATTAAAAGGAACATTTCATTCGAAAGGCGTAAAAGAACTCCGCATAAACCCCAGAATCATTTGGTAGAAAGTTATCAAGAAATTCACCATTTCAGTCGCGTTTCCCGAAACGTGTCGCACGTCACGATTAACGTCAAAACGTTTTTAGCTTTTGGTAAAAAACAAAGATATTCAAATTAAGCTCTCATTACACCGTCGGGCCTCGCTAATGAATTGTAAGAAATTTTATAATTTGAATATTTGGAGTTATTTACATTTCGTTGGTGTTGTAATAAGGCTCTCAAAGGGCGGGCATATAGAAGTAACCAAGAAAAAATTTGGTGCCTTTTAATGATCCATAATATTTTTCGGTAATTTTTGTTAGTAACATGATAAATAACAACGAACCTATGTCGTTCTAGTTAGGCACACTAATAACATCTACACTAAAGTAAATAAAAATATTCTGACATTAGAGTTCACTTTTGTTTGTACTTATCAAGTCTAAAATCTATTTTACCAACAGCATCATTGTCATAAAATTAAGCATCAATGTGTCAGATCTGTCAAATCGTTTTAGCTACGCATATTCTATGTCATTTACAAATCAAAAACTCTTCTCTCTTTTGATAAGGTAAAAATCAAAGAACAGTAAATTAATTTAAACTAAATATATTAAAAAGGACACTTTTATAAAATTGTAGCGCTTATAGCGAAGTATATCGGTAAAGTTATGCAAGGTTTGGTCACTACTTGGATGGGTGACGGCTGCAAAAAGTGGCATACTTGCTTGGCACCGTGCTTCGAAGAGCATGTTAAGCCGGAGCACGTAAGTTGTAAAGCCAAATCAATAGCCTTCAGACCTGACAATTCCCACACCAGGGCTAATTTACTGTTATTATTTACTAGGTAGTTTTTTACTAGGACATTTCTGCAAAGTTCGTCTAGGTAGGTACCACAGCTTTGCCAGTTATTCTGCTGCCAAGCAGTAGTGTGCAAGTACTACTGTTTGTTGTTTGAAGGGCACTGTAGCTAGTGAAATTGCTGGGCAATTGAAACTTAATGATCTGACCTCACAGTCGAGTAATCTTATTACCAGACTGTACTGATGTCTCAGGATGATGAGCGCAGTGCAGTGCCACGCGAAACTTTACATTTTGGAGTTCCGAGTGACGTTGTTATGGGCGGCCGTGTTGCTTAACATCAGATGAACGACTAACTCGTCACATCATACACCAACATATTAAAAAAAATCACGTGCCTGTATACCTATATAAGAAAGAAAGCAGTCATACTGACTTATCATCTTCACCATCCATCTTAAGAATAAATTGAAGTCCACTGATAAACAATTGAACATAGGCCCCATAGAGCGCCACTTTGAGCGGCTTCTTTATTTGACATATACATCAAGTTTACAACCCGCAAACTGCCTTACATAAAAGCCTACTCTTAAGTTTTTTCAGGTAACACATGCAAAGATTTTACGTGGTAGCGTAAAAGCACTAACCAACAAAAGTACTGCGTTAGATACATTACTTTTTCGTCGTTAAAGTAAAAAATTGATAAAGTAAAAAAGCTTTTTACCTTATCCTTGAGGTTCTCACGTGAGCTAAGGGTAACTTTAGTACAGTTGATAAGCTTAGAATAATAAATTCACTGAGCCTTTTAGAAAGTTTTGCTACCACACCATTGTACTCTGTGATAACAAAGGCTGTTTTAAGAAACTTTGCTTTAGGCCGTGGCTTTACTCGTTTAGTCGCGTTCACAAATCTCATCAAGATTTAATGTAAATATCTTCTTACATAAAGACTGAAACTGATATTCACAAATTACTACATAAATAAACTGTAGTGTTCTAAATTTTCTTTATGCCGAGTTTAAAGGGGGATAACGTTCTGTTTTTTCTGTTACTTCCCACATTATCATTAGCCTACTTGTTTCCTTTACTAGGGTGTGGCCTACCCTGAGAAGAGAGAAAGTAGGACCTATAATCCACCACACCAGCCAAGTGCGGGATGGTGGAATTTTAGGTACTTATTTCCATAAAAAAATATGTACTAAAGCCTATTCTTACTAAAATATGAAAGTGAAACATCTGTTTTTATACATCAATTTGTGAAGGAAAAAACTGCCCCCTGGATGCAGGTTCCAATTCCGTTCGTGACTCATATTTTACTGCTTCTAAATTAATATCTGTTTTTATGTTAAAACGGGTGATCCAATTCTGATAAAATTTGGAACGAAGGTTGGCTAAATACACTACTAATATCAAATTGCTTATGCCAAAAAGTTTGATGGCAGGAAAATTGTTACGGGTGGAATAAATTGACGTCATTATAATTGTGTACCTGCAATACGGTACAATTACAATAATTGTATGGCTATGAGTACAAAATGTCAGTACATGAGTTATATAACTGCAGTTGTATGTATTTAGAATATTATTATAAAACCTACTTAGTTTGTTAGTCATAAAGATGTTTTTAAATTGAATTGAAAATTAAGTTAGTTGTTCATGAAAATTAACCTAATTTTATATGTCGTCTTATTTGATGGGCTCTAAAAATAAGCACCAAAATCTAATAGACACCTCTTTGCAAATATATAGAGAATACAGGCACGTATTCATGTAAATAAAAGAACTTTTTAGTCTAGGTTTTTGTAATCCTATTGCGACCAAATCTGCTTGACTGATATTAATGAAATTTCATGCGAATATAATTTGAATCCCAAATTAAGCACCTTAAAAGGCTAAAACATTCCAAATAAAACTCATTTTCTTTATATTGCAAATATAACTTGAAGAAATGGGAATTCACCGTCGTAGTGTCTCATATCTCTGTCCATCCAAGGGTTGTGTGGAAGAGATCGCTCTCATCGATAAGACCATTCATTGTACCTATCTTATAAAGTGATTCGCATTACTACATTATAGATATTAATGAATGACGTGACGAGCTAGACGTTCATCTGATGTTAAGTGACACGGCCACCCATAACAGTTGCAGTAACACTGGGAACTCTACTCTTTTGGAGTTTTAGCGGGAATACGAAAAAGATCGCGTCGCCGCATTGTATTATTTTCCAAAACTTGTGTTATTTTCAATGTTAGTGCATAAAATTGGTGGCATTTTATTCGTTAAGTGCTGAATTACAGGCATGAGTGTGGGAAAGTGGTATAATGATGGTGAAACGTTTCTTTTCGTGTTGTTTCCAAAACTCCATAGAAGCTTCTGGTAAAGTTGCTACCACTTTACTAGGAGTATGACTTTGACTAGACTATGACTTGGCTATGACTTGACGACTTCGACTGTGACTTGACACATATTTGCGTTAAATATCATTAACTTGATAAATTATCAAGTACTTGACACTGGCTAAATACACAAAAGTGTGGAGCCAAAACAACTCTACTCTTATATAAAATTTCGCGTGACACTGCGCACGTCATCCTGAAACATCAGCACAGTCTAGAAAAAAAAATACTATATTAAGATTATATCACTAACCAGTAATTTCACTGGCTACAGTGCCCTTCAAATTGGAATACAGTAGTGCTTGCACACTTCTGTTGGTCAGCAGAATAACTGGCAAACCTTCAAAACCTACCTAGACGAACTTTGCACGAAATTCCTACCGCCTATAATAAATATTGTTTTATTATCTTTATTATTGGCTTCGATGTGTAAATTAATTTTGTATCGTGTTGTATTGTGCTCATTGTTCGCTTGTCTATAAATGATAACGATTTTTTTACTATAAAATATGAAACCATCATCTCGAAGATTATTCAATCATACATTGAATACCACATAAAATCTTTGCAGAGTCTAAGTTATATTATTATTTACTTGTATTTGTTTTCAACTTTTAACTTAAAGCATTTTAAAACAAAAGCAAGAAAACGCCCCATTTTCCTAATGTTAAAAATCCAAAATGAACCTTAACTGCTCATTAAAAAGGACTAGCGATTTTTCTTTCAGTGTGGTCATGCAAAGTAAACAGTGAACGTGACGGCTATCAACGGTCACTTAGCATATCGGCACTGGCAGTCGGTTTTTGTGCTGGCTAGTGTGTACATTACGGTGTACAGTGGAAATAAAGCTAGCTATGAATTCACGACTTTGCGATAAGTCTTTTCTTTCTCTTTCTCTCTCCCTTTTTTTCTCTTTCTAGTTTTATTAAAATAAAACTTCTTTACTCACGCTTGTCTTGGGGAGTAAGCTGGCAAGGTGAACGCAAGTTGAAAGTTGTTCGTTCACGTAGATCTCCATTGACAACATAACAAAGTTATAAATGTGTATTATTATGTTGGTATGTCTTGACTGAAATGACAATTTACAACTGTCGAGATGGCGACATTATTATTAAAAAAAGCAAAAGTAAAGTTATGCCGGCCGATAGATGGAGCTAATTTAATTTTGACTTTTTAAAGTGCTAAAATTAGCCTATTTGCAATAAATCTTTTGACTTTGACTTTAAACTAAAGAAGTTTAATTCAGTAGTGCGGCACACTCGTTTTTTTCTCCTACTAGTTTTATTGTAAGTTTTCAATTTAGTTGTGATCTTTTTTTCCTTGTATTCGTGTAGCGAGCTAAAGCTACACTGGTACATGGAAGTGTAGAATAGAACAATCAATAAGACCTATCATATCGACAACCTGTAGACGTCCACTGCTAATCAGACCTCTCCCATAAACACCACTTTGGGTGCTTATAATAGGATAATATTATCACCACGCTTGGCAAGCGGCTTGCACCGATTACCAAACTGTAACGGCTTGTTTTTCATTCTTAGAATAATTCAATTGAGATTGGTTCGATTCATTTTTCTTAACCTGTGGCTGTAATGCTCCGGCACAAGTCAGTCTCAAAAACTTAACAACAACCATAACTTTCCGACACGAAATGTCAATGTCACGTTTGGTTGTCATATCAACGACGTCAAAATTGAAGTTGATATATGATGTTATCGTTGGGTGACCTTAACTGAAGAGAAATGTGCAAATTTTAATAATAATAGTTTATTTTGAAGCCTGATTTCAAGTTAAAACCATAACAAGCGAATCGATTTCTTGAGTAAACAATTAGATTCCTTAATATAACTATCATAGAAAAGACTGGAATAAACAACCTTCGTAGTGAGAGCTCGTGTGGAAAAGTGCAGTCCCTGGTTCACCAGTTTGAGTCTCGCTTTTGGTGATACGTGAAGTAGCAACTTTTGTGGTCAGGGATGCAGGCAACCACTTTTCGAGAGATTTCTACATTGGCTGGGAGGGGGATCTCGTGACGAAAATCCGCCCAGTCAGAACGACGGTTACGACTTTAAGTCGGAGGTCACCCCTTGGTTCTTTTGATTTCGGCGAGGGCGTAGCTGCTGACCGTTGGGCCTGTCCCCAAACGGCCGATTCAACCTCTTCTTTTGCTGCAGGTGAGTTTTTCATGAGAATTTATAATAATTGAGGGCCGGGTTCCATCCCCGTGCCGTGTTCAGAATCCGGTAGCTTCACCCGGTTCCATCTTTCCGCAGACAACTGCGCCCTGCGTCTGAGTTATTGGGTCGCAGCAAGTCGCTGCCTCCATTTGGCCGCTGCTGCGTCACCGTCGTGGTAGGAGTGAGCTGACCTCCACCACGCTCAGCGTGAGCCTGTAGCTCACGCTCTTTATTGAAAGAAAAACCCCTCTACAGGGTATGTCTCCCCATCATTAAATATAAATGTGCATCAAGTCGTAGACATGATGGTAAAAGTGCCAATAAGACTCTAATTCTTTCCTGTTCTTCAACAGGGTTTTTTTTAATTACCTCTTAAAACAAAGTTAACGCACCCCCTTCGGGAGGTTGCCAACGGTCTGCGTTGAGAGACTAGGCTCCAGGAGGCGACGGCCTAGTGCTACGGGTCTACACCCAGCCGTCCACCTTGTCCTGGGCCCAGATCAGCCCCCCTGTGCCGTTGGGTTGCTTCCGGAGGTCACCAGCGGTCTGCGCTGAGAGACCAGGCTCCAGAAAGCGCCAGCCTAGTACTACGGGTCACCCACCCTCTGCACTGTCCTGGGCCCGGCTCACCCCCCCTGTGCCGTTGGGTCCCTTCCGGTGCCACGGTCAGCCAGCATTTTGCTAGCTGATCGTTTTATTTAAATTTTGTATTGTCTACTTACCAACTAACTTAGCTATCTGGTTGCAAAGCAGGAATGTGCTAGCTCTGTGACTAGCTCGAGCCACACACCCTGTTAAGTCTCTTAATAGCCCGGCTAGCACTGCATTGTAAAATGAACGGCGCCCAAAACCAACCCTGTAAATATACTAAATTTATAATAGACTATACTTACTACTTGTCAATATTTTAAATACATAACTTGACTCACTGTCTTACCAATAAAGACACTAACGAAAAGGTGCAGTGTTTTCCTTCAGTTCCCAATAGGAACACTTTAGTGAAGCTTACTCTCTTTTTTAAAGCATTACAATACATTGAAATGAGAAAATAATTACTCCGTGGATATTTCTTTAAGAAAAGAATTGGAAGAGATAAGGTAGCAATAAGTAAGGTAGCTATTTGCACACAATCTGTACCACACAGCCTATACATGGGTATATTTTAAAAGAAACGATGGAGTTTCTTTTTCTTTTTCGGTGATAGCTTCTGCGGTGTGGTGATTGAGCAGATCGGCTCATAGCCCGGAGGCGGCAGGTTCCATTCCCGCGGCAGGACAAGTAATTGTGTATAGGAAAAAAAAAAAAAGAAAAGATTGTGTCTCAGTCTGGGTGTTGTCGGACCTGGGTCCATAGATAGAGGGAATCCTAGTTAGGGTCAATGATCTATGTATGTGATCGTTCGGTATTTTTAATAATAATTATTATTTTCTGAATTTTTCTGTTTATTTTGTTCGTGAAAATCTACCTTATTTGTTCGATAGTGAGATTTGATTATTATCAGCACACTGAACAATAAAGTCGGCTGATACCGACAGAGTTGAACACTAAGTCGTGTGTTGTAAACCAATAACAATCATTTTCTTTTGCATTTGGAGAAGCAAAGGTGCAACAAAATCCATAGTTTCTTTTACACTAATTTTCTGAATCTTTCTGTTTATTTTGTTCGTGACCATCTACCTTATTTGTTCAATAGTGAGATGTGATTTAATAATCACTACTACACTACAGAATACTGAACAATTAAATCAGCTGATACCAACAATATCTTAGGGTTGAACACTAAGTTGTTGTAGACCAATAACAACCGTTTTCTTTTGCATTTGGGAAAGAAAAGGCGCAAAAAAATTCAAAAAATTGCGCTTGATCACATGGTTTCTTTAATATGTAGATCATTCTGAATATTATTTCTACACTGTATATTTTACTTTATGTTGAATTACCTACTTGCAGCTATAATAGAAACCTAAATTATTTATAAAAATAAAGTCGCAAGTGTCGCAACGTTTATAGTTTATTTAAAGAGTATCGTGACTTCCACCTTTGTTAAGTCGGAATGTCATTTATGTATTATCGGATTTCTAGCAAATATTTTATTTCATTTTAATGTTTCCCTTATGATTGTTAAAACCGGTCACGTGGTAAATTTTAATAATAACCACTGGCGAAGCTTGTGCTAGCAATATTTATGTTTATTGTGCTTAAAAGCTGACTGCTTGTGAGGCTAAAAATAAGAATAAAAAATACACACTATAGTAGTGACGTAATGTAAGACGCCCTGCAGCAAGATGGAGCGATGATATACGCAAGGTAGCTGGCAGCAACTGGAAGAGCAGAGCCGAAGAACGGGTTTAGTGGTGTGCCTTGGGAGAGGGTTATGTCCAGCAGTGGACTAGTGTAAACTTATGATGATGACATTATTGTTACTGAACTAATCTTTGCTAACAATAAACCATTATTAAACAACTTCAAAAAAGGAGGAGGTTCTCAATTCGACAATTTTTTTTTTGTTTATTATATTGACACTATCGACTGGGTAAACCAATTTTGATGATTTTTTTTTTATTACTGTTGCTTCCCGTGTCGTCCAGTTTCAATTTGGTTCAGTTCTGACAATGGCATCGATGAAATAATAAGATAATCACGGTATTTTTCTTGCACCGGTGTGACGTGGTGGTTATTTTTGTAACATATTCATTATCTCAATTGTAATGAATTATATACATTGTAAAAGACAGTAGAAAGAAGACAAAAAAAAAATACATCACTGTAAAGTTTCTTGTAGCTTCTTCTTTACAGTTGTAATCGAAGCTTCGGATCAAAGTTTTCAATTCTGCATTGTGCCGGATTGCTTGCACCAGTAGTGAGAAAGAGAACTGCTTTTTTTTCAAACTCATATATTGTAATGGGCTTGCTATATTATTTGACAATAAGCACTTTGTAATTTTATATGCTTAGTGAAATAACTTAATTTTAAGTACCTAGTATAATTTTGACTTGTAAAAGTGCTAAAATTAGCCTATTTGCAATAAATCTTTTGACTTTGACTTTGACTTTGAAAAAACTATAAAAGTCTGTAGTCGATTTTTAGCGATTTGTGTTTGTTATTCGTCAATGTTTTTAATCTTGCTTTTATCCATGTATGTATCTTCAAGTTACACATGACGCATTATCAGCCAATAAGGATCAGCAATAATAAGAAGATTCCTATAACCTTACTATACAGGTTCTATCGTGAGGGACAGTGCTTCGACTGATACATTATTTGTAAATACACAATAACTTTACGCAAAACAAATATGTTACTACACTACAAGATGATATGATCACCAAAATCTAAGTTCGTGTTACCGACTGGGCTAATATATGCGCTTATTTGGCTTTCATTTGCCAAAATAATGTCTTATTTAACGATATTCTACCATCTATTTTCTTCTCTTTTTTATGCTGTTAGTCTCTACCGACCTTTACAGTGTCATCAGACGGGTTCTAGTTTCCTCTCAGGCAGTGTATACTTGATTAGGACGTTCCGCTCTCACGTTTTAGAATTTTTTGAGAGTATCGAAAGTATTCTTGTTCTGTGGTACAAAACTATAGATACAGTAAACACCTACATAATAGAGTTGCTTTTTGCAGCATCATTCGAGACATAGAAACCTATCTAGAAGAAAGATGACCTCGTCTACCGTTTAACATGTAAAGCAAACCTGCTTATGGGATTATATTAATACGCAAATAGGTAATTTAACCAAAATTACCTGCCCTTACCCTTACTACCTTACCCAATTCAATTTTATTAAACATGCCAACAAGTAACGATTTAGGGTGTGAAAACTGTAGTCATGACAAAAAACAATAAAACCGCGCTATATTTAACGCATTATATGACTTGAAATAAAAACGTAAATTATAGTTATTTCACTACGAGGTGTCGACGTGTGTAAATTATGATTCAAATGGAAAAAATTGAATCCATTGTTTAAAAACCTAATGACTCACGAATGATATTGAAATAGTCCTGCTGTTTTTTTTTATATATTATGGTGCGGTGGTTTAGAAAGATAGCTTGTAGCACAGAAGCTGAAGGTTCGAATCCAGACAAGAATTTTTTTTGCAGAGGAATCAAAGCACACATACCTACTTTTTGTGTATTGGCTCCATACTTTTGTGTATTTAGTCAGTGTGAAGTAATTGATAATTTATCAAGTTCATGATATTTCACGCAGATATGTGTCTAAGTCATAGTCTAGTTATACTCCTAGTAAAGTGATGGCAACTTTACTAGAAGCTTCTATGGAGTTTCGGAAACCACATGAAAAGAAACGTTTCACCAACATTATACCACTTTCTCACACTCATGTCTGTAATCCAGCACTTAACGAATAAAATGCCACCAATTTATGCACTAACACTGAAAATAACACGTTTTGGAAAATACGAGTAATACAATGCGGTGATGCGATCCTTTTAGTTTTCCCGCAAAAACATACTCAAATACCTACTTATTGCATTGCTTATTGTGGGACTAAGGTTTTCGTGATTCTTAAATAATGTATTTAATATTTGTTATATATATCTTCTGTACCAATAACTACGGAGCCCTTGGTTTTACTCACGTGCCTTATCAACCTTATTCTCTCAGTAGCAGAACTTAACTTTATGCGGGGGTGATTACAGAACTATTATTGCAAACTACATTCCAAATTTGAAAATTTCCATAGTAACGATGTACATGAGCTGTTTATAGAAACTCTAAAATCCATACCTTTATGTGTTTCTATCGGTTGCAATAAAGTTACGCCTAACGGTTTCATAGACTTAGGATTCAAAATATTCTAGGGCAGTGGTGTAGGTAGACTTTCACCCATAAGTGGAAACATCCTTACAAATACCTCCTTATCCTCATCCTTACAAATATTAGTTTGACCAATTAAAACGAATTAGGTTAATGTGTTCGAGTCTTGACTGAAAACTCAATTTTTCCCCTTTTCGTGCCACCGCGGCTTTCCGCTTATCTTAAGGCATTAATCACAATTTCCACCCTCAATTAAAAACGCTACTTGCTTTTGAACGCGGTGCAAACCTAAGCAATTTTTGTGACAACAGTAACATCGATTTCACACGTAGCGATGCTATATGTTTTTACTATTTGGTACCATAAAAATAGGCTACTAATTCTCGGGTAAAACATCGTCTTTTTCACACATTGAAGTAGACGTTTTCGTGGATATTTTTCTATGTATTCATTAAAATACAAAATTTAACAAAGATACAAAAAAAATTAGTAAAACTTTAGACCACACGACTGAAGTAAAACTTATTTAATTTAGTTCCATCTATCGGCTGTTGTTTAATGTTAATGTTGCCATCTTGACAATGTACATTGTCATTTTACCGGACATGCCAACATAATAATACAATTTTTCAACTTTGTTATGTTGACAATGGAGATCTACGTAAACTAAGCTACTACAGTTCGCCTTGCATTCACCCGCCTACTTCTCAAGTAAAGCGTCCGTAAAAAAAGTTTTACTTTAAAATGTTTATAAATTGATATCTGCAATAGATGTCAATTCATTTACATTTTGAAGTGAGTCAATTACATTAAACATATATAGGCAATATTTATAAATATATAGCTCTAATGTATATCTAGTAACTAAAGACATAAACTGTGTATTGAAATTGTCATATAAATACGAATTTGTTGTTCTATGGGATCCTTCAGCTGAAGTCACGCTGATTGCTTAGGTGCTTTCAAATCTTTATGCGGTGAGAAACTGCCCTTTTTTATTTCGCCTCCATTTCCTGCACTTTGTTCTGTTTGTTCGACAAACTGTTTTTATGACTAGTGTATAAAAGTCAAAAGTTTTTACAAGTGTCGTAAAGCGATTTTCATGTAACTATATTACGTTTAAGACAATGTAGACCATAACAGCCTGAGATATACTCATAATATTCTATACTTATGATAATATTTATGATTGTTTTGTAGACTCACTCATCTCAAAAACTCATTACAACAATTTCAGCGATCCATGATTATACAAAAAATATTTTTAATGCACTGCAATTTAAATTAAAGTAAACCTTATTTCATTCATTTTAGATAGTAAGGCAAAAAACAAACAATGTGATTTATATTGTTTAGTCTTCAAATCACTGAAATTGTTAATAATGGCGCGCGACGCCATACAAACGGTTACAAATCATTCTAACACCTGACCGAGCCGTTATCGTGACCACGGCATGAAAAATTGCCGTCTCCCGAGCGTCACTGTATTCCACGCCAAACCCCCAGGGGGCGCCTGCTGGCCATTAAAACAAATTATCGACGACAACTGTTGACCGAAAACGGCGAAAACCTATCGAAATCTCTTAATGAAATCGGACTAATTGACTCTGTTTCATAACTCCGAGATTTAATTAAGAACGGTTGCAGAATTCTTAAAACGTTGAAACTTTTGCCGTTTGAAAATGTAGTAAAAATTTAATTTCGTTTTGCAAAGACCACTTTATTTGTGAAGGTAAAAAAGTACAGTTTTTTTTCCACTAGGAAAAGTAAACAGAAAAAGCCGGTCTATTCGGTGATTGCGACGAAAAATTCGCTGGGGACATGATGTTACCAATATTTACGTTTAGTTCAGGCTTCGGGCAGTAGTACATTAAGGTACCACGTTTCTCTTTGATCCTAGCAACCCTTTGACCGATCTTGTACGGTGAATTCACCTTCAATATGTTTGAGCTAAAAATGTCCATGAGAATTGATGAATGTGGTATGTAATGAAATTATTTCGTATTTAAAACTGAAACACGTTCTTACTGATATTTTGATATCGTGTCACATTCAATTAAGACTCTACACAAAACATTTTAGCAAACACGTTGGATCCAAAAAATAAAAGAAACTCGAATTACATTAAATGACCCTCTAAATTAATCCATAAAGTTGCAGTACACTTTGTCTTCAATTTAAGAACCCATAAATAATTTTGCTTGTCTGCCGTTTACTATCTCATAAACTAAGATATGTTAAACGACTGTCGAATAACATTGCAAATGAATTTTTGTCTTATATCAACAACAGCCAAATTTCTACTTTATATAAAAACACTCAAGATTAATTTCTCCTTGTTGATGTAGCGTCAAAAGTTTTTCATATCAAAGACATTGGCAGGGCTCTTGGTTCGTCATAAAGGGGGAAAACTTTACAAATCTTCGGATTTCTTACGCTTTTAGGGACACATAATATATTTATCTGTCTCTCGACACATTCACTATAGCTCAAGTTTGTTGCTCAAAGGATTTGCGTTTATATTGCTGAAGATAATTTTAATGCTGAACTCTTAAAAGGTTGAACGATAAAGGTAAAGTTTGAAAGTAACGTACACAATGTACCTAAATTTCACTAACACTTGACTCATCTCATTCTTCTCAGGGCAATTCAACAACTTTGGTTATAAGTGAACAGCATTCTTAATTTGAAAATTTACTGAGATATATATACCTCTTTAAATATATATAGATACCTAAACCTACCTATTGATGAGTTTGGAATGATCGAGAGTTGAATTGGGTAACATATTCTGAAATATATATATATATACATATATGTTTATATCTACTGCAACTACTTAATATGGTCCCAAGTATACATTGGAATGATGTTCAGTGTAGTCCAAGTTGCATGACAACGGTCTAACAGGACCATTATTTGCTTTGACATTCAGCTTTTAGTTCATGCTCCCCTCTTTCAGAATATATTACCCAATTTAACTCTCGATCATTCCAAACTCATCAATAGGTAGGTTTAGGTATCTGGACCAATGTCCGGTCAAATCAATCCTGTACTAGCCAAAATGTTGATAAGAGGAATTAACTAACATGTAAAACCAAATCGCAGTTTAAAAATCTAGTGTTACACTATACAAACTGTTAAGGGCTACCACAGACGTCTCGGAATGAACTCATAACATTTTTACGAGAGTGCCGCGGGCACACTAACACTAGTGGATATATACGATGGCCGTTAAAAACGCCGCCGGCCATCCCATCACTCGGTTTAGTGCTAGTGGCATCTAAATTAAAAATCTTGTGTTTATTGAAGATAGCGATGTCGAAAAGTGCAAATTGTAACATTTGTAATTTTTAAGTGATCTCATACGATCGTGTTAGTGAAATTCTTAAGAGCGTGGTACTCCACATCTGAAGTTGATAGAGCTACTTTCGATTATGTGTACGCGGAAAGGTAAGAGATGTCCTCTTCCCTCAAAAATGGTCGAGGAGGGCGATGGCTGGCACTTGCGTCAAGCTCGTGAACGGGCGCTGCTTGCGGGAGCTGGTCTGCTCGTGGTGTGTACGAAAATAAAAATAAAGTAATTGATATTCCCAATATTTATATAGTGTCCAAAAATATAAAATAAAAGAAAAAAAAGGTAAATAAGTCCCTCCGCAATAATAATAACACAACTAACAATATGTAAGTAGTATATTAAAAAAAGAGCACGGACCCAGAAGTCTGTGGTAAAACAGCATCAAAAAAAAATCTGAAGAGAAATAGTTCTGAATAGAAATATAAGTGACTATGAAAGCCTAAATTCTTATACTTATTAGAAAAATTTCATAATAATTACGGAAATACTTTTAAAATAATGTCATATGAAACAGCTAACAAATTACTAAAATTAGTGCTTTAGGCCTACACAGAAATTTAATCTATATCTTATGTATTTTGTTACACCTTATAGCCACTAATTTAACTGCTAATGATGTTAACCAAACATAAATGTGTCAAAATCGTAATTAAATTTCTCGTTTTTATCTAAAACATTTGATTAGTCTAATTTCCCATCTGTCCCTATAAAGATGCTTTAGAATTTCCATATCTCACGTTATAATTAGCTGTTCGGAAAACGAATCGACACCAAAACGAAGATACCGAAGCAACACTGGCGTAAGCGTTGACGCTTTACCATCTACAGCTATAGAGTATAGACTGATATCATATTCTAACGTGTCATAGCACAAAATTAGGGCGTTTATAATAAAACTACCTGCTTAATTTGCTAAGCAGGTAGTTTTATAATTTTTTCTATTTTTTTAATTTTAAAGTATGTCGTGAATCAAGTTTTACCTATCTTAAATATAAATAACTCAAATGTGACTGACTGACATAGTGATCTATCATCGCACAGCCCAAACCACTGGACGGATTGGGCTGAAATTTGGCATGCAGGTAGATGTTATGACGTAGGCATCTGCTAAGAAAGGATTTTACGAAATTCCACTCTTAAGAGGGTGAAATGGGTGGTTGAACTATTTTCTCATAGGCCACGCCGCCGTGGCGAAGCTGCGCGCAGAAGCTCGTAGGAATTAAATTTTAAAAAATTACATTGAATTGTATCCTTCACCTTTAACAGCCAACTTCTTCAGTTGAGATATTCTTGAAAATCACCCCAACCAGTATGTTCAAGTTACATCAACACAAACACTGTAAAGATTTAATAATGCTTCCGAAATCAACAAATGACATTTTAAAAAGCGAAGGATAAATTTATAAATTTGGACATTTGATCACTTGTCACGGTAGCTTAAGGGATGGATGGATACGAGTTCGAGAGAGTTTTTTGTTAATTTTGTTGTTGCACTATTATCGGACAAGTTTGACGCTCGTGTATATGGCCATTTTAACAATAGAGAAAATATTAAATACAATGAAAAATTGTGGTACTCACATACACAGTTTCTTTTTTTTATATTTGTTGCGCATCAGTTTACCATTTACGGGGATGGGTACCAACTGGGTAACTATACTGTAATATTACAACTATGAATATAACGTAGCTGTTTTTGACCCCAGGCAAACAGTGTCTTCTGTGACATCGTAGCTTCCATAAAGATGACCCGATTTAGATTTTTCTTGTAGTTATATAGTTTGCTTAATCGATAGTATTAATAAGAAAATCTATTCAGCCGTTTGAAGATATTATATTTTTTAGCTTTGAACGAAATGACTTGTATTTTTAATCAGTTTGTAATACCTCCGACGTTTCATGCCCCCAGTATTTTATCGCATGGATCGAGAACTATTAATATAGTTTTGTGCAAATGTAAAACAAAGCCTAGTTTTAGCTTCGAACACGTCTGCCATAATACCGAACAGATATACCCTTTCATAGTTCCCGCCCACGTAATGCAATAAATTGATCCACCGCTGCGTTCTCGCACAAATAACAGTTAGTTCTCATTTAGAAGGTAAACACTGTTTAAACCGCGGTTATACAGCCGTTATGGGCGTATAAATGCGGGCATTAGCAGTTTGCACCTTTATGAATTCCGCTGTTTATTGGATTGCGCACATACCTAGTATAGAGTTTAGGTGTCAATTGATGGTTATTGTCATACTAGTAATTATGGCTATGATAATCAAATGTACCTGATTAGTGGGTCACATAACTTTTTAAAAGCACTATAGTACTTTATGCTTTTGTGTTGGCCTCTACCAACCTTAACCGGATGGGTGATGTAGCAAACGGATCGATTACTCACCTTTTTCTTCAGAAATAAGGGTTTTCACTCTAGGATTCAGTAAAGATTTACGTACGATTCATAAAGCATTACGTGTTTTAAAAGAAGTTAGCTCTATCCGATGTAGGTACCTACGCGCAGAAGTGTCACACGCAGTCAACACGCCGCATGACCAAAAGAGCACGGCTGGCAACGCCTGATACAGTATATAATATATAGTATGGCATATGGTAACGTAATGATACCTACCATATGAGCACCTGGATGACTAATGCAGTCATGCATTGTTTTGCTTCGGTGGGCTATAAATAAATAAATACATATTTGAGGACATTTCGCACAACGCCATCTAGCCCCGAACTAAGACACTGGATAACTGATAGAAAACTTATATTTTTTTGTTTTGTTGGTGGAAACGAATACAATATAATAGGTCTTTACCTATGAAATTGCCGAATTGCAGTACAGACTTTTTCAAACAAAAAAAAGTTTTGATTGGCTATGAATTCTAAATTCAAATTAATTTTGTTTTAAAAATATGACATTCTATTTACAATATAAGTCTTTTGTTTATTGATTAGCGTTGTATTTTCATTACATTTCAACATTTTTCCTCATAATGGATACTTTGAAATTTCGTGTAATTATGGAATACGAGTTCCGTCGTGGCACCAACGCGGCACAAACGACACGTAACATCAACGACGTTTACGGAGAGAACTGTACAAACGAACGTACAACCCGTTATTGGTTTGCTCGGTTCCGTTCTGGGAATTTTGACTTGAAAAATGAGCCTCGTGGTCGTCCGGAAACTTTGGTCAACAATGATGAATTAAAGGCGATTGTGGAAGCTGATGAATCTCAATCTACAGCTGAGCTGGCAGCAGCTTTTGATGTTAGCATCAAAACAATATTGGTCCATTTGCGACAGATTGGCAAGATAAAAAAGCTTGATAGATGGGTGCCCCACGAACTTAACGATCGCCAGCGCAACGTACGCGTCGAGACTTGCCTTGCGCTGCTTAACAGGCACAGAAATGAAGGAATTTTTAACCGAATTGTTACGTGCGACGAAAAATGGATTCTTTTTGACAATCGTAAGTGCTCAGCAAGTTGGTTAGATCCTGGTTCGGTACCAAAGCAATGTGCAAAACGAAAAATGACCCCTAGAAAGGTGATGGTCACAGTTTGGTGGTCTAGTGCTGGTGTGATTCATCATAGCTTTTTACAAAACGGCGAGAGCATTACTGCAGATGTGTCCATTGAAGAACTGACCACAATGATGGCGAAACTCGCACGTCTGCAACCAGCTTTGGTCAATCGGTCGTCTCCACTGCTACTTCACGACAACGCGCGACCCCATACTGCACAACAGACCATCTCTAAGCTGCATGAGTTGGGTTTGGAAGCTCTCCCTCATCCGCCATACTCACCAGATCTTGCGCCTACCGACTATTACTTTTTCCAAAATTTGGACAACTTTTTAGCGGGAAAAAAATTCAATTCCCGAGAGGCAGTACAAAACGCCTTTGAAGAGTTTGTTGTCTCCCGTCCTGCTGATTTTTTCAAGAAGGGCATCCATAACCTGCCACAGCGTTGGCAAAGATGCATTGATTGCAGGGGTGATTACTTTGAATAAAAGAAATAAATAAGTTCGAAAAAAAAAATACTTTAACTTTTTTCAAACGAAACGGCAATTTCATAGGTAAAGACCTAATATCACCCCGACACGGAACAAGCATGTATGTTCATCACACACAAAATTGCCGTGAGTAGGAATGGAACACAATCTACCAGTTCAGACCAACGAATATATATAAGCCAGTCAACAATAATATGCTATACCGCAACAATTTTATAAATTCCAATAAAAAAGGTTATTTTGAAACAAATGAACAGTAAAGCTAAAAAAAAACTTAACTACACAGGGATAGAAGCAGAAACCTTTGAAAAAAACATTCAATTAAGAGCAACAACATTCAGCCGTAATAGCGGATAACAAAACGAAATACGCAAAAAATGCCACAATTCGACATGTCGATGTCGGTAGTTGAACGCAAACGACGCGTAAACATTGTGGATTAAACCCAGTCGGGTATGTAATATGTGACAGTCATATGCGTTGTTTTTGCAGGGAATAAAACATTTTTTGTAGGAAAAGGCAACATTTGAGATTGACGACATTCATCAGTGTTATGTCCTGATACATAGAGTTCTCTTATTTTATAAGCCACAGATTGTTGTTATATGGAACTTTAAATTTGGACCTTTTTCATTCAAAAATACTACTCATATTTACCTAGTATTTTTTCACTGATCTATAATACTAATTATATTTATGTATATGTAATATATATGTTTTATTACTATATTTCTGATCTGTGGTATTAGTATGTGTCATAATTTTGATGTTGATTTTTATACATTTTATGTAAGTAATCATACTTATTTTACCCATTGTTGTTTTTATTATGTAAGTTGTAACAACACCAACCCCGACTATTGTTTGGTATTGGTAAGGTAGCCTGGAAGAAATTGCTTAATGCGATAAGGCCGTCCATCGTTAATATTTTTATGCGCATTGTTGTATATGTTGGTGTTCAATAAAGTAATATTGTATTGTAGGTGGTTATTTTTATTTCTATTATAACAACGCTTTGTAGAGATGATGGCTCAGTAGAACGAGTGTGGCTCAGTTGTAACTCGTGCGACTTTCTAACTCGTTCGAATCTCGCGCGGTCCTACAAAAATTACTTTCTAAGTTATGTCATAGAATGCTAGGGTAGTATGGTAAGAATAAGGTACTAAGTATATGTGCGAAATTTGCACTCGCTTTTACAACGTTGAAAGAGAACCAACTGGTGATATTAAACAATAACGTTTTAACATAAAAAATGACATGGGAACATAATATATAATTTACCGTTCCGCACTTGGCCAGCGTAGCGACCTATGGCTTACACCTTCTCCCTCTGAGAAAAGGCCCGTATTCCAGAAGTGCATAATGGGCGAACAACGATAGCTAAGTAATCTGATACATTGGCACAACTGTGATTGCACAGTCTTCCCACTGAGTTACTGTAAAGTTTATAAAATCTACTAAAAATTAAACTTTTTGTAAGATAAATAACGGCTAAAACTCACGTTAGTTAAAAGTCGAGATTACTCCAACCAGGTTTCGGACATATTCGATGTCCTTCTTCTGGGAGCCAGTTTACTAACGCAAGCCGCAAAGGCTTTCGCGAGCCTCAGCACGTAACTGTGTCATAACGTAACAAAATGTGTCATACTCACGATAGTTTTCAAACTAAAAAAATTTAACTTAATTTAAGTTAGTCAAACTGTACTATAACTTTGCCTTACTACTGCGCCAGCATATCTATCTACATATTGTCAAGTTAACGGCCATATTTCGGTTAGCTGCAACACATTGCTCGGGTCTTGGACCGCAGCGCCTCGTACATTCAGGCCATAGTTCACACTTGCATCCGGAACCAAGACAAATGACACATTCAGTCAGGGGTGTGCCTATACATTGCAAATAATCAAACAGTTCAACGAATAACTTTTTTCTCAATCGTCTGTGGCACAGGTCTTAGTTTATGATCTATACAGTGGGCACAATGAAAAAGATCATGATCAGTAATCACACTAATATTATAAAGGAAAAAGTTTGTATGTGTGTTTGTGTGTATGTTTGTTACTCCTTCATGCTCAAACGGCTGAATGGATTTGAATGAAATTCAGTACCAAGATAGCTTATACACTGGATTAACATATAGGTAGGCTACATTTTATCCTGAAAAAGTTAAATTTTCCTGTGGGATGAGTAAATAATTAATATACTTTTATCCGCGGGTGAAATCGCGCGGCGCAACTAGTTTAGCATAATTCTTGTCGATACTTCTAATTGTCTATCCCGCCTAATGACGTTGTAAGCCCGTCCAGTGACGCTGTAAAGGTCGATAGAGACCAACAGTATTAGCCCGTTCAAAATAAAAATCTACTGGTCTATCTGTTCGTTAATTTTTGGCAACATAATAACTGAACTGATTTTGATGGAAATTATTGTAGAGATAATTTGAACCGTGAGAAATAACATGAGATACTTTTTATCGCGCTTATATGTGAAGCATGTGAAGCCGCGGACAAACTTCTCTAGCATTTGACCACGCTCTCACCTGATGGGAAGTGACGACGCAATCGTAATAATAATTGTGCTGAACGCACCTCCTTTTTGTAGAAGTTTAATTTTTTACTATTTTTAAATGTTTTTTGCTCTTTTTTGTTTTTGATACGTTTGTCAGTCAATATAGAACTACCACCAGAACACCAGCGATTTTTCTCTTTTTCTGTAATTTAATTAAAATAAGCTTCCGTGGCTATAATAACAATAATAGTAATGTAATTAAAATTTAACAACAATATTGTATGCCAAAAATAGTTAATCTAATTTTCTAGATATGAACAGAAAAGGTATACGCGATTTTTGCCACCATTTGAGGGAATTGCGAGATTCATCAAGACAAGTTATCCTTAAAAATAAAGCAAGCTTTCTGTGTACATATGAAATCGTAATGACAGAATCTTTCCAAGTACGAGGAAAAGTTTTCCGAAACGAGACACCTTCAAACAACGTAAAGTCTCTCGTGTTTATCCTCCCCTCAAACATTAGGGCTAGAGGGACTTTCGTCAATCAAGGGATTTACCTTACACTCGACGGTGTCAACGTTCTTACGTTACAAACCGGGGTTTAGCAATCCGACACGATAAAATTGTTCAGAAGCCTGTTAAAACTCATAAAGTTTTGGGCGAGGGAAGTACAAGTATCTACGGACGTTTCTTGATTGTTGGTAGGAAACAATCTGAGATAAGTTGCATCGATTCGTGCTTGCAATAAATTTAGAAGGAACATCTTTTTGAAGTAATAATTTTTTACGCATTCTTGACTTGGGAGTATACTGGTGAATGCGTAACGAGGCGAACGGAAGTTGAAACTTGTTAGTTCACGTAGATCTCCATTGTCAACATAACATAGTTAAAAATTACTAAAAAGTTTTATTATTATGTTAATATGTTCGGTAAAATTACAATTTACAATGGATTACATCAAGATGGCGGCGACATTAACATTAAACAAAGCAATAACGAAGTTATACTGGCCGATAGATGAAGCTGAATTACTTCAGTCGTATGGTCTAAAGCACACTCGTTTTTTTATCATGCATATTAATCGAAGGAATTTCGGACGTACCTACGAACGCTCGTACTGTAGAGATATAAGACACCATCCATGTTACCACTAATACATTAACAAAGCTTAGACAGACGTGAAACGTGTGCTTAAAAATACAAACGGCAGTTTTACACTTGTTTAAGGCTTGGTTAAATCTTTTGTGGTTAAACCGCATATTCCTACATTATTCATTCAGGTGAACATAGTGGAATTAATTTCACCTCAAAAACATTGTACCTAGTGATAATCGCCCAGTTTAAATGATTCGTCATATTTGATGTAATATTTGTTTGCTTTTAGTTTTGCAAAACTTTAGACTTAGACTGTTCCTGGTTTGCGTTAGTACATGTTTATATATGCTGGTTTGGTATGAAATATATTCCATTCATAGGTTGACTAATTGGAATATTAGTCATCATAGTCATAGTCATTTAGTCATATAAAAATACAGAGCAAAGGTACACAGGTACATAGCAAATAATTTTTAATTGTACGACTCCTAAAGTGAATTAAGAACTTATCTACTATTATGTCATTTCAAACTTGTACGTTTTAGTTCGATTGAGATAGAAGATATCTTGTTTTGTCACAGTCCGATGAGTTGCAGGAATAATATACAAAACCAATTTTATTTCTAAAAACCAGGAACTTTCAAGCTATAACGCCATAATAAAACTCTGAACAATATGTTATAATGGTATGGTATTCTATAAACATTTTCATATAGAACTTTTCCGTTCCGCTCCATCGCTCAAAAACAAACAGAATCCTGGCCGCAACACTGCAGCAGAAGTCCTAACTGCAATAATAACAGTTACAGTTGAAAAACAGTTCCAGACCAACTGCTAGTATTAAAATGATATTCGCGGCAGGGAAATTGGCCGAGTTGGAATAGAGACGTTAAGACTTCAACCAGACTCCTCTATTACTTTACCTCTGATTGTCTTTGCAGTTTTCCATGGCAGTTAGCTTTGCGATGGGAGTTTATAAAAGTTACTTTTTACTTCGATATCTATAGAACAATGGAAGTTTAAGATTATTTTTTAGGTGCTTAGGTATACCTAGTGCAACATACATTTAGGCCGGTTGTGTGAGGTCTAATACACAATCACTGTTTATTCCCCTATGTTCACCTGGGTGAACAAAGTGGAAACTGTATTGTCTTCATTTTACCACGGAATCATTGTACCTAGATGATATTTTTTTTATTCATTTGAAACTTGTCTAGCATTTGACCACGTTTTCACTTGATGGGAAGTAACGATGCGATCGATGATGTAGCATGCTAGCTAAGTAAATACCACAAATATTCACTTTTCTCTTGAACACGCCCGAGTCATATTTTACTGGAAACACAGTCAATAATCAGTCAGTAATCAGCCAGTTGAAATGATACTTCATAATTTGGTGTAATATTTGTTAGTAAACTAAATAACTCAGGTGAATAAGGGCAACTTTTTACTAGGTGGTAGGACTTTTCGCAAAGTTCGTCTGGGTAGGTACCACCGCTTTGCCAGTTCTGCCGCCAAGTAGTAGTGCGCAAGCACTGCTGCGTTCCGGTTTGAAGGGCACTGCAGCTAGTGAAATGACTGGGCAAATGAGATTTATGACCTGATCTCACAGTCTAGTAATCTTATTACTAGATTGTGCTGATGTCAGAATGATGTGCGCAGTGCAGTGTCACGCGAAACTCTGTACTTTAAGAGTTCCGAGTGATACTGCAACTGATATGGGCAGCCGTGTCGCTTAATATCAGGCGAACTGTTAGCTCGTCGCGTCATTACTTAAAATTAAAAAAACCTTTCACATTATTTTAGTAGACTTTCACCCATAGTACATAAAAAAGCTAATTATTGTGATAATGGTAATGGCACAATGGTTTATTTATATACATCCTTATCTCTTTATGTGGTCAATGATTATCTCTTTTTATTCTGAAATAATCAAACAAGTTCACCTACTCAATATAACCCTAATATTAAGTTATATTATCTAACCCCTGCCATTTAAAATAAAGATCTTCTAAGACCACAATCATTACGTATGCGCCTCCGGATATTTTTAGCCCGTAATATGCTTATACCTATTATAAATTATGCTTCGCGATTTTGGGGAGATATGAAAGCATCCGATTTACCCCTCTAGGGTGTTCTTAAGTAATCTTTGAACCGGCCACTTTAGGGCCAATTGCATTATTGCCTGGGAGGGCTTAAAAGGTAGGGTCGGCAAAAGGTAAAACTTTGTATGACGTGGTTGTGAGCAGTTTGTTAATCGCAAAGATTAAATAATAGATATAGAGCAAATGAAATAGAATTGCGATTATTAAAATTTGGAGTTTATCTATAAAATGTATTTTTTTTAGATATTACATAATTTAATCTTTGATTCTTATGACTTAGTGTATTGTTATGGTTATTAATGCCACCTAATGTTTTTATTTAATTTTTAATGTCATATGTTTTTTTTTTTTGTGTATTTTTTTTACTCTGTTTTTATGTGTTTCCTTCATTATGGATCCTGAGTCTGAAATAAAGTCATATTTATATTATTTTTATTAAATTTCCTTGCAAAATCTATAGAAAATCTCATAGATCTAACCTAAACTAGTGTCTAGGGAACCAGGAACTACAAGGATAATGATCCCACAACACCCAGACACAGAACAAGTATTTGCGCTTTTTTTTTCTTTCTGTGCACAAATACTTGTCCCGCCACGGGAATCGAACCCGCCGCCTGCGGGTTATGAGCTGACCTGCTCAACCACCACACCACAGAGGCTGCCAAATGTTCGAAAGGTACTTTATCAAATTGGTCTAACAACCTCCGTAGCCATAGATCGCAACCGATCGCCAGTATTTTGCGCAGTTAATTATCCAGAGCTACCGCCGTAATCCATAAAGTCACGTGATGCGCACGTGCCAGCGCCATGGGGCTATTCTAGTATAACGAACGGTTGTGCGAATTTAACTTTGTGCTTTGACAATTAAGAACCCGTAACTGGTTAGTGCTGGTAAATAATTGGTTGAGAAACTTTTTTACAATAGGATAATAATAATAAAGATTTTCAATTACAATGCTTAGTTATTAATACGAAACATAATATCATAAAAAATAACATTATATTCTAACTTTCGCGACACACAGATTGATGTAAGTAGATATAAGTAAATTTCCAAGAATTCTATCAGCGTACTCAAATTATTATATTGCTACGTTTTACTTTATAATAAACGTAGTCTCGTTTAAAGTCTAATAGCAATTTTTATAAACTTTGCAGGCACAGTTTCTTAATTTTTTATCTATGAATTACAGATGAATAGGACATTATTGCAATAGTAGTAAACTACTAAGCAGTACCGATGCTCCCAAGAGCACGATACAATTACTATCCCTACTAGCTCCGCTTTACCGCCAATTTTTATTTTATTTTACAGTTTGTGCCGAAAGGTGAAACGCATCTGTGGCTACAGCCACGAGAACGTAATGTGTACGATAGATGAAAGAGTTCTAAATTCAAACAGCACACCGTTTCATACAACATTGCCGGTGCGTTCTTCGTTCAAAATTCAAAGTATGCGCCGGGAAGTGATTTTGGTTTTTCAGTCTACGTAAATATGATACTGGAGTTTTGGCGGGAAAGCGAAAAGGATCGCGTCACCGCATTGTATTATTTTCCAAAACTTGTGTTATTTTCAGTGTTAGTGCATAAAATTGGTGGCATTTTATTCGTTAAGTGCTGAATTATAGACATGAGTACGGGAAAGTGGTATAATGATGGTGAAACGTTTCTTTTCGTGTTGTTTCCAAAACTTCATAGAAGCTTCAAGTAAAGGTGCCACCACTTTACTAGGTGTATGACTTTGACTAGACTGACTAGACTGACTTGACTATGACTTGACTAGATGACTTCGACTGTGACTTGACACATATTTGCGTGAAATATCGATAGCTTGATAAATTATCAATTACTTGACACTGGCTAAATACACAAAAGTGTGGAGCCAAAATAAAAAAAAAAAATAAAAAAAAATATGATACTTCGCGTATTGTTCATTCAAAAGTAATGATAATAAAATTTCCGCGCATGTTTAAGAAAATTAAATTTAACTACCCTCGATTACTATATAATATGAACTTTTGATTTATTACATTTTATACTAAAAGTTTAAAAAAGCGCTCTTTAGCCTGTAGAACATATTTTATTAATTTCAAGACAGATATAGCTAAGATTTTAGCGCTGAGTCGTACGTAAAATGTAATATTTATTCCAATAAAGAATTTTTGAAATGAAATCAATTTTCTATATTTATTTGCTTGCTATTTGTAAACAAACAAAATTAAAACGAGTGCACAATCTAATGGCATCTTAAGCACTGATAGAGATTCAATTTCTACAGCTTCTATTACGCAATACGCAACCTCATCGAGTAAATGCATTGCTCGGCGTAGGGCGCCGGCACGTTCGCTTAAGTATTGTTGATATTCTAAACCACCCTGTAGAATTGCAGTGAAGTACAGTAGCTAAGCTTTACATTGCTGTGTTTCAAAACGACGTTGTCTCTTGCTTCCTTTTCTACTCATATAATAATGTGGTCATAGCCCTGGTGCTTATTACCCGGTGACGCTGTAAATCCGGTGAGGCTGTAAAGGTCGGTAGAGACCAATCATTAGCCAGTTCAGAAAAAGCTCTGGAGCTTAGAGAATTTATCCACTGTATTTTGTCTAAGCCCTTTTTTTTTTGAGGGGGGGAAATGCCCTCGCACTTCCCACCCACCCACATACCCCCTGCACTCGAACCCACTAAAACCCGCCCGTGAGCCCTCGTCCGCCGTACCGGGGTGAGAAGTGGTCGCGACTGCAGTCCAGCCAACTCGCCCCCGGTGGCAGGCCCTTTCGGGCCTCCTCGCGCCAATGGATGGGAGACCTTGCTCACCAAGGTCACCCACCAGACGTGTGGGGCCGTGCAGGCCGGCGGAGAGTCCCCCGATTTTGTCTAAGCCCTGCAATAAGAATTCAAGTTTCCCAAAGACTTTACTTCACAAGTGGGCTGCGTCCAGAGGATGTAGCTAAACGCTATATACTGTGGCATTACAATGTCGGAGTGAACTAAAACTGATTAACTATGTCGTTTCAAACAATTTTCACCAATTGAAATCGATTGGTAATTAAAACCGATCTGACAGCTGCTTTCAATGAAATCTCAGATGTACCTCGAGAAACGTCCTATTTATATTGGAACATTCAAACTAAAAAATGTTTTAAAATTTGTTAAATTGCCTGTTTCAGAGTAGATTAAAACAATTGATACCGTTCCGCAACTATGAGTAGTGTAAAAAAAAACTAAGAAAAACTGATAGGAGCATTCAGTTGTACTTTGTGAACGTAATTTTGTTGTTATCCGACCACAATAAAGACCGATGACTTAAAATGTGCCTTCCGAAGCACGGTATCTTGAATATAATTTAGTGACAAAATCCAAATAAGCCGTGTCTTTGTTGAAAATTATAAATGAAATTTTCTAGTTATATGTGTTAGCTATTACTATAGCTTCAATGTGAGTTTTCGAATACAACTTCAAAATGTGACAAGACTAGGCACTGTTGAGAATGTTCTGTGGTGGAACTGGCCTGTGTCGCAACCGCAGCTAGTCGCGTGTGTCCGCCTGATTGCAAGGGTTTGTGGCGTGCCTCCTTAGTATGACGAACTGAGCTAAACCGTACTCTCTGAATTAATAATTTTAACAATTGAGTAGTTAATTATTCTAGGTCTATAGTTTTAGCTTAGACCTCAAACTAATTTAACATGAACTTACGGAATTAAAGGCTCGCATAGACGTGTGTTAGCTACTAGTAAATAAAAAAAAAAAAAATAAAATAAAAAAAAAAAACTCTTTCTTTCTATCTTCAAGTTGAGATAAGTATAATATCTTCCTCTCAACAGCTTACTCCCAAGTCAAGCGTTGCGTTGAGAAGTTTTACTTCAAAATCTCTTAAGCATATATACCACTATAAAATAAAAATTAAACGTTATATTATACTCACAATGGGTGGTTTTATCACTAAAAATGGGGAGGGTCGCATCATAAAAACATCAAACTGGCAGAAAAGCTATTTTTAGAATATTTTTCTGATTCCTATGCAGAGTAACGTTATTAACGAGCAAAAGCGTAGTTTATGTTCACTATAAGTCGGTGACAAACTGTAGCATTCGTCATAGCAAGCCCGCACCGATATAGAAGTCACTCGCAGTCGACAGCGTTAACGCTACATTTTCCTCGGCCATTTGCAATTCGATATCCAGCTAAGCTGAGCTGGATTGAACTATGTCGATTGCAGAACTAATTTTATTAACTTTTAATGAAGGCTTTTATCACAATTAATCCTAGGCATCACACGTAATGTATTCACTATTCAAGTCAAAATAAACTCATCCAAAAATGGTAATATCGTTCTATTATAATAATAATAATATAATAAAATGGGAATATTATATAAATATTAATGGGAATAGACTTGCAAATTGACATTAGAGCTCTGAGAGCCTAGCCAAATTACAAACATTTCGTTTCTATTCTATTTCTACAATCGCTAACGTCTTAGCGTAAGTGATTGTAGAAAACGATAGAATTCCCATACAAATGGTAGCCAAGTTACACTTTTGACAAGCGCTTACGAAACGTTGTCGCAGTAGTGTGAGTGACGTCTACCGGGTTCGCGGATTACGTGCAGTTTACTTAGGTAAAGTACAGCGCCCCTAGCGGTGCATTTATGAATCCTGGTTTGTAAGGCAAATAATCCAACCGCGTACACGTCTAACGACAATACTATTATTATATATAACACTAGAGCAATCTCTTCTTAATCGTGTCACTATTGACTGAACGGTCGTGGTCGTCGCAAAGAGTGGTGGGCCGCTGTTGCTCGCCTCAAGACTTCTCGCCATCTCTCCCTGCTGGTGGTCATTCTGGTACACTCATGCAAGGGATCGCCTACCACAGACTTGATCTGGTCAGTCCATCGCATCGGTGATCTTCCACGGGGTCTGGTGCCCTCAACTTTACCCTGTAAAAGTCAATAGCAGATGTATATAGATATATAGTCTTTTGTCAATATTATGTTATGTAATTGTCTGGGTATAATCAGGGCAATTCATTAACACCTAAACTTTATTGTTTCAAAAGTGAACTCCATCGCCTAGGCCTAAGACACCTGAAGTTTGGACGTCATGTAGCTTATACTTAACCCTCCTTTTAAGCTCCTTTCTCCTTTTTTATAATTTTATTGAAAGCCTATAGTTGTTAAGCCTATAGTAGTAGTTATAATAAAATGCAGATACATTTTATTTCACTTCCCCATCGCAACACATGCGTCTTATAAACCTACTCGAGTTATCCTCAACCAAGGCAATCAAAGCAGGCGTGGGTGCCACTCACCAAGGTACTACATACCACCTTGTCATAAAATAATAATATAAATATCTTTATAAAGCCATGACTACGTGTAAAAGGTTACTGCGACAAAGTTTTAAGCTGTTATCTTATTTGTGAAGTTGGTAGTGCCTTTGTTACGTTGCAACTTATTGCTACAGAATCCACACACCTACGTAAGCATTATGCTCTTACAATAAAATCTTCATCATTTCTAGCCACTGTGGCAGTAACAAATTGGTCATTCTTCAAAATGTCTGACTCCCACGTTTGGTTTAAACCGCTACCAATGTATGCGCATTTGTATTTACTTATCCTGTTCATCTAGATATTTGTTTTTAGTATCTATGTTGGTTGCATAATTTTATTTTCAACCAACTTCAAAAAAGAGAAGTTTCTCAATAAGGTTGTATTTTTATAATATTATGTATATTTTTAGGTGGGCACCTTAGATCCCGGTCATTTATAAAGCAATTTGGATTTTTTTTTATTTGAAAGGTTGTACTTTTTGTTTAGTTGTGTTCAAATAATAATTGTGAGTTATTTCATTTCAACAAAGACTTAATGGTTGTAAAGTTCTAAGATTTCATATTCAAAAGGTTTAGTCGCAAAATACCTACTCGTTAATTTTCAAATTAGCATTCGCTTTACGTGCTATGAATAAAACTCCTTTGAGTTGAAATTATTTTAGAGGAAAAAAATATCCTCACAACTGCCATTTTGAATTTTTAAGAGGCGTACCGCCTTTGTTTTGTTTATTGCAAATCCTTCATCTGTTTTCTGTGACAAAATCTTGGTAACCTTTCATCAAAATGGTCTTTATTGTTTATATAAATACGCTTTAGTATTACTTATTACTAAAGTTCATTGCTTATCTCTTTTAAAAGTTTCAGGCTGTATTTCTTTCTGCAAAGGATTATCGCGGTACATAGTGACCCTGTTTTATCTTACGACTGCTCTTTGCAAGGAAAATGACTGTGCGGTGGCTTCTTAAAATAACGTAGTACATTTTAATGGTGCACTGTGCAATAGGATTATGCCTGGGTGCAACCAAGATTATTAGTCCGGCAGTTACTGTTCATTTTATTCACGGCTCTTTTTGTTATTCATTATCATAATCAATCAAAAGACGCCCACACTAGTACTACAATGAAGACTTCCGTTTGCATCCAATGCCTTTCCGTGAACCCCGCTTTTATATTAAATCATCGACAAATGCACTAGTGTAGAGAAGCATCTTCCTAACTTCGGTCTTCCATTATATTCTGTATGTAATTTAATTACAAAGCCATAGTTTTTATTTCATCTCCATCAGTCTTGAAAATTTAACTCCTATTAAATAGAAATACGCCAAGGTCATCGGTGCATCTTGTGCCATAGTGGAAAGCTACGTTTACGTTGATCGCAACTCGTGAGTATATTAAATAGTGCTCCTGCACTAGTTGAAGCCAGACATTTCTAGGCAAGATAAACAGAGGAGGCGTTCACCAAGATTAGTGCAAGAACGGAGGCATTGCGTCTTGAATAGTTGAGATTTCCATTTGTGAATAACCTAAATACTACGTGGGACTGCTCTTGCTCTGATAATAATGAAGTTTTGTTGAGCTTAACATAATATTGGAATTGTAATTGTACATTATGGAGAGCTGCGTTTTGGTTTCTTAGTCATGTTATGTAACCATATCTGGGATACGTCGGCAAAATACCAGCTCCAAGGCTTGAGCTCTGTTCTGAGATAAGACAAAAGGCTGATTGGTGGCTAAGCTTCGGACCGTATATTCATTTATTTATAGATTTAAGAGTATGTGAAGGAATTATACGATCTAATTTCCTCATCTCCATTCTTCCATCAGGCTATAAGACGCACAAAAGTAGGGCATCCATATTTGGTTGAAATTTATTCAACGCGCACTAAGCGTTTCGCTACTAATTTTATAGGGTGAACAGCTACTGAATGGAACAGCTTGCCGTTGTCCTTGTTTCCAGTTATAGCCTTGGAGTTTTAAAATCAAGGGTAAACTGGTATGGTATGGTATGAGGCATGCCTCATCTTAGGCCACGTCATTGTTTAACATCAGACGAGACAGTGGTTAAAGTTGAGCGTATAAACCAATAAAAAAGCCTGGCAACACTTTCAAAGAAGGCTAAGCCGACTTAAAGCTGTGTAGATGGGATTCGATATTCTCTTAAAACCCCTTTATCACTGAGAGCAGCCTTTGAATGGTTTGGATTTTAAAAAATCTGGTTTACTACTTAACTTTGAATTGTTTAGTAATCATTAATAATTGTTTCAGTGCTGGACGGTATCTGATATCGTTTAAATATAAATAGCACCATCACCATCAGATATGATCACTATATTCTTAGTGCAAACTTTAAAAAGTGGAACCTTAAAAAATGTGTAATTAAAGCTCCATCCCCTTCTTTATTTTCCCTTTTTAAGCCTTCTAGTATTTATTCCTCTTACCTTTTAATGGATGAAGATATTATCTAAAATTCATAGACATTTGCTGCACAATTAATAAACAACCTCCAGATATGTTTCCTGTTTCACAGTATGTCGGCAATAGTTTCGTGTTATTCACCCCGCTGCCGAGGACCAACTGAACTCCCCTGAACAACGTTCTGCCCTTTTTAAAGAGGCGACGAAACAAGTTTCGGCCATGACAGTCGACAACGACGCCACCTCGTGGCAAGTCAACAAACCGTCCACAAGTCAATTACACTATTCAATACTACTTTTGACGATAAATATTGTAAATAACTTGACTAACTATAGCAACTCTTTTACATTTAATGTAAAGGAAAAAAATTCTAACTATAGAAGAGTATTTGTTTCCTTATCCTTTTCTTTATCACATCATTTACCTACTTATATCTCTATACTTTTGACCGTATGATATGATAAAGTCCAATCAGTCCAATCTTTTTAAAAGACTTTAGTTGAACATTGCTCTCTATGCCTAAAAACATCTAGATCATGTATTATCATACCATATATATCATACCGGTACTATAGAAGATCTTCTTTGCTATAAAGCATACTCATTTTAACGGCACGACCATTAAAATCCGCTTAGCTTCATATTATAATTTCAAAACTAAATTTACGATTTACATTTTAATATATCTCGCGGTCGAGAATGAAAGAAAAGGTCTTATTGTCGTGGCAGCTGAGAGCTAAGAATGCAAGTCTTAATCTTGCCTAGAACATAATAATATGCACCAGTAAGGACATCAACGCAATAACAATAGTGTCACGCACACTTCAGTGTCCTTGTTGGGGAGTTCCGCCATGCTGGCCGCTTACGAAAGTGTTCCGATGCTTTAATGGGGCTGACTGTTTTCTAAAGCTTCCAATAGCTAGTTTTCTTTTTCTATCAAGCGTTTGTCTACTGATTTTTTGGTGCAGTGATGAGTTTACATAATTACATAAAATCGCAATGTAGGCTTAGCTTACTTATCGATGTAATTATAAGACCGATACACGTAACAGATTTATTTATTTCGATTATCAACATATTGTACATTTTAGCCAGATCCGATAACACAATTAAAAAGGAAACGTTGCTTAGTGTCATCACAGTAAAGCCGGAAATATAAAAAATGTGTTAGTGGTGATAATAATAATAATAACGCCCAACCATCACATACATAGATCCTGGACCCTAACTAAGATTCCCTGTATCCAGTAACCACGAGGACCATGGTCCTACAACTCCCAACTAAAGATTACGCATAATAAAAAAGAATGAATTATAGTAACAGCTGTTCGAAGATTCGATAAAACACTAGGAATATAGTAGTATAGTCAAAATGGTAATATTCACTTCAACAATAATAAAAACGATTGATAATGATTGAATGGATTATAAATAAAATATTGTTAAATATATAAAAATTTGATGATTAGATTAATAAGTACAGCACAATATCACAGATCTTCAATAGTCTTTTTTAAACTAGACTAATTAATTTTAACGTCGTCAACCCATACTGTTTATAAGTCCTGCTCTGCGACTGCCCTAATGATATCTCAAGACGCGCTTAAGAGACCATACATAACACTATATGGTACGTTTTTTAAATTTAAGTCAACGTTAATGCATTCTACCCCGTTCGTTGAAAATATTTATTTAAATTTGTAGGCGAGTCCACAATGCAGTCTTTCCATGCCTTTATGATACGCCCATATTAGCATAACACGAGGTGTATTGAATGGACAATGTAAGCGGTATTAAAATAAAATTTTACGGTTTACCCTTATATTGGAGGGTCGTGTAAGGGCCATAATAAAACGTCTACTTGTTTTGCTGGACTTATGGGAACTGAATATTTTACAACCCACTGATGAGATTGTTTCACTGGTCATGTTTGCTTTTGAAGTGGGGTTTACAAACTTTGAAATGTTAATGGTTAAAACAATCGTATTTTTTTCAAAATTTTTTTTTCTCCTTAAATTCAAGAGCTTTGCAAATTATCGTTATAGATAGATAGATAGATGAAACTCTTTATTGAAACACCACATTACAGGAACAATTTACAAACACAAACTTAAATAATTAAGTATCACAATAGGCGGTCTTATCGCTTAAAGCGATCTCTTCCAGACAACTCAAACGTTTCCAATCTTAAATTAAATGGTCATTTACAAAATATTTCATAATTGCAAAATATACTGAAGTACGAAAGATATCTAGAAATTTAAAGCACTTTGGCAAGAAACGTGATTATGCTGTCTGTAAAGTCTATTAAAAAATAACTTAGCTAGGCAACACTCTTCCTCGGGTTCTCGTATATCGTGTTAAATTCTTGTCAACTTGGCAGACCAAATACTGACGCTGCATCGGTTGCGTTGGTTGCGTTGGTTAGTTGGATCATCGGCTGTCTCAGCTAAGTAGCGTACAGTATTTAGCATATTGACTAGACTGACTAGATTGCATATTAACGAGAAACCAAGGCTAGGGATATAAGTCCGAACTTAGAAGCTGTCATTATAATTACGTCTTTTCAACACAAAAATAAAGTCGAAAATAACATGCCTAGATAAATAAAGGTATAATTTTGTTAGTCTGAATTCGTAGAGTAGGTCAGTCGTCGTTGGTAGGTCGTAGGTAGGAAAAGCTATCGGTACTCTCAATCACTTACTTATAACATTTAAACAGAGCTTTGGCGGGAACGCGAAAAAGATTGCGTCACCGCATTGTATTTTCCAAAACTTGTGTTATTTTCAGTGTTAGTGCATAAAATTGGTGGCATTCTATTCGTTAAGTGCTGGATTACACGCGTGAGTGTGGGAAAATGGTACAATGATGGTGAAACGTTTCTTTTCGTGTTGTTTCCAAAACTCCATAGAAGCTTCAAGTAAAGTTGCCACCACTTTACTAGGAGTATGACTTTGACTAGACTATGACTTGACTTGATGACTTCATATTTGCGTGAAATATCATTAACTTGATAGATTATCAACTATTTGACACTGGCTAAATACACAAAAGTGTGGAGCCAAAACATAAAAAAAAATATTTAAACAGTAGTTTTATATTAAATAAAATCAATAATGGATTGCTGAAGTTTGTGTTTACGATAAATTTCATTATGAATAGGGTTGTCAATGTCAGAATGGCCGGAAATATTAAATAATATTGGTGGTTTTAAATATGTTGGTGGTGATATGTTAAGGATTATAATGAATCGGTATTAAACCAGATAATTTAAAAACAGTTAGTTTAAAAAAATTGAATGAAGATACGACTTGGCTTATGAAAATGCTTGAAATGGATGATTGGTAAAAATAAGGTTATAATTGAAGGGTTGAGAATAAAAAGGGTTTAACTGTCAAATTGATAGTTTCGAGAAAATTGACTTTAAACTTCAACGTCTTCAAAGCGTCATTTTAATGTAGAGTGCTTATAAGGTAATAGAAAAGGTTTATGTAAGTTTCAGTTGCTTGAAAATGTTTTAATTCTATTTTAAAATACTAAATATAGTACTCACACTCACACAATTACTGTAAAAATATAATATAATAAAATAAATAGAATAATATTTTTATGCTAAGCGAACTGTATTCCTGTGACAGATAAACCGTTTTTAGATTGAAAATCTCGTGATTTAATCCTTATTTTGGTATTTTAAGAATGTTTTATTGTAGATAATTTCACGCTGAATCCAACGATACCCATAAGTCCTTGTGTGGAAAAATCAGTTAAACCCTTTTTGTTCTCATCCCTTCAATTGTAGCATAATAAAATTGTACGCTTATCTTTCCAATTTTTTTTATGACAGTAAAAGGCGTAACAGATAATGAAAAGTAAACTACAGAGTGCAGGCTGTAGTTTATTTACATTTCTAAGACCAGCTTGTTTAAATTAAAACTTCTGCACACACCGGTCAGTGTGTGTTTCAAGTGAAGAGTTGGCGGGTGCTAAAAGTGGCCTAAAATGTACGAAAAGCAACCTCATCCCTAGTCACAAACTGTGCACAGCCCGATTTCAAATACTTTATTTTGTTGAACAGTGCTAGCGGGCATTTCCCATTATTGAAACGAATTGTTTTCCGAAGTTTTAATATTAAAAGGCTCCGTTGTTGAACTTTGCCCAACTTATTTTTTTATTGCGCTTTAATAAAAATTATGGTTAAGCGGGAACTAGCACTGAGGTTAGTTTGAAGATAATCCGGTCAGGAAGGAGTTCAATTATTTTATTATTGTAAATCCGCTCATATACAATACTAGTAGCGCCCTGCAGTTTCACCCACGGATAAAAAGTATCCTATGCGTTAATCCAGGCTATAAACGATCTGTGTTTCAAAGTTCATCCAAATTCGTTCAGTAGTTTTTGCGTGAAAGAATAACAAAAACCCATCCATATATCCATATTCAAAATCTTTCGCATTTATAATATTAGTAGGATAATAATAGTAGGATATTAGGATTCACTATATATATATTACACTATATTTATGGTTCACTGTTTTAGCGACACATAAAAAAAAACGAACAAAGCACGTGGCGTCGCCTTTGTGGTATTCAATAATTGTCAATTGGAACATACCATCGCTATAGAAATTATTTTATTTATTTATATATTTATGTTAATTCAGGTTATAAACTATCTGTGTTCCAAATTTCATCCAAATTTGTTTAGTGGTTTTTGCGTGAAAGAGTAACAAACATTACATCCATACTCACAAACTTTTAACTACTTACTAACTTTGATTTCTACTAATAGTTGATCGATCTTCAACAGAATACAAATTTAGGAATAATAATCGTCAAAGTAGAAGGAATTAAGCGAAGAAAGAAAATTAAGTAAAAGTTTATATAAGCAAAATTAAAAACCAATGGCAACGGCGTATCCTGGAAAAAAATAGAGTTACAATTATTATACAATAATACTTATTCTTAGATATCTTATATAAAATCAATTATATTTTAGTTCGCATAACTTCATTGGTAAATTTTAGTTCATTCATACATTTTTAATAACATACACTAACTTTGCTTATAGTACAAGCTTTGCTAAGTTTGGGCATAGATGGCGCTGTATGATGTGATCACAAATACTATTATTTTCACTATTATTCTTACACTAGTTGCGCCCCGCGGTTTCACCCGCGAATAAAAAGTATTTTAATTATTTGCTCGTCCCACGGGAAAAAATACTTTTCCGGGATAAAATGTAGCCTAAATTTAATCCAGTATATAAACTATCTTGGTGCCGAATTTCATCCAAATGTATTCAGCCGTTTGAGCGTGAAGGAGTTACAAACATACACACATACAAACACACACATATACACTCAAACACACACACACACATACACTCAAACACACATACACACATACAAACTTTCGCCTTAATAATATCAGTGTGATAAGATAGTGTGATTTTAAGTTTATTTAATCGATATTCCATTTTATTTTTGCACCTAAAAAATGCGTAATATATACAACTGAGTCACAAATTAACAATGAAACTAATTGAACAACTCGAACAACCATCTTTTTAAACAAGTTGCAGAGCTTTTTGCAAAGAAAAGCTTCAATCTTCGTTTTATTTTTTTTCACTTCTTTGGACGCAATAGATGAATACTAATTCAACGGGCAGATGAATTCTTAATTAGGTACGTTAAAAAACTTGTTAGGTTTAAATTGATTTTAACAGTATCTTGGCTGAAGGTAAATTTTTCAATTATTCCCCCTATACCATTTTTTGGGCTAGGCTCGTTTTTTAACCACTTAACTTGTATGTAGATCGTAATATTATAAAAAATTTTGTACCTATGTACACACGCGCACACACACACACACACACACACACACACACACACACACACAGTGAGAGAGAGAGAGAGAGAGAAAGATAGACGCATAAAATTTCACATTTACAATATTAGTGGATAGGATATGGTGGTGAGCTTATTTTATTTTTGTAACTGTATTAGTTAGGTAAATGAAATAGGTCAATTAAACAATTTAAATATATATTTTTGTACAGCTTCTTTTGTTTTACAAAAAACAATTGAATCATTTAACTAAACCTATAAACGGGAACCTGCATCCGACGTTACCACAAATATAATCTCCATAAGAATGATAACCATTTCTTATGGATACACTTGGATAGACTTTCTATAGACATTGGCGCTGTTTACAAACCCGAAAGAACAAGCCATTCTGACTTCCTTGACATCTACTCGCAGCAACTACTAAAGCGAAAGAGAGCCATTGTTTGCGGTGATTTCAACTATAATCTACTCAAAAAAAGTTCACCCACTACAACTTATAAAAGAATGCTCAAAGAAAGTGGTTTTTCTATACTTAACAACATACACTCAGACTACTGCACACGAGAGACATCAAGTACAAAAACAATTCTTGACCATGTTTGCTCTAACATAAGAAACAACACTTTCCACTTAGCCGTTATAGAATCAACGATGTCGGATCACAAACAGATTTACCTTGAAGTTTATAACCAAAAACCAATCAAGAATAAAAAAACTGAGTATCAGACCATAAACTATGATAAACTTAATAATCTATTGCAATCCATAGACCTCTTTGACTGTAACAGCATATATGAAAATCTAGAAAAATATTTATTGGAAGCTATCCAAAAGAGTAAAACAACTAAAACCAAAATATTAAACCCTATAAAAACGGATTGGATAAATAAAGATATTATCCAAGCTATTAACAAAAGAAATGAGATGGGATATACTTACATCAGATCACACCAGCACAACGAAGCAACAAAAGAGGAATACATTGCTGAAAAAAAGAAAGTGAAAGAATATATACAAACAACTAAATGTAAATACTATAAAAAACTGTTTGATGCCTGTGTGAACAAGCCGCTTAAAATGTGGAAACTTATAAATGACTTAAGTGCTAACAAAATTAAAGGCAATTTCGCTCCTTCAAAACTGGAAACAAACTCGGGCCCCATAACAGAACTTCCTGATATTTGCCAGCACTTCAACGCATTTTTTGCTAATATAGGGTCAAAGTTAGCTAATAATATACCTCAATCTTATCATAGGACTATTGACTTACAAATATTAGGTAATAGTGAAATATCGCACAACAATAAAACTGAATTACTTAATTTAAATCCAGCTAGTTCTGAGGAAGTTAGTAAAATTATTGATAATTTAAAGACTAACACTAGTAGTGGCTTAGATGGTATCAGTTGTAAAGCTATAAAAAGTGTTAAAACCATAATACTAGATGAGTTAACACGGTGCATTAATAAATGCTTAGATGACGGCTATTTTCCCGATACGCTTAAAATAGCTCGAGTCAGCCCAATATTTAAATCAGGCAGTAAGACTGATATGGGCAACTACCGCCCGATATCAGTACTCCCGACTATTTCTAAAATCATAGAAAAAGTTATCTATAATCGCCTAGAGGAATATTTAAACTCAATTAATTTTCTTACGGAAAAGCAATACGGTTTCCGGCCTAAATCCAACACCTTGTCTGCTTGTATAGATCTTATTACAAACTTAAAAACTAAAATTGATCAAAAGCAGGTCGCGTTAGGTGTATTTATCGATCTGAAAAAAGCGTTCGACACAATAAGTCACAAACTGCTTTTACACAAATTACACACCATTGGAATTAAAGGAACTGCGAAAAAAATACTATTATCTTATCTAACCAATAGATGCCAGGTTGTTAGAATAGAAAAAGTTCAAAGTTCCCCTGAAACCATAACTTACGGCGTTCCTCAGGGATCAATTTTAGGCCCCCTGTTGTTCCTAATATATATAAATAGCATTAATGAATTGGATTTAAAAGGAGAAGTCTCTTTATATGCAGATGACACATGTTTGTTTTATTTTGGCAATAATATCACAACAATAATCAAACATGCACAACATGATCTTGACACCCTCTGTGACTGGTTTCAATCTAATTTGTTGACAATGAACGTTGCCAAAACCAACTACATAATTTTTAATGCTAAAAACAAAAATATTCCTGATTTCGAGCCTCTGACTATTAATACCGAACCACTAACAAGAGTAAAAACTGAAAAATATCTTGGTCTCATATTAGACAGCCGATTAACTTGGAAACCACACATTGAAAAGGTCTGCTCAAAACTATCATCGCTCATGTTTGCTCTTCGCGGGGTCGTACGCTGTTTTCCAAAGTCCGTTCGATATACCATTTACAACACGCTAGTTAAACCTCACCTAGACTACTTGGTTGAGGTGTGGGGGTGCGCTGCTAAATCTAACTTAAAATGTTTGCAAACTACCCAAAACAAAATAATCAAATTGCTGTTCCACTACAACTACTTAACTTCAACAGAAACAATTTACAAAGAAACTAAATTGATGTCTTTATCACAAATCTACAATTACAATACATGCATCTTGGTACGAAAAATTCTCAATAAAAATATTCATACGAAGATATCATTTAAAACAAAGTCACATTTTCAAAAACGTTCCTTAAGGCGACCAAATGACATCCAATTGACTACACCACGAACAAACTATGGGAAGAAAAACCTATTGTATGAAGGAGCTCAGCTTTATAATGACTTGCCAAATTATATTAAAAATGAAAAACTATTAAACACATTTAAAAAGAAATTAAAGAGCCACATATTGGGTAAACATAGCAGAAATTAAATAATAATTTAGGTATCCTGCAGGCGCCTTGTGACTTCAACAATGATTTCCCACTTTTCTTATTTAAAAAAATAAAATAAAATAAATAAAAAATAAAATATATATAATAATAAATATACAAACAAACATACAATGTTTCACTTTTATGTGTGTTAAGTGAGGCAGGAAAGTACCAATATGATTAAGATCTTTACAATTCTCATACTTACTTTATGTCTATCGTAATAATTACATGGAAACAAAGATATGACACGTAATAGAAACTCACTTGATGATCAACAAATAATGTACAATAGCCGCGAGACCGGATTCATGTTTGTTTTGATTGCAAAAATAGCGCTGATTGTCTCAAATTTACCACATTTATGTTGAATTAGATGTAATATAAATGTTTAAGACTTGCTTAGATTTTATTCCGTATCTATTGTTTACTTAATATTTCTCTGATAAAATTTTTGTTATACCTACCCACTAATTCCTACCATACTGTAAAAATGATGTTTTTAATTATTTGTTTTTAATAATTCCAGCATGAATTCCGTGTAATTATACCTTCCCATACATACTATGAATACCTATTGTTGTTACTACTACTACTACTACTGTGTACTCAATTTAAAAGTTTCTTAAGCTGTTAGTTATTTTTTCCTATATGTTAATGTTTCCGGTTTCTTTAAATTTCTGGTTAACCCACTGATAAATTAGCAACTTTAGTATTATAATATATTGTTTAAAATAGCTATGACGTATTTATAAAAACGTTTAAATAATATACTGGTAATAGAATACTCAAGCACCTACTATTTAATATTGTAAATATCAAGTTGTAACTACTTACTATGTGTAATATGTATCTAATGCCTTTCGGTATGCTTTGCACTTTGCAATCCATTCCGAAATGTAGCTTAGCTATTATGCGACTACCCTAAATTAACAAACTATTTAAATATTTATTGGTACATTTTTGAACATCATATTAGTTAATTACTTAAGTCTGCTAGCCGTTTAGTTACCTTTATATTACCGTTCCTACTCGCATTTAAAAATGTTATTTTGTATTTTCACTTGCAAGTGAATATGATTCTTTTAGTGAAAATAAATATCTTAAACCTAAACCTAATCTCAAAATATCCTCGTGGTCACAGTTTTAAAAATTGCTAAACAGTTACCATTGTTGGCGACCATTTTTGTTCTCTTGCGCACTAAAATTAAACGTCAATCGTGGTGCCAGAAGCAGGCCGGTACCGGAGTTTGTTTCAATTATCGACAAGAACTTGTTTCGCTCCAGCTTTTCTAGGACACGCGTCTTTTGTCCGGCAAATATTAATTTTGCCTTCCCGGAACGTATTTTTTTCATCAACATCGAAGAACCTTTTTTTCCTGCGGACAGGACTAAATTAATATTAAATTATAAACTAAATATATTTTTTAAATCACTTATCACACTAATATCATAAAAGCGAAATAGTGTGTATGTGTGTATGTTTGTTACTCCTTCACGCTCAAACGGCTGAATAAATTTGGATGAAATTCAGCACCAAGATAGTTTATATACTGGATAAACATATAGGCTACATTTTATCCCGGAAAAGTGAAATTTTTCCGTGGGATGAGCAAATAATTAGAATAACTTTTATCCGCGGGTGAAACTGCGGGGCGCAACTAGTTATAAATGAATAAATCGACTGGCCCGATAGCTCAGTTGGTAGTAGCCCTGCCTTCTGAACTGTGGGTCGTGGGTTCGATTCCCACTCAGGACAAACATTTAGTGTGATGAACATAGGTGTTTGTTCTGTGTCTGGGTGTTGTCATATTGTATTCTATGTATGTATTTACAAACAAAAAAGTATCTAAGTATTGTATCAGTTATCTGGTTCCCATGGCACAAGCTTTGCTTAGTTTGGGGCTACATGGCGTTGTTTGAGATGTCCACACATATTATATTATATATTATAAATAACGCCCAACAATCACATACATATATCTTGCACCCTAATTAGGATTCCCTGTGTCTAGGGATCCAAGAACTACGAGGACCATGGTCCCACAACACCCAGACTCAGAAAAAATATACGCTTTTTTTTCTGTGCACAAATACTTGTCCTGCCGCGGGAATCGAAGCCGCCGTCTCCGGGCTATAAGCTTACCTGCTCAACCACCATACCACAGAGGCTGTCAAATAAAAATTTGATTATCACAAAATATATATTATTGATTTTCCAGCTCACGAAAACTGTAATGGCCAAATTTTTGAAACCAGTCGGCCAAAAGCCTATGCGATTTTCGTATAAAACTACAAAGGTACTTAAATACGTTATTAAAATAATTTTCTATTAGAAATCGTTATGCGTAACATAATTTGTGAAAACCACATGAAATAAAATTGAATTGTTTGTTGTGGAAACGTCAAGTACAAATTACTTAAACGAAGAAACATTTTATTTAATAACGCTATTGTTTTAATAAATACACCTAACTTATATCAACTATCTATCCAGGTAGGCATTTGGTTTAGTAAGAAATTTCAAAAAATCCAGCACTGCGATGAGGTACCACTTACAGCTAGCCATTGAAAAAGAGTGATCAGTGATGATTAGAATGATGACCAGACAGTTTCAAACCCAAGCGTCCACAGAAGCAAGCTAACTCTATAATCATTCTGATATTAAGCACATGCCCACCAAAACAGATTTGAAAATGGAATAATTGATATAAACCACTTCCCGAATCATTAATCACTATAACAAATCATCGATAAGTCGAGATAAAACGGGCTATTTTGACATTGTAAATTTGTATCAAAGGGTCGAATGAGAACCAAAGAGTGTAAGCGAAGTACAGTTAATAAGCTTTGCAAAAACGTCTATTATCAGCAAGTGACATGCACGTACGTACTAAAGTACCAATATGATATTTTTAATAACATAGCCACTAACATTATATAAAAAGAATAACAAATTGGTTTTGAATTTGGTCGATTGGCCAATCCAAATTTGACCAAATCCAAAATCAATTTGTTATTTTTTGTTACAAGGCAATTGTCCGAATCGCCACCTCTAATCTTGCAAATACGTAGCATATTTTTTAAATATTGAAAATCAATGCAAACATACTTATAAACGTTAGGCGTCATCACTTTGCACCGAGGAACACTAAATGATAGTATTTGAAAAATTATATAAAGAGAATATAATTTTAATCGAGAAAATGAAATAATTTATCAATACTGATATCATTTTATTAGTATTGTTTCATATCAATAATTTATAATATACTAGCGGCCCGCTCCGGCTTCGCATGGGTAAAAAATATATAGCCTATGTCATTCACTGAAAAAATTCACAGAAATTACTTCAAACCTGGTTTATTTATAACTGCATCATGTAGTAACCCAAATTGGCCGGAAATCAAAGAAAATAGTAACACCATAATATAAACCTTCCTCATCAATCACTCTATCTATTTTAAAAAACCGCATCAAAATGCGTAGTTTTAAAGATTTAAGCATACATAGGGACAGAGAAAGCGACTTCATTTTATACTATGTAGTGATGTTAGATTTTTTAGTATGAAAACTATCGTGAGTATGTCACATTTTGTAAGATAAATAACGGCAAAACTCACGTCAATCAAAAGTCGAAATTACTCCGTTGCAGTTACGTGCTGACGCTCGCGAAAGCCTTGCGTTAGTAATCTGTTAGATTTGTTTTTGCATTTGTATCAAGCTATATCACTGACTTACACTTCCGCTAACTAGGAAATTTATTTATCACCGTGACTCATGTTTAGGAGCTAGACTGTATAATATATCTCGGATCTGACACGTGGGGCGGACGAACCCTGGATTCTGTTTTCCTTCATTTCACTGACTGCGCGAAAATCGTCAAGGGTCATTTGTTTGCAAATTTACGGCTCATGAATCTCGTATGTGTGAAGGGTCTGAATTAAACGGTGTTGAATGCAATATTTTGCGTGCCGTCCACAACGCTTTAAGGTTTTTGTCGAGTATTTTTGCTGAATTTGCACTTGTTTGCTTTGCGGAATTAAATGTGTGTTTTTGACACCAAAGTTATCTGGATAACTGATTAGATTTATGGAATGGCACACATGAGCAGTTGTTGCTAATTTACTTCAATTTGAGTTATACTTATATAATATACGAGCTTCTGCCCGCAGCTTCGCCCGCGACGTGGCCTATGGGAAAATAATTCAACCACCCATTTCACCCTCTTAAGGGTGGAATTTCGAAATACGTCATAAAATCTACCTGCATGCCAAATTTCAGCTCGATCCGTCCAGTGGTTTGGGCTGTGCGTTGATAGATCACCATGTCAGTCAGTCAGACAGTCACTATTGAGTTATATATATTTAGATTATACTTCAGTTACATAGTTATTATATTTAAATTTACAAAGATCTTTCGGAACGACTGATCGAGGTAACATGTGACCAAAATGCTGGTCTCTATTTAGCCCAAAGACTAAGCATTGCCATTCAACGGAGCAATGTCGCCAGCATTTTTGGCATATTGCCTGCTGCACTTAGTTAGCAGCTTCTTAGATTAAGTTAAACAAATGCATAGTTTTTAATTTTAATTTTCTATTTATGTATAATTAGGTTAATATTATGTTGAAATAAATCTACTCTTCAGTTCAAATTAAGTTAAATTTGCTAATGAACTTGAATGGCCTACAAGCTAAGACAGAGGTTGATGTCTACTGCTAATCATTCTAACTTTGACAAGCTCAACAATTAACTCGGAAACCTTGTTGAACTACTAACGCTTTTAATTTGTTTTGTTCAGTAATAAAATATCACGTTGTAGATAAATATAGAGGTAGAAGTATTTTCGAAGTAGCATATAAACATAAATTTATATAGGTACTTTTGGTTAAAAATAAGGATTATTTAGGTACTTTAAACGGGCTACCTAAAATGGAAATATGAACATAATATCACCTTTTAAACTTTCGCGACTTGAACTCATATTGTAAAGATAAAACGGGCCTATTCGCGTACAAAAATTATCAAAACATTATTTTGACTAACCTTGTCCGAGAAGCCATTGAAATTAAGAAGTACGGCAATTTCAATCGGGAAGATGGTTACAGGTTATCCTCATCGTGGAATCCGGTGATAAGTAGGTGTTCGCGTCGCGATTTGGGTTCGCGTGAAACTGCCGACACTTTAGAATAGAATAGAATAGATATTAATCATGACAAAAAGGCAAAAAAAAAGGCTTAAAAATTAAGTGTAACAAAAAAAATAAAATAAAATAATAATTAAAACATTGGCCCGTTGCCACGAATCGGTCCCAACTCAGCATATTGCTGGTCATGCAACCAGCGCTGGTCTTCCGTTGGGACCTTTTAGGTGGCGTCACGGCACGGATTACAATTACTTAAACTAATAATAAACATAACCAGAAAAATGAGAGACGAATACATATACATATACAAATATAACGTAGACGAGAAGAATAGCAACTACGAGTGCTTAGATTATATTGCACGCGTGTGTGTGCGTGAGTGTGTGTGTATATTTGTGTGTATATATGTGTGTAAATTAAATAAATGTAGCAAGCGTAGCCAGAAAAATTATGTGTACTTTTAGTATTGTATGCCGGGATATTGATAGTGAAAATTTCCAAGAACAAATGCGGGTAGTTGGAGACGACGCCCGTTCTGCACGATGCTGACACTCGCTACTCCAGTCCCTTACAGCCTTATTAATAAACACGAACTAGCTTTAGACTAGTTACACCATCCTTTGTCTCTTTCGATCCAGCTAAATATTCCTGTAGCAAAAAAAGGACAAAAGCTGAAGTAACTGATCCGAGACTAATACCAGTTTATTAATATGGCTGCTAGTGACCACGGCCAATGTAACTTGGTCGAAACGTCGAGATTAGTCAAAATAATGTTTTAATAATTGGTGTACGCGAATAGACCCATTTTGTTTTTACAACATGAACATGATAATCTATAACCTATATCTAAACGTGTTCATTTAGGGTAAACCAGGAGTGGTTTATATTGAAGCAAGTTTAATAACTTCAAGCGCAATCTAACAATGCAGTTTTTTTTTCCACTTGATCGCGCCCATCAATACCTGCCCACAACGGAGGAAGTGTGCTAAATTACATATTGTTACATATTGTAATGAAATGCGTCTGTAACTGTCCTATGGTGTTTAGTGAAGCGTGAAATTGCTTAATCAGCCGACTGTGTAATGCGCGACGATGATTAGGCCGGTACAGATATGAAATGGACGGGAAAGTACGTAAATATAATACTTTATGGATTTTGTACTTAATTGGGTGTGTGCAGCTGCTATTTTATAATTGTATTGGCTTGAATGAAATTTAAAAAAGTAAGTGAGTGACGTGGCGGTCTAAATCACCTGATGTTAAGCGATAAGCGGACGCCTAACCAATAACAGTTAGAGTGAAATTTGGAACTCAAAACCTGAGACATCAGTACAGAAAGTAATAAACTTTTTAGACTATGAGACCAAGTCAATAAAGGCTAATTTGCCCAGAATTTGGCTAGCGACAATATCCTTTAAACCCGAACACAAGTAGTGCTTACATACTCTTGGCGACCCAAGCGGTGGTAGTATCTATTTAGGTGAACCCTTACAGGAAAGTCTTACCATCTAGTAAGTGTGATTTGTTATCATCCTTATATACTACGTTCTACTCACTGTTGCTGAGACAGTTGACCTAGTATTGGCCTTGTACTCAAATCCTATCTTACAAGCTTATACCCGTCGTCTCTATCCTAAACATATTTTCACAGTCCCATCACGGCCATTTAGATGCGCTCATGAATAATCTGCTCAAGCTCATAGGGTCTTCTACGTCAGGTACATTTTTTGTGTATTAGATAACAATATCAAACACAAACAGCAACTGACTTGCTTTTAGTTTGATATAGCTATTTATCTCGTAAATTGTCTCAAACTAGCTTCAGCCCGCGGTTTCGCCCGCGTGGCCTATAGGAAACAAAGAAGATTTTTTTTAAAACAGATAACTCAACCACCGAAATTCTACCCTTAAGATGGTTTAAGGGTAGAATTTCGAAAAACCCTTTCTTAGTGGATACCTACACTATACAAAGAACATACCCTCCAAATTTCAAGGTCAGTCAGTCAGTCAGCCAGGACTGAATTTTATATATATAGATGGTTGCCACTTTCTTCTTAAGAAGTGTTCCTAAGTTATCATAGTTTTCTTCTCAGGACAACTGTCCAAACTATTCCTTAAAAGTAATCAAGTGTCATCAACTTCGCTTTTCAAAGTTTTAGCTACATTCCTCATAAAGAAAGGAGTTCTAACGACTAGGCCAATTTTCACGAGTAGTAATTTCACTTCATACACGAAACCAAATCTACATCAACAAAACTAATATAACCCAAAGAGTTAATTATTGCAAACTGCGGAACTTAGTCTAGGAGTCAGCTAACATTAAAGTTTCCGTTCAGGCTGCAAGCTGCTGGTTCCATATTATTTGCATGCGCATTGTCAAACCGTATCGGGAGTTGGACCAACGACTGCTGCCTCGCTGACTAGGTAACAAACTTTAGTCATTCTGTTCAGGCCAGTGAGCATTTGCTACGAAATTTAGCTGTCTTAATGCTGGTCAGCTTTTGTAAGTATGACGCTAAAAGTTTAATAGAGTTTAGTTGTTTTGCATTCAATCTTCTTCGATTTAAAAAATGGCCATCCAGTTATTTAGTCCACCCAATGTTTTCAACGTGACTTAACAAACTTTTGATCGACAATATAGCAAATGAAACCAACGGCTTGATAATAACAATAATAATAACACCCAACGATTACATACATCTAACTAGGTGGTAGGACTTTACTGCAAAGTTCATCTAGGTACCACCGCTTTGCCAGTTATTTTGCCGCCAAGCAGTAGTGCGCAAGCACTACAGTGTTCCGGTTTGAAGGGCACTGTAGCTAGTGAAATTACTGAGCAAATGAGGCTTTACGACCTAATCTCACAGTCTAGTAATCTTATTGCTAGACTGCTGATGTCTCGGAATGACGTGCGCAGTGCAATGTCACGCGAAACTATACTTTAGAGTTTCAAGTGTAGTGACTCAAGTGCAACTGATATGGACAGTCGTGTTGCTTAATATCAGGCGAGCGACTAGCTCGTCATATCATTTCATAACATAAAATAAATAAATACAGAGATCCTGGACCCTAACTAGGATTCCTTGTGTCTAGGGACCCAGGAACTACGAAGACCAGGGGAATATTCCCACAACATCCAGATTCAGAACAAGTATTAGTAGTAGTTATTAAATATATACGTAACTTACACAAGTACCTCGACAATACACTTTATATATAGTTAATTCAGATTTGATTTTGGGTTGTGGAATCCTAAATTTGTTTCCTGCTTTTTTAATTGAAAATTGTTGTTTCCATTCTTATTATAAGAATGCGATTTGAATATTTAAAGGCTTGAATGCAAATCAGTACTGTTCTAGATTTGCATGAACTCAGTCGGGAATTTTCCATGACTAGTATATTGCCATTTCAGGGAGAAATAGTAAAATAAAATTTAGAACGTGAAAAAAATATTTCATTACTGCATCAGTCATTTGCGTAATTATAACCTATTATTGTATCAGTCATTCGCGTAATTACAACCTATTATTGTATCAGTCATTCGCGTAATTACAACCTATTATTGTACACACCTCAGCTGACAGCCTCTGTGGTGTAGTGGTTGAGCAGGTCGGCTCATAACCCTGAGGCGGCGGGTTCGATTCCCGCGGCAGGACAAGTATTCGTGCACGGAAAAAAAGCTCAAATACTTGTTCTGTGTCTGGGTGTTGTGGGACCATGGTCCTCGTAGTTCCTGAGTCCCCTAGACACAGGGAATCCTAGTTAGGGTCCAGGATCTATGTTTGTGATCGTTGAGTGTTATTATTATTATTATTATCAGTCATCCGCGTAATTACAACCTATTATTGTATCAGTCATTCGCGTAATTACAACCTATTATTGCATCAGTCATTCGCGTAATTACAACCAAGAAAAGAAAAGATAATTCACTGGGGATCGTTAACATGTAGGACTTACAAAAACGAAAGTGAGCACTTTCCATTTATATTTCTGCTAAATTTTTGCATTGAGAAAGTAGTTAGTTATAGATGGCGCAGAGAAACTTTTGAATTAAAAAAAACAAGTATTGTATATCAAAGCCCGCCGAGTCTGTTACACCGAAACACCATTAGGACCGGGTCACGTGGACGCGCCGATACGGGATTAAACTCTTCCCGGTTTTTCTAGGGAACGTCCACAAAAAGCTATTTAAAAGCAAATAACAGGTCCCAGATCGAGCCAGAATTTGCATGCAGGAATGTGAAAATATCAGGAGCAATGCATGCACAAATAACTGGAATAGGGTTGTATGTTGTTAATGTTTCATAACTTTTATTAAAAATACTGGTTGATTTTCCTTTCACAACTTTAACTATTTAACTTTGACTATTCAATGTTTTAGAAGTATGAAGTAAGAAGAAAGTTTACCAAAATCACACACATCATCCGCCGGAAGTTGTCCACTGATGAACACAGGTCCCCTACAATAAACGCATAATGAACTTGTTAGACAATGAGCTTGCATTTATTTTTCCGGCTTAAATTTTTGCTTTCAAATCTCTGTCTGTATTTATTTGGTCTGCGCTTAAGATTAAGGTCCGTATTACAGAACGACACTCAGTCATCGATCGGTGCTCAAGCAGAGATTTCATTCATAAAGTGATCAATTTATGAATGAAATCTCTGTAATACGGACTGTTCTGTAATACGGACCTAAGAGAATATCGCATTTAGACACCGTTCTTCGTAGACATCAATGCCTCGTAATATTTTCACCAAGTAACGCTCACATATTTTTGTGGAGCACTCACAGCTTTTACTCTGTACACTTTTATACCACATCGCAATCTTTATAGCGATATGAAAAAGCAAGTGGTTATATAACATCGATAGCCTTTCAGCAGTAAACTATCCATTACTAATCTAGCACGGTTTCATAAAGCCATGGTGATATCACCCTTTGAGTGGGATTACGTTGGTTGAGTTACTGGGTCAAGTAAAATGAGCTTTAAATGGAACAATGGATTATGGGAATAAAGGTCATCTAAAAAGTTGCTCAATAAAACTAATTATGTATATCATATTTAGTTTTCTTTGATATAATTATACGCTGAAGTAATTTTGCTTTAAAAAATGTAGAGTAAATATATTGTTTGTTGAACTTATTTTACCTCTATCATCTTAAGCATTTTAGAAACATCATGTAGCATAGATATTTCACGCAGTATTGTGTCAAGTTATGAGCTCAATAAACAAATGACAACTCAGGTATCAAAGTCTTTGAGGCTTCAGTTACAGGTGATTTTCCTAACTATCTTTGAACTAGTATCTTATATAGAAACAGGTAACTAAACTAATTTTGGTCCCATCCCACTGGAACAAAGTAAATGAACACAATCTCTTCCATAAATCTTAACACTAGCTGCAATGAGTACAAAAGTAGGGTAGCTCCAACTGTGCTATCATGCTGATAGTGGAAGATAACCTACTTGTAACTCAACGTAAATTGGTTATTCACATTTCATTAACAGTCTTGGAGAAAAGTTAGGTATGGAGCTACTATCTACAGTACGCACAGGTCGTCCTGCAACGATCTTATAATTTTGGTAAACGTTTTTGGAAAAGTATGGGCAAAGCATTTTATAAAGCTCGTGCGAGCCACTATGTTCTATTTGGGACAGTTTCTGTGCTGTGGGGGTTCAGCAGGTCGGCTCATAACCCAAAGGGGGCGCTTCGATTCTCGGCAGGACAAGTATTTGTACACGGAAAAAAAAGCGCAAATATTTGTTCTGAGTCTGAGTGTTGTAGGACCATGGTCCTCGTAGTTCCTGGGTCCTTAGATACAGCGAATCCTAGTTAGGGTCCCGGATCTATGTATGTGATCGTTGGGCGTTATTATTATTATTATTATTATATATCGCTAACTGTATGTTCCTCAACTCTTTCTATAAATAGATTGAGAGATCTTTTTTATAAACGTGCTTTAATAAACTTTAATTGCTACTGATTAGTTTCATTCTATATTACTCGATGAAATAGATTTCAGTAGTCATCTTTTAGGCTACAGGACTGTCTCTAGAAGCATAGCGCTACAGCTTTGTCAACATCTAAAAATTTAGTGAATGTTAATTGTTTTAAAAATATATATATTGTGCATATAGGGCTTTGAATATAGCTCTCTCTGCCTTTGGCTGTAATTCTGAACCAACAAAAAAGGACAGCAAAAAATAAAACCAGTATCATATGTAAAAAGAAAACAACACCTGCTTACAACCACACCGGAGATAATAAAATTAATCATAATCCCTTATACCATGATCAAAGAACCGCCACTCTACAATTAGGTACTCTACAAAATCAATCAACAACCCTAAATAACCGTGAACGTGTTCAATCGGAGCCACTAACCAAATTACAGCTTTATTGAATTCCGCCCAAATAATTATTAAACGTAATTATAATTTCGATACGATACCGTTGCCTATTAGATCGATAGAGAACTCTTTATTGTCTCACCAATGAAGTACAAAATCAGGAATAACTATAATATTTACGAACTAGTGTAACAATGGGCGGTCTTATCGCTGACAGCGATCTCTTCCAGACAACCTTTGGATGGACAGTAGCAGTAGAGAAGAATAAACGGCAGTGTAAAACAATTTATAGATAAATTATAAACTATTACCTGATATATTTATATAATATATATACCATTCTAATACACATATATTTTATAAAAGAATAAACTAATACATACTACTTTAAAAAGGAATGGAATACAAAGTAGTAGTAAATAATAAATAGGAGCAACTATAATGACATATAATATTTATGCACCATACTTTTAAATATGCTTAGGGACTTAGCGTGTCTAATATCTACGGGAAGCTATTGTACATTAAATTGTAAAAAATACTTTTAAGGATCATGGCACAGTAAGTCATTTTAATGGGTGATTATTATACGATTGGAATATGAAATTATGGTGGTGAAGAATAATTATAAAATAAATAAAAATTATAGTATCAAAAATTTTGCCAGATACATTTTTAATGTAAAGGAAAAATGGAAAATAATGACTAACGGGATAATAATGTGGAAAATATGGAATTCCTATTTCATAGCTGACATTTTTGAATATAACATATTTTGTTATATTTTTGAATATAACATATTTTGTTAGGCCTACAAATAATTTAAAAGTATATGAACTTTGATTGACTAAATACAGTATGAGCTAGGCTAATCTTCTTGTCAACCTAACTTTAAACCCATCGTAAACTGTATAACTGAGCATACAAAAAATCTTCATAGACTTCCTCCATAATTGGCGTAGACGCGCACCGCGTGAATTAAAATACAACGAAATTGTTCGGACACAAAGAGAAATTACTCTCATTGTACGTCTAATTATCACAACGACATGATACAGACAGACAAATGTACAGAAAACAAGCCAAAATGTATTCTCATTTGGGTAGTTTTAATCTTCGTTTTATATAACACAATGAGATAACAAACAGCTAAAATAAACGACAACTCATAAGTCGTAATAAAGGTAAAGGACTTTCAAAGGTAAGGTGCTCCTTAAGAGGCAGTGCGTATCTAGATACGCACGATAAGAGTATCGTGCGTATCTAGATCGAGAGCGATCTCGATACGTAGCGCGAGAGTAACGCAAATGCGCGGGTCATATGGTTCCTCACTATTTAGGTGATAACGTTATTATATTGCAGCTGATAAAAAAATTTGCTAAGCGACTATAAATTCGTGGAATATAGCTCCCGTAGACACATATCTAAAAATATTAATTAGTAATCTCTATGGCATCTAGGCAACTGCCTACCTAATTTTACATATCTGAAGTAATTTAATACCTACCTAATTTTATTTTTAGACCTTATTAGATTGGAATAGGACCTCAAATTGTTACAAAATAGCTATTCAGTGTGAATATTTCTGTCTTCGTGTTTTACGTCTCTTTAAACCTTTGTCTTTGGATTGGAAAGTAGCGGTCTAATTAAGTAAGAGCACTTGAGTGGTGCGGCTTGGAGACAATTTTAATTGGCGTTCACTGTTGAGGTTACTGAGATTTATATTTTCGTCTTTGAAGAACACTGTCCTATTCGACATTGGATTTTTTTATTATTTGACAGCCTCTGTGGTGTTGTGGTTGAGCAGGTCGGTTCATACCTCGGAGGCGGCGAGTTCGATTCCCGCGGCAGGACAAATAATATAATATAATATAATATAATATAATATAATATAATATAATATAATATAATATAATATAATATAATATAATATAATATAATATAATATAATATAATATAATATAATATAATATAATATAATATAATATAATATAATATAATATAATATAATATAATATAATATAATATAATATAATATAATATAATATAATATAATATAATATAATATAATATAATATAATATAATATAATATAATATAATATAATATAATATAATATAATATGTGTGGACATCTCACACAACGCCATCTAGCCCCAAACTAAGCAAAGCTTGTACTATGGGAATATAATATGTAATATGGTTGCTGAATATGATGCTTGTAATATGGGATGTTCATCACACAAATGTTTGTCCTGAGTGGGAATCGAACCCACAACCCACAGTTCAGAAGGCAGGGCTACTACCAACTGAGCTATCGGGCCAGTCAAATATTTGTGCATCAAATACTTGTTCCGAGTTTGGGTGTTGTGGGACCATGGTCGTAGTAGTTTCTGGGTCCCTAGACACAGGGCATACTAGTTAGGGTCCGCGATCTATGTATGTGATCGTTGGGCGTTATTATTATTATTTGTGCACAGTTTACGTAATGCTTAATTTCTTCATAAACCACGTTTATCTACCTGTATCAGACTCATTAATTTCAGTCACAACACCTCTAATGAGTTCGCTTAATTCGGCCGGCTTGGCACAAATGGCGCAACATTGCATTCCATAACACGGCCCAAACGTATTCACCTCATTAGACGTGTCAGCTGTGTAAATTCGTAGAATCGTTGGCCTAATGGTACAGAATCATGGTCCAAACAGTAGCCGAGCTCGCACAAACTTAGTAGAAATTTCCAAAATAAATTGCTAATTACGGTAAAGTAAATAATAATTGCAGTAAAGAAAGCTTAAACTTAGTTAGAATGTTCGAGGAATTCATTGTTGCAAAAGTTTAAGATGCCGAAAAAATAAAAGAATGAAGAGTTGAAAATCATAATTATCAGCAATAATTGACCTGTAGCTGACAAAACGCTATCTAACAAACGCAAAAGCAATAAAGTGTTTTACGCATTTATATTTAGTTTGTTGTGTGTACTTACGTTACCTTAAGTGTATTAAGTTGAACTACTGCTTTGTATATTTATTTAATGGTTCCAAAATCCATGGACATTTTGGCGTTTATATCACTACTAATGTAAGAGCATACAGATTCCTCCACTGATGACCCATAAATAACCATAATTGATCTACTTCTTGAAGTTTCTACTGATCGAGATCAAACTAAGCGAAATAGAAATCATTTGGTTGATGATGATGATATAATTTATCATAAAGCCGTTGACACATTGAACGTCCTAATTAAAACGCTTCAAATAATGTTATGTGGAAAATAACAACCTAATTTTACAAAAGTAACAAAGTATTATAGCTTCCGGGAATCGTCTTGTTAGTGATCAAAATGGTCGCAAACATTGTGTGGAATGTTAACTCAGCTTTTTTCTTTCCCCAAATAATAAAATAAAAGTTTTCCTTTACATCAAAGTCGCCTATAACGAGATTTAGTCGATGAAATTTTCGAACAAAGGAAACTAGAAGAAACTTGTACGTTGGTTGAAATCAAAATAACGGTAGCAAAACAAAGGGTAATAAATCTAGAAATCCCCTTTGTAAAACGCCCATAGCATTGATTTACCTAACCCCGCTCACCCTAGTGATGGGATATACAGAGGTTCAATGTATACAAAATGACCCTAAGCAAATAGTAGCGCAGCCTAATTCATTATTGTACAGAGAAAACAATAAAAGCAGAAACAAAAGAGATTACCGATAAATCTAAAAGGGATTTTTTCTCGTAGAAGCTTATCTACTTTACGTCGTTTTGGGAATAAATACCGGCCTTCTTACTGCAATGAAGACGATGCCGAACTTAAGTCTGCTATTGTCTGTAAGGATAAAAAGGTACATGGGAGAAAGTAGGCCTGTCCAACCTTCTTACGTAATCTTTTTATTTACTGCCGAATACTGGATGTATTTTGTTTGGAACGGTGAAACTGATTTAGAAACGTCCAAATTAAGAAAGATTAGTGAGGGCTTTGTCGGTTGCTGATTCTATTGTTACACGAAACTAACCTTGCATGTGCACGCTGTTTTTATCGATCGTTATTATTTGATGAAATAATTGTTGTGTATTATTGAAAATTACACTGCACTGCGCACATCGTCTTGACTCGAGTCACGACACAGTTCAGTAGTGAGATGTACTAAACTGTGAGATTAGGTCATAAAGTTTCATTTGCCCAGTAATTTCACTAGCTACAACGCCCTTCAAACCGGCAGAATACCTGGCAAAGCGGTGATACCTACCTAGACGAATTTTATTGAAAAGTCCTACCACCTAGTAATAAACACTTAAATAAACTCATATTAATACTTTATACCATTTATATACATAAATTAATTAATAAGCTCTTGGCCGTGAAACACTGGATTATAGGTCATTAAAGTATTTATACTTATGTATCTTATTTATAAAGTAATTTAGCCTAAAAAATTAAAAATGCTATCCAAAGACACTATTCCAAGCGGACGAAGTCGCGGGCACAGCTACTGATACAATAAACGCTCCTTAAGTTTAGTATGTATTATGATTAAAAATCATTAATTCAGACAAAAAGGCATTCATTTAAAACCAACGAGTTTTCAACACAACGGGCTCTTACAGAATCAAAAGTATAATACACCAGTTTGAAATCCCATATGCTATTCAAAAAGTAAAAGGCAAATAAACCAATTTGATAATAATGGTACAAATCCACCAGCCTTTTGAAACAATATTTTTTAAGTGATTTGATTATTATAATCACACTCAAAATGCCTTAAAATGTTTATTAGATTGATCATCGTTAGTCTAAAGTTTTACTATAAAATATTTTATGATATTAACTGTAACTATGTAGAGTATAGCAAAAGACGCCCGCCCAAAGGTTTTATCCAGGTTTTTTCATACAGTCTTTAACATCCGATTTGATCCCTAGGTTGAATTTTCAAAAACCCTTTCTTAGTACACCCCTACGCCACATAAAAGAAAAATAGCCTTCTGTAGGTCCAGCGGTATGAGTGCTACGCACTCAGTCACTCATTTATTAAGACGCTTTTTATTAATATAGATATGGTACCTAAAATACGTACTCGCACTAGAACATTTGGTTTATTAATAATAATGTCACAGAAAGTTTAAGAATCTCACAACACGAGTGTCTATTTAAAATGTTTTATTTTTCGAAATAAGAATTTCCGACAGATGCTTAAAGTGACATTTTCAATTGCCAAAATCATCTAAGTTCAGTGCAATAAAACCCTAGAACCTGATTACTCCTTTTCCGCGATACCGCAGCTAAACACCGGTCTCTCCACGCATGTCAGATGCCTGAATTATACTGTCAGTAATAAGTCGCCCCCTCGCTACGGATGCCGTATTATTAACGTCAAAACATTGGTATAACACGGCGATGCTTTCTGCGGCTGTCTTGGAAACCGCACGTAGCAATCATCATTACGAATCAATCGTCGAAAGGCAGATGTGTAACTGTTACACTTCATCAGTTGCCCCGACATTCCATCTCCAAAACATTTCAAGTTTTTAAATAAATTTACTGGAATGTGATTTTTATCGCCATCAGAATAGAGTAAGAATTATCGTGTGAAGCTTCTAGGATACCGGATGGAAAAGCCAAAGGGTTGAGTGTAAGCGACTATCTCGTCATCGCGTGGTTCCCTATATTTAGAATGTCACTTAATAGCATGCAATTTTGCAGCAATGCCATGGATTGTGTAGGTTCATTCAGAGGAAAATGTTCGACGGAACGGAAAATTTGTCGTAGCCATTATTCGCACTGGCGCTTCGGTCGATTAAATTCGCTTCAGCCGTGAGTTTAGGCTAACGATATCTATAGTGTCAACCGGTTTCAGTTCGCACGGTATCTTATTGCACAAAGCATTTACAATTCAACACTTCGCCGGTTATGATGACATATTAAGTGGTGTAAAGTTTCGCTTATTTCTAAGTAGGTATAATTTAATTTTTTTTTATTGTTAATTATTTTAATGCCAACGAACATAAGGTCTTAGAGGTCACCATAGCCTATGAACAGCTGCATCACTAGACGTGCCACTAAGGCGTTGCTTGTCCTGTAACAATACTCGTTTGACCCCCCTTTTAAAAAAAACAAACGTAAATGTAAATTTTCATAGATTTTCTATCCTCAATATCTCTGACAAACTCCAAGACCTGCTGCGTCTTTCCCATTTCTAAATATATATATAACTCAAAGGTGACTGACTGACTGACATTGTGATCTATCAACGCACAGCCCAAACCACTGGACGGATTAGGCTGAAACTTGACATGCAGGTAGATGTTATGACGTAGGCCTCCACTAAGAAAAGATTTTTCGAAATTGCACCCTTAAGAGGGTGAAATAGGTGGTTGAATTATTTACCTATAGGCCACGCCGTGGGCGAAGCTGCGGGCAGAAGCTCGTCTAATGATAATTTATCATGAATAATACTCGTATCTAGTGTAATTACACTAAAAACAAACGATAGGCGATTGTTATTATCTTAGTTATATATCTTAAGAAAATGTTACCTTATTATCATCCGAAATCTCTATTAAGGTAATCAAGGTAAATCAAAATTAAGGTAATATCGATTGTTAAAAAGGGGTTGTATATTCAACGATTCCTCAGATTTCTGGACCGATTTACGCGATTTTTGTAGTAAAACTTCTTTACGCTGCTTGACTTGGGGAGTAAGCTGGCGAATGCGACGCGATCGGAAGTTGAATTTGGATCACGTATATTTCCAATGTCAAAATAACAAAGTAAAAAAAAATATGTTAGTTTGTCCGGCAAAATGATAATGTACAATTGTCAAGATCGCGACATTCACACTAAACAAAGCAAAAACAAAGTTATACCGGCCGATAGAGCGATAGATAGGTTCGTCGTGGAACACACTCTTTTTTTTTGTAATTATCTTGCGTTGTGGTCATGTAAATTTAATAAAGATCTATTGAATACTTATATTGATACGGAGATATACAACGGAACTCGGTTTCGTGTACTTTTCTCAATATAAGATGAAGGCGCCTGAAGTCCATTTAACCTCTTTTTATAAAAGCTTGGTATTATGTCTTTTATTTAACTGTATTAATACTCATTTGAGGTACAGTTTAATGTAATTATAGTAACAATTTACCGAAACGTTCATAGTGTCTTAAGCCATAATCAGAAACATCAAAACATCCGATAACTGCCTATTTGTCACGGTCCACACTATTTCCTTTCCCCGCATATAAAGTTTCCTCTAATTAAAAGCAAGCGCGTCTAACTGACAATGTATAACATGCATGTGCAGTATCTAAGGATGTCATATCGTGCTACTTTGTAAATGTCCTATTATTTTTCGCCACTGAATTAGCTCTTTTAAATCATATAAGTAGTACTATTACCTATATTCTGTGGAACAACTTTTTTTTTTTTTAATCTTTTTCACTAGGAGCCACTGGATTGGATGCAAAAGGCACGTAGTTTTTCAAGGTGGCGTTTTATAGGGGTAGGCCTTCCAACTGAAGATAATAATACTGAAGACCTTTCCTCACTTATACACACATCTTTATAGAAATATGTCAGATTTAATTTTAAAAAAACGTTCTGAGCTTTTTTGAGGACTACCGAAAGAAGTGAAAACTAAGTAACTTACTTTAAAAACATTGACGCGACTTGTGTTCCTTTTTATTTTAATTTTTTTTATTATTGACAGCCTCTGTGGTGTGGTGTGGTGGTTAAGCAGGTCAGCTCACAGCCTGGAGGCAGCGGGTTCAATTACCGCGACAGGACAAGTATTTGTGCACAGAAAATAAAGAAAGCGCAAATACTTGTTCTGTGTTGGGTGTTGTGGGACCATGGTCATCATAGTTCTTAGTTCCTAGACACACAGAATCCTAGTTAGGGTTCAGGATTTATGTATGTGATCGTTGGGCGTTATTATTTTTATTTTTTTATTATACCGTTTTTACTTTAATAACTGTAGAGTACATACGAAGTTATTTGATTTCTAAGTTGTAAATCTCATGATGCAGTATCTTAATTAAAACCGTATTTCTAAAATATTAGAAGACGTTCACTGCTGAATGTATACTAACGGCTCCTCGTCTCTTGAAACTAACATCCCCCAACAGTTTTGACCAAGTCGTCGTGCTCGAAGCTTGGTCACTGGCAACCATTGTATTCTACGGTCGGATGGGTTCAAACGTGGTTCCAATCACCACAAGTTTACGACTGTCTGTCTGTCCGTACTCTCATAAAGCGATCTGAAGCGCCGGCTGAACTGATTGATAACACATGCTAGCCTTGAACAATGAATGCTTATGGAATTTCATATTTCGTTGTTTAACTCGATGACTTAATTGTTTGAATAAAGCTTTTTCTGCACTTTTGAGAGATATCGGAGACTGGTGTTAGGAGCATTCAAAGTCAAAGTCAAAAGATTTATTGCAAATAGGCTAATTTTAGCACTTTTACAAGTCAAAATTATACTAGGTACTTAAAATTAAGTTATTTCCCTAAGCATATAAAATTACAAAGTGCTTATTGTCAAATAATATAGCAAGCCCATTACAATATATGAGTTTGAAAAAAAAGCAGTTCTCTTTCTCACTACTGGTGCAAGCAATCCGGCACAATGCAGAATTGAAAACTTTGATCCGAAGCTTCGATTACAACTGTAAAGAAGAAGCTACAAGAAACTTTACAGTGATGTATTTTTTTTTGTCTTCTTTCTACTGTCTTTTACAATGTATATAATTCATTACAGTTGAGATAATGAATATGTTACAAAAATAACCACCACGTCACACCGGTGCAAGAAAAATACCGTGATTATCTTATTATAAACATTACAAATAGAAACTGAATTTATAGATAGGAATAGGCAATAGGCAAAGTACCTAAGATTTCATACCGTTAAGCTTGGGATATTCAGGCCAAGCTTTTTTGTCCGACACATAATCATTTATTGTGTAATAGGCTTTTTTCATTAAGTTTGACTTTATGAATAATTTAAATTTACGCATTGACAATTGTTCGATACCGTCGGGCAACTTGTTATAAAAGCGTATACAGTTTCCCATAAATGAACCATTAACTTTCTGCAGTCTGAATCTTGGAACTTTCAATTTATTTTTTTTCCTAGTGTTAAAGTTATGAATATCGCAATATCTGGGAAAAGAGCTAATGTTTTTGCGAGTGTACATCAAATTGTCGTAAATGTATTGACAAGCCACTGTAAGAATATTTATCTCCTTAAATCGTTCCCTGAGAGAGTCGCGTGATTTCATGTTATAAATGGAACGAATTGCTCTTTTCTGTAAGACAAAAATTGATTGTATGTCCGCGGCTTTACCCCACAGTAAGATGCCGTATGACATAATACTGTGGAAGTAACTAAAGTATACTAATCTTGCAGTGGCTTCATCAGTAAACTGTCTGATTTTACGCACAGCATATGCAGCAGAGCTCAATCTACCAGCAATGTTTGATAGGTGAGGACCCCACTGTAATTTAGAGTCTATAGTTATGCCAAGGAACGTGACAGATTGTACTAAATCTAATGGCTCACCATTCAGTAATAAATTTGTAGGAGACCCCCTAACATTAGGTAACGAAAACTTAATACATTTAGTTTTCTTACTATTTAACAGTAGATTGTTTTTAGTAAACCAGTTCAAAACCAGTGAAATTGCCTTGTTAACTCAATTGATTTGATTGATTGATGATTGTTAATGTATTGATTGATCAACTCAATCACGTTTATCTATTTCCATATACCATATGCCAAACCGACAGGTATTAGTAACTTTCAGCCTTAGAGGAATTATGTTCTATGCTTTCAGCGTTATTTGTGGTGCCTATGGCACCTCAGCAAAACGATTTGTTTTGACGTCATTTCATAGTGCTAAAATATTTTTTTATCTAAATTTGTCAACTAATCTAATGTTAAATTTAATACTAAATAGTATCATATATTCATTACAAATGTTTAAAGATTTTTGGCATAGACCAAACTCCAACCGCACTGAGTACTACAGGCTAAAGAAAGTCCAAGCTACAAACATACCTATAGAACAAATTTATTTTTATTTCAATAATCGTTAATACAAAAATAAACTAGACCTAAAAACTAAACTATACCCAAGAACTTAAAATAAATGAAAACTAAAAATTTTAAATAACCCGTTGGTGGAGGGGAAAGTTCCCAGAATGCTGGCAGCATTACCACGTTGAATGGCAATGCTTATTTTTTGTGCAAAATAAAAGTCAGCATTCTGGTCACCTGATGCTTCCTACATATCTAAATAATAAATACATACTTATAATATCGTAGCAAAAAATACATCCCCGTCTTTAACAAAACAAATAACATTAAAATGTTAACATCATGGAAGCAGGTGAATCGCCCGTAGACAAGGAAAGCTTGCCAAATATTGACAATTGCCTCAAGTGGCTTTAAACAAATTCTTCAATAATCTTGCCTTGGTTTGTACTACTGTTTACATTGAATTTCGCTACTGCCTACCCCCCTCAGCACACTACATCATCAACCAGTAAGGAATATTGACGCAAGCTGATAGCTGGTTATATCTACAACTATTACACGGCTAAAACTCACGAGATACAGTCGAATAACTCGACCGGTGTTCGGCCAATAAAGATGCCCATCCTCAAGGAGTACGCGCGGCGGCGGTGGTGGCGGCTCGATCTGCAAAAAATTAGAGGTGCCAGCAATTTTAATGGATCAAAGAAACCAAAAAAAAAAAAATTTCAGAGATAAAAGTATTATATATTATTATTATTATTATATACTGGCCTGATAGCTCAGTTGACTGGCTTCTGAAGTGCTTTTCGTGGCTTTCTGGTTCATTTCCCACCCAAGCATTTGATTGATGAACATCGGTGTTTATTGTGTTATATTGTATTCTATGTATGTACTTACAAACAAAAAAATTATATGAGTATTCTACCAAATATCTGGTTCCTATTACAAGCTTTACTTAGCTTCGAGCTAGATGGCGCTGTGTGAATATCCTCCAACATTTATTTGTTTACTAGTTGCGCCCCGCGGTTTCACCCGCGGATAATAAGTATTTAATTATTTGCTCATCCCACGGGAAAATTTCACTTTTCCGGGATAAAATGTAGCCTATATGTTAATCTAGTGTATAAGCTATCTTGGTACCGAATTTCAACTAAATCCATTCATCCGTTTGAGCGTGAAGGAGTAACAAACATATACACATACACTCAAACACACATACACACATAAAAAATTCAATATCGCCTTCATAATATTAGTGTGATTAGTGTGATTATATTTTGGTCGTGATTTACAGGCAGGCGTTAAAATTTTACTAAGGAAATTAAGGAACGCCTAGCTTATTTTACGCATTGCCATTGTTTTTCTTCTTTATAAGATTAGTAGCTTACTTTTACAATCTAATTGTCTATTTTCATTTCTAGTGCTGCTGAATACATTCAGTTTCATTTTATTTTATTCAATGCTTACAATTTTTTCTGTTATCCCCTGTGCATTATTATTGCCCTGCTAGTTATTTTACTGTTTTTACATTGTACTGCGTCTCTAGATCGTATTTTTGTGGAACGCCACTCAATTTGTGTTTGATTTTGCCTAACACAAACCATTTGTAAACATTTAACTGGCTTGGTTTTGTATCAGGTTACCCTGATGTCTTTTGTTCTATACGTTTGGTTTCCATGTTATATTATTATTGAGTGGCTGTTTCTTTTTTTACGGGTAAAGTGCCTCTATCTAAAACTAACCACTGCTATAATACCTACTGAATGTCACTACAAAAAAATAACATTTGGACTAAATACTAGCTGATCAATAATCAGTCTAAGTGTTCTAGCCCACCATCAGTAGGTACCGTACCCAATAACCTGGCAGTTTTTTTTTGTATGATAACTTGCCAAAACATTCAAAATATTATTTCTTTTTTAAATAAAAAAATGGCAGGTCTATTTCCATTTGGGTAATATATACTATAGAAATCTAATTGTCATAATGAGAAATGATGAGATAAGAAATGAATGCCATTTTAATCAATAAAGTTTTTATAATCATGACTTGTCATCTTTGTAGTTTTTTTTACTCCTTACATACCAAAATATAATAGGTCTTTACCTATGAAATTGCCGTATTGCAGTACAGACTTTTTCAAACAAAAAAAAGTTTTGATTTGCTATGAATTCTAAATTCAAATTAATTTTGTTTTAAAAATATGACATTCTATTTACAATATAAGTCTTTTGTTTATTGATTAGCGTTGTATTTTCATTACATTTCAACATTTTTCCTCATAATGGATACTTTGAAATTTCGTGTAATTATGGAATATGAGTTCCGTCGTGGCACCAACGCGGCACAAACGACACGTAACATCAACGACGTTTGCGGAGAGAACTGTACAAACGAACGTACAACCCATTATTGGTTTGCTCGGTTCCGTTCTGGAAATTTTGACTTGAAAAATGAACCTCGTGGTCGTCCGGAAACTTTGGTCAACAATGATGAATTAAAGGCGATTGTGGAAGCTGATGAATCTCAATCTACAGCTGAGCTGGCAGCAGCTTTTGATGTTAGCATCAAAACAATATTGGTCCATTTGCGACAGATTGGCAAGATAAAAAAATCTTGATAGATGGGTGCCCCACGAACTTAACGATCGCCAGCGCAACGTACGCGTCGAGACTTGCCTTGCGCTGCTTAACAGACACAGAAATGAAGGAATTTTGAACCGGATTGTTACGTGCGACGAAAAATGGATTCTTTTTGACAATCGAAAGCAAGTTGGTTAGATCCTGGTTCGGTACCAAAGCAATGTGCAAAACGAAAAACGACCCCTAGAAAGGTGATGGTCACAGTTTGGTGGTCTAGTGCTGGTGTGATTCATCATAGCTTTTTAAAAAACGGCGAGAGCATTACTGCAGATGTGTACATTGAAGAACTGACCACAATGATGGCGAAACTCGCACGTCTGCAACCAGCTTTGGTCAATCGGTCGTCTCCACTGCTACTTCACGACAACGCGCGACCCCATACTGCACAACAGACCGTCTCTAAGCTGCATGAGTTGGGTTTGGAAGCTCTCCCTCATCCGCCATACTCACCAGATCTTGCGCCTACCGACTATTACTTTTTCCAAAATTTGGACAACTTTTTAGCGGGAAAAAAATTCAATTCCCGAGAGGCAGTACAAAACGCCTTTGAAGAGTTTGTTCTCTCCCGTCCTGCTGATTTTTTCAAGAAGGGCATCCATAAACTGCCACAGCGTTGGCAAAGATGCATTGATTGCAGGGGTGATTACTTTGAATAAAAGAAATAAATAAGATCGAAAAAAAAATACTTTAACTTTTTTCAAACAAAAAATCAAACAAATTTCATAGGTTAAGACCTAATATTATGTTTATTAGTTATATTGCAGTCATCCATTAATTTGTACTTACATTCAGCTCATAGCTTCTTATTTACATAACATACACAATAATCTTAGTAATACAGACATACTAATCTTAACTATACTAATCTCTTAGGCAAAGTATACAAATTTCCTCTCACTTTTTTCAGAACACCCAATCGGTGATGGTTTTGACAGTGTCTGCGACGAATGTCGCAACGTCGAAAACTTTGGATGCGTAAGCACATCTGGCGAACGTATTCATAAATACTATATTTATTTACTCTCTGACACTTTTACCAATATTGATATTCATATGGGAACAGCTCTGCTTTAATGCTCTGGATTTTGAATTTAGTTTTCTGTGACAGGTGATTACAAATTGGTTTCAAGTAGGTATAGAAATTGCTCAACTTTAACATGCGTTTCACGCGCAGAAGTAATAAAATCAATTTTGATGAAGACAAACTTTACAGCTTTTATATAGTACAAGCTATTGCCCGCGGCTTCGCCCGCGTGGCCTATAGGAAAAAAAGAAGGAAATTTTTCATAAATAATTCAACCACCCTTTTCACTTTCCTAGATATAAAATTTAAATAAACACTTTACAAAGAACACACTATCCAAATTTTGGTCTTTAGGACTAGCGGTTTAGGCTATGCGTTGGTATATACATCAGTCAGTCAGTCAGAACTTTGAATTTCATACGTATAGATTGCTACAGGCAGCAGTAGAAAAACCAAGATAAACAAAATGCAAGTTTTGACAAGGTTAGTCTGAAGAAACTGTATTTTCATTTTGGAAAATAGTATACGAGAGAAAATTCATCCATTTGTACCAGAGGTACCGTTTTCTCAAACAAAGTTTCGATGTAATATCAAATAAGTACAGGCAAGTAAACAAGCAACTGAAAAATAATCGCAAGTAACAAAAAACCTCATTACGTAACTAAAATATAAATCGTAAACCTTATAAAACAGTAGGTATGTAATATTCACAAAGGCAAAGAGCGATCCGAACAAGTATCAAAGTAATAAATAATTCTCCCAGTTGCGACAAATGAGGTCATATGTTTCTCCTTTAAGTTTTTTTCTGTAACTTCCAGCGGGATCATGTGTCTTCTATTTCCGTTGACGTATCGACTGAACGATTTGCTTCTTTAATAGTTTAAATTTAGAATATGTTCGCTGTTTAGTATATTGCGCCTTGGGGGTCATTAAATTTCAGATTCAAATGCAGATGTCAACTGTAGCGCATCTGGTAACTTTTACTCTGTGACTTTTTCATTAGGATGTTTTTGTAACAAATTAATGTAATTTGTTCTTCGGTGCTCGTTGTTTCATATTTATTCGTGTGTGTGAAATAGAAATATATTTTAATTAACGCCTGTTATTATAATAATTTGGTTGTTTAGTTCAGTGTGTGTTAAGAGATGACGGTTATCTTGGAAACCTTAGCACAGAGTTCCAATTTCGTAAGACTCCATGACCCATTTTTGGGACATGATTTACCGCTTCATGTGAATAGCTAGAGGTACTTCGACCTATTTAAATCACATAAAACAAATAGAGCTTGCCTCAAACTGCTTTCAGACTTGCAAACTTTACAGCAAAATAACAATGTAGTTCTTATAATTTTGGAGATAAAGTTGAAAGTCAGCAGTGCAAGATGAGTGGTGGATTGTAAGGAACAATCAAATATAACCTTGAGAAAGTTTTACGAGTCGTCCTCAGTCGGTTCTTGTAATAAACATGTCGGCAACAAGTGTTAGAAGGATTTTAGCCTTTACACGTGGCGTTGTAAGTGGCCGGAAAATATTGTGTGCTTTATATCAATTTTTATACTACTATGAAAATATAATACCTATAGATATACTAAAAAAAGGCTACAGAAAAAAAATCTGACACAGAATGAATAATGGCAGTAAGTACCTACATTTGTAAATTATTCCATATCTACCAATTTTTGTAATATATTAGTCTTATATTCATTACCTAATAAATCGAATGACCCACAGCCTTGCTTACTAATCTCACGATACAATACAATGCAAAAACTCTTTATTTAGAAATGAGAATTACATAATTGGCTAAGCTCAATGAGCGGTCTTATCGCTAAGCTTACCTAGTTTCGTTTTCTTAACAAAAATAGTTCACAACCAAATAGGTCACTACCAAAAAAAAATAGCGTAAAAAATAGAGTAAACTATGTAAGCATTGTCTACCTACTATGTCTACTATGTAAATTAATAAAAAAGTAATTAAAAAAACAAACGGCTTTTAAGCAAAACGGGTTGCTTTCAAAGCAAACGGGTAGGTATGTATTAAAATAATCTAGATTTATTTAGTTCATTTTTATCTTTGACTGGTTTTCAACTTTTCATAACCATAACTATTCTCACGTGATGGCAAGTGACGACCCGGTTGACGAACTATTTATAATTACAGACTTGGGAACACAACTTCTAACAAAAAATTTTAATAGTACTGTTTTCTCAAGTGACTGTGGATAGAATATATGGGCCAACAGATTTATGTAGTGGGCTGGAGCATTTGTATTGTCTATAGGTCATCGCGGCCAGTATATAGTTTAAATGTTATTTTTTTTTTTGTAGTAGTAGGTAGTTTTTAGTAATAGTTATTAAATCGTTGTAGTATTTAGAAAATAAAGGCAATTTGCCATGTTAATAAAACAAATTTAACATTTTTAAAGGTTGAATACTCGTCTTACACATCAATTATTAGAAATCTGGGTGTACACTATCGTATATCGGCATGTAGTAGGTACTGAGAGAGTTATTTCTAAACATTACAACATTATACAACACAAAGGCACATAAATGTGTTAGCGTGAAAATAAAATCAATCGACCGACATGAGTTCGAAAATATCATATTTTTCGTTCGTAACTAGAATAGTTAGTTATGTGATGCTAGACGTTTTTATTGCTGGAATAAATGGTGTTTATTTTGTTTCAAATATAAGTTATAGGGACAAGATAAAATAAACAGAGGGTAGAATGATTATTAATATATCTTTTTATGTCAGGGGCGTATGAATGAACGGAGTTTATTTTTAAAGTTACATTATCCTTTAGTTTTGAAGATGATAAAATATGGGCACTGATGTCTTTGGGTTAAGTGATTCATTTTTATCATAAAAAGCAACATTGTAATGCGACTGACTCAGATATTGATTACCGTTTTAGTATAAAAAGCTCTAAGACTGTTCTGTTCATATATTATCATGAAACGTTCATTCAAGTTTAATAGGAACTAGATTCACAACTTAATTTAAATTTAATCTTGATCTTTTATGAAATAGAGAGAGAGAGCGTAAAAAAAGTAATGGTAACCTATGTAAGAAATTTGCAATGACTTTTTAGAGCGATGTTAAACATAATACAGGATTTTTTTGGCTCCACAGTTTTGTGTATTTAGCCAGTAATAATAATAACAATTTTTATAATTTGTTATTTTAATTTCAGTTTTTTAGGTTTTATCATTAACTTACCTACAATAATCCTTCAACAACTACCCCAATATAGATGATCTTACTATCTGGATTTAGCTGAATCACACTAGACATTTTTATTTCATTTTGTATTACAGCTGTTTCATTTCTGTTGTGCTTAATTCAGCCAATCATCTCAATTGTCAGCCTATCTCAGCTGCACCTACATTAAATGCCACTTACGCCATATTAGTCGATATTGGTCGCACTTACATCAAACAGCTATTCAATTACGATAAGGCTAATATTACACAATAATATCAATTGGTATTCAGATAACGCCTTGTACCTAATCTGTGACACTTGCCGCACACTAAACGTCCAGTAGATCTATTTCATACTAAAAATATTTTTAGCTGAAATAGTAATAATAATAATAACGCCTAACGATCACATACATAGATCCTGGCCTCTAACTAGGATTCCCTGTGTCTAGAGACCTAGGAACTAAGAGGGCCATGGTCCCACAACACCCAGACCCAGACCAGTATTTGCTTTTTTTCTGTGCCCAAATACTTGTACTGCCTGCTGAATTAAAAAAAAGTGTACGGCGTCAGTATTTTTGGAGTACTATAAAGTTTGATTGGTAGTTTAAAACATTAGTTTCATCTTTAAATTCACGATTACAGAGTCCTCTTTAGTTCATCGATTATCATTCATCGGTTGTTGCGGCGGTTGCTGTGGCGGATGCTGTGGTGGATGCTGCGGTGGCAGTTGCTGCCCAAGAATAACCATCCACACGTGCTGTACCAAGATCTGCTAACCTCCAGTGTAATGTTGGAGCTGTGAGCTGCACCCCTACCGCGTAACCGTTCTGGGAATCGGCTTCGCCTGCCATTCTGCACGCGCCAATTAACAAGACCACGAGTGCGAGCAAGAGAGAACACGATTACGATCTCCACCAGACTTACGCGGTAAGGCCCCTGGTTCATGTTCATGCGGGAGCGACAATATATTGACCATATGTTAAAAATATTGCTTGACCATGCTTCAATAAAATGTTAGCATATGTACTACTTAAAACACTTGTGATCGCATGGTGACTAATTTTTATCTTAGACACGAACCTGATTATGTATTGTGAGATCAGCTAAACTCCTAGCAACTTAGTATTTTTTTACGTCTCGTTATTACTAAATCCACTCAACGGATTCAAAAACCAGTTGGAACCAGTCCAGATGATCACAGTTCCACTTGCCAATATTCGTTTGTACTATCCATAAAATCTATGATCAGAAAGTTAACCGTCTTTTATCATCAAGAAATCAGCTTTCAGTTATTGACATGCAATGCTCTAGAATCTAGACCGACGAAGACGAGTTGGGGCGCCGTTGGATGCAAGAGGCAAATACTAACCAGCTAGTTTTTTATGGGCAGGCCTATTTTTCAGCAGTGGACGTCTTTAGAAAAATGCAAGTCTTTTTTTATGTTAGTGAATGTTGTGACAACCAACCAACAGTCGTTCACCTGATGTTAAGCGCCACGGCCGCCCATAACAGAACAGTATCACTCGGAACCCCAAAACTATAGTTAGTTGACAGTTTCGAGCGACACTGCACTGCGCACATCATCCTGGGACATCAGCACTGTCTCGTAATAAGGTTACTCAACTGTGAGATAAAATCATAAAGTCTCAATTACCCAGTAATTTCACTAGCTACAGTGCTCTTCAAACCGGAACACAGTAGTGCTTGCACACTACTGCTTGGTGGTAGAATAACTGGAAAAGCGGTGGTATCTACCTAGACGACCTAACTTTGCAATAAAGTCCTACCACCTAGTTGAGTTGACACAGTGCTGGCATGACCTGCCATGAGTGTGGGGCGCTGGAGGATACAGCGCCCCACACACTGGAAGTGTGTGCCGCTTGGGACCCGCAGCGGCACACACTTTCCTTGGCAGTAGGCCACGATCTCTCGCTGCCAAGCGTGGTGAGAGCCATGCTCGACAGCGAGAGATCGTGGCAGGCGGTGGTCTACTTCTGCGAGTACGTGATGGCGCAGAAGGAGACCGCGGAGCGGGTCAGAGAGGAGGCCGCTGGAGCTGACCCGCTCCGGCGCAGACGAGTGGGAGGGAGGAGGAGGCGTTACGCGCACCTCCTCCCTCCCCCGTAGTGGGGCCACTGGTGGAGAGTCGGGGGACTCTCAGCCGGCTTGCACGGCCCCACACGTCTGGTGGGTGACCTTGGTGAGCAAGGTCACCCATCCATTGGCGCGGAGAGGCCCGAAAGGGCCTGCCGCCGGGGGCGAGTTGGCTGGACTGCAGTCGCGACCCCTTCTCGCCCCGGTACGGCGGACGAGGGCTCACGGGGGGGTTTTAGTGGGTTCGAGTCCCACATACCCCCTGCTACCACCCCCGTGGTGGCAGGGAAGTGCGAGGGCATTTCCCCCCCTCAAAAAAAAAAAAAAAAAAAAAGTGCTGGCATGAACTTTCCAGACTTACATTGATATTGATACTTACATTAAAGTATATAGAGTGTATGTCAATAGAAATAAGACTCCTGCTGGGAAATGTGTACCGCTCCTTTGGGTGTGATAATGATAACGTTGGCCTGTGATCGTTACAGTTTCCTTATTGATGCAGTATTTTTGTTGATGTATTTAAGCCCAATACTATTTTTGTATCGCTTGAATTGTCCGGGGGTAGAGGTACTCCATGGTTTCATCCGACTTTAAAAATTAGTTCCATCGATTCAAAAAAAAAATTGTACCTTTCTCATTTTTCTGAGGATGATAAGCTGATTTGCGTGATAATTAATTAATTATATGAAGCCTTAGAACGATAAAATATTATGCCTCATAAAACTCATCATATTTATGATGCAGTCTTTGAGGAAAAAATTTTGCTTGGGAAATTGGTTCTTAGTTGGATATTAATTATCAGTTACATTCTATATTCATAATTAACTTCATAACAAATTTTCTTAATGCATGGTGTTATTCCAGCAGTGGACTAAAGCAAGTTGATGATGGTTCCAAAACATATAAAAATAAAATTAAAAAAGAAAACACGAAAAAGCTTTCTACCAGCTATATACTATCTATTGAGTCACATAAAAAAAGTTCATACATTTGAGAGATACTACGCCACAGGCAGACAGACATACCTAGACGTCAAATTAAAACAGCCATCCGTTTGCGTTGATGGTTAAAAAAACAAGTGAAACAAATCCAAAAATGTTTTCCCAACAACATAATGTGTAAATTGCAAAATGTAGAGCAACACTGTGCAGTACTATTTATACAAACTCTACTAATTAAAGCGCCGACTCAACACCGTGGGTCACGTGAGACCCATGTAATTAATATTACGAACAATGCCTCTACTTATCTTGTTTCGTAATTAGGTAGAGACAACATAGAATATTAACTAACTACGTTGTCACACAATATAGTAACACTTCATTTTTGTATACCCATCGTAAATCTCGCTAGATGCACGCTGTGGTTTCGCTCGCGGCTGACTTTTCCAGGTCGTAATACTTTGAACCTGCGTTGGCACCTGTTAAAAGTATTATCAATATTCATCTAGATAATATAATAATAGCGCCTAATGGACACATCCTGGATCCTAACTAGAATTCCCTGTATCTAGGGATCTAAGAAGTACAAAGATCATGGTATCACGAAACTCAGATTCAAAAGAAATGTTTGCGCTTTTTTTCTCTGCACAAATATTTTTCATGCCGCGGGAACCGAACACACTTCCTCCCGGTTATGAGCTGACCTGCTCAACTACCACACCATAAGAGATGGTCTAGCAATTTTGACGTGAACGGCACACACACAAACAGACTATTATTTTTTGTGCACGTGAAGTCTACACTTCGCAGAACTACCAGATTGTTTAGTTGCAAAATGTTCACTTCATAATATTGTAGCAGCACTATCTCTGAATCATATTTAAGCCACCACTTACTACAGGTAAAGATACCGCGATCCCGGCATTATAGTTGACTGACACATTCCTGAAACTTGGCTAATTGATTACTGCTAAATCGTGAGAACGATCGAGTAGCATGGCTGACTCACACGAAAACTAGTCATGAGTAACCTAGATTTAAATAAAAGCAGTAATAGCGGGCAACGTCTAAAACATTTCCTTTGGTATACTTTACATGAAAATACTTTGTAATGACCTATCACACTCATACTGACTGGCCTGATAGCTTTAACCTATAGACTTGGATCCATTCCTACCCAGAAAAAATAAATTTTATAATGAATATCGATGTGTGTTTTGTGCCTGGGTATTATATTGTATTCTTACTGTACCTTCGTACAAAAAGTGTCTAGGTTTTTTTAGTTATCTGGTTCCCATAGTACAAAATTTACTTAGTTTAGGGCCACAAATATTTATTTAATTCTATTCTATACAATATATTTACTGCTACAGACCTGAGGCTATACAAAACTAATGATAATGAGAACTGCAAAAGCAATACACTTAATTGTTTGTCGTGAACGTCTTTTTATGTTGGAATCTATTTATTTCTTTTTAGAATATGAAAAGATGTTAGATATTATTGGTCTCGGTAGTGTAAACTTTATATACATTTTTTATATAAATCAGTGCATCGGTGTGCCATCGTGGCGTAAAATCTCCTTAGGTAACCACAATATTTTTTTCAAATGGAAAACAATAAAAATAATCCGAGAAATAATCAATTCTAATGCTGTACCCATAGAATGTATTACTCTACATACTTCATATGGTCCTTCTAGTAGGAAAAAGTCAGCGTAGCCTATGAACGAGTACAAGATTTCAAAAGGGGGGCAATGATTCATAATTTGTATGGATGGCAGGGCTCGGAACCGGTTAATATTAACCGGTTAATAACGTTCCTAAACCGGTTTACATTTCATTCTTTTATTAAACGGTTAATGAAAGAACAGTTCTTGTCGGAACAAAATTATTTCGGTTACCGGTTTCTACGAAGAGCGATATTTTTAAGGCTCTCAAACTCAAATAAACCGGTTTAACTCAGACGCGCGGCTACGTTATGCTATGGCCGACAGGCGACCAACGTTTGCGGCTGATGCGATAACTGTTAATCATTGTATTTTGACATAATTGAAGGGGTGAGAACAAAAAGGGTTTAACTGATTTTTTTTCACAAAATGACTTATGGGTATCGTTGGATTCAGCGTGAAATTATCTACAATAATACATTCTCAAAATACCGAAAAGAGGCTTAAATCTCGAGATTGTCGATTCTCGAGAGTCTAAAAACGGTTTATCTGACACAGGAATACAGTTCGCTTTACATAAAAACATTATTATATTTATTATATTCTATTATATTTTTATAGTAATTGTACGAACTAGTACTATATTTTGTATTTTAAAATAGAATTATTACATTTTCAAGCAACTGAAACTTACCTAAACCTTTTCTATTACTTAAAACGCACTCTACACTAAAATGAGGCCGTTGAAGTTTAAAGTCAATTTTCTCGAAACTATCAATTTGACAGTTAAACCCTTTTTATTCTCAACCCTTCAATTAATCTCGGCCGTCAGGCGTGGTGGGTAAAAACCAAGTATGGGGTTGGATGATGACTGGTCACGCGAGTACTAGAAAAATCTGACATTACCAGAAAGTCGTCTCTAAGATGGAACTGCTCAACGGATCTCAGAAACCAAAAGTTGGATGGATATCCTGTTTGAACTAAAGTTAGAGGAAACCCTGGGACGTTTTTAGAAAAAAAAAAAAAATAGGGTTGCGATACAAAAAACATAAAATTCCATACAAAATGGAAACTATTATAAATCGAGAGTTAGGTGGGGAGTGCTCGACCAAATGTCATAGGGGATGATGGGGGCTTTCCGATGGTGGTCATGAAAATCCAAGATGGTGGATTCAAGATGGCGGCCAGTTTGAAAGTAGATCCGATCCGACTGATTTTTTGCATCGGGGGGTTTTTGAGGCCACCGAATGCATATTTGAAAAAAAAATTAGATTACGCCATTTTTAAAGATGGCCACCATACAAATTTTTTTTTGCTTGTACCAATACAAATACACCTTTTATTTTAAACTAGCGGCCCGCTCCGGCCTCGCACGGGTGTAAAATGTACAGTATGTCATTGACTGAAAAAATGTTTTTTTTTTTTTTTTTTTACTGTTGATGGGTTTGCGTTTGACTACATCTCACCTGATGGTAAGTGACGATGAGGTCGAAGGTGGAGCACGCTTACCCAGAAATAACCTATTTACTCTTGACTTAAAGACACCCAAGTTGTAAGTGGATGGAAACACCGACGACGGGAGTGAGTTCCATTCCTTAGCCGTACGCACAATAAAAGAATCTGCAAAGCGTTTCGTACGAACAAAAGGTACATCAACAACGTAAGGATGGTAACTCTGACCTCGCCGTGAGGTCCTGTAGTGGAATGGAGACGGTGGGATAAGATTGTGAAGCTCCTGGGCACATTCTCCAAAATAAATTCTGTAAAATACAGCCAAACATGCCACCTTACGTCTATGTTTAAGGTTTTGCAGTTTACTCCCAACTAGCGCTTCGTCATTAATGATTTTTATTGCGCGCCGTTCCACTGAGTCTAATGCAGCCAACTGGTATTTGGCAGAGCCATCCCATAAGTGGCTGCAGTATTCCATGCAAGACCGTACCTGAGCTTGGTAGAGGTCCAATAGTTGCGAAGATGTAAAATACCGTTTGACCTTGTTTAATATACCAAGCTTTTTGGCTGCATTCTTGGCTTTAGATTCAATGGAAAGTCCATAGTTGAGGTTGGGAGTTATGGGCATGCCGAGAAGATCGATTCTGTCCTGGAATGGTACCAACACATCCTGAAATGAAGGGAAATCGACTATGGGATCCCATAGTGATTAAAATCGATCCAGTAGTTTTGATTCATTCATTACTGCCCGCGGCCCGCACGCGTTAAATTTAGAGTAAATCAATCCTTCTTTCTCTAAACCATGAAGATTTTCTGCTATCTTTGGAATATCTAAATTCATACACTACATTTTTACTTTTTACATTTTCACATGCCACCACTCTATCTATTAAAAAAACCGCATCAAATCCGTTGCGTAGTTTTAAAGATTTAAGCATACATAGAGACAGAGAAAACAACTTTGTTTTATAGGTACTAGTGGTAGTAGTGATGATGAATAGTGATTATTTACTTTTTACATTTTTACATGTACACAAATAAACCTTCTTCTTTAATCACTCTATCTATTAAAAAAACCGCATCAAAATCCGTTGCGTAGTTTTAAAGATTTAAGCATACATAGGGACAGAGAAAGCGACTTTGTTTTATACTATGTGGTGATAGTGAATAGTGATTATTTACTTTTTAAATTTTTACATGATATTATACATATAAACCTTCCTCTTTAATCACTCTATCTTTTAAAAAATCCGCATCAAAATCCATTGCGTAGTTTTAAAGATTTAAGCATATGTCGGCTGGAACGGGTTGAGGGTAGGTAGGTTGCAACCTATATAACTATAGGCCTTCAGCATGTCCGCACCGCGCCGTGTCTGGAACAAGAATGATCCGTAGCACACCAATCGATCCCTTTATATAGCCAGACAGGTAGGGGCGCCATGACAGTTGCCGGTGCTGCCACTGTAATAAATTTAATGCCACCACAGGGTAAATTACGGTGCTCGATCGCTGTGCATAGAGTTTATAACTGGACGTAGCCACCGTCACGGCCATACTGACGTGCGTACGTCCTCGTACGCTTAGCTTCACTTTGTACCCGGTGAGGGACATAAGTATCAGTGTTATTGCTCGTTCATCCTGACAATTAAATTGAGTTAAACTTGGAGTCAAAGTCAAAAGATCAGTTTTCAATTTGATTAGTCAAAAGTACTTTAACCTGCCAGTCATCGTCAGGGTTAACCCTTCAGGACCATTAGTATACCTTCATTTATAAAAAATGGACCGAATAATGCTAACCGGATAGATATCCCTATAGCAACCAAAAATCATCATTCCTACATTTTTTTAATGGACCAATTAGTGCTAGACCGGATAGATATCCCTTTAGCAACCAACATTTTTTTTTATGGACCATTAGTGCTAGTCCGGATAGATTATCCCTTTAGCATTCAGACACATTTTTCTTGTCATCATTTTTACATTCTCTTTTTTTCTCGAAAAAAACGAATCGTTACTTTTTTTCCATTTTTTTTTTCACTGGTTTGGGTTAACCCTGCAACTAAATTTGATATTAGTGTCACCCGCCGTCACGTCATCATTCACATCACGTCTCGTCACGTTTCGCGTTGCTTGAAGAGTGATGTAGAAATGGGCAATCCCACTTCTGATGTGGGCAGGAACGTGTTGTGGGTAGGTAGGTTGCAACCTATATAACTATAGGCCTTCAGCATGTCCGCACCGCGCCGTGTCTGGAACAAGAATGATCCGTAGCACACCAATCGATCCCTTTATATAGCCAGACAGGTAGGGGCGCCATGACAGTTGCCGGTGCTGCCACTGTAATAAATTTAATGCCACCACAGGGTAAATTACGGTGCTCGATCGCTGTGCATAGAGTTTATAACTGGACGTAACCGCCGTCACATACATAGGGACAGAGAAAGCGACTTTGTTTTATACTATGTGGTGATAGTGAATAATGATTATTTACTTTTTACATTTTTACATGATATTATACATATAAACCATCCTCTTCAATCACTCTATCTTTTAAAAAATCCGCATCAAAATCCATTGCGTAGTTTTAAAGATTTAAGCATACATAGGGACAGAGAAAGCGACTTTGTTTTATACTATGTGGTGATAGTGAATAGTGATTATTTACTTTTTATATTTTTACATGATATTATACATATAAACCTTCCTCTTTAATCACTCTATCTATTAAAAAAACCGCATCAAAATCCGTTGCGTAGTTTTAAAGATTTAAACATACATAAGGACACAGAAAGCAACTATGTTTTATACTATGTAGTGATGATAAACTACGATGACATCAACGCGGGCCACTTGCGGCCCACGCACGGGGCCGGGGCACAACATGTCCTTACTGAATGACAGACAATGCACATCCCAAATTGCTAGATGTATGAACTTTAAATTTGGTGGGCTTTTATGACGTAAGCGTGTGCTAAGAAATGATTTTTGAAAATTCAACCCTGAATGAAAATTAAAAAAAAAAAATTAAATTAAAAATTTTAAAATTTAAAATTAAATTTTTTTTTTGGTAAAAAACGTTTGTATAAAAACCTACATTTCGTGACGTATCGTTTTGAAACATAACACATAGAAACAAATATAAAAATTGAAGAAATGGTAATTTTTATTTTTTGTAATTCAATACTTAAAGGGACTGAAAAAATTGTTGATGTTTGTTTGGAAATTTCAAATTAAATTACCGTATCATACTGAAATTTGGAATCTGTAAAGATCATACGAAATAAATAGATATGGGTTGCGGTGTTTTTGAAATACATCCTCTGAAGGTTTTTTTTTGCAAGGTTTAAATTTAACAGTTGATAATGGGAAGGAAGGTTTGTGAACACAATTGAAGGGGTGAGAACAAAAAGGGTTTAACTGATTATTTTCACAAAAAAACTTATGGGTATCGTTGCATTCAGTGTGAAATTATCAACCATAATACATCCTCAAAATACCGAAATGAGGCTTTTTTTTACTGTTTTTGCTCCACACTTTTGTGTATTTAGCCAGTGTCAAGTAATTGATAATATTAGGTCTTTACCTATGAAATTGCCGTTTTGTTTGAAAAAAGTTAAAGTATTTTTTTTTCGAACTTATTTATTTCTTTTATTCAAAGTAATCACCCCTGCAATCAATGCATCTTTGCCAACGCTGTGGCAGTTTATGGATGCCCTTCTTGAAAAAATCAGCAGGACGGGAGACAACAAACTCTTCAAAGGCGTTTTGTACTGCCTCTCGGGAATTGATTTTTTTCCCGCTAAAAAGTTGTCCAAATTTTGGAAAAAGTAATAGTCGGTAGGCGCAAGATCTGGTGAGTATGGCTGATGAGGGAGAGCTTCCAAACCCAACTCATGCAGCTTAGAGACGGTCTGTTGTGCAGTAAGGGGTCGCGCGTTGTCGTGAAGTAGCAGTGGAGACGACCGATTGACCAAAGCTGGTTGCAGACGTGCGAGTTTCACCATCATTGTGGTCAGTTTTTCAATGTACACATCTGCAGTAATGCTCTCGCCGTTTTGTAAAAAGCTATGATGAATCACACCAGCACTAGACCACCAAACTGTGACCATCACCTTTCTAGGGGTCATTTTTCGTTTTGCACATTGCTTTGGTACCGAAACAGGATCTAACCAACTTGCTGAGCGCTTTCGATTGTCAAAAAGAATCCATTTTTCGTCGCACGTAACAATTCGGTTCAAAATTCCTTCATTTCTGTGCCTGTTAAGCAGCGCAACGCAATTCTCGACGCGTACGTTGCGCTGGCGATCGTTAAGTTCGTGGGGCACCCATCTATCAAGCTTTTTTATCTTGCCAATCTGTCGCAAATGGACCAATATTGTTTTGATGCTAACATCAAAAGCTGCTGCCAGCTCAGCTGTAGATTGAGATTCATCAGCTTCCACAATCGCCTTTAATTCATCATTGTTGACCAAAGTTTCCGGACGACCACGAGGTTCATTTATCAAGTCAAAATTCCCAGAACGAAACCGAGCAAACCAATAACGGGTTGTACGTTCGTTTGTACAGTTCTCTCCGTAAACGTCGTTGATGTTACGTGTCGTTTGTGCCGCGTTGGTGCCACGACAGAACTCATATTCCATAATTACACGAAATTTCAAAGTATCCATTATGACGAAAAATGTTGAAATGTAATGAAAATACAACGCTAATCAATAAACAAAAGACTTATATTGTAAATAGAATGTCATATTTTTAAAACAAAATTAATTTGAATTTAGAATTCATAGCCAATCAAAACTTTTTTTGTTTGAAAAAGTCTGTACTGCTAAACGGCAATTTCATAGGTAAAGACCTATTATATCAAGTTAATGATATTTCACGCAAATATGTGTCAAGTCATAATCGAAGTCGTCAAGTCATAGTCAAGTCATAGTCAAGTCATAGTCAAGCCATAGTCAAGCCATAGTCAAGTCATAGTCAAGTCATAGTCAAGTCATAGTCAAGTCATAGTCAAGTCATAGTCAAGTCATAGTCAAGTCATAGTCAAGTCATAGTCAAGTCATAGTCAAGTCATAGTCAAGTCATAGTCAAGTCATAGTCAAGTCATAGTCAAGTCATAGTCAAGTCATAGTCAAGTCATAGTCAAGTCATAGTCAAGTCATAGTCAAGTCATAGTCAAGTCATAGTCAAGTCATAGTCAAGTCATAGTCAAGTCATAGTCAAGTCATAGTCAAGTCATAGTCAAGTCATAGTCAAGTCATAGTCAAGTCATAGTCAAGTCATAGTCAAGTCATAGTCAAGTCATAGTCAAGTCATAGTCAAGTCATAGTCAAGTCATAGTCAAGTCATAGTCAAGTCATAGTCAAGTCATAGTCAAGTCATAGTCAAGTCATAGTCAAGTCATAGTCAAGTCATAGTCAAGTCAAAGTCAAGTCATAGTCAAGTCATAGTCAAGTCATAGTCAAGTCATAGTCAAGTCATAGTCAAGTCATAGTCAAGTCATAGTCAAGTCATAGTCAAGTCATAGTCAAGTCATAGTCAAGTCATAGTCAAGTCATAGTCAAGTCATAGGCAAGTCATAGTCAAGTCATAGTCAAGTCATAGTCAAGTCATAGTCAAGTCATAGTCAAGTCATAGTCAAGTCATAGTCAAGTCATAGTTAAGTCATAGTCAAGTCATAGTCAGGTCATAGTCAGGTCATAGTCAAGTCATAGTCAAGTCATAGTCAGGTCATAGTCAGGTCATAGTTAGGTCATAGTCAGGTCATAGTCAAGTTATAGTCAAGGATATTATCAAAATGAATCCAAGGATATTATCAAAATTAGGCGAGAGGCGAGGTAGAATGGCCGATCATAGTCGAAACAAACCGAACGAGCGGTGAGTCATACGTAAAATTTGGCATTAACCGGTTAATTACGCTCTGTAAACCGGTTCATTTCGTTCTTTAAACCGGTTTCTTTGATTAACCGGTTTAAAAACCGGTAACCGAAACCTAAACCGTAACTCATTTCGGTTCAGGGTCAACGGCTGAAACCGGTTTGAAATATAAACCGGTTTCCGAGCCTTGATGGATGGTACAAATAAATGACTCAATCATAAAGGGGGCAGGCGGCAAATAGACCGTCTGTAACAACTAGACGTGCCACTAATGCGTTTCTATATTCAAAAAAATCACTCACTGTATTAGTATACAGTGAGTGATTTTTTGACTCAATTCAATACGTAAATATTTTTTGCTTTGATTGGCTTTATTTTTGAGTTGAGTTATATAATTTTACTAATTACAAATTTTTGAGTTGAGTTATATAATTTTTCAAATTACGACTACGTAATTAGTAAAATTATATAACTCAACTCAAAAATAAAGCCAATCAAAGCAAAACATAGTAACGTATTGAACTGAGTTCCTCTGCTTGTTTTTTGTAGTTGTTAGTAAGTATAAAGCTTACGCAAAACAAAACTGTTCCAAGAATCTGTCGCTCTGCTCTAGGAAATTAAAATTCTAAACTCATTTTGAAATTCTCATTGCATTTTCATTTCCCCGGCTGAGACATGACGTAGCCGTAGTATAAAGACAGGGTAGGGAGAAAATTGGAATTGCCGGATACTTCGATCCGGCAAAATTTAAAACTGGCAAAAGCGATGGGTGTATTACGCCAAGTACTTGTGTGAGATACGAAAATGATAATTTAAATCCACCAAAAAATGGTTACAAGTTAGGAAAACAGTTAAATTATAGTCCGAAATTTTGAAATTTATTTTCTCATTTGTTAATACCCTTTTCGTCCGTCAATATTGTTGCTCATGATAAAAAAAATAACAGAGTAAATTATTATTTCTCAGCCTCTCTTCTCCTTATACAATAAAAGTATTTATGTGATTTTGGCCAGATTTATTGGGAACTTTTATATTAGGTTATCTAGCCGGCAAATATTTTAACAGCTACATTTCTAAACTGCACTATAAAACGTCTTCTTTTTACTACTGAAATGGCTGTTGAAATATAAAAGAATGTGTAAAACAAGAGCTACATAGTTTTATGAACGCTCTCTGGCAACAATCGAGGCGGGAATAAATAAAAAAATAAGACATGGACATGCACCGTTTAAAGTCACAGGAGCCAAAGAAATGATGAATATTACAACTGGCTTGCACTGAGCCAAATAGGAAACAATCAAGAGCTGGTGTTATTTTAATTTAGATGTTAATCACACTTCACGCTATCACACTATCTTATAAACACACACTAATATTATAAAGGCGAAAGTTTGTATGTGTATGTTTGTTACTCTTTCACGCTCAAACAGTTGAATGGATTTAGATGAAATTCAGTACCAAGATAGCTTGTACACTGGATTAGCATATAGGCTACATTTTATCCCGGAAAAGTGAAATTTTCCCGTGGAATGAGCAAATAAGTAAAATACTTTTTATCCGCGGGTGAAACTGCGGGGCGCAACTAGTAAATAATATATGTGTGAGCATCAGAATATTTTAATTGGTACAATTTACACATAAACAAAATATTAAACCAAACTAGACCTAAAAAACTAAACTACACTCAAAACCTTAAAAGAGATAGAAAACTTATAATGACCCATTGATGGAGGGAAAAGTGCCCAGAATGCTAGCAGCATTACCACGTTGAATAGAAATGCTTTTTTTAGATGTTTAATTAAAATGTTCTAAAATTAATAAATATTATGTAGCTTGGAGTGTTGGCGGGAAAACGAAAAAGATCGCGTCATCGCATTGTATTATTTTCCAAATTTGCGTTATTTTCAGTGTTAGTGCATAAAATTGGTGGCATTTGCATGGTAATGTCAGAAGGTTTTATATAGCGTAGAACTTATGTTTCCACAAATATAATAGCGTATATTTTTGGAAACATCTTTTTTTCTTGACAGCTTCTGTGGTGTGGTGGTTGAGCAGATCGGTTTATAGCCTGGAGGTAGCGGGTTCAATTCCCACGGCAGGACAAGTATTTGTGCACAGAAAAAAAAGCGCTAATACTTATTCTGTGTCTGGGTGATGTGGGACCATGGTCATCGTAGTTTCTGCGTCCCTAAACTCAGGGAATCCTAGTTAAGGTCCAGGGTCTATGTATGTGATCGTTGGGCGCTATTATTATTATTATTCTATTTGTACTGTTATTACAATGCCTAGCTCCTAAACTAAAAACTCGTTTCTCAGATAAAACAATTCTACTATTTGGCTTGAGCTGCGATTCCTTTAATTTTTTATGATGCGTTACCATACCAGAGAAGCTGTCAGTTTAACTTGAAGTATATCTGCGAGTTTTCTTATTTAGACATTGATATTTATAAATTAATATGTTAAAGGAAACATTTGTATCGCAAACGTGATTTGAACCCTCATCCATCCGTCCCTAAAGCCGGGTCATGCTTTACTTTAGCTACCGTGGCAAGTGATTTAATGTCCAAAATTATCTGCCACCTTTTACAGCCACCTTACGGATTTGGTAGCTTCATCGATTGACACATTCTTGAAAATCACCCCAAGCTTAAGTAAGCATGCTTAGGGACTCCCAACTTTAGGGATGCTTGCTGGTTCAAATCCCGTTCGAGATTCATTTTTTTCCTGTACATATTAATTTGTTGATAAGCAGACGATACTGCTATAAAAATTAATATTGATATTTTAAGCTATATTAGTGTTCTTACGCTAAATGTTTTCATTTAGAAGTAACTAAACGGTTACTTATGTATAATGTATTAATAATAGGTCTTTACCTATGAAATTGCCGAATTGCAGTACAGACTTTTTCAAACAAAAAAAAGCTTTGATTGGCTATGAATTCTAAATTCAAATAAATTTTGTTTTAAAAATATGACATTCTATTTACAATATAAGTCTTTTGTTTATTGATTAGCGCTGTATTTTCATTACATTTCAACATTTTTCCTCATAATGGATACTTTGAAATTTCGTGTAATTATGGAATATGAGTTCCGTCGTGGCACCAACGCGGCACAAACGACACGTAACATCAACGACGTTTACGGAGAGAACTGTACAAACGAACGTACAACCCGTTATTGGTTTGCTCGGTTCCGTTCTGGGAATTTTGACTTGAAAAATGAACCTCGTGGTCGTCCGGAAACTTTGGTCAACAATGATGAATTAAAGGCGATTGTGGAAGCTGATGAATCTCAATCTACAGCTGAGCTGGCAGCAGCTTTTGATGTTAGCATCAAAACAATATTGGTCCATTTGCGACAGATTGGCAAGATAAAAAAGCTTGATAGATGGGTGCCCCACGAACTTAACGATCGCCAGCGCAACGTACGCGTCGAGACTTGCCTTACGCTGCTTAACAGGCACAGAAATGAAGGAATTTTGAACCGAATTGTTACGTGCGACGAAAAATGGATTCTTTTTAACAATCAAAAGCGCTCAGCAAGTTGGTTAGATCCTGGTTCGGTACCAAAGCAATGTGCAAAACGAAAAATGACCCCTAGAAAGGTGATGGTCACAGTTTGGTGGTCTAGTGCTGGTGTGATTCATCATTGCTTTTTAAAAAACGGCGAGAGCATTACTGCAGATGTGTACATTGAAGAACTGACCACAATGATGGCGAAACTCGCACGTCTGCAACCAGCTTTGGTCAATCGGTCGTCTCCACTGCTACTTCACGACAACGCGCGACCCCATACTGCACAACAGACCGTCTCTAAGCTGCATGAGTTGGGTTTGGAAGCTCTCCCTCATCCGCCATACTCACCAGATCTTGCGCCTACCGACTATTACTTTTTCCAAAATTTTGACAACTTTTTAGTGGGAAAAAATTCAATTCCCGAGAGGCAGTACAAAAGGCCTTTGAAGAGTTTGTTGTCTCCCGTCCTGCTGATTTTTTCAAAAAAGGCATCCATAAACTGCCACAGCGTTGGCAAAGATGCATTGATTGCAGGGGTGATTACTTTGAATAAAAGAAATAAATAAGTTCGAAAAAAAAAATACTTTAACTTTTTTCAAACAAAACGGCAATTTCATAGGTAAAGACCTAATATTTCGTGATCGTATTTGTGTGATCTGACAATAAAGTGCAGTGATGGAAAAATGTGAAGTAATGGCGGTGATTCTTGCACTGGTTCGTAACTACTTATATATTTGTAAAGATGCATATAACTTCTTATTTCTTTTTTTTTATAGTTATTCTAGAATATGTTTACTGCAGGCCATTAGTTAATTAATTTATTATAGATAAGCACACTAACGTAAGTACACAAATCATGAGAATAATTTAGAGACTTTGTACTTACACTTATAAATTTAGCAGTGGCTACACGCTAATAAATAATATCAGAGAGGATGTGTCGATGTGGGGGACCTAATATCCTAAACACAGGTTAACTTAGTTAGGAGTTAGTGCTCAGACATTTATACCTACTCGAATTATGTTATACCACTAAAAGTGTATCAATTCATACTGTCATCTGTATGTGAGCCGAGTTACACCTTCATCTATAAACTGTTAAAGTTTCAAAAGTACACAGTTTTAATATCGAAACATATAAATCCAAGTTTTTATAAGTATGTATATTTAATGTAGCTCTAAATTTCTTAAAATTGCTACGATGTGTGAGTAGATGATCACCTATTTTTATTTCCGAAAATATATATAATTTCATTTCATTTCATATAAAAGTTATAATATTATAGAAATTGACGTGAGTAGTACTCATAACTACAACTATTACACGTCTAACACTCACGAAATACAGTCGAATAACTGTAAGTCGTGTAATAATTGAAAGGATGAGATCAAAAACTGTTTAACTGGTTTTTTTCACAAAATGGCTTATGGGTATCGTTGGATGCAGCGTGAAATTATCTACAGTAATACATTCTCAAAATACCGATATGAGCCTTAAATCTTAAGATTTTCAGTCTAAAAACGGCTTAGTCATCAAGTCAAGTCATAGTCTAGTGTAGTCAAGTCATACTCCTAGTAAAGCGGTGGCAACTTTACCATAGAACCTTCTATGGAGTTTTGGAAACAACACGAAAAAAAAAACGTTTTACCATCATTATACCACTTTCTCACACTCATGCTTGTAGTCCAGCACTTAACGAATAAAATGCCACCAATTTTATGCACTAACACTGAAAATAACACAAGTTTTGGAAAATAATACAATGCAGCGACGCGATCTTTTACGTTTTCCCGCCAAAACTCCTTGTCGTCATTTGTGGAAAGTGGAACAAAACAAAACAACATCGTGTTAGCTGCCAGCCGTCAGACGATCATGTTTACAAACTGTTCCCCAACAACTAATGGTTCATTTTGTCAAATACTCCACTTCGTGAGGTTATAAATTCACCAGGCCTTGCATGAATCATTGTAATGAATCAACCTATCCGAGATTACTTGATAAATCTTCTAACAGTTTATATTAATATTTCACTTTACCAGATTAAGTGAGAGACGTAAATAAGTTATTTTAAATTTATTAAATGGAATCGTTAATATTTAAGTCGCAGCTTAAATAAAAGTTAGAATTAATGTAAGCAATTAATTAGCTGATGGTTGTAAATTTAAGAGGTTTTCTTTCGCATTACATAATTCAGCAGGTACGTATATAAATTAATGAACTTACGAGGCATTCGTTTAAATGTAATTATATAGACATAATCAAAATCATATAGGAAACAATTTAGCGTAAAAAGCAAAAGGATCAAATCTAAAATCTAAATCGTATCTAAGAATCGTAAACAAGTTGCTCACAGAGTTGCTCAAGAAAATGTACAGTCGTGATGCGAACTGTCTACAATTTCATTAAAGTTGGGATTACCTCACAGAAATAGGAATACTTTGCATATACATTGCCATAAGTCTTAAAGGTTATATTAGCCTATTAGTCGAACAGCTTAATTAAGCCAATTAATTTCCCACTCTAAATTAGCCTCTCTTCTTACATTCTTCCTATAATTTCTGTAGCGAGTATCAAATCTAATTTTTATGCTAAAATGGGCATACGTTTGCAACTACTAACCTGATGGGATGTGACAAAGTTGATTTATTGCTTGTCAAATCGTTGGAAAAAATATGAAAGAACCAAACGGGAGGCAACTAACTTTAATTCTATAACAATAAGGTTTTATTTTATGTTCTCGGAGTTTTTGCTTAAATTGGCCTTTATTACCAAATTCTACGCGAAGAAAGAGTCCAGAACACGTAGGAAGTGGTTTCCTACAAACAAACACATTATTCTGACTAAAATAAGTTGTCAACAAAACGCTGCGTGTCTCGGTAGCACAAGACATAAAGTCAAAATTAATAAGGGGATTACATAAACCCAAACATCGAAACCCAAACAACCGGCTTCCATTCATTTTATATCCCAAGCCTAGGGAAAAATCACTGAAAACGACCGTAAACGCGACAAATTTGTGTGCGAGATTCCATAAATTAATGTTCATTAAAAGTTTGTCCGCGAGAGCGAACGGTGTTTTATTTACTCGAAAATGAACTCTAAAATCGTCGCCTGAACTATTAACCCGACTTTTAGGATTCAAGCTTTTGACGTTTAGCAATGCGACGACTACGAAATGCAAATGTATACAGCGTAATTATAAATGTTGCCTGTAAAGATTTCATCTTTTTTCAGGCAGTGTTGGCGTGTGTGAGGGGCTTATGCTTAATATTATTTTTATATTCCGAATAAGAATTTCATCCAAATCCATTCAGCTGTTTGAGCGTGAAGAAGTAACAAACATAAACACATACATATAAACGCACATACACACATACAAACTTTCTCTTTTGTTATATTAGTGTGAAGTGTGATAGTGTGCGATCTTTTCGTTTTCCCGTCAAAACTCCTGATAATTATTGTAAATTGTCATTTTATCGGACATACCAACACAATAATACAGGTTTTTAACTTTGTTATGTTGAGAATGGAGATCTACGTGAACCAACTTCAACTTCCGTTCGCCTCGCGTTCCCCAGCTTACTCCTCAAGTCAAGCGTGCGTAAAGAAGTTTTACTTCAATAATGCTCCTCGTAAATTTTTAACTTTATATCGTATTTTATATTAGTTAATAGCTAAATGATCACAATCTAATGATGATGTTTTTCCAGTTGCAACGTGATATAGTCGTTAGGTATAAAGATAATTATTGTTGATGTCACTGAGAAACTTAATGTATGTAATTAAGATGGTATGGCCATAACGATGATAGCTAAGAAATTATTACAAGCATGAATATAGGATATTGTCAAATGAGGTTTATTTCATTAAAGACAACGTTTTTAACCATCATTTTGTATATCTTTTGTAGTTCTTCTGTAGTTTTACTAGGTAGTAGGACTTTGTTGCAAAGTTCGTCTAGGTAGGTACTACCGCTTTGCCAGTTATTCTGCCGCCAAGCAGTAGTGTGCAAGCACTACTGTTCCGGTTTGAAAGGCACTGTAGCTAGTGAAATTACTGGGCAATTGAGACTTTATGATCTGATCTCACAGTCGAGTAATCTTATTACCAGACTGTGCTGATGTCTCAGGATGATGTGCGCAGTGCAGTGTCGCTCGAAATTCTATGTTTCGGGGTTCCGAGTGAGACTGTTCTGTTATGGGTGGTCGAGGCGCTTAACATCAGGTAAACGAATAGCTCGTCACCTCATTCACGAACATAAAAAAAAAGTTTTGAAGATTACTAATTGCATTTAAGATGTTTATCGATTTCAAGAGGCACTCTGCAGTTTTACCCAAAAATCACTTGTAGTCCAGTGGAAGTCTCTTATTTTCCGGGCTAAGATCCTGTGTCGGTTTTGATCACGTCAAAATTTCATCTAGGTAAATCGGTTCAGCCATTGCGGGAGCCATGGAAACAATCAGACTTACACATTTATTATACGTGTGGATTTGTAAGGAATCTCCTAGCAATATTTATCCTCATCCCGTGACCACTAGAGTCTCGGACGTTAACGCACATTTCACGACTTGAAATCTACAAAGATATCACAGAAAGTTAGTTTCGTTAGATTTACACGAACGCAGCTGGCGAGCTTTTGTCAAGCTGTTAATGAAGATTTGTATCCGCCTGTTAACTTTAGTGTGGTCGCTGAAACTCTAAAGAGAATTTCTTCTTTATCCCACTAAAAAAGAAAAACAGAGTCCTCTAATTTACAACCTGCTTTGAACTGATTTCGCGCGAACGTACGAACTATTCTCGAAATAATAAACATGCGTTCGCAATAACATTTGCTTTAGAGAAACAGATTAAATTTTATGAAGATGTACGCCTCTCAAACGTTAATCTCGCTCGGACAGGCGCGCAAGACAAACGAATTAATAAAAGGCCCCACAGCGTTTAAACTTAATGGGAAACTAACAAGCGTAAACCAAAACACATAAAACAATACAAAACAGCCTCGAGGCCTGAACTACGGACTCGATAGTTCGCCACCTGTCACGGTTCTCACTTCGATATCAAAGCGGGAAACTTTTCAATTTCCCTCTTATTATAAACCACATTTCCTACAACTTTTTGGAAGTCCCATTTTGTTCTGAACTTAGTCTTGTATGCTGGTGACACGTGTTTTGCCGTTTTTCGGGCGAGAAAAAATTAGAGACGGCCATCACTATGTAATTGAAGTGTCAAAAGTTATCTGATTTTACTTGCAAAACGCGTGGCGATATGAAATTTTTCGCGCTACCGAGATCGTTCGTTGGGAAAAAAGAGAATTCGATATGGGGAGAGTGTCTGCAATCAACATTTGACCTAGATTCCACTGGATATTATGCACATACAAGTGTGAACTTGCGAGTATTAAACGAGTTTGCGCGAGTCTATATGCACGCTGATTAAATAAGTAATTAATACGTAATTGAAGTGACGAATATTGCTAGCACAACAGCTGCACTAAGTTATTGAACGTAAAATTGAACAATCACGATCTTTTGCGGTGACCTCTTAATATACTTTACACGGCCATTGTCTTGCTAACTACCAAACACGTTCGAGGTCTAAAACAGCAGCTAATCGATTCAATGTGGTTATTATATGACTTCATAAAAATACTATTTATTGTAAGAGGTCAAGTTGTAAATTAACCTAACGAGTGACGGATTCATTTATAAATTACACCATCTGTGGTGCGGTGGTTGTGTAGATCGGTTCATAACAAGAGGTGGCAAGTTCGAACCCATGACAGAAGAAGTATTATAAAAAAAGTACAGATGGTTGTTCTGTGACTGGGTGTTGTGGGACCATAGTTCCTGTGTCCCCAGAAACAGGGAATCCTAGTTAGAGTCCAGGATCTATGTAAGTGATAGTAAGGTGTTATATATTGTATTATTATTTATTGAATCGGTAGGTACTGAGAGTGACGTCGTAATGGAAATTTTGGCTTCATAACGAAACAAAAAAATTTTTTTTTAACTTCAGTCTTTTCTAGCATTTGACCACGCTCTCACCTGATCGAAGGTGTAGCATGCTAGCTAAGTAAAACTATTCAGTAAAAGTTTGGATATTTTCGTTATTAATTCAATGTACCGCTACATTAATGTTAATTCAAAGAACGTCGGACGCAACTTATGATTTTAATCAAGTGTTACGTCATCATACGACTGGTTGATAGAAGACGTAACGTTTTGTCATATAGAGGCCTCAAGATTTCCAGTTCTGTCAAATTACCTCTATAACTTAACATCAACAGACCACCTTCAGAGTTGATAATTTCTGCCAGTACATCATCTCTCATTACGCTTCCATTCTTAAATATGCAACTAACATCTATTCTGTGACTCAGTGCAATTAAAACTAAAACAACGAATGCTAAACTATCTAACTAACGTAACGACGTCATTACCAATACCCTAACAAGGTAACAGTACAGTCTATACGTGGTTAAGTTAATTAAAAGCAAACAGGTAATGAGGAATTAGGTTTATGGAATGTATTGCTAATCAAACGCAGAAAACTTTCTTATTATTTGCTTACATGAATCGTGGGTATAAATAATAAAGGAAGTCAAACTTTTTTCCACGTTTTTTTTTAGTTTTGACAGCCTTTTACTTTTTTTTTTCAAGTATTTTTTTTAATCAAGTATTCATTTCTTTTTTATTAGACGTACACAGACGTACCAACATAGCTAAATAAAAAAGGGTCAAATGAGTTTTGGCGGGAAAACGAAAAAGACCGCGTCACTGCATTGTATCATTTTCCAAAACTTGTGTTATTTTTAGTGTTAGTGCATAAAATTGGTGGCATTTTATTCGTTAAGTGCTGAATTACAGGCATGAGTGTGGGAAAGTGGTATAATGATGGTGAAACGTTTCTTTTCGTGTTGTTTCCAAAACTCCATAGAAGCTTCTGGTAAAGTTGCCACCACTTTACTAGGAGTATGACTTGATTATACTACACTATGACTTTAACTTGATGACTTGGACTGTGACTTGACTTGACACATTATATGATATTAATTAACTTGAGATATTATCAATTACTTGACACTGGCTAAATACACAAAAGTGTGGAGCCAAAACCAAACAAAAAAAGGGTCAAATTTAAAGTAATAGAGCGAATTTTTCATTTCTTGACATTCTCTACATTAATAAATTTTTTTTGTGGTTGTAATACATCTACGTATGACCACTAACTCGCCTGATGGATAGTGACGGTGTTACCAAAGATGGAACAAATAAATCTAGAAGGTACATATTCACTCTCTTTCTATCTTTAACCTTTCCAAACTAGTATCATCGTCATTATCAGATTGAAGCTCTTTCATTGATAGTAAAACTCTATGAATACTAAATACCTATTTTCTGTATATATAAAAGTTAAAAATCAATTTATAATTATGATTATTTTGTTTCAGAGACCGCGAAGCTACAAATATATCTATAGTTTTACGTACTGCTAAAAAAATACGCCAATCATAAACACAGCAAATACAAAAGAAAAAGCTAAAGCGACACAAATATTCCAGAATGTAATGTCTGGAAGAAACAAGAAAGAATATAAAGCGTTCAGGCAGCTCACGTGGCTTCTGAAAGAGACTCATCAAGAATGCATGGCTCGGCATCCAGTTACAAGATGACTGTTGACTTTGCTTATGGAAGATGGATTTGAAATATGCAGCTTTTGGTCTAGTTGTTGCAAAATATGGGATGTTAATTTTAGGAAGATTTTAAATCTTTCAAAATCTTCCTAAAAACAGCTAAACTCACGTCAATTAAAAAGTCGAAATTACTCCGAGCAGGTTCCGGACATATTCGATTTCCTTCTGGGAACTCACGTTTGAGTTTAGCCGTTATTTATATTACAAAATGTGACATATTAACGATAGTTTTTTAAAGTAAAATTCTTTGAATAATGTTTGATAATGAAAACCGAAGAATGAATGAAGAAAAAGATGAATATAACCAAACTAGCTTCTGCCCGCAACTTCGCCCACGGCGTGTCCTATGGCAAAATAATTCAACCACCCATTTCACCCTCTTAAGGGTAGAATTTCGAAAATCTTCATTCGAAAATCAATCTTTTCTTAGCGGATGCCTACGTCATAACATCTACCTGCATGCAAAATTTCAGCCAGATCCGTCCAGTGGTTTGGGCTGTGCGTTGATAGATCACTATGTGAGTCAGTCAATCAGTCAGTCACCTTTAAGTTATATATATTTTGATTAAAATAAAAGGGAAGACAATACTGCAATCGCAATGTATATTAAAGACCAGTTTAAACCAGAATTATTGATTATGCTTTTTCTTGTTCGAATCACCTAAATTATGTATTTCTCAATCCGGAGGTCTTTAGGTCGCGATTGAATAAGAATCTTCTATGCAAGCATGTAAACCACGTTGTCACTTTCTAGTATTAAAAAACACTATTAAATAAGAATTCAGTCATTAACCTGAAACAATAAAACCAGGTAAAGCCTGGAATACAATATAACACCCAGACATAGAACAAACATCGATGTTCATCACACAAATGTTTGTCCGGGGTGGAAATCAAACCCGCAACTTACAGCTCAGAAGGCACGGTTACTAACAACTTAGCTACCGGGCCAGTCCTTCTCACTGCATCATTGCATGGCAGTCCTGGAAATCGTTCCTGGGGGTAATTCTACCCTATTATACGGCCAAGCAGGGACGTCATTCCGCCATAGTGGAAATACAGCAGTAGACAAAAGCCTTTTTTAGTATATAGTTTTTGATTGACTTGTGAAAAATAACTACTATGAAACACTATCTGTGTTACCAAAAATACATAAACAAGGCTTAGACAGATGTCAAACGCGTGTTTAATAATACAAAACAGTATTTAACACTTATTTAAGGATTGTTTAAATCTTTTGTGGTAAAGCCGTATGAATTAATAATAATACAAATGATTAAGACATGTGAAGCGAAGACTGTAGCTAGCAGCAGTTGGATAAGAAGAGTTGAGGATCGAGGTCCGTGGCGTAGTGGCCTGGGAGAAGCCTGTATTCAGCGGATGACAATACTGATAACGATGATAATTATTATTAATAGATATTATATGTCGGTATATGGATATCAATTATTATATGAGTTGCACAAAATGTACTTTCACTTCTATATGTTATTTACTATGTGGTAGGACTTTTCTGCAAAGTTCGTCTGGGTAGGTACTACCGCTATGCGAGTTATTCTGCCGCCAAGCGTACTACTGTGTTCTATTTTGGAGGGCATTGTAGCTAATGAAATTACTGGTCAATTCAGAATGTATGTTCTGATCTCACAGTTGAGTAATCTTATTACCAGACTGTGCTGATGTCTCAGGATGCTGTGCGAAGTGCAGTGTCACGCAATACTTTATATTTTGGAGTTCCGAGTGACACTTATTACCAGACTGTTATGTTATGAGCCGCCGTGTTGCTTAATACCAGGTGAACGAGAAGCTCGTCACATCATTGATTAACTTTTAAAAAATATATGTGAGATCTTTACTTTAGCTATTTCATCTCTATTTATGGTAGAAAAACATTTTGATGTTTAGAATTACTTAAATTTGTAAATGCGGATTTACAACAGTACAGATGACAGTTTAATGAAGATGAATAAAAAAAAATTGAATTTGGACTTTTAAAATACAAAATTCGCCTTCTTGTACCTGAAGATTTTCTACTGTGTTTTACTGAACTGTGTCCGCACCGAGCTGTACAGTAATAATGCACGGGAGCAAATATTAGTACAGACCCAGACGGGCTACGAAGAACGAAAAAAGTCTGCAAGTCCACCTCTGGTTTAATTGCGTTTTTCTAGTTGCAAGTTGTTAATAACGCTTTGGATGAAATGACTAAATGCAGGTACCACGGTCTAATAACTTGAGTTTTCTTGAAATAAAGATGTATTATTTTTATATGTACAACTACTTTATAATCAAATCTAAATGGATTATTCAAGTGTATATTCATTAATCACAGATAATAGTATTATTTATCTTTGTACAACATTTCACCCAAATCATTAGGTGAGAGCTGGTTTAACTTTTGAACCTAAGCAAATATCCAAACAAACCTTATATATTATTGCTAAGGGTAGAAACATTTTTTTAACTTTCACCTCCAATATTTGCACGATATAAAATATACCATATAAAATACACATATATAATACATACATACATACATATAAAAAGATAAATACAGTCTCTGTGGTGTGGTGGTTGACAAGGTCACCTCATAACCCGGAGGCGGCGGGTTCGATTCCCGCGGCAGTACAAGTAATTGTGCACAGAAAAAAAGCACAAATACTTGTTCTGAGTCTGGGTGTTGTAACTCGCCCCCTCCTGTATAAAACTACAATTCTTCAACCCGATAATACGAGTTCCCCTTCATATGGCCAAATGATCGTCTAGGAACCCTTACATCGCCACCCGTATAACCAATAGTTCTTTTTAGAGGTACGTTAGAGTTTAATAGATCTTAATAAATTGTGATTTCTTTATTTATTTTTTTTATTATTTATTCGTTATCGCCTACTCATACATAGATACTTACCTTAATCTGGAATAAACACAATAATAAACAATTATACTACATAACTTAAGTATATACTGCATACACCATTCAAACCTCCTCTCTGTAATACACAGTTTTGTAATATAAATTAATTCAAACTTGAAATTGTAGAATGTAAACTGCTCTGTTGTTCATGCTAGGGGTTAAATGATCGAAGATCAGAGTCATAGTTTTAAGGAGATTTAGAACACTAGTAAGACAGAATATTCATAAAGGTGGTTAAGGGGGCCCCCCCCGAAGGGGAGGGAGGGACGCCCCCTCCATGTATAAAATACATGCCCGCGTCCGTCAAGTGCGATTCGTCCTTCATGCTTTATAACGCTCCACCCCATCAAAACCACCCCTAAAAATATTTTTATTTTCATTTTTTTTTTATATTTTTTTTTTATAATCATATAATAAAGATCTAATCAAAGATCCAAATTAAATCAATATTAGTAAATAATACAATATCTACTTCTTGTAACGGAAATAGATACCTTTTAATATCATTCATGTAAATAAGGTCTCACGACCTGGCTTATAGCACTCCATCAAGGAATAACTATTAGATAAATGTGGACATTGCTCGACCACATGATAGCAAACCCAGCACAAACATAAAATGATTGTCGGGTAATTGTCGGAGAAGAAAGAATTGTAAGCAATATTGGTCGACCTCACTCCAAGTATATCCGATCCAGAGGCATGGCCCAAGGTTGATTAGATCAACAGCTAGGCTAGTGTATAAACTCCGTTACCTCCCCCTGAGTACGTATACAGCAGGGATCCATAGCTCGGAGATGAATAACTAGACCTCCCTCTTTAGAGACAACTCGGGATCAAGAGCCAGTTCCAAGTATTACAGACGATTCTAAAAGATTGTTGGGTAATTGTCGGAGAAAAATGAAGAATTGTAAGCAATATTGGTCGACCTCACTCCAAGTATATCCGATCCAGAGGCATGGCCCAAGGTTGATTAGATCAACAGCTAGGCTAGTTATAAACTCCGTTACCTCCCCCTGAGTACGTATACAACAGGGATCCATAGCTCGGAGATGAATAACCAGACCTCCCTCTTTAGAGACAACTCGGGATCAAGAGCCAGTTCCAAGTATTACAGACGATTCTCTGCACATGTGCAGTCGTAGATCGATATAGAGAATGCAGTAGATATGTTCATATGCATGAACTAAGTTTGCTACAACATGGTAGATTTGTTGTCAAAATTAAAAGATGCAAGGTATTGAAACTCATAGATTTGTGCTAAAGCCAGGCATCATTAAATTTTCTCTTTTTTTTTAATAATCAATATGAATAATGAACAATGCCATTATGAATAAGAAAGTATAATATGGACTTAATTCGGATCCGATTAAGCCTAGAAAAACACATATATAGTTTTCAATCGAGATAAACAACAGGTTTACATCCGTCATTGATAGTTATTATCAATACGGGAATTGAACCCGTGACAACTCCATAGCGTCTTGAAAGGATCAAACATCCATTTCACAATATAGTCATAAATTTATGACAGGTAATATTAGCAATTACCGTAGCTGCCAATCTATAATTTATCTGAAGGAATCGAACCGTCAAACCACAGTATGCATAATCTATAATAGATATTCTGCAGGATTCGAACCCGCGACTACACTGATTAACAACACAACCACGGAAGATAGCTTCTCTATCTCCGAAAGTTGATAAAACGTAATCTAGTGTCACGAGAGAGTCGAACTCCCAACTTCACAACATAAAATTTATGTTTGAAAAGAATTATCATAGATCATCAAGCATTAATGTAATTAAAGGAATTGAACCCTCATTTCATAATATCGAATACTGTTTATTAACTGTAGTAAATAAACAGCATTCCCTTGCTTGGGAGCTTGGGAGAACTGTCTGTAGTTTAACTTTTCACAGGATTCGAACCCGCAAACACCACTATGATTAACAACACAACCACGGAAGAAAGGTAGCCTTCTTTATTCCCGATAATTGAGTAAAATAATAATCAAGTGTTGCGAGAGAATCGAACTCCCTATAAACAGTATAAACAACATAAAATTATATTTGGTAAAAGAATTGCCATACAATGTCAAGCAATTATTTATTTGAAGGAATTGAACCTTTATTCCACAGTATTCTTATCCTGTAATAGTCAAACGGAATTTAGTGATCTCACTCGAAGGTTGAGAGTCACACCCGTTATGTATACTTCTCACAGGACTCGAACCCGCGAGTTCCACTCGGTTCAACGACACATCCACAGATGATAGGTAACACAATTTCTGGTTAACCTATAAGCCACCAACTCCACTTCAATCATTTAATTAAACAACATTGTATATGTATATACATATATCTACGACTTCTAAGACCTAGGTAAATAATAAAAGTGAAATTGTTACAACAGTTTATTTAAAAAATATCCCCGATTTTACTGGTTTTACCGATACAACCTAATTCTAAGCTTTTGAATGATATTTATTTTAGACCATGCCAAAACACTAGAATATTATATGAACCTTCTTACCTCCAAACGTACCTTTTTACACATAACCTCACTTCAGGATTTTTGAACAAGAAAGTAATCTATCTTTCAAGTCAACTGAAGTTACCACCGTGGATTATATGAGTATTAACACGTCTTGTACTACATAAAATAGCAATCGCACAGCATCAAAATTACGTACAAAATATAAAAGAGCAAATATTAGTAAATACATATTGTAGCCTATAGTTACTTTATCCTTGTTTTATAGTTAGATTCCCTTGACGACCCTACAATAGCAACCGATCGGCCGCTATTTTGTATCATTATATTTAGCCGAGAATTTCAGTGTATGAAACAATTATTCCAATTTTACAACTACCTGATAGGTAGAGAGTATTTAGATAACATGAAATGTTTATGAAGATAATCTAAGATTTCCCTATATCATTGAATTATACCATTTGAAATATTTCTATGAGAATTTTGATGGAACTTAGCTCTACCACGAACTCGCCTAAATGGTATTCGTTTATTCTTAATTAGAATTCTATCGACAACATCTTATAAAAATCCGCTCATTAATGATTTAATGAATTCATTCCATACACCTAGCAATCAACAGAACTCATACTCGGTCTAGACTTTCAATCCTTCACACTCGTCCCTTAATCTAGTTCCTCCTGACACTTTTCATAATAGCAATTCAGCCGCCATTATACATGAGCATCTCACACAAGATTTTTAGAGTTGCCGTTTTCTTTTCTGATCCAAATATCTCAACACTTACCGAATAATTTCCAGACACATTTGTACACAATTTATCAGGAAAATCACCGTAATCTAGCAATGTAATCACAATTAGGAACCCTACCTAGGTATAATCTAAATCACGGGGAAAAACGCAAAATAAAATATTGTCTCACAGTTAGTAAGCCGTAAAACAAAACACTGCTAGCACACTCAAAAGTAAAAGAATATCATTATACGTGTAATTCGCCTAAACCCTCATACATTTCGAATAACAAGTAACGAATTAACCTCTAACTACTCACGTACCGCCGCGCCGTGCTGATTTAAATTACACACAAGCACTCACTCTAAAAAAACCCTCGATTTTTCCTTTTTTTCACGTTTCGTACCGTTCCCCGCCTGACGCGCCCCTTTTTCTCCCTTCACTTGTTTTTTTTTTCTCTTTTTTTTTTCGTTAAGATAAAACCTCCTTGATTATTCCCGCGCTTTAGCTTATTATGTAGTAGACTTTTGTTTTATTACAATGCCATGTATGTCTTACCTATCAAACTTTTTTAACCTTTACTCAATCTTATTGAATTTTACGGAATGATGCAAGTGCTGTTAGACACCCACGCTAGATGGCGTTAAACTGAAAACTAGTACGTAATCCAAAACTTATCTCAACGAGTGATTTAGTTACAATCGCCCCCTAAATTTTACGAGTTTACTAACGAGTTAAAATTTACTACTAAAGTAATACCGCCAACATTTTTTTTGTTTTTTTTTTTTTTTAATTTATTTGACAGCATTTTTGATGTTTACGGGACTGGCCTTTCTTCTCCCCAACAATCACACTCATTTTAAAGCACATAGATAATAAAATGGATTCAAGTCAGTAAAAATTATTTGTAAATTTAATATTAAGAATAATGTAAGCCTTCTAGATAGTGTATTGAAAAGTATGTAAAATTTTATATTTATATTTTAATAAATGTGATTGTGCCGTAACCTAACCCAACATAATTTTTTTTTTTAAGTTACATTTATTAATGGAAGCTAACTCTAACTATTTACATTTAAATCTTATTAATCTAATACAAATGTAAAATTACTCGAGTACAAATTTTACCAAATAATAATAATAATTATAAAATTACCAATCAGCTATTTATTATCAAGTCTGGGGGGTACACTATAATATTATCAATAAGGAAATGACACCAATAATACTTTTTTTTATTATTGGTTGAATAATGTTTATAATGACTATATTTTTGTGACGCTTTGGATGAAACTGTAATGTTGCAGAAAATGAAATAAATGAATCTGAATCTGTACTGAACGTGTATTAATATGGCCTAAGTTTTTTTCAGTGTGTAACAATTTATTGGGTTTTTATGCATTACAACTTGCTTTATGTGCCTGGAATTAATTATCTTACGTGAACCGTCCCTTCCCTCAATACATTATCTTATAAGGACATTCCTTCAATACATTGAGTATTGATTGTTATAATGAACACAAACATGCTACTCGCGTGACCCAACAGACATCTTTCATTCTTAATTTACCTTTTATTTTTATTTTAACCAAAAGATAGTGTTATTTGTAAAACTTAACAATAATAAAATGCAAAATTATTAATTACAACTTTTAGAGATGAGAATTCTATAAAATAACCAAGAGTAGTTTTTCCAGTATGACCATGCATGAACTAGCAAGCTTTACGAGTTAACGAGTCGAGTCTACAACTACATTAATTTCACTATTTCTATACTTCTACTCTTTATAACACTTCCTAGGTATAGATTTTGGTTTCAGCATCTTTGTTTAATTTAACTGTTTTTATTTACTTAAATTGTATCGCCTGAAAATATAAATTTTTGTTTAAATACTATGTAAAAGTTATTTGTTATTATTTGAAGTTATTACGATATTGATAACAATTTATTAAGACACAGCTTTGTTACTCTCACGTTTGAAGACCTCCATCCATTACACGAGCAACAAATTGTAGGCTAAAAAGCCTACATATCACAGAGCCGCTAAAATCCAGTTTATAATCCTGGTCACGGCACCAAATTGTAACTCGCCCCCTCCTGTATAAAACTACAATTCTTCAACCCGATAATACGAGTTCCCCTTCATATGGCCAAATGATCGTCTAGGAACCCTTACATCGCCACCCGTATAACCAATAGTTCTTTTTAGAGGTACGTTAGAGTTTAATAGATCTTAATAAATTGTGATTTCTTTATTTATTTTTTTTATTATTTATTCGTTATCGCCTACTCATACATAGATACTTACCTTAATCTGGAATAAACACAATAATAAACAATTATACTACATAACTTAAGTATATACTGCATACACCATTCAAACCTCCTCTCTGTAATACACAGTTTTGTAATATAAATTAATTCAAATTTGAAATTGTAGAATGTAAACTGCTCTGTTGTTCATGCTAGGGGTTAAATGATCGAAGATCAGAGTCATAGTTTTAAGGAGATTTAGAACACTAGTAAGACAGAATATTCATAAAGGTGGTTAAGGGGGCCCCCCCCGAAGGGGAGGGAGGGACGCCCCCTCCATGTATAAAATACATGCCCGCGTCCGTCAAGTGCGATTCGTCCTTCATGCTTTATAACGCTCCACCCCATCAAAACCACCCCTAAAAATATTTTTATTTTCATTTTTTTTTTATATTTTTTTTTTATAATCATATAATAAAGATCTAATCAAAGATCCAAATTAAATCAATATTAGTAAATAATACAATATCTACTTCTTGTAACGGAAATAGATACCTTTTAATATCATTCATGTAAATAAGGTCTCACGACCTGGCTTATAGCACTCCATCAAGGAATAACTATTAGATAAATGTGGACATTGCTCGACCACATGATAGCAAACCCAGCACAAACATAAAATGATTGTCGGGTAATTGTCGGAGAAGAAAGAATTGTAAGCAATATTGGTCGACCTCACTCCAAGTATATCCGATCCAGAGGCATGGCCCAAGGTTGATTAGATCAACAGCTAGGCTAGTGTATAAACTCCGTTACCTCCCCCTGAGTACGTATACAGCAGGGATCCATAGCTCGGAGATGAATAACTAGACCTCCCTCTTTAGAGACAACTCGGGATCAAGAGCCAGTTCCAAGTATTACAGATGATTCTAAAAGATTGTTGGGTAATTGTCGGAGAAAAATGAAGAATTGTAAGCAATATTGGTCGACCTCACTCCAAGTATATCCGATCCAGAGGCATGGCCCAAGGTTGATTAGATCAACAGCTAGGCTAGTTATAAACTCCGTTACCTCCCCCTGAGTACGTATACAACAGGGATCCATAGCTCGGAGATGAATAACCAGACCTCCCTCTTTAGAGACAACTCGGGATCAAGAGCCAGTTCCAAGTATTACAGACGATTCTCTGCACATGTGCAGTCGTAGATCGATATAGAGAATGCAGTAGATATGTTCATATGCATGAACTAAGTTTGCTACAACATGGTAGATTTGTTGTCAAAATTAAAAGATGCAAGGTATTGAAACTCATAGATTTGTGCTAAAGCCAGGCATCATTAAATTTTCTCTTTTTTTTTAATAATCAATATGAATAATGAACAATGCCATTATGAATAAGAAAGTATAATATGGACTTAATTCGGATCCGATTAAGCCTAGAAAAACACATATATAGTTTTCAATCGAGATAAACAACAGGTTTACATCCGTCATTGATAGTTATTATCAATACGGGAATTGAACCCGTGACAACTCCATAGCGTCTTGAAAGGATCAAACATCCATTTCACAATATAGTCATAAATTTATGACAGGTAATATTAGCAATTACCGTAGCTGCCAATCTATAATTTATCTGAAGGAATCGAACCGTCAAACCACAGTATGCATAATCTATAATAGATATTCTGCAGGATTCGAACCCGCGACTACACTGATTAACAACACAACCACGGAAGATAGCTTCTCTATCTCCGAAAGTTGATAAAACGTAATCTAGTGTCACGAGAGAGTCGAACTCCCAACTTCACAACATAAAATTTATGTTTGAAAAGAATTATCATAGATCATCAAGCATTAATGTAATTAAAGGAATTGAACCCTCATTTCATAATATCGAATACTGTTTATTAACTGTAGTAAATAAACAGCATTCCCTTGCTTGGGAGCTTGGGAGAACTGTTTGTAGTTTAACTTTTCACAGGATTCGAACCCGCAAACACCACTATGATTAACAACACAACCACGGAAGAAAGGTAGCCTTCTTTATTCCCGATAATTGAGTAAAATAATAATCAAGTGTTGCGAGAGAATCGAACTCCCTATAAACAGTATAAACAACATAAAATTATATTTGGTAAAAGAATTGCCATACAATGTCAAGCAATTATTTATTTGAAGGAATTGAACCTTTATTCCACAGTATTCTTATCCTGTAATAGTCAAACGGAATTTAGTGATCTCACTCGAAGGTTGAGAGTCACACCCGTTATGTATACTTCTCACAGGACTCGAACCCGCGAGTTCCACTCGGTTCAACGACACATCCACAGATGATAGGTAACACAATTTCTGGTTAACCTATAAGCCACCAACTCCACTTCAATCATTTAATTAAACAACATTGTATATGTATATACATATATCTACGACTTCTAAGACCTAGGTAAATAATAAAAGTGAAATTGTTACAACAGTTTATTTAAAAAATATCCCCGATTTTACTGGTTTTACCGATACAACCTAATTCTAAGCTTTTGAATGATATTTATTTTAGACCATGCCAAAACACTAGAATATTATATGAACCTTCTTACCTCCAAACGTACCTTTTTACACATAACCTCACTTCAGGATTTTTGAACAAGAAAGTAATCTATCTTTCAAGTCAACTGAAGTTACCACCGTGGATTATATGAGTATTAACACGTCTTGTACTACATAAAATAGCAATCGCACAGCATCAAAATTACGTACAAAATATAAAAGAGCAAATATTAGTAAATACATATTGTAGCCTATAGTTACTTTATCCTTGTTTTATAGTTAGATTCCCTTGACGACCCTACAATAGCAACCGATCGGCCGCTATTTTGTATCATTATATTTAGCCGAGAATTTCAGTGTATGAAACAATTATTCCAATTTTACAACTACCTGATAGGTAGAGAGTATTTAGATAACATGAAATGTTTATGAAGATAATCTAAGATTTCCCTATATCATTGAATTATACCATTTGAAATATTTCTATGAGAATTTTGATGTAACTTAGCTCTACCACGAACTCGCCTAAATGGTATTCGTTTATTCTTAATTAGAATTCTATCGACAACATCTTATAAAAATCCGCTCATTAATGATTTAATGAATTCATTCCATACACCTAGCAATCAACAGAACTCATACTCGGTCTAGACTTTCAATCCTTCACACTCGTCCCTTAATCTAGTTCCTCCTGACACTTTTCATAATAGCAATTCAGCCGCCATTATACATGAGCATCTCACACAAGATTTTTAGAGTTGCCGTTTTCTTTTCTGATCCAAATATCTCAACACTTACCGAATAATTTCCAGACACATTTGTACACAATTTATCAGGAAAATCACCGTAATCTAGCAATGTAATCACAATTAGGAACCCTACCTAGGTATAATCTAAATCACGGGGAAAAACGCAAAATAAAATATTGTCTCACAGTTAGTAAGCCGTAAAACAAAACACTGCTAGCACACTCAAAAGTAAAAGAATATCATTATACGTGTAATTCGCCTAAACCCTCATACATTTCGAATAACAAGTAACGAATTAACCTCTAACTACTCACGTACCGCCGCGCCGTGCTGATTTAAATTACACACAAGCACTCACTCTAAAAAAACCCTCGATTTTTCCTTTTTTTCACGTTTCGTACCGTTCCCCGCCTGACGCGCCCCTTTTTCTCCCTTCACTTGTTTTTTTTTTCTCTTTTTTTTTTCGTTAAGATAAAACCTCCTTGATTATTCCCGCGCTTTAGCTTATTATGTAGTAGACTTTTGTTTTATTACAATGCCATGTATGTCTTACCTATCAAACTTTTTTAACCTTTACTCAATCTTATTGAATTTTACGGAATGATGCAAGTGCTGTTAGACACCCACGCTAGATGGCGTTAAACTGAAAACTAGTACGTAATCCAAAACTTATCTCAACGAGTGATTTAGTTACAGTGTTGTGGGACCATGGTGCTCATAGTTCCTGGGTCCCTAGACACAGGGAATCCTAGTTAGGGTCCAGGATCTATGAATGTAATCGTTGGGCGTTACTATTTATTTATTTTAATCAAGAACTTGATTAATCAGTTATTAACTATTATTTCTTTTAAATACTTTACAAGGAAATGAACACCGTATAGTTCATGCGGAGATCTTGCAACAGCAGGATCTAGTGGGATATGAACCTGGGAGCGTAGATTTGTATAAAAACTAAATTTCCAAGTTAATCTGGCTAATCCCTTCCCCCTGCTACCAATTTAGGTTATGGGCCCAATTATGCTATGCTTCGCATAGCAGGGTCAATTTTGGACAATGTATAGGCAAATATATAAAATATGAATTTCGTTCTTGAATCCGAAAGAGGAAAAGATTTGCCAGATTAACTTGGAAAATTAGTTTATATATTTTCTCTTCAAAATCAATCTACTGACAAGAATAGACGAAAATTTATATAGATTCCACTTTTAAATGTACGGGCCATAGATAATACAAATAAGTTTGGTTTACCTACATAAAATAGTTCTAACAATTTGAAAGTCGCACGAGTTACCACTAAGCCATAATTTCTCTCGTGTAGTAGGTATTTTCTTAAATCCCACAACAATGCGAGGATTTACCGTACCTACACGGTTGTAAACAAACAATCCGTCCCTTAATGAATGGCGGAAAAACACTGGAGAAGCATATTTACTCTGATGTCAGCGGGGACGCAATCTCGCTGTCATTGTTTAGAGTAGCTATCCCGGAACATAATTATGATTTAAATCATAATTAAGTCCGCAAATGTTTTAACACTTAAAAGTTATTACGTGATTATTAAGAAGGTGAAATCAACGATGCAATATCCTGACTTCTGAGTTCCAGTTAAACAAGATTGGTAGGTAATTGGAACTTGATAATAATAATAAAAAATGCTTTTGCCGCGTTTCTCTTGTTTTGTTTCATAAATTTATTTAGTATTGATTAATCGTATTTACAACTTTAAAGGTACTTTTTTTGGTTTTTTAGCGGGAAAACGAATAAGATCGCGTCACCGCATTTTATCCAAATATATATAACTCAAAGGTGACTGACTGACTGACTGACAGTGATCTATCAAGGCACAGCCCAAACCACTGCACGGATCGGGCTGAAATTTGGTATTCAGGTAAATGTTATGACGTAGGCATCTGCTAGGAAAGGATTTTTCGAAATCCCACCCTTAAGATGGTGAAATGGGTGGTTGAATAATTTTCCCATAGGCCACGCCGCAGGTGAAGCTGCGGGCAGAAGCTCGTTATTTTCTAAAACTTGTGTTATTTTCAGTGGTAGTGCATAAAATTGGGGTAATTCAGCACTTTATTCGTTAAGTGCTGAATTACAGGCATGAGTGGTGGAAAGTGGTATAATGATGGTGAAACGTTTCTTTTCGTGTTGTTTCCAAAACTCCAAAGAAGCTATAGAGAAAATTATTCAACCACCCATTTCACCCTCTTAAGGGTGGGATTTCGATAAATCCTTTCTTAGCGGATGCCTACGTCATAACATTTACCTGAATGCCAAATTTCAGCCCGATCCGTGCAGTGGTTTGGGCTGTGCCTTGATAGATCACTATGTCAGTCAGTCAGTCAGTCAGTCAGTCACCTTTGAGTTATATATATTTAGATAAAACGCAGTGACGCGGTCTTATTCGTTTTCCATTAAAGTACCTTTAAAGTTGTAAATTCTGGTAAAGTTGCCACTACTTTACTAGGAGTATGACTTGACTAGACTAGACTATGACTTGACTTGATGACTTGACTTGATGACTTGACTTGATGACTTGGACTATGACTTGACTTGACACGTATATAAATAATATTAATTAGCTTGAGAAATTATCAATTACTTGACACTGGCTAAATACAAAAAAAAAAAAACAAAACAAAACCAAGTGGAGCCAAAACAAAAAATACCTTGTTCGAGGTTAAGTAGTAAATAAAATCAGAAATCGCCTTTGTTTTCTATTGTTTTCTGGATATTTTTTTTTTAACAAGCCATTACACACATTAATATCTGGAATCATCTTCAACTTCCTCAATAGTCCATAACGAGCATACAATCTTATATTGTGGCCCATTTGCACACAATTTCCTTCAAACTGTAACCCATTTTATTTTCTCGCAGCAAACAGAAAAAAAACAAGAGAATTCCGAGACGCATTATCAGAACACATTTTTCCCATCTGAGGAAACTCGATAACATGAACCAAAGGATTTTATGTCCCGAGTTCTTGCGACCTGGTTTCGAATGTCCCAGCGTTTATTAGAATCCCTTAATTATGTAGGAGTTTGTTTTGATCTTATTCCGGTTTATGGTAAGATGGATTTGATTGGGAAGTGTCTTGGTTCCTAATTTTGCGTTACTTAAGCGGATAATTAGGAAAATCTAAGAAAAGTGACTTAATTTACTCGTAGGAATATGGTGAAATATTTAATATTGTTTTCAAGATATTTTTATTTTCTCATAAATAATTGGGTGAACAACAGGCTCGTTAGTTCATTCGTAACATAATAAACGTAATTAGATAATGGCAATCGTTTAAAAATTAATAAGGTTCCCTTACTTTGTAAAAATTATCATCTTCATAATTCGCTTGATATAACTTTTAACCACCCTATGAGTGAACTGTGTATAAAGTGATTTTTACTATATGATCCATATCATGTCGCCAGTTCAAAATAAAATTAAACCAGAACCGTTATTGGGTCAGCTCACCGAATTCACGTGTACATTTCGCTAAGCGACTCAAAAGTACCTAATAAATAAGATTTAAAAATTCCGTCTATCCCAACCTGACTAACTCTGATAAAATATCTCCCTAATTTGTACTGCCATCTAGCGGAGTTTTCCTGAACTTTTAACCCTTCTGCGGGAGAAATTTTATTTGGTTGAAGTTATATTATAAATGTAGGTATTTAAGCGTTATTTTCCTATAACTTATAATTTATAGTAGTGAGTGATTACCTATTGTCTTTGTATGCTTATAATAATGTGCATAAATCAAATCTGTTTATAAAAATGATCAATCAATGTTTGAAATTTTGATTAACTGATAGCATTGAGTAAACAAATAAAAGAAGGTGTTTTGATGATTAACAGAGAGAGTTACATGAGCGAATGTTTATGAAGATCATGATTAAATGTTAGTTATGCTGATTTCGGTGGAGAATAGCACTACTTCTGACCCAAGTCTGCACTAAGCGTTTGCTGGGTCATTTATAGTCTGAACGGTCAAGGGACGGAATGCTCTTTCAACAACAGTGTTTCCTCCTGGTATAACCTGGGTCTTTTTAAGTCAAGAGTGAATGGGTATCTCATGGGCAAGCGTGCCACCTTAGACAACTTCGTCACTTACCATCAGGTGAGTTGTTGTCAAAAGCATGACCATTTTACCATTTAAAAAAACTCCATCTATAAACTATAGGTAATTTTACTAGTGCCTTGATTTGACAGCCTCTGTGGTGTGGTGTTTTAGTAGGTCGGCTCCTAACCCGGAGGCGGCGGGTTCGATTCCCGCGACAGAAAAATTATTTGTACAAAGGAAAAAAACTGCAAATACTTATTTTGAGTCTGGGTGTTGTGGGACTATGGTCTTCGTAGTTCCTGGGTCCCTAGATACAGGGAATCCTAGTTAGGGTCAAGGATCTATGTATTGTATGTGATCATCGGGCGTTATTATATTATTATTATAGTGTCGATGAGAGTCAGCACATGGCTATTATAATAGGTCTTTACCTATGAAATTGCCGTATTGCATTACAGACTTTTTCAAACAAAAAAAAGTTTTGATTGGCTATGAATTCTAAATTCAAATTAATTTTGTTTTAAAAATATGACATTCTATTTACAATATAAGTCTTTTGTTTATTGATTAGCGTTGTATTTTCATTACATTTCAACATTTTTCCTCATAATAGATACTTTGAAATTTCGTGTAATTATGGAATATGAGTTCCGTCGTGGCACCAACGCGGCACAAACGACACGTAACATCAACGACGTTTACGGAGAGAACTGTACAAACGAACGTACAACCCGTTATTGGTTTGCTCGGTTCCGTTCTGGGAATTTTGACTTGAAAAATGAACCTCGTGGTCGTCCGGAAACTTTGGTCAACAATGATGAATTAAAGGCGATTGTGGAAGCTGATGAATCTCAATCTACAGCTGAGCTGGCAGCAGCTTTTGATGTTAGCATCAAAACAATATTGGTCCATTTGCGACAGATTGGCAAGATAAAAAAGCTTGATAGATGGGTGCCCCACGAACTTAACGATCGCCAGCGCAACGTACGCGTCGAGACTTGCCTTGCGCTGTTTAACAGGCACAGAAATGAAGGAATTTTGAACCGAATTGTTACGTGCGACGAAAAATGGATTCTTTTTGACAATCGAAAGCGCTCAGCAAGTTGGTTAGATCCTGGTTCGGTACCAAAGCAATGTGCAAAACGAAAAATGACCCCTAGAAAGGTGATGGTCACAGTTTGGTGGTCTAGTGCTGGTGTGATTCATCATAGCTTTTTACAAAACGGCGAGAGCATTACTGCAGATGTGTACATTGAAGAACTGACCACAATGATGGCGAAACTCGCACGTCTGCAACCAGCTTTGGTCAATCGGTCGTCTCCACTGCTACTTCACGACAACGCGCGACCCTATACTGCACAACAGACCGTCTCTAAACTGCATAAGTTGGGTTTGGAAGCTCTCCCTCAACCGCTATACTCACCAGATCTTGCGCCTACCGACTATTACTTTTTCCAAAATTTGGACAACTTTTTAGCGGGAAAAAAATTCAATTCCCGAGAGGCAGTACAAAACGCCTTTGAAGAGTTTGTTGTCTCCCGTCCTGCTGATTTTTTCAAGAAGGGCATCCATAAACTGCCACAGCGTTGGCAAAGATGCATTGATTGCAGGGGTGATTACTTTGAATAAAATAAATAAATAAGTTCGAAAAAAAAATACTTTAACTTTTTTCAAACAAAACGGCAATTTCATAGGTAAAGACAATATTATAAAGTATAATTTAAAAAAAATATAATTTTGACTAACTTCAACATTTCGACCAAGTTACATTGGCCGCAGTTAGTCGAAATTTTAGTTAGATAATTTCCTGTGCGCGAATAGACTTATTTTAACTTTATAATATGAGTTAAAGTTGCGTAAGTTTAAAAAGTGAAATGGCTATTTTAGCATTGTTGCCGTTTTCTATAGCACGATGAATCATTCAATTATCTCTATATTATTTACTAGTTGCGCCCCGCGGTTTCACCCGCGGATAAAAAGTATTCTAATTATTTGCTCACCCACGGGAAAATGTCATTTTTCCGGGATAAAATGTAGCCTATATGTTAATCCAGTGTATAAGCTATCTTGGTATTGAATTTCATCTAAATCCATTTAGCCGTTCGAGCGTGAAGGAGCAACAAACATACACACATACAAACTTTCGCCTTTATAATATTAGTGTGATTACCCACAAAACAAAAACAAAAATGTTCACAGCTAAAATTTTAGCTTGTGTAAAGCATCGATGATACAAAACCTATTTTTATAACTCTTTCATTCGAAACCGAGAACATTTTACAGCTAGGTATGGGACCACTTAAATAGCTACCGCCCAAATATTTAACGAGTCCATCTTTATTACAATTTTGGCTCGAATCCAGTTGGATAACGAAGCGAGTGGCTATTCGTTGGGATGATTGATAGTGTTGGGTTAACACCTCGTTGCATTCGTCTTGGCTAGAGATGTGGTGACTGTTTATGCCGCTTAGAATTAAGTAAAGATTTGTAAACTTTGACGTATAAAGACACTGGCCACATAATTATTACTTACGGGTGATTTTCTTATAATTATAGCCTTTGCATAAATATGTTATGACATGTAGCAATTTCAAAATAACAGGCTTTATATAATATGATGACGTAGAAGATAAAAAGAAACTGCCGTAACTTGTGCTATGAAGAATTTATAATTTATATTAGAACACTTGAAACGGTGATAGATATTTAGCTGTTAATAGCCTGATTATCATACTGATCAGTTTGAACACACCAAAGCAATCCCATAATATCTTATTCATATTATAAGTAATAAAATTACTTTTTTTTTTCGGGTAAATTCGCGGGGCGTCACTCGTAACTTTTAAAAGCTATTTCTAAACTTGTATTTATTTCTATACTGTAATGTATTTGTTTCTAAACTTTATGAAATAACATTTTAAAGTATTTTTTTCAAGTAATATTTTGGCAAAAAACTCTGAACTTTTCCCCTTCTTTGCCGGCGTACAGCAATGTTTTGTCCGAAAACGCCGAAATTTGAATTCTGCCGGTAACGATATCTCTAATTTTGATTGAGTGTGGGCTTTTTTTATGTTTGATCAGCTAACCGATCGGCTGACTGATTGGATGCCTTCAACGTTAATTCTTAAACAAGACTCCATTGTACTCCGTGCTTGTCTATGGACAGTTACATACGGTTAGAGAAGATAGACGCTTAATTTCAAGAACTGATTTAAGTTCAGTGGCTTACTTGAGTAAGTATACTTTAAGTAACAAAAAGGGATCAAGTATACTCTGACATTTGCTAATGCTCTATTATTTTTTGTACAGTTTACACCTGGATGAAAAAATTGAAAAAGTAGAGTTATAATGACAAGTTTGTCTAATTAGTTAAACTTTATTCAAATTAAAAATTAAAAATTGGATATTAAGGTGTTTTCATGTAAAAATGATCAAGAGTAAATGAATCTGCAAAACTGAAATTTATATAGAGTTTTTATTCATTTATACATATTCATAAAAAAAGGTTTGAACCAAAGGTTGTAACCAATTTTTCCTCAAAATAGAAGTGGAAAAGAAAAAATGAACATCATAAGATCGAATATTGACTTGATGTTTATTTATGGTAAGTAAACTATGCTCACACACATTGATATAAATTATTGTAACAAAAATACAACTTACCAAAAAAATACCAAAATGTTTGCAAACAAGTTTCAGATTTTATGACCACAATCAGGAATACAATTTTTTGCTTTGTATTTGCTTTAGTACCAAACAGCCGTATGTCAGAAACATAAGTGGCAGTCATAAGTCTGTCAATAAATCATGGTTTTTATAAGTGGTTAAGTCTCACCATAAAAACTTCGATTGCAAATTGAAGGGTTGAGAATAAAAAGGATTTAACTGACAAATTGACAGTTTCGAGAAAATTGACTTTAAACGTCAACGGCGTCATTTTTATGTAGAGTGCTTATAAGGTAATAGAAAAGTTTTATGTAAGTTTCAGTTGCTTGAAAATGTTTATTTCTATTTAAAATTACCAAATATAGTACTAATTCATACAATTACTGTAAAAATATAATATAATAAAAAAAATAAAGTATGTTTTTATGCTAAGCGAACTGTATTCCTGTGACAGATAAACCGTTTTTAGACTCAAAATCTCGAGATTTAAGCCTCATTTCGGTATTTTGAGAATGTATTATTGAAGATAATTTCACGCTGAATCCAACGACACCCATAAGTCATTTGGTCAAAAAAATCAGTTAAATCCTTTTTATTCTCACCCCTTCAATTGTCCTCGAGTCATGTTAAAATTGGTTGTGTGTGATATACGCCAATGCGAAGCTAATTAGAGGTTATCAACCCCGTACAAATATTTAATTGTACGTATATATATAATTATGTTCTAGGCTTTACAATACCTACACGTTAACTTGATATGATCATTAAGGTTCAAGATAACAGATTCCACTTACTTGTACTTTAATATTCCTAAACATTAACAGAAGAAGTATTCATATATTTTATGATGAAATGAAAGTTGCTTTCGTAAAGTAAAACGCCGAATAAAATAGCCACAATGTTTTTACTTTGCTACATCACAATTTTTTGTTGTTCCTGTTTTTGGTAGTAGTTGGCTAGAGTAATTAATTAATAGCTTTGAGACTATACTAATAATAACAACACGTAACGATCTCATACATAGATCTCAGACCCTAATTAGGATTCCCTATGTCTAGGGACCCCGGAACTACGAGGACCATGGTCCCACAACATCCAGACTCAGAACAAGTATCACTATTCCGTGATAGATTTTATGGTTCAAATTCTGCCATGAACGATGAAAAACATAAGAAAGTAATGAAATTTTAGCCTGAGACATTCTAGTTCTTATGTACATGGTTATAATAAGTGTGAATATTAATGTGTGTTCAGTAGCGTAGCTCTTTACTTAGCTAAAAATCTAATTCTCATCTTCACAGTTTAGTTCCTAATTCATATGAAGAGTGATGCAATGTCTACTGAACTGTAGGTGACTACAATGTAGGTTACTTCTAAATATATATAACTCAAAGGTGACTGACTGACTGACATAGTGATCTATCAACGCACAGCCCAAACCGCTGGACGGATCGGGCTGAAATTTGGCATGCAGTTATGCATGCCAAAGTTAAGTTAATAGTTAATAAGTTATGCAGTTATGTTATGATGTAGGCATCCGCTAAGAAAGGATTTTTCGAAAGTCCACCCTTAAGAGGGTGGTAATATATTTCAATAATGAAATATACAATTATTTACAATTTATTACAATTCTGACATCTTATGATTGTAATTGTAATTGTAATACTTAATAGAAAAAAGTGTAAAAAAGACATCACAGTAAAGTTTCTTGTAGCTACTTCTTTATAGTTGTAATCGAACCTTCGAATCGAAGTTTTCTGTTCTGCATTGTGCCGGATTGCTTGCACTAATAGTGGTAAAGAACTTCTTTTTTTATACTTAAATATTGAATTGTAACTAATGGGCTTGCCATTAAATATTTGATATTAATCACTTCGTAATTTTATATGCTTAATACAATAACTTTATCTTAAATACTTTATCTCATTCTGACTTGTAAAAGTGCTAAAAATAGCCCTTTTTGCAATAAAATCCTTTGACTTTGACTATTACAATATTCTTGTATAGGACTATCCTATCTGATGATGTACAAAAACATGATTTAAGTTATGCCGTTTCGTATTACCTATTGCAAAGCGTTATTCCTGTATGTTGCAAAGTATTTATCGGTGAAGAATCATTTCGTTTCTACGTCTATATATTTATACAGTTAACATAATATTCGCATAAATTCATATTGAAACCAACCTTATCGTAGGCATAGCCTGTCCAGGCCACCCATACAAAAACATCCACTATATTGAACAAAAATCCATTCATCGAAATCATAGCGTTACAGCCGTCGCGAGTCCGTACAAACATGGGCCGTTTTGTACTAGTAAAAATAGATGTTGCAGAATCAATACTAACTAATATAACATAGTTTGAAAAGTTAGCTTTGGATGCCAGCTCCGTGCTTTGTTTGATTGATTGCAACACAAACACGGATTTTTTATTCCTGCTATTCCATCACGGATGTTTACTCGTTCCGGAGAAAAGGGAGGGATTCATTTTTGTGACGTCATGACGGAAGAAAAGCGGATAGACACAGTGAAATTAAGCATAAAGATAGACGATTTGAACGACTGATTAGTGATTTAGTTTTGCTAAGCGTCATAGTCGATTTGGATAAATAAAAATTAAACAGGCTAATGCTGTTGGTCTGTACCAACCTTTGCAGCGTCACTGAGCGGGTTAAAGCGTCAACGGGCGGTTACAACTTCACCGGGTGGTTACAGCAACACCGGGTGGTTACAGCGTCACTGGGCAGTTACAGTATTAACGGGCGAATACGTCATCGGGCGGTTACAACGTCACCGAGCAGTTCCAATGTCACCGGGTGGATTACAGCGTCACCAATCGGTTCCAGCGTCACCGGGCAGATTACAGCGTCACCAGTTGGATACAGCATCATCGGGTGGTTACAGTGTCACTGTACGGTTACAGCATCACCGGGTCGATTTGGACTAGAAATCATGCTTTACTTGGAATAGAGTAAAACCACAAAACAGAAGATCACACTGCATAACACGTCACAACACAGTGCAATACAATTGCACGAGATATATCCTCAACTGACCTCCTCACTATCAGCTAACGGGCTTCTTCTTTTCATGTAGGCCAGTGCTTATAAAGTGTCAGAATGCTTAGGCTTTATTGCTATTGTCTCCAGCTGGGACATTGCCCTTTACGTAGCGTTCAGTTATAAATAAATACCACTTTTTATAACGGTCACGTGATCTTGGATGGGTACCCATCCAAATAGTGCAGTCATCACCATCAGGTGTATTGTGATTCTTTATATTAATATGACTTGGACCCTTTGTTTTTTATGATCACAGCAGAAGTTATCCTACTGAATATTACTTTCTAAACACAACTATGTAAAAAAGTTTTTATATTTGTGACGGCCCTTTGGCTGAGAGTTCTTTTGTTCTTTTTAATAAAGTTGCTGATTTTTTGTTATGTTTTAATACTTTATTCATTATCTAGGCCCCGTCTGTGTGTTTTCCGTTGAAAACTTGGACTTCGTACAACGTACAGCGCAAATTTTAATCTAGTTATTCTTAAGTATTTGTAGAAGTTTCGCAAAACATTTAATATTTTCAAGATAAACTTTTGTAAGTGTACTTTGCAAATATTTAAGTCTGTTGAAATTTATTAATTTCATCACAACCATTTCGCATGAAAGCATTCTTTATCAAACATAAAAAATCTTATCGTCACAATTAAAATCTAGTTAGAAATAATGTATTACTAAAGACTTAAGAACCTATGTCCTTGAATAACTAGCATCACTGTTTGTCTCATCAAAATCTTATCATTTTTTATCAACGCGAACTAAATTCATCTGAACTGTTGACATTCCTGCTTAAGTAGTGAGATCACTTTTGCATCATCGCCCGAGAATCTCTGCCGACAATAGAGGCTATTAAGAAATTTATTGTAACAGCTATATGTAGGGCATCCATTATACTAACGACTATTAATTCAAATTGTAGAAAAACAAATGAATATCTCTGCTATTATAGTATAAAATGTAATAGTAACTTAGCACGCATGACATTTGAGAGCTTCAAATAATGGTTTGTTTGCTAATGAGAAGTTATACAAATAAAAAGTATTATTAATCATAATTAGCTGCGAGATTTGTACACATAAATGTAAAAAAGCAAGTACCTACACAAATCAACTTATAACGCTGTTACTTCAGTGCCAAGTATGCTTACCTATCGTCATCACCCCAATAGGGCCTGTATTACTGCTAGAACGTGGACTTTCTCTCATACAGGGCCATCCACCAACCCGCGTTTGACCAGTGTGATTATGGATCACACTGGCCAAACGCGGGTTGGTGGATGAATTTTGTGATTCACATGTTTTCTCACGATATTTTCATTGGCCATTGTAAAAGTGAGTTCTGAACAAAACCTAAAAGTCATTGGGCAAGGTTGAATGGGATTTAAAAAAGGATGCGATGGTTTGAAAGCGGGATACTGCTGAGACACATTCGCTTTTCAATAAATAAAAGAATAAATTAAAAAATTTGAAATAATTGTTGCATAAATACAATTTAGAGTTTTGGCGGGAAAGCAAAAAAGATTGCGTCACCGCATTGTATTATTTTCCAAAACTTGTGTTATTTTCAGTGTAAGTGCATAAAATTGGTGGCATTCTATTCGTTAAGTGCTGGATTACAGGTGTCAGTGTGGGAAAATGGTATAATGATGGTGAAACGTTCCTTTTCGTGTTGTTTCCAAAACTCCATAGAAGCTTCAAGTAAAGTTTTACCACCACTTTACTAGGAGTATGACTTTGACTAGACTATGACTTGACTGACTTGACTTGATGATTTCGACTGTGACTTGACACATTTTGCGTGAAATATCATTAAATTAATAAATTATCAATTACTTGACACTGGCTAAATACACAAAAGTGTGGAGCCAAAATATACAAAAAAAAAGTACAATTTAACGATCATACAATTATTGTAATCGATTCTGGCAAGCCAGTACTAGTATGTTCACATTCAGACTGAATCTCCAGAGCCAAGTTAAAGATGATTTGTTTAAAATACTCCTCAGTCCAGAGCGTCGTGATGAATATCGCAGCAGCATATTCGAATAATGATCCTGCCTTGCACCGCATTCAATGGAATTTTGCATACAATATGCGAGATGGATTTATATTAAAATATGGCAAACGTCACCGACCGCTGGCCACAATAAATAATTCATTGCAGAGTCAATTTTCAAGATAAACAGGAGCAGATATAACCATGTCAAATTCACAGATGCGCTCATAAATATTCAGATTACATATTATTGTTCTCTGCTTGTCTGTAATTAGATCGCCCACTAAAGGAAACTGCTTTAATAAGCTGGTAGCGACAAAGTTCTTAATAAATTACCTATGCGGCGCGACGCTGTGACTCGTTCCGCTTTAATACATGGACCTCATTAGAGTCACATCCAGGATAATGTAACATGGAAGCAAAATTTTGCTTCTTACAAAATTGATAAGTATCGCCTTTTAATTCAGATGTTATTGAGCGAAATTTTACTTAGAGTTCTGGAATTAACTTGGCACTAATGTATCACGTCGATAGCCACACCTACATAAGTTCCGGCAGATTTATAAGCAACGGTACCTATAGTAATGGATTAGGATGCGATAACCATTTTTAGTTTGAAAACTATCGTGAGTATGACACATTTTGTAAATAACGCCTAAAACTCACGTCAATAAAAAGTCGAAATTACTCCGACCAGGTTTCGGACATATTCGACGTCCTTCTTCTGGGAGCCAGTTACTAACGAAAGCCACGGCGGCTTTCGCGAGCATCATCAGAAGCTCCCAGAAGAAGGACATCGAATATGTCCGAAACCTGGTCCGAGTAATTTCAACTTTTAATTGACACGATAACCATTCACCATATTAGCTATTTTGACGCAATCACTGATACGTAACATTTATAATACGTAACTTTATGCCTCTATAGTCAGTCGACTAGAAGAAGTTACGTATTTATAAGGAGACTTCCTTTACTCGTTTGATGCCGTATTTTGACTTTTTTCTAACTTTTTCGAAGCATGTGTACAATTTAATAACAATATATTTTTTCAGTGAAATTTTATTGTTATTTCATTTTATTATATTATTATCATTTCAAATACGCTGCTGTATATAAAACTTTTAAACTTTTTAAAGAAATATACTTTATTGTATTTCACTCTTTGTCTTGCGACCAGTTATCGAAGAAAGATGGTGAATTTATAACAAAAGTCGATCAAATCAAACTTGAACTTTACTCGTAGAAACAGTTCCCTGTTCAACTTATTCATATTATTTTTCAAGCACTCGTGCATAATGGTACTTTTGTACGTCACGGTGCATATTTATAGAATAGGTTATCCATAAAATTAAATTCTGACAATAATTAGAAACAACTGATGATAAATTAACTAAATAATAATAATAACGCCCAACGATCACATACATAAATCGTGGAACCTAACTAGGATTCCCTGTATCTTGAGACCCAGGAAGCTTACGTTTATCGTCACTCCATCGAGTCGCAGGACGTCTTACACAGTCTACACTAACGTTTTACGATTACAATTACAAGAAACCACAACAAAAAAAAATCTCATCATTATCATTGTACATGAGATTATAGAAACTGACGTGAGTAGTACTCATAACTACGCTCATGTACAATAACTACAACTTATACACGGCTAAAACTCACGAGATACAGTCGAATAACTCGACCGGTGTTCGGGCAATAAAGATGCCCATCCTCAAGGAGTACACGCGGCGGCGGTGGTGGCGGCTCGGCGGTGACTGAGTTATTCGACTGTATCTCGTGAGTTTTAGCCGTGTAATAGTTGTAGTTATTGTACATGAGCTTATTTAATATTATAAAAAACCCGAGCTAAATGTTGATGAGTGAAATACTCTGTGATTTCTTTAAAAGTTCTTCCACTTATCAGCCTATAACCATGTTTGCACTGGTGTTACAATGTTCGATTCATGTTCAAAATTAGTAGCTGTCAATACATACAGACGCATACGTCCAGCCCGTCTGTATGACAAATGTTCAACATGACCTTACAATTTACATCTCCAACACATAAATCAGGTCCGAACACACTATCAAACTGACACGTATCTTATACTAACCTCTCAAGACTCGACACGAGAATACAAAATTTCCTTAGTGAACGCACGTTTCCATTGTGCCGATAAAAAATCGGACGATAACACATTGATTTTTGTGGACATTCCACACAGCGCCATCTAACCTCAAAACTAAGCAAAGTACAAACTTTGCTTAGTTTTGAGGTTAGATGGCGCTTCTAATACTTAGAATAGGTACAATACAATACCCAGATACAAAACAAACATTGATGCTAATCATATCAAATGTTTGTCCTGGGTGAGAATTGAACTAAAAACCGGGTGTCAGAGCCATAAAACTACCAATACGTCTTGAGTCAGTCAAGCTTGCTACTTATATTATTTAAAAAAAACTGGACAAGAATAGAAAAGAAGAATATTTACTTTATCTTAAACCAAAATACAAATAAATAATAAGTATGATTATACTAATACACACTATAACGACATGAGGTTTCTTTTAATCTTATAAGCGTTGCATATCTAGCACCATATTACATGTTTTACTTTTTTTCTATTAATATTAAAAATTGAGGTGTTTATCAGATTCCATTTCCAGATCTTCATTTACGTCAACATGATCTATCTAAAGCGATAATATCAGTGTATAAATCTAAATTCACGCACGTAAACATTTTCATCTGGATTCATTCATTCATGTAATATCAATCACCAATCCTGAGCATTGTGTCGTCCGATTATTTATTATTTATCAGGTCTCCATCCAGCATAATGAGAACAGGCTCTAAGTGTTCGCTCTGAACGAATGGCAATAAAATGTTTATGATTATAGCGTTCATGGAAATAAAATTGTGTGATCAGTGAAAGGAGTTATAGGCTCGAACAGGAAGCGATATTATGGGAGAGCACTCTTTGATATGGGCACTCTTATAAGTATTTTATTGGCTAATCAAGTTTATTTGAAGAAATCATTGAATCGTATTCATTTGCCCGTAAATCCCAATATTTGACGGGTAATAAGTTTAATTTCAATCAGGTAGAGTGGGAAGTATGCCCATTCAATTTGAACTCCTACATATAAAAATTTTATATTTATGTCTGTAAATGTTGCTCCTGTTACTTCAAACACTGTAAAGGTTACCTAAAATAATATACGTTATTCATGAAATGAAATGAAAATTATTTATTTATTTGCACGAAATATGGTACAAAATGATGACGATTACGGAAGAACGTAGTTCAGTATATTTCCCCAGAAACTGGCATACAAAAATTAAGTTAAGTTTAAATATATTTTTATGAGTTGATTCAGATTGTCTCCACCGATCTTTACAACAACGGGCTAGTGCACGAATCATTCTTTAGCATCTCTAGAGTTCAAGTTTCTGTATGCTGAACTAGATGCACCCCGCGGCGTCATCCTTAAAAAAATATATCCTATATGTTGATCCAGTGTAGAAGCTATCTCCATTCCAAGTTTCATTAAAATCCGATGATTAAAAAAAAAGATTTTGATATCAACGGATTTCAATGAAACTTGGACGGCCTCCGTCTTGTGCTTCCGCCATATTATTATTATTATTATATTATCTATATTGCCCGAACACCGGTCGAGTTATTCGACTGTATCTCGTGAGTGTTAGCCATGTACTAGTTGTAGTTGGGGCTAATGCCTCTCTAATGGTCTCTACCAATCTTTACCGTCACCAGGAGTGGTTGTGTTCCTTTTTCACACAGCAACGAGCTGAAATGTAAAGAGAGAACAAAATGAACTACACACACTTTCACACGTGATTAGTGTGACGTTCAAACCGCATAACCTCACCTGATTCTGAAGAGCATCAATTTATTGAGCATCAAAATAATTATAAGATTACTTTTGAGGGTTTCTTATCAAAGAATCTATATAATGAGGAAAGTACGCTAATGACTATAAAGTAAAAAACACATCTGCAATAAATGGTAATGGTAATAGATATATTGTCTTTTCAGATCAACAAATTTTAGAAGTCATAAAGTCAAAATCATCGATGCATTCTCGTATTCATCTTAAATCTTCAAACAAACACATAAACTTTGACTATTGCGTGTACTTATTCAGATTGACTAATAGCTGAAAACAGTAACAAACTGTCGTGGAAGGTACGCACAAGCTTTCCTTGATAATGATAGATGCACAACGTGCGTCCGAAACAAAGGACAAGTGCTGGATACAATCATACAGCCTATTCAACGAAGTACGAATAATCGCAGTTGCACTGGTCTTTCATCTACATTGGGAAAGGCTTATAGTTATGAGCTAGTCTATCTGGCACTAGTCAATGTAAGCTGCTGCTGCTAAGGATCGTGATGGTGGCGTTGATATTGATGTTTATGATGATTCCTTTGTTTATTGTGTAAGTTGAGCTGACTACACTGACAACTAAGAATTACTGACACAAAACCTCTGGCATCAGGAAGTAATCGCTTCACAATGCCTATAAAAGACAATAATTTTGAAAAAGAAGACCAATATTGTGCCAAGTTTTTTGGTTTCAATTCATTAAATCTAGAGGCAATTAGCTCACTAATAATTGACTGTTAACATGTCTACAAAATACTACATTAAGCCGATGACTGATAGCACCAAGAAAAGAGGACCATGCACCAACTTACCCACATACTTTATTTGGCAACATTGAATCGAACAGCAAAACCGAGGCAGTTTTTGGGTGGCTTTAAAAAACAGTATAAAAAGCACTACCATGCCTAAAACAAAAAAGGATTACACATACAACGAATAAAATGCATCGGTTATTGAAAAAAATCTGGTTGGCTCCTACATAATTTTATTTGAACCCAAACAACAGAAAAAGCTCTGCAGAACTTTCCTTGCCGCATCCATTTACATTTTTAATTTCGCGCAAACCGCACCGGCACGCGAGCAATACTCATTCAGCCAATTAGACGTACCCAGTGTTGCAACCAATCATCGTTTGACACAAGTCAAATTGGAGTTTGAGCGATTCGGTCTGATTGATACAAATCGAGGTCATCGACTGATTTATCAGTGCTAGCAGCCATGTGTATAATGGTTGGCTATTAACTTTCATTAAGCGCGGATGGCTTGGTGATAGCCGTTGGTAATGTAGTGTTACGGAGTTTGTATTCATACAATTCGGTTTCATTGCAATTTTCGGAGCATAGACAAATAGGGATGTGTATGTAACTTTTATATTTGGAACAGACTAAATCAATATCGTAATTTTTAAAAATTAAAGCATTACACCTAATATTATGCTGCTATTATAACTGTCGAATCCATGCTATATTTGATTAATGATCGGATTTAATTAAGTTGTATATACCTAATTGACTAATCAGTAATACACATTTATGCTAAGTGTTCAGCAATTAAGTCTGATGAGGCACTTACTTACTTACGCTTACATTTAGGTTTGAGTAAAATATTTGACTTTGTATTATCATTATCAGCCAAAAAACGACCACTGCTGAACAATGAACATCAGGCTCCCCATAGAGTGACATGGCTTTGAGCGATTACTTGCCTCCTGCATCCACATTGGTTTGTCGTGATTTTGTCCAGATCGTCGGTACACTTAGTGGTCGCCATTTGAGAACCTTTCTTCATTTGACGGTTCTGCGAGCAATGAGTAACTTATCCATTGGCATTTCAACTCGCTAAGGTGTAAATTTTGAACTTAATGACGATGACATTAGTTCTCCAAATTTCAGGTTTTATCACTTTGTATAGCTTTTTCTTATTTATCCTTCTGTGAGAGGATCCCAGATTTTGTGATTACTAACATTAGTTGCTTGACTTAGTAATTTTCAATACATGCTCTGATTTAATTAGTGCATCAAACCATGTGTATAATAGTAGTAGCGTGGGTGGCAACTACTCTTCATTAGCTAGGTTGATAGCTATGGTCGAGACATGTTCGTGTTTCAGACGTTAGTGATTGGTATTGATGGGTTATGAACGACTTGGATAATACGTGAAGAAAAGATAGTACAGATGAGAGCGAGTGTGGATCAGCGGTAGTTCGTGCGAAGTTCAAACCGACGCATCCTTGTTCGAGTCCCGCTTGGCCAATGACTTATCAAGCTATGGGTGGAATTTGAACATGCTTTTACAACAGCATATTCAATAATCACAGAATTCGAGAATATTATGTATCATCCACTAATCTTGGTTATCGTGCTACGCTCTCTCCTTGTGAGACAAAGCCCGTGTTCGCTGATGATAATTAATATTTTTTTTTTTTTTTTTTTTTTTTTTCTTCAAACTCTTCTAGCATTTGACCACGCTCTCACCTGATGGGAAGTGACGATGCGATCGAAGGTGTAGCATGCTAGCCAAGTAAATACCTATTCACTCAATAATATCAATAGGACTTGGGGCTAGGGATTAGAACTAGGACATTTACTTTTAAAATAAAATCACAGAACTTACCATTTCTCTACTGGCCTTCTGAGATATCTCAACACTACGCTGTCTTAATGCAATATCACCCATTAGGTTCTACCACAAAGTGAAGAGGCAGGATATAATTGATTGACTCGGGTGTTACTTCGCAAACGTTCATCTTATATACAAAATAAATCAAGAATATCTCTAAGGTAATTCCGCTTAAATAAACAATAACATTATCTTGTTATTTTTGTTTCAGGATGAAGGACTTGCCATGAAGGCTAGATAAAGACACAGAATAACATGTGCTGGCTTAGGTACACGCTATCTATACATATAAAATTCAAAGTCCTGACTGACTGACTGAATGACTTATATATCAACGCACAGCCTAAACCGCTGGTTCTAGAGATTTGAAATTTGGAGAGTGTATTCTATGTAAAGTGCAGGTATCCACTAAGAAAGGGTTTTCCGAAATTCCATACCTAAGAATGCGAAATGGGTGGTTGAATTATCTATGAAAACTTTTCTTCTTCGTTTCCTATAGGCCACGCGTGTGAAGTCGCGGGCAGAAGCTATACATAGGCCGCAAGCCGAACCGTAATCGGTAATAAATGCTTCGCAAGGCAGGGTCATCCCTGAATTGAAATATCATGGAAGGAGTAAATTTGTATGAAAAATGTAACTCGTTTGTGCCGCTCCATCAATTAAAGTAGATAAAAGCTTGAGTACTCAATAACAATGCTCTTAAGTCTTATGGTGTTAGCATGCCAAATCTCAATCTTGCGTGTCATAGTCTTACATTGTGCCTACTACTTTAAGGTAATTTTACGTTGCATTATTGCTAAGAACTTCTAAAAATTACTGGTCAATTACTTTTGACAGCCTCTGTGGTGTGATGGTTGATCATAACTGGAGGCGGTGGGTTCGATTCCCGCGGCAGGACAAGTATTTGTGCCACAAAAAAAGCGCAAATACTTGTTCTGTGTCTGGGTGTTGTGGGACCATGGTCCTCGTAGTTCCTGGGTCCTTAGACACAGGGAATTCTAGTTAGGGTCCAGGATCTATGGTTGTGGCGTTATTATTATTATTATTCCTTTTGAAGTAAAATTTAGTTATCAAACTGATTCAAAAAGAAAAGGTTGAAATATTAACTATTCTATAGCCACAAAGGCTCCCGTACAATATAGATAGTCCATGCAAAAATGGCGGTAGAATATAACAATCCATCATGATGCCATGTTTTATTGTGCGCAGCGGATGCCAGAATATTATTTACATTGAATTGATGAGCATTGAATATCCCGGAGACCCCGGGAAAAGGACGGACAGTGATAGAAATAAAACGGTATTAGTGCTAAGTACTAGAGAAAGTAGGTTACACACAAGTTAGGAAAATATTTATTTAACAAAAACATTTTTACAATAGAATAGTCTACAAAAATAATCTCATAATACAATGAATTGTGGGTTAAGATCTTTGTAAAAGACAAAAGTAGCAACTTTTACATTATATTAAGATTTGACTAATAGCTTTAGGTGATCATTTTTAATAACATGACCACTAGGTGCATATATTGCTCATATTGTTACCAATAGCCGATTACCGATATTACTTACGTTCTGTTTTCTGTCATACTTCAATCGCTATTCTACATAGTTACTACGTAGCTTTTGGGTACCATGGGGCCCTTAATACGGAAAAAAGGAAGAATCGCGGCATGCCTGTGATTCAGTTCCCCGAATTTTAAGGTTATTCAGTCCTTACTTGATGCTCCAAAGGTTAGCATCTGACCTTAACCTTGACGGCTTCAAAGCTTGAAAGCAAGTCCAATAAGCGAAAAATTTAGTATCGTCAATCTTTACTAGCGATCTGTCGGAGAGAATACGTAGTTATTAGTTAGACCGCGATTGTAATGGACACCAAGATCCCTGTAATTTGTTTACTACATTTATGAATGGATGGATAAAGGTTTAAACTTGGAGATAGGTCTTTTGTACTATACATATCTTAAAGCGATAGTACAGCATTTCGTTATGCTTTACTTTTGCTTAACAAAATCACCCTATACAATAATTGATATAAATAGTTTAGTTCAGTGTATATTAATTTACTGAATACATTAATAGAAAAAGTATACCTATTGGTAACCTATTTGAGTTTTGCGGAATCACTTTGAGCGATTGGACCGCCCATCGTGACGCTTAGTTTTAAGTTTGTCTTATCATTTGTTCGTATAATGTGGACTTCTACAAAAAAAATTTATTTATCTATTTAATTTCGAGAGATCCTTGTACATACTCAGGAGTAATGAGATGTTGGTACAAAATATATATTCGATAATATGTATACCGTTTGCGTTTCCGAATAGCTATAATCCGGAAGTTTTCAGGAGAAAAGTAAATTTTCTAATAGACGTGCTATATCCACCACATTATCAGTCAACATTCAGGCAACAACAAACGAATTAGCATTGAAATTCAACGGGGCAAGGCTGCCAGCATGTTTAATACGCTACCTAGCTACTGGTAGTCGGCTGGAGCATTCGGACTGACTATAGGTCATGTCAGCCAGTATATAATAGTCCATGTTTTTTTTTTTTGTGTCGTAGGTAGTGTTTATTATTAGTTATTATATCATTGTAGTATTTAGTTTAAAGTATAAAAGCAATTTGCTAGTGTAAAAAATACACATTGAGGCAAATTATGTACAATTTTTTTTAAGCGGACCGCGTTTTTCTTCAACTAAAAACTAAAATTATATGACAACTACTACTAAACACTTCCTAACAAATAAAAAAAAAATTGGACTATATATTATTATACAAATTATCATCAATATTACAAAATTATTTATTACGTGCCGAAAAATATATATCAAATCCGACATAGTTCAAAATTTTGGAATAGTTAAAGCTCTCATTGGCGCTTTTCAATTTTGGCATCCCCCTCTGACGGATGGCCCTTGACCCAACTCGTAATTGATGGACCCTAACTGAAACTTAGGCACCAATAGATTAATGATCAACAGATAGCCAGGTCGGTACCAGATAATGTATCTGATCACTGGACCATTAATTTACTGTGGTTACTTAACTTGATCAATTCTAATTTATGTTTCAGTTTACTCCGTTTGTTTAGAAATTCATAGAAGAAAATTATTTTGCTACTTGTTTTTTTAATGTTTTTCATAAGATTTATTATATTACTAGCTGTGCCCCGCAGTTCCACCTGCTTGCGCAAAATTTTCTAAGTTTTCGCTCAACTTTCTTATTTCTTTCTTTCATAAGAATCTTTTCCTAATAATTATAACACAACAAAAAAAGAATTAGCGAAAATGTTTTGTCCGTTCACGCGTGATGTCATCGCATCGAGGGATATAGAGATTCATTTTTATATATAGGTTTATAGATCATGTTAATTCTCCTTTGAAGCTATTTATTTGAAAATTTGACTCCTTGGTTATTATGGATTTAGAAAACCATTATTGGTCAGAGATAAATAATGTAATGTAGTATGCTGAGAACCACTTTTGTTTTGTTTAAATTAAATGTGTAAGTTTCTACTTTTCTCATCATCATTATCATCATCAAAGTCTAAGTCTAGTCCAAGTCTAACTTTACCTATAATTGAATTTACTATCCAGTTGCGGAAAAGAGCCCTCGCCTCTAATATCCAAATCCCAATAAATATGTTAAACTGTTAGAGATACATTTTTGACTCGCTTATTCAGTCATTACAATTTTTGTAAGTCGCTATACGTTAGTCAATCAGTACAAATTCCTAATATTAGGGACTTTTAAATCTGTAAAACCCTTTTCAACAACTCATTTCAATACACGAGATAGTTACTGGCAATATACCAAACCAATTACATAGCCGATGTCTGAGATACAATAGGCCTTTGTCAACATATCCTGTTACAGGGTACAACCTCATAGTACCACAGTCTATCAGATTACAGAGTAATCCAACATAATATTTTACTGAGCTTGGCAAAGTTAGTATAGGTTTTTTGGCGGGAAAGCGAAAAAGATTACGTCACCGCATTGTTATATTTTCCAAAACTTGTGTTATTTTCAGTGTTAGTGCATAAAATTGGTGGCATTCGATTCGTTAAGTGCTGGATTGCAAGCATAAGTGTGGAAAAGTGGTATAATGATGGTGAACGTTTCTTTTAATGTTGTTTTCCAAAACTCCAAAGAAGCTTCTAGTAAAGGTGCCACCACTTTGTTAGGAGTATGACTTCACTAGACTAGACTATGAATTGACTTGATAACTTGGACTGTGACTTGACTTGATACATATACATTACATTAATTAACTTGAGAAATTATCAATTACTTGACACTGGCTAAATACACAAAAGTGTGGAACCAAAACCAAAACAAAAATGATGTTGTCAGTTATCTGTCAACATCTTTGACTTATAATACTATTGTATCTTATACTCATTAAACCTTAAAGATGATTAAAAATAAGTAAGTAAGTAAATAAGTATACGATCCTTCTGATGGCATTATTTTATTGTATATGCAGTACTTATATTTTCAAGTGACCTTAACATATAGGTTAAGTATTCAAAGATGCTAGCTTAGAGATATCAAACTTCAAAAGTGTGTTTTCAGGGACAGCGTCCATAGAAAAAAGAAGAGTCTTCATCATTGGAGTAGGCTTAATATTTTTCTTAAACTGTGGTACCATAGCATGTCCCTATTACAGAATATACCAGTATTTACGGCCGTGCGATGCATATAGACAGATGCCACACATGCTTCGCCTTAATTCGAATAGATGATGCACAGGGTTGCTACTTTTGAAAAAGTTTACGATTTCATTTCTCACATTTTTTTTGTTTTGTTTTTTTATGGCTTCACACTTTTGTGTTTTCAATTGATAATATATCAAGTTAGTTATGTTTCCCTTTTATATATTTATATATATATATATATATATATATTTAGATGGGATTCGGTACCAAGATAGCTTATAGAGTGGATTAACATATAGCCTACATTTCATCCCGGAAAATTGAAATGTTCCCGTGAGATGAGCAAGTAATTAAAATACTTTTATTCCGCGGGGCGCAACTAGTCATCAATAAACATTTATAATTGAAATAGAAAATTTATAGAAGTTAAAAGAAGCAGCCCTGCTGTTGAAATTCATATTAATGCCGGCCAACAAGAGTGGTCCATCGGCGATATTGATATAAATTGATAACGGCTCGTCGCGACATTCATTAATATGCTCCGATGCAAATATCTTATCTAGTCCTTTCATTACTAGTAACGATTCTGTTCTGACTGGAGTTTGTTCGTCTCGAATGATTTCCTAAGTTTGATTTATGATGGAAGAGATAATTTATTTAGTTATCTGAGAACTGGCATTTGACTGGACTTGGCTTTATTCAATTCGTCTAATAAAGACACCCGATCATTTATCCGTATTCCTTGCATACTCTTCATTTTCTGAAGAATCCTTTAAAATATTTAATAAATCTATTTAGATAGATATTTATGTGTGAGTTTTTACAAACACTACGGTTTTTTGATTTCCATCTCCAACCCTTGACCATATTAGCCCAAATACATAAACAAAGCTTAGACAAACATCAAACGTGTGTCTAACACTACAAAACAGCAGTTTTACACTAGTGCCTTGATTTGACAGCCTCTGTGGTGTGGTGTTTGAGCAGGTCGGCTCCTAGCCCGGAGGCGGCGGGTTCGATTCCCGCGACAGAACAATTATTTGTATAAAGCAAAAAAAAAAAACTGCAAATACTTATTCTGAGTCTGGGTGTAGTGGGACCATGGTCCTCGTAGTTCCTGGGTAAGGTAGATACAGGGAATCCTAGTTAGGGTCCAGGTCTATGTATGTCATCGTTGGGCGTTATTATTTTTATTTTTATTGTAAAACTCATTTACGATTATTATTATTAGATCAAGGCTTGTTTAAATATTTAGTAGTTAAACCGTGAGATGTTCAGTTAGTATGGAAACTAACAAAACCTCTCACAAAAGACCTGAAAGTCGATACCGATCTTCCAAACTAAAGCCGAGACTTGTTTTGATTGATTGAAGACAGTATTATAATGTTGGTATGTTGAATATTAAACAATAATGACTAAGCGTTAATAAATGAGCTACAATATAAAAGAAACACCAATGTATGTTGTGTATTAACATAATGTTCGACCGGAGTCTGTGATTTGTTGGTGATTAATTGTTACGTTGTCAACATTCTGTTGAATGTTTATGTAATTGAGGTAACGCCTCTTTATCATTTGCCTGTGTTTGGGCGTTCTTGTCTTGACTGGCCCGATAGCTCAGTTGGTAGTAACACTGCCTTCTGAACTGTGGGTTGTGGGTTCGATTCCCACCCAGGACAAACATTTGTGCGATGAACATAGGTGTTTGTTCTGTGTCTGGGTGTCATATTGTATTCTATGTATGTATTTACAAACAAAAAAAAAAACTATCTAAGTATTGTATCAGTTATCTGGTTCCCATAGTACAAGCTTTGCTTAGTTTGGGGCTAGATGGCGTTGTGTGAGATGTCCACACATATTATATTATTATTATATATTATTAGAATTGACCAAAGTTTTCTATATTTTTTTTTTTTCTAATAATAACCAATAATTCGAAATAATTTATTAAAAATGTCAATATAAGAATTGTTAACGGCAGTTCTGTTTTTGGTTGAGATTGGAACTGGCGCCAGTATCTTTCAACTTTTAATGAAAAATTGGTCTTTAAAGAAGAAGATAAATAACAACAAATAGAAAAAGAAAACACAAGATATATTATAATATCCGGTCAATAAACGTGGTTAAACTTATAATATTGTCCTTAGTTTCATCCTGAGAATTACTCAGATTACATTTTTTTCTTTTGTTTTGGTTTGTTGACTCAAATTAAAACACATTATTTATAAATCGGTTCATAAACAACATAATAAAACATGCAACTCCTTTTTTCAATTGGTGGGAAAGAATAAGTGTTTGTGTGGCTGGGAAAATTATAATACTACAAAAACACCGCAACATCCCTTCGTCAACAATAAATTAATTGAATAAAGTGGATAAAAGAGATCTACGAACTGCCGTTTACTTAAAATTATTAAGTAAACATCTAGTGTATTTCCTTCATCCCATCCATTATGTCACCTTCAGAACCCATTAGACCACATTACCCACAACAAATACCACGGCACCAAGTTGCAAAATTTCATTAGAATCATTACTATACCATCTAAAAGGGTCTAGTAATCAGATCACGCATTCCGATAGGTACCATTCTTTCTTAATAGAGTTTGCTTTTCCATTTTCTCGTTCCTTATTTTTACTTTTGGTGACATATTCTACTTACTGTAACTTAATCTGTGTTCTAGGATAGAAGTTAAAGAATCTATGCTTATATTTATCCTGCTTTTCTTCTCGTGTAGGTACTTGGCGTCAGAAGTTTTGGGCTCAAACGCTGACTTAGTTTAACTACCTCTGAGGTATTTCCGCTGAGCTGTTTAGCTCCTACCTCAGAGGTAGTGGGGCACTTCAAACGAAGGTTAAATAGAGCCTTAAAAGGCAGGCAACGTATCGGCAGCGCTCCTGATGTTGCAGGTCTATAGGTGACGGTAACTGCTCACCATCAGGTGGGCCATCATTTTGTTTGTCTGTCTGTCTTATAAAACAAACTGAAATTGTCTTATGACATCATACGTGATCATCATGGCAATTTATTGATTACTCAGCAATCAGAAACTTCCCCATTGTCAGATCTGTGAACGATAAGGCCTGCCAACTGCCACTTTAAGTTGCTAATTCTAAGAGCTATATCGGAAACTTAGTTCTCTTGTGAATCTCATAGTTTTGGATTGGTGAGCCAGATTGACACGAATTTATTAAACTTAAGAGATCCAGAAAATGTGTTTCTTAGCTAAGTTGTACATTAGATTTAATTCAGACGGGCGTAAGGCAGAAGATTTGAGAGGCTTAAAAATCCTGACACTATGGCGGACCACTTGTCTAGAGAAGAAAAATCTGTGAACTTGGAATCTACAACTTACCTAATGAAATTAACACACATAATTATATTCAATGAGAAATATTCTCATGTCCAAAATGTATATCGTATTAAATATAGGACCTTTTAATAAAGTAGTATACAAAGCATAAACAATCTCGATATGAAAAATGATAATTTCTTCTCATTACGCCCAAAGTGCATTTAAGTCTCGAAATTCATTCATCTCCTTAAATCTCGAAGCTGCCATCTAATCGCTAATTTGTCACAGTGCATGGTCACAGCGTTAGTCATATCCTTTGTGAGGCTTCGACAATATACATTATAAAGACAGTAAAGAACCTTGGAACAACCAAATGATTAGAATGTTTATTTTAATATATAATATATATTTTTTTTTAGTTTAACGAGCAAATAGATACATATTTGTAGATATTTTATTTTATTTTTGAATCAACAAGGGATGGGTAGCAAAGTAAAAGGAAAAAATCCGGTTGACTTGGGAGTCAAATCCATGCTACTCATGTGAGAAAAAAAAACACTGAGGTTTTTTTTTAATTAACTTAATTTGATCAGCTATCTGGTACTCAGGTGGTTAAGCTTGGCTTAGTTTGGAGCTAGATGGCGCTGTGTGAAATGTTCACACATTTTATTATTATTCATTGCGGTAGTCAAAAGGTAAAACCTATACCTACTGTAAGCGACACGGAGGTTGTAGCATAAGGCCCCTTTTGATATATATTTAAATTAAGTTTTTTAAGAACGTTAAAATGACTATTTGGGTTGCTATGTAATTTTTTTAATTTATAATATATGTTTCGCCGCGATTGCATCTCCCTTATATTTTGGACATTATTTTTTATTATTTTCGGGAAACGCCTAGTCATCAGTAACACCTACAATCCTACATAATTGGTGTTTAAGAGCTATCGGAACCCTACATATAAGTCAAGAAATGTTCACTTGTTTTAATTTCTTTACTGACATTGTTGTAAAGGCTTTAGTATCATACTTTTTCTACAGGGCACCCTGTCTCACCCACACGCAGGCATTGTTGTGGTATCAGTCTGGATCTTGTGTTTGTCTAACAAGCGGTGTGTACGATTATTATTACTGTTTTTATGTAGATTGTTTTGGAGGCAGGAATTGAATGGACATGGACATGGACATTATTCAGACTAAATTTAAGATTTTTTTTTTTATGTTAAGGAATGACGTGACGAGCTTGCCGTTCGCGTGATGTTTAACGACACGGCTGCCCATATCAGCTGCAGTGTCACTCGGAACTCTAAAGTATAGAGGTTCGCGTGACACTGCACTACGCACGTCATCCAGAGACATCAGCACAATCTAGTAATAAGATTACTAAACTGTGAGATCACATCATAAAGTCTCATTTGCCCAGTAATTTCACTAAATTAAGTATATATTTTAATAAATAATTGGCACTTGTACAGCGTAACCTATCTATCTACGTCATCGTTGGGCATTATTGTTATTATCTATACATACATATAAAATTCAAAGTTTTGACTGGCTGACTGACTTATATATCAATGCACAGCCTAAAACACTGGTTCTAGAGACTTGAAATTTGAAGGGTGTGTTCTTTGCAAAGTGTAGATATCCAGCAAGAAAGAATTTTCGAAATTCCACCCGTAAGAGGGTGAAACCGGTGGTTGAATTATCCATGAAAAAATTTCTTCTTCGTTTCCTATAGGCCGTGCGGGTGAAGCCGCGGGCAGAAGCTAGTTATTATATAACCCATCAAGAACATACTTAGTGCCTACAGAATTGGCTTGTTTTTCACTTGATAAATTTGTACATGTTATATATCTTTTCTTTTTCTTATAAACGACCAAATAATATTTATACCTTTTGGTACCAAACTCAACATCTTGTTATAATAATGATTACACTTTACGCACGTTAGTATGATCCATATTACGCCTTTCACCATAGACAACATGATTTTAATAAGATTAAAATAATTGTACACATCCTCCGAGATGGACTTGACTAAGGCGATGGACAAAAACTGTGGGGTACGTTATTAGATCCTTTATACGCGACGTGAGATGATATGTATGAGATAAACGGTCCTGTTAGTTTAAAGACTTTCTATCATAGATAGACAGTTTTATTGTTAGATGAGCACACTAATATAAAGAAAAATTTGCATACATAGTTCTAAGAGTAAAGCTGACACATTTTAAAATTAAAGAGAATACTTATGATATATATAATACTTACGTCAACCATAGGGCTTAACTGAAAATCGGCGCCACGTGTTGAGTACACCGGCACGAATGCTGAGTTAAGCCCTTTTTTAACCGTTAACCACTGCTTCCGTGCTATATCTACTCTTTTATTTCCCTTATGAAATACTTTTAACTAGGTACTGTTTATGTTTAATTGTATTCTCTTGTTGTATGTATATTCTTGTATGTTCTTGTAAATTTAATTTAATTATTGTAAGTTAGTGTTGAATAAATGTTTTTCTTTCTTCTTTCTTTCTTTCTTTATGAAATAGTTAAACGGTTCAAACGCTAGCTAAAGCTCAAGAATAACATACTGATAACCGATTTTAATTATTACTAGCGGCCCGCTCCCGCTTCGCACGGGTATAAGATATATAGCCTATGTCATTCACTGAACCGACGCGCTATTTATAGGCACGCTCCCGCCCCGGCCGGCTGGAACCTTCGCAAACGATACGTCCCGCAATTTTTAAATCTGTAATATATTCGAAAATATTCATTTAAATATATTTACTTACAAAACTTCCTCTTCAATCACTCTATCTATTAAAAAAACCACATCGAAATTCGTTGCGTAGTTTTAAAGATTTAAGCATACATAGGGACAGAGAAAGCGACTTTGTTTTATACTATGTAGTGATTTAGAACACTTGACGGAACTAATCATGCAGTAATTGATACCGTTTGTTACTTATTTATTTTAATGCCTAGTTTAGGACTAAATTATTTATTTTTGTTCATATCTATTACTATAGGTAGATACTATAGATATACAGTATATATGATATGAACAAAAATAATATATATATTATAAAAATAAATATATATATATATATTTAGGTCTTTACCTATGAAATTGCCGTTTTGTTTGAAAAAAGTTAAAGTATTTTTTTTTCGAAGTTATTTATTTCTTTTATTCAAAGTAATCACCCCTGCAATCAATGCATCTTTGCCAACGCTGTGGCAGTTTATGGATGCCCTTCTTGAAAAAATCAGCAGGACGGGAGACAACAAACTCTTCAAAGGCGTTTTGTACTGCCTCTCGGGAATTGAATTTTTTTCCCGCTAAAAAGTGGTCCAAATTTTGGAAAAAGTAATAGTCGGTAGGCGCAAGATCTGGTGAGTATGGCGGATGAGGGAGAGCTTCCAAACCCAACTCATGCAGCTTAGAGACGGTCTGTTGTGCAGTAAGGGGTCGCGCGTTGTCGTGAAGTAGCAGTGGAGACGACCGATTGACCAAAGCTGGTTGCAGACGTGCGAGTTTCACCATCATTGTGGCCAGTTTTTCAATGTACACATCTGCAGTAATGCTCTCGCCGTTTTGTAAAAAGCTATGATGAATCACACCAGCACTAGACCACCAAACTGTGACCATCACCTTTCTAGGGGTCATTTTTCGTTTTGCACATTGCTTTGGTACCGAACCAGGATCTAACCAACTTGCTGAGCGCTTTCGATTGTCAAAAAGAATCCATTTTTCGTCGCACGTAACAATTCGGTTCAAAATTCCTTCATTTCTGTGCCTGTTATGCAGCGCAACGCAAGTCTCGACGCGTACGTTGCGCTGGCGATCGTTAAGTTCGTGGGGCACCCATCTATCAAGCTTTTTTATCTTGCCAATCTGTCGTAAATGGACCAATATTGTTTTGATGCTAACATCAAAAGCTGCTGCCAGCTCAGCTGTAGATTGAGATTCATCAGCTTCCACAATCGCCTTTAATTCATCATTGTTGACCAAAGTTTCCGGACGACCACGAGGTTCATTTATCAAGTCAAAATTCCCAGAACGGAACCGAGCAAACCAATAACGGGTTGTACGTTCGTTTGTACAGTTCTCTCCGTAAACGTCGTTGATGTTACGTGTCGTTTGTGCCGCGTTGGCGCCACGACGGAACTCATATTCCATAATTACACGAAATTTTAAAGTATCCATTATGAGGAAAAATGTTGAAATGTAATGAAAATACAACGCTAATCAATAAACAAAAGACTTATATTGTAAATAGAATGTCATATTTTTAAAACAAAATTAATTTGAATTTAGAATTCATAGCCAATCAAAACTTTTTTTTGTTTGAAAAAGTCTGTACTGCAAAACGGCAATTTCATAGGTAAAGACCTATTATATATATATATTGTATATCTATAGTATCTACCTATAGTAATAGATATGAACAAAAATAAATATAAATATATATATATATATATATATATATCCACCGGCCATCGCGATGCCTATTAATATAAATATTGTTTCTGAGATAAAGATATTGGACCTTACAGAAATTCAACTTTATGCATATTTCTGCTGCAAATTTAATTTTAATTTCTTTAAAGCTAACAATATTATACAATGTAAGTTAAAAGAGAGTTAACCTTTGTATCTATTGACATTTAACGCGAACCATTTTAATACATTATTAAAATACCTGTTGTAACGGATAATGGGGAATGTGGTTAGTACCCAGGTAGTGACAAAACGACAGCAATTCAAATAATATTAAAGTAAAACTTCTTTATGCAAGCTTAACTTGGGGGCAAGCTGGTAAGGTGAACGGAAGTTGAGAGGGAGATATACTTATATCTCCTTCTCTACGTGAAGATAGAAAGAAAAAGTTATGTTTCGTATATTAAAATTTTTACTTCAGACGTATGGTCTAAAGCAAACATGTTTTTTTATACCAGAGTGCCTACAATTAAAGTGTTAGTGAACTTCAAATGTGTAAAAAAGGTCACGTTGGCAGCAATGCCTAATTCACATATATTATCAATGATTTTAGCAATATAAATGAGTCTTACTTCTGATTCAATTTTTCAATTTAACTAATTTTGTGTCTCTCTCTCTCTCTCTCCCTTGTGTCTGGCTGTTGTGGGGCCATGGTCCTCATAGTTCCTGGGTCCCTGGATACAAGGAATCCTAGTTACATTGGGCGTTATCATTATTATTATCATCGTTTTATTTAGTTTCTGGGTGTTATATAAATATTATATTTTCAGTATTAAAATTCTCATGAGTGTGATTCATTTTAAATTAATATATCCCCGACTATTACTCACGAATTGTATGTCGATTTCTCGACCAGGTTCCGAGCATATCCGATGCTCTTCCTCAGGAGGTGAGTTCACGCAGCGAGACCGCGACCTCCTGAGGAAGAGCATCGGATATGCTCGAAACCTGGTCGAGAAATCGACATACAATTCGTGAGTAATAGTCGGGGATATATTAATTTATTATATTTTCATTGAATAATTATGATTGCTTAGCAGTATAGAGTTTGGCATACTATTAATAGCCAACAAGTGCTTGGAGCCTTTTCATATACCATTGTATAATCGCGTTACCGGTAATTGTTCAGGCCTAAGACTATTAGGTAATCAAATTAAAGTATTACCAAGGTTTTATGGCTTTTAAGCGGATCAATTAGGCTTGTTATGTTACGATCATAATTATAAGGTACTTAGTGATCGATAATGACCTCGTTAGGTTAATTTAGGTAAGAGTTGTAACGTTAATTTAGGTAGAGGTCAAAGAATCGTAAACAAAGACAAATATACTTTGATTTTTAAAACGATTTGTGATTTTACATTTAGGTGTAGGTAAAGTGACACAAAGCTCTTTAAAAGAAAAAGAAGAAAACATAATATATCGTGTGTAGTTATAATATATCGTGTGTAGTTGTCATGTATACCTACAGAAACAGAACAAATATTCGCGCTTTTTTTGCACAAATACTTGCTCTGTTGCAGGAATCGAGCCCGCTGCCTCCGAGCTTTGAGCAGGTCTGCTCAACCATCACACCACGGATGTTGTCAATAAATAAATTTATAAATTTCAAATAAGTAAAGTCTTGCAAAATGTAAACCTGCAGGGCTTGAATGCGATTAACCAATGAAAGCGTAAAAAATGTTTATGACGTGATCCACGTAGTCTTTCATTTGTCAAACGCATTCTTGAGATAAAAGATATGTGGGAATGTATAGCTCATACATAGTATATTTATATATAATATATATATTTGTGTGTTAATTAAGTTATTACCTACTTCTTCCATTTCCTTCTTGTCAATGTAACCAACTAAAGTTTGGACTTTCTGCATATTTTTAATATAGAATTTAATAGAATAAAGTAAATCCGTAATTGGATGTAATATCTAGTACTAAGTGAAACTATACCTTACCTTAAGATCTGTAGATTTCGTGAAATAAATAAATAAAATAATAATAAATACTAGTCCTGCAGAACACACTGATGCCAATCTTGCTTACAAAGATGCTTTCTAGGAAATTATTTCAATTAAAATTACTTTTGAATCCTGATAATGGTCAACCGGAGCAGAACAAAACCTTCCAATACCCATTTTCCAAGATACATTTTGCAGAATCGGATAACATTTTTATTGTTAACAAGCCAAGCCGTGGCCACAACGAGCTACGATGATATCTCCTCGTATGAATGATGACTTCGTGCTGAGCCCTTGGAAGCAGCGCTAAGATAGACATGAACTGTGGAGACACGGCACGAATATGGAAATTGTGGAGCTATCCATTTGAGGTAACTGTGGAAGTGGATGTGGTTTTGAAAATTAGATGGTGCTTATGTTAACTTTCAAATTTTTAATTGTCGTATAGGATTTTCCAAATTATTTTGGTAAATATATTTACACTAAAGCTGACACAAAATGAATACACAGGTACTTCCACGGGGATTTCAATGAGTACGTTCTTTTAAAATCTTTAATTTGTCTTATTCTTAGTTTTGTTTCATTCCATCTCTTTCTTCATTAATTAGATTAATGTCATAATTACATTTTTATTTATTATTTTATTACATTTACATAAGTCAAAGCTCACTATCTCACGCTATAGCTTCTAACCTACGACGCATTTAGTATCTACTGTTGTTTTAATGTTGGTACTTATTACTTTTGTAATGTCTCCTATTATTATTATGTATGTATGTATTTGTGTATATATTTACGTACCTATATGTTTATATATGTATTAGTATGTTTTAATTTACATATATATATAT